>PVHT020000009.1:17623512-17651346 GCA_004024745.2 Catagonus wagneri | reverse complement strand
ATAACCGGAGTCTAAAACACTGCACAAATGAACATCTCAACAGAAAAGAAAATCACGAACTTGGGGAACAGACTTGTGGCTGCCAAGGGGGTGGGAGAGGGGGTGGGAGGGAATGGGGATAACTAGTGCTTTAATGATGGAAAAGCAAGGAGATCCAACTGTATAGCACAGGGAAACTATATCTAATCACATGTGACGATTCCATATATGTACATGTAACTGGGTCACCAAGCGGTGCAGTTGGAAAATCTGACAGAAATCTGTAAACCAGCTATAATGCAAAAAAAAAGAAAATAAATTATAAAAAAAATTAAATTTATAAAAAAGCTCTATTGAAATGACTTAAAAGTAAGTGCTTACTAATCAAATATTTCTAAATATAACAGAAACTTACCCAAGTGAATTTCAAGTTCACATGATATAGGAAATATTCAATATTAAATTAATATTCATCATTAACATTTAATTTTGTTGGTTTAATTAAAATAGACACGTTTTAGTTTTGTTGCGCCTAGGCTTACCAAAAGTCAAATAAGGTCTTACCGTCTCTGTTATAAAACTCATCAGTAAGAGAAACAACTTGGAAAGCTGGCTGATTTGGTCTAATGTCTCCTAAGTGTTTCATGGGTAATCTAAACATAATTGTTGGGAACAAGTGAATTAAATAGATATAAATGGGGTAAGAGCTTTTATTTTTATTTATTTATTTAATTTTTAATTTTTTTTTATTTTTGTCTTTTTGCCTTATCTAGGGCCGTACTCGCGGCACGTGGAGGTTCCCAGGCTAGGGGTCTAACAGGAGCTGTAGCTGCCGGCCTACACCACAGCCACAGCAACGTGGGATCCGAGCCCCGTCTGCAACCTACACCACAGCTCACGGCAACGTCGGATCCTTAACCCACTGAGTGAGGCCAGGGATGGAACCCGCAACCTCATGGTTCTTAGTTGGATTCGTTAACCACTGAGCCACAGTGGGAACTCCGGGGTAAGAGCTTTTAGATGATCTTTTTAAAAATAACTATGTTTTATGGTATGTCTACTTAAAAATAATTTCTTCAGATTTTTAGTAACTTGAAACTTGAGTTTTGCTAAGTTAAATGATGAAAGTTCATTAAATATCTTGATCCTTCACAAATAAGAGAACTGAAACAATTACTAAACACAAGCTTCCTTTTATAGATAAACTAAAGATATCTAGGACTATTAATAAAAATGTTTAGTACTACACTGAAAACTTTTCTATAAAAGTAGCACATTTTAAAAAATCATAAATAACACAAGTTTGCCAATCTACACAATGCCAATGTAAAAGCTGGTTCCTACTTGCTTATGTCTTAGTTTTCAATAGAAATTAAAGTTTTTAAAAGAATGCTAATTAATATATGTAATTAAAACTACTAAAATTAATAGGGAAATCCTCTTTATATGAAAGGAAAAGGGATAAGCAATGGAAATGCATTTTGTAAAGGGAAAAGAAAATTCTGGCAGAAGCAGTAGTTCTACTTCAGGGAATGCAAATACACATACAGACACACCCACAGACTGAAGCAGGTTCCCCAGTGGCCTTGACCTCCTTCCTTCCATTTTCTCCCATGTGACCCTGTTTCCTAGAGGTGAAGCATTGTACCCCGGCCCCAGTGAAGAAGGACTACTGCATCCTTCACATCTGTGTCCTACCTCAAATTCACACATAATTTCTCCCAAGCTTATGATCCAGAGTGAGAATCTTTTAATCTAGCGTTTCATTACAAAGCGTGATGGCTCACAGACAAAAAAGCATTTAACTGAATGCTGCTCCTGCCAAAATGCAAGGGAAAAATTTGTCTCAATTCAGAACATATACACAATAAGAGCTGGTAAAAAAAAAAAAAAAAGCAGGAGCAGAACCCTCCAAGGTCAGGCCTGGGAGCGCTTCCTCCTCAGTCTGAGTGATCTTTGCTTTCTAGAAAACCTTTCCTCTTAGGCTAAATATGACCTATAAGAAACTGAACAAGTATGCCATTGTAAACGAAAATGAAATATGTATCTTTTTCTCTCTGTCTGACCCATCCAGAGTTTGGCCTCTCCACCTGGGTCCCCTCTAGACTTGATGGCTTATTGAGATCCAGATTACAACACGTTATATACTAATCACTATTGTAAATTTTTCTCTCTTTGTGTCTTTGCTGCACTGTAACCTTATTGATATTACCAGCCGTATTACTTATATCCTGTCTACTGTGTAAGACTGTTGTCTTTTATATTATTCAATGTGTAACCAAGCCTCTGGAAAAATTAATGATGGCTAAACATCTTGAGGGAATTGATCACATATATAACTTTTTATAAAATAATTGTAATAGTGCGACTCTAGATATGGCAACAAGCAACAAAGGGAAATGTTTCCCAGAGAATAACAGAATAGTAAGACAAGTGATTCAGATAATTTGGGGTTATCAACAAAGTCTAATCAGAAAAAAAATACCCCACATAAAATGGCTTATCAGCACAGTCCTCATCTGATCTAGCACCATGGGACAAACTGGTCATGAAATTGGTCCCAGACCTTGGTTGAATTTATGACTTACAGAGGGCAACTATAAGCAAAGAATATTGCCTACCATTCCAGCTCTACCAGAATCAAGCGTCCACTGCAGTCGCCCACTGACAGTGCACCTGGAGGTGAACTCAGGAAGCATTCTGTGCTCTGGACACTAGCATGAGATAGTTAAGATGCATAGCTAAGGGGAAATTTCAAAGAACTCAGATTCTTGCATCTTCCTATACAAAGCAAAGCTTTAAAATCATTACCTTGAGATGCATGTTCTTTGTAATCAGCAGTAGTCTTCTGATATTTGACTCCATTTTTTCCCCAGCAAAAAAACTCGGATATCCTGGCTCTTCCTTTAAAATTTTTGGAGCAGTTCTTCAGAGGTATCTGAGAGGCTGTCTCCTGGGCTACAGTCCTCAGTAAAGTCCCCTCCCAAAAAACTTAACTCTCAGCTTTTACGTTGTGCTTTTCTTCTTTCAGTCAACACACAGAACACCAAATTCTCATTTTTTTTTCTATAAGGATCTTAAAAATAGCACTGTAATTTCTTAAAGAACATTTCAAACCCTCCTCCCCGCAAAACTGAGCGATGCATCATAGGATAAAGGACAATGTTTTTAATGCTAAGAGCACACCTCCCATTTCTGGCAGGTCAAAGCTCTATGCCTTTGGGTTTCTTATTGTGAAATACTGATGAAGGCATCTATAGTTTTCCAGGCAGGAGGAAGGATTCAGTGAGAGAAGAGACAAGCCCAGGGTCTGGCCACAGTCAGTGTGCCCCAGATGGGGGCAGTATTTTTATTATACTACTTATTACTAGAGGGAACTAGAAAGATCATTTTGTTAAATTGTGTTATCTTACCAGTTGAGAAACTAAGGCTCAGAGTGAATTTAAGAGAAGTGTGCCATGGAGTTCCAGTCGTGGCTCAGTAGGTTAAGAACCCGACTGGTATCCACGAGGATGCTGGTTCAATCCCTGGCCTCACCCAGTGGGTTTAGGATCTGGCATTACCACGAGCTGTGGCATAGGTCACAGATGCAGCTCAGATCTGACATTGCTGTGGCTGTGGCATAGGCCAGTGGCTGCAGCTTCAATTTAGCCTGGGAACTTCCATATGCCACAGGTGTGGTCCTAGAAAGAAAAAAAAAAAGAGTAGTGTGCCATGGCAGGACCAAGACTATAACCCAGCCCAGGTTTCCTGATTTCCCAGCCCTGTTGCTTTCACCACTTCCCAGGCACCTTGAAATGCAGTACAAACAGGACGTTTAATTCATTCTTTCAACAAATATTTACCAAGTCCCTGTCATGTGCTGAGCGCTATGGCAGGACCTGGAAGAAGTATAACCAACAAAACAAGTGCTGTGTCTTAGCTGGAGCTGCACAGTGAAACACCACAGGCTGGGTGGCTTAGGCACAGAAATTTACTTTCTCACAGCTCTGGGGGTTGCAAGTCCCAGGTCAAGGTCTGACAAGGTTGACTCCTGGTGAGGACTCTGTTCCTGGTCTGCAGACAGTTGCCTTCTCCCTATGTTCTCACGTGGTCTTCCTTGGTGGGTGTGTGTGCGGGTGTGTATGAGAGTGTGTGCGTGTGTGTGTGAGTGGGAGTGTGGAGAGAGAGAGAGAGAACTCACTGGTGTCTCTCCTTCTAAAAACACTTATCCTACTGGATCAGGGACCCAACGCGATGACCTCCTTTAACCTTAACTCCTTCCTAAAAGGCTCTGTCTCCAAATACAGCCATACTCGGGTGGTTAGGGCTTCAACAAACGAGTCTTGGGGGGACACAAACATTCCCTTCTTGACAACCTGCCAGAGCGCCCACAGTTTAGTGGAAAAGACAGACAACGGGGAAGCTAAGGATGGCAAACGGTGCCGGATGCCCTGAAGGAAATGAGCACAGTGCAGTTGTGGGAAGGAAGGGGCAACTTAGATCAATTTTTCAGGAAGGACGTTGGGGAGTTGGCGCCAAGAACCAGAGAGAGAGGGAGAGAGGGAGAGGGAGAGGGAGAGAAGCAGCTGTGGGGAAACTGGCGGTAAGCACAGGGTGGGAGCTGGCAGCTATTCCCGGCAGGGCAGGAGAGACGGGAAGGCCCGGGCAGGGAGCGGCAGAGGGGCTGCGGCGTGGCTGAGTGGCAAGTCCAGTCACTCGCGCGTGGTGAGTGGGGGGTCAGAGCCTGAGAGCAGGGCGGGGGCAGATCGCGGCGCTGAGCTCAGACGTTAGCCTGTGAGTGCTGGGGAGTCACTGAAGAGGGTGGGGAGATCTGTGTGGGGAACGGGATGGGAGAACAGGGGGGAGGCGGGGTGGCCAGTGAGCAGGTGGCTGCCAAGCAGGTGAGGGCGGATGCGGGCTTGGGTCACTGAGACGCTGGGAGACAAAGCGATGGTGTGCGTGTCTGTGTGTGTCTGAGAGACAGAGACGGAAAGACCCAGGCAATGACATGTTGAGGAATTTTCACATAAATATTATATTAGGTCTTATCTCCAAAGGTCCCCCGGAATTACCATGGCACTTAACACAATTAAAACCTGTCCCTCAGACTCCCAAGTGGCCCAGTGATGTATCCATGTATGCTGCTATGGCCTAGGACACATTTCTAGGATACTGAACTTACTGGGAGGGGGGCTGGGGGCGGGAGAAGGCCAGTGGCTTCAGCAGGTGGCTTTTCCTGGTGAACACAGTGAGGCCTCTTTTATCTGGGTCAGGTGTCAGCTCTGCTTACACTATCCAGGGTGCATTTTGTTCAGCTAAGTTTGTTTTCAGCAGAAGCTACTGATGATGATGATGATGAAAATAATAAAACAATACCGTAATCGGAGCTCCTATTTATTGAGCATCTATGTCCCTGGTACTTAACACTCCTTATGTTACTCAGCTTCATGCCCTCTGCCCTCGTCCAAGCCAGCATCATCTCTCGCTTGGAACACAGCAAGAGCTTCCTAGCAAGTTTCCCGCCGCCCTCCTCCTTGCCTCAAACCTCCACCGTCATAGTAACCAGAAGTGATACACTCCCTTGCCCAAAACCTCCCCGAGAACATAGCCTAGACTCATGACTGTGGCCTACAACCCTGCAAGCTCTGGCCCCGTCACCCTTCCCACCTCTCCTTGTTCATCCCTCTTCCTGGAACACTGCACCCGAGCCACAGTGACCTCCCGTTTGTTGTCCAACAAAGTTTGTCCTTTCCACCGTAGGTGTCAGTATGTACAGCTCCCCTGCCTACACTGTTTGTCCGCTGCATGTGTACAGCTGGTCTCGGCTCCAATTTCTTCTCCTCCAGGGACCTCCCCTGACCACACTACCTAAAGCCAGCCCCTCTGTTGGCCTGTTTTCTCCCAGTTTGTAAGGATCTTCCTTATGTACTTGCTTCCCCCTTGTTGTCTGTCTTCTCCTGCTAGGATTCAACTTCATGAAGGTGGGAAGGCCTTGGTCACCTCTGAGCCCCCAGCTCTTAGGCAGGGCTCATGGTAGACTCTCAGAAATACCTGATAAATGAATGTACTCTTGTTCCCATTTAACAGATGAAGAATACCTCCTGGAGAGGTTAAAGTCTCTGCCTGCCTACCATAGTTTCCTTTGGCAGCTGTAAGAAACTGTCACAAAATTGGTGGCTTAAAGTATTACACAACGATCCTCTTACAGTTCTGGATGCCAGAGCCTAAAATTAGTTTCAGAGGGCTGACCTCAGGGTATCGGCAGGGCCCTGTTCCCTCCAGAATTTATAGGAAGAGTCAGTACCCTTGTCTTTTCCAGCTTCCAGAACTCTGTCCTTGCACTCCTTGGCTCATGGCCCTGGACATGACACTTCATGCAGTGTCTTCATGGAGTGTCTTCTGTCTCTGATTCTGCTTCTGTCACATGGTTTCCTCTCTTTCGTCTGTAGTCAAATCACCTTCTGACTCTCTCATAAGGATACTTGGGGTCACATTCAGGGCCCACCTGGACAATCCAGGCTACTCTTCCCGTCTCAAGATTCTTAATTTAATCACAACTACAGAGCCCACTGTAGGGTACCACTCACAGATTCTGAGGATTTGGACATAGATATCTTTGGGGCCATTATTCACCATGTCACTATTACAAAGCCAGTCATCTAACCTGGATCTGAGTTTAGAAACAAACTGCCAACAATTAGGCTGTGGTGTCTGCATGCAAGCATTTCTCTTCCCTTGCTGGTTTAGCGTTTCTAACACACGGCTGTGCACATGATTACCTCTCATTCAGCACTCACTAGAGAAACGTAATGGTCTCTGTTGGGGAAGCAGAGCATTTTGCAGTCAGTGAGGACGAAAGACCCAGATGTGGCTCCTGGGCCAATCTCTTTCCCTTTAAGTTAGCCACAGAAGATACCACCGATGGCTCTGACTCAATCTGACTTCATGTTTCCTTACCTACTACTCGACGATTTTGTGGGTTTTAGGTCCCTTTCCCCTTCCCCTTCTGACTCTTCTCCCCTACCCCATTCTTCCTTTCCTATCTTATTTTTAACCTCTTAGATATCACAGACTCGTAGTACATGGAAGCACTGACTAGTCTCTTCCTTCTTCAGATTGAGAAACTGAGGCTCAGAGAGGGGCGGGGAACGTATACAAGGACACGCTGTGTTTGGGATGGAGCCAGGAACAGAACCCCAAATATGGTTCCCAGTTTAGGGATGGTCTACCAAAACCTTCGCTGTCTTTAAAAATTGCTAAATTATTAACAGATTTTATATTTTAGAGCAGCTTTAGGTTCACGGCAAAATTGAGGAGAAAGTGGAGAGTTCTCATGTACCTCCTGACGCCAAACACTCACAGTCTCCAGCCTCCCCTGCTGTCAGCATTGCCCACTGGAGTGGTACATTTGTCTACAAGTGATAAACCTACACTGACACATCATCATCAATCCCAAATCATAGTTCCCAGTAGGGTTTATTCTTGGTGTTGCACATTCTGTGGGTTTGGACCACTGTAGAATGACATGTGTCCACCACTATATATATAGAATAATTTCACGGCCCTAAAAATCATCTGTGCTCTGGCTACTCATCCCCCGCCCCTCCTAACCCCTGGCAACCATGGATCTTTTTTTACTCTCTCCATAGTTTTGCTTTTGCCAGAATGTCTTGTGACTGGAATTATACAGTCCATGTCCTTTTCAGGCTGACTTTTTTCCCTTAATAATATTCACTTAAGGCCCCTCCGTGTCTTTTCATGCTTGATAGCCCATTTCCTTTTAGTGTTGCATAATACTAAACCATCTGATGTATTACAGTTTATTTATTCAGGCACCTACGTAGGAACACTTTGAGTGCTTCCAAGTTTGGGCCATTATGAATACTGCTGTGGTAAACATCTGAGTGGATATTTTTGTGTGGACATAACTTTCAACTCATTTGGATAAATACTGATGTCCTCGTTCTATTAGATCAGGTTTCTGGAACAACTTCTCCTACCTGGACGAATGTCTATGTTTCATGTATGCAAAATCACATAAGCTAAAATGACCTTGGAAATCATAGAGTCCAACCTCCTCATTTCATAGGAGGGGAAATTGAGGGAGACTGACCTTGCTCTAACCTGAGGGCCCTGTCCCTCAGCACAATAAGAAAACTGAAACCTGGCAGAGGGTCCTTGCGTGACCAAGATGCTATCCTGAACTCAGCCTTCCAGCCTCTAGAACTTTGAGATATAAAATTCTGTTATTTATAAGCCACCCAGCCTATGGTATTTTGTGTAGCAGAGTAGAGGACTAACACACACACACACACAGACGTGTTATATCCATGTTTGTATATGTTTGAAGAAGGTCTGGAAGAATTTACAATAGATCCTCCTATACTGTAGAAGTGGATACTACGAGCTGGAGCAGGGGTTGGAATTTCACATTTTAATGTCAATGTTTTGATTTTAAAGACATATGTGCATAAAAATTTAACATTTTAAAGGAGTATGTCTAGAAAAAGGGGGGTGGTACAGGTCATTATCTTTGATGAAAGGAGATGCAAAAATCCTCAATAAAACACCAGCAAACCAAATCCAACAACACATTAAAAAAGATCATATGTCATGACCAAGATTATTCACGATTCATCCCAGGGTCACAAAGATGGGTCAACATATGCAAATCAATCAATGTGACATATCACATCAACAAAAGAAAAGAAAAGACACATGATCATATCAATAGATGTGGAAAAAGTATTTGATAAAGTTCAACATCCATTCATAACTGAAACTCTTACCAAGTTGGGTATAGAGGAAACATATCTCAACATAATAAACCCACAGCCAATATACTACTGAACAGTGAAAAACTGAAAGGCCTCCTGTGAAAATCTGAAATAAGACAAGAATGCCCACTCTTACTACTTCTACTCAGTATAGTATTGGAAGTACTAGCCACAGCAGTCAGACAAGAAAAAGAAATAAAAGGTATTAGAAGGAAAGAGGTTAAGTTATACTACATGCAGATGACATGACACTATATACAGAAAACCCTAAATTCGCCACACAAAAACTACTATAACTGAAAAGCAAATTCAGCAAGGCAGCAGGATACAAGATTAACATGCAGAGATAGGCTGCATTTCTTTACATTAAAAATGAGATATCAGAAGAGAATGAAAAAAAAATCCCCTTTAAAAATCACATTAAAAAAAAAAAACCTTAGGAATAAACCTGACTAAGGAAGTGAAAGACTTATATGTTAGCAACTATAAAATATTAATAAAAGAAATGGAAGATAATTCAAATAAATGGAAAGATATCCCACGCTCTTGGATTGGAAGAATTAATATTGTTTAAAATGGCCATACTATCCAAAGCCATCCCTATTAAATTACCCATGACATTTTTCACAGAACTAGAACAAATATTCTAAAATCTATATGGAAATATAAAAGACCCAGAATTGCCGAAGCAATCCTGAGGAAAAAGAACAAAGCAGGAAGCATAATCCTCTCAGACCTCAGAAAATACTACAAAGCTACAGTAATCAAAACAGTGTGGTAGTGGTATAAAAACAGACATATGCATCACTGGAACAGAATAGAGAACTCAGAAATAAATCCACACAACTATGGTCAATTAGTCTTCAACAAGGAGGTATGAAAATACAATGGGAGTTCCCGTTGTGGCACAGTGGTTAACGAATCTGACTAGGAACCATGAGGTTGCGGGTTCAATTCCTGTCCTTGCTCAGTGGGTTAAGGATCCGGCGTTGCCGTGAGCTGTGGTGAAGGTTGCAGATGCGGCTCGGACCCTGCGTTGCTGTGGCTGCGGCGTAGGCCAGTGGCTACAGCTCAGATTAGACCCCTAGCCTGGGAATCTCCACATGCCACGGGTACAGCCCTAAAAAATGACAAAAAGGCAAAAAAAAAGAAAATACAATGCAGAGAAGACAGTCTCTTCAGTAAGCGGTGCTTGGGAAAGCTGGACAGCTGTACGTAAATCAATTAATTTAGAATACACCCTCACACCATTGAAATACCCAAAACTCACAAAAATAAACTCAAAATGGCTTAAAAACTTAAGACTTAAATATATGACATGACACCATAAAAACTCTTAGAATTAAAAACTTAAATATAAGACATGACACTATAAAACTGTTAGAGGAGAACACAGGCAAAAAATTCTGTGACATATATTATACCAATGTTTTCTTAGGTCAATCTCCCAAGGCAATAGAAATAAAAGCGAAATAAAAGCGAAAGTAAAAAAAATGGGACCTAATCAAATCTATCAGCTTTTGTACAGCAAAGGAAACCATAAACAGAACGAAAAGACAGTCTATGGACTGGGAGAAAATGTTTGCAAATGATGTGACAAATAAAGGCTAAATTTCCAAGATACTCAAATAGCTCATACAACTCGATAACAACAAAACCCAACACACACAAAAAAAAAACAAGCAGAAGAGCTAAACAGACATTTCTCCAAAGAAGATATACACGGCCAACAGGCACAAGAAAAAATGCTCAACATCACTAATATTAGAGATATGCAAATCAGAACTAAAATGAGATAGGTACCACCTCATATTTATCAGAACGGCCGTCATCAACAAGTCTACAAGTAATAAATGCCAGACAGGGTGTGGGGAAAAGGGAACTCTCCTTCACTGTTGGTGGGGATGTAAATTGGCACAGCCTCTATGTTAAACAGCTTTAGTCTAGTCAAAAAACTAAAAACAGACTTGTCACATGATCTTGCAATCCCACTATTAGGCATATATCTAGACAAAACTATAATTCAAAAATATGCAGGTGGAGCGCCTACTGTGTCACAATGGGGTTGGAAGCATCTTGGGGACACTGAGACATGGGTTTGATCCCTGGCCAGAACAGTGGGTTAAGGATCCACTGTTGTCACAGATGCAGCTTGGTTCGCAGCTGTGGCTTGGATCTGATCCCAGGCCCAGGAACTCCATATGCCACTGGGTGGCCAAAAAAAAAAAAAAAAACAAACCACAAATCCCAAAAGACACATGAACCTCCTTATTTACTGCAGCATTATTTACAATAGCCAAGACATGAAACAACCTAAATATCCACCAAGAAGATGTGATGCATACATATAATGGAATACCATTCAGCCATAAAATGAAATAATGCCATAATAAGTGAAGTAAGTTAAACAGAGAAAGACAAATACTGTATGATACCATTTATACGTGAAATTTAAACTATGACACAAAGGAACTTATCCATGAAACAGAAGAGAATCACATAGAGAACAGACTTGTGGTTGTCAAGAGGGGAGGGAAGAGGGGGAAGAATGGATAGGCAGTTTGGGATCAGCAGTTGCAAACTATTTTATATAGAATGGATAAATAACAAGGTCCTACTGCAGAGCACAGGGAACTGTATTCAATACCTTGTGATAAATGATAATGGAAAAGAAGATATGTATATTCATAATGTAATCACTTTGCTGTACAGGAGAAATTGGTACATTGAAAGTCAATTATACCTGAATAAAATAAATTTTTTATTTTTTAAAATTATTTATTTATTGTCTTTTTAAGGCCACACCCACGGCATATGGAGGTTCCCAGGCTAGGAGATGAATCAGAGCTATAGCTGCCAGTCTACACCACAACCATAGCAATGCAGGATCTGAGCCACGTCTGCAACCTACACCACAGCTCACAGCAATGCTGGATCCTTAACCCACTGAGCGAGGCCAGGGATAAAACCCTCATCCTCATGGATACTAGTCGGGTTCGTTTCTGCTGAGCCAAGATGGGAATGCCTGTGAATAAAATCAGTTTAAAAGGAAGAGCAAAGGGGGTGGTTTCCGATAAAGTGATAGAAGATGGAGTTCCCTTGTGGTGCAGTAGGCTAAGGATCCTGTGCTGTCACTGCAGTGGCTTGGGTTGCTGCCATGGCATGAGCTTGATTCCTAGCCCAGAATTTTCACATGGCTACCAGAAAAGAAAAACAAAACAAAACAAACAAAAAATTGCTAGAGGAAAAAAAGAGGAGTCAGAAGTATATCTGCTATCCAAGTCTCCTGCCTGTAGGAGACAGGAAACTGCAGGAGGAGAGGGGCTGTGTTTTGATCATCCCTGCTTTCCTTTTATCCAGAGGGTGGTGCTGGGCACATGGCAGGTACTTCTGCTGCACTCAGCCTTCTCCCTGAAACCCTCCGCTCAGGGACTGGCTCTCCTTCTGCATCTCTGCAAGGAGGAATTCAAGCACTGAGGTCTAGTTTCAAGCGCCACCCTCCATCCACTCACACAGAGACAAAGAAGGAAGCAGTTCAAAAAATCCTCCCACATCAAGGTTAACCTGCTGGGATACAGCTTGTGGTCTATCCGTCCTCTTGGCCACAGTTCTCTGCTTTAAATGTAGGAAAGAACCTGCTACAGAACCAAGGATATTTTTCTTCCTCAGATTTAACTTTAGAAGCACCTTTTCTCTTCTACCTGCTCATGATTCCTTGCTCAAAGTAAGGATCCTTAAGGGAGGAAAAAAAGAAGACGCTAATTGTGGCCAAGGAAAGAGAGCCAGTGACAAATGATTATATTTACTTAGGCAGAGTGAAGCCAGGGGTACAGGACTATGCAATTTCCCAGGGCTTCACCCATCCCAGAATCCTGATGATACTAATGACAAACCTAGAAGAGAGAAGGGTGGGGTTTATAGTCCTCCTTGTAACAGCTGATAAAGTAAAATTATTTTTAAGGCAAAAAATTCTAAATATAAAATTCTTTTTGCCTGTTTGAGCCACTGCCCCCCTCTTTTAGTGTGCATTGTGCATCTGCATGACACATTAACAAGATCCCCTTAGATGACACAGGAATGCCTTCTCACACACACAAAAAGCAATTTCCTCCTGCTGCCAACAAGGCAACTCCTTAGGAGAGAACTATCCTTTCCCAGTCCTGTAAGAGGGTCACAGTAACCCACACTTGCCTTATTGGACCATGTAAACTGTCAATATGTTTGTCACTTTGATGTACAACCCTCCGTCTCAAAAACTTACATAATGGTGTCCCTTGCCCTCTAACAGGTGGAACATGCTATAGAACTTTCTGAAAGACTGTCTCCTGGGTTATAATCCACAGGTTGGCTTGAATAAAACTTTTCCATATCTTTCACAGATTGATGGATTAATTTTTCATCAACACAGATGATATGCCCACAAGTGTGGCAGACAACCAGAAAATCCTCATTCCCAAGAGTTGTCACCCATTCTCAAAGTCACAGAGGCCTGTTCTTGGGTCAGCCCAAAACTCCCTCCTGTCTTGAGCTGAGGAGTTGGCACTGATGTGTGATAACAGGCAGCAGGAGAAAGGCGGTTGGCTGGCATTACCAGCCTGGTACTAAAAGGCACCAGCCAGGTGGGATGGACATTCTAACATGAGAGAGATGGTGCTTCCACTGCTATTTTTGGAGAGTAAGAGTCCTTGTCAACTCCTACTTCCTTAACAAGATGACTAGGATGGCTTCGTGGGCCAAATATTGATACTGATCTTATTTGATTTCTCTCTTCTTTTATGACAACCTAAATCAGGGGTTAGCAAACTATGACCTGTTGGCCAAATCTATCCTCCTGCCTGCCTTTATGAGATTTTATTAGAACACATGCCATGCCCATTAATTTATGGAAAACCAGAAACCCTCATTCTCAGTCTCTTTCTATGGTTGTTTCATGCTAAAACTGCAGAATTGCATAGCTGTGGTAAAAATTGTATGGTTCACAGAGTTTAAAGTATTTATTATCTGGCTCATTATTAAAAATGTTTGTCAACCTCTGACCTAAGTCAATAAATCTTTATATATTGCATTGCAAGCATACAATTAAATGATTTTAGTCAGTTTATAGCTGTGCAATCATCACCATAAGTCAGTTAGGGAAGTTTTCAGTCACACCAAAAATCTTCTCCTATCCATTCAAGTTAATCTCCAGTCTACCCCCTCACTCCTGACCTAGAAAATAATTGACCTGCTTTTTGTCTTTGTAAATTTGGGTTCATACTCCCCAGATAGCTAAAGGAGGTCCTGGCATTAAAATCCACTTCTATATGAATTCCTGTTCAGTGCTGTTCTCCCTGAATTAAGATGCTGCCACGCTTATACAGATGCTAGGGTTCAACAGCATCTTCACCTGACCAACTAGGGTACCCAGCTGCAAACACCTCAACATCACTGTCCTTACTTTATGGGCTCAGGGAAAGCAACGAGCTCATGGAAAGCAACCAGTTAAGGGGCCAAGGAAGGCCAGAGACAAAGCCACATCTGGCCCCACCGACCAGCGGGGAGGCCAGCCTCCTATTAAGAAGACCTAAGTGTGGAGAGCAAAGATGGGTTAGGGCCCTCAGAGACCTATCCAATATTCCCATTTTATAGATAGGGAAGCTGAGTTCCAGACAGAAGTCACTAAAGTCATGTAGCTGAGACAGAGACAGTGTTTAATCGTTATGAACATGAGCTTCAGCACCTAGAAGGCTAGTGTTTAAATTCTGGCCACTTGCTAACGGTATGACTCAGACGGTCACCTAACCTCTTGGAGCCCAAGTGTCCTTTCTTGTAAAAGGGAGGAGGAACTATTTACTACACAGAGCTCTGAGGATTATTTAATGACATAATAGATGACATAATAGATGGGATGCTCTTGGTACACTGCCTGAGCCTCCATCAGTGGTGCCTGTTCTTGAGTTTGATGTAATTCTCCTGGATCACAAGTGAGTATTTTCTCAGTTCCCAAGCTGTTGGGACAAGAGATAGTTTAGCTTGGCTTAGACAAAGGCAGCTCCTTTCATATCTCTTCTGGCCCTAGAAAATAGTGAAATAATAAGACTCACTGACATTTGTAGAGCACTTTATCTTTTTAAAGTATGTCCATCCACATGCTCTTACTTGTTCCCCACAACATTCTCAGGTGGGTGAGGCTGGGCTTTTTAAACCCATTCATGAAACCAAGGCTCCCAAGAGAATGTGGCCCAGCAAAGATGGAGTAAATGACAGAGTTCTGGATTAGAACTCAGGTCTTCGGACCCCATTTCTGTGCTCTCTGCCCAGCACCGTGGTTGCCTCATAAAAATAGAGACATTAGCAATGACAGAGGATCTTTGCTCCACATGGCTACAATGCCAGGTTAGGGAGTGAAGGGAGAAGCGTCAGGTTGAAAACTGGCCACTGTTCCAAGATGCCACGGTGTGGGAAAGACGTGAGAGTCCTGAGGCTGGATCAGCACATCCAGGGCCACCAGGTCCCCACCACAAAGCTCTAAAAGCCCAGGAGGCTAATCAGGACATTCTTGAGGATGGCGAGGGGCTCATGCCCTCCGAGTAGCAGGTGGCGATCTCCAGGAGGGGCGGGATGCTGAGGGCCAGGGCGCTGCTGCTCATGGAGCCCACCAGGGAGAGGACCAGGTCCCAGCTTGGGGATCACGATGGCCACGGAACATGACGGGGAAGAAGACACCTGGTTTCCAGTTGCCCAGGAGGGGAATATACCTACGGTAACAGAATCCTAGCACGGCAGAATGTCAGGAAACATTTCATGGGACCACAGAGGGCAGCTCCTTGTCCTGCTTTATGCTCTAGGGGGACAGCATATCTTGGTGAAGTAACTTGTGAGGTAAGTGTGGCTATACTTAGGCCAAGATTTGACAAAGCCTGCAGCATAAACCATTAAACTCTTGGTCCCCTGTAAAATTACCAAGTATTATAAGAAAATATTTCTCACCCTGTTTGGGGGCTTTATCAGCTTTCAACTTTGAGTCAAACCTAGAGTGAGGCACATTCAAGAATAAGGATAGGAACATATCTCTTTAACTATCACATGGAAATAAAGGCTGGAATTTATGGGTTTCAATCTATTAATAACAAAATGTCCTCTGAGTCAAAATGATTATAGAATATTTCATAATTTATGGTTTCTTTTTCAGTTTGGCTGATGTAATTGACATATAAGCCCTGTATAAGTTTAAGGCGTACAGCCTAATGACTGGACTTACATATATTGTGAAATGATTACCACAATAAGTTTAGTTAACACCCATCATCCATTTTTGGTCTTTTTAGGGCCGTACCAGAGGCATATAGAGGTTCCCAGGCTAGGGGTCCAATCCAAGCTGTAGCTGCGGGCCTATGCCACAGTCACAGCAACGTGGGATCTGAGCCACATCTGCGACCTATACCACAGCACACAGCTAGGCTGGATCCTTAACCCACTGAGTGAGGCCAGGGTTCAAACCTGCATCTTCATGGATGCTAGTCGGGTTAGTTAACCACTAAGCCATGACAGGAACTCCTCATACAGATTTTTAAAAAAAGAAAAAAAATGTTTCTTTCCTTGTAATGAAGACCCTTAGGAACTATTCTCTTAACAACTTCCATACCATGCAGCAATGTTGACTGCAGTCGTTATGCTGATATTACAGCCCTAGTATTTATTTGTCTTATAACTGGATGTTGGCACTTTTTGACCACCTTCGTCCAGTCTCCTCTCCCCCACCTCTGGTAACCACAAATATGACCTCTTTTTCCATAGGTTTCATTGTTGGTGGTGGCGGTAGTGGTGGTGTGTGTATGTGTGTTTTTAGATTCCACATGTAAGTGTGATCATAGAGTATTGGTCTTTGTCTGACTGTTTCACTTAGCGTGATGTCCATATTGTCATAGATAGCAGGATTTCATTGTTTATGGCCAAATAATATTCCATTCCATATTCATACACCACAGCTACTTTAGCCATTCATCTGTTGATGGACACTTAGGTTATTTCTCTTTTTTGGCTAGTGTAAATAAAGCAGCTATGACCATGAGGGTGGTGCAAATATGTCTTTGAAATATTGTTTTTATTTTCTTCAGATATAGTCCCAGAAGTGGAACTGATGGATCATACAATAGTTCTATATTTAATTTTGGGGGGAACCTCTCTACTGTTTTCCACAGTGGCTGTAAATTTGGTATTTCCTTTATGCCAAAAGATCAAGTCACTTTCCATCACTGAACTTGTTTGTGTACAAAGTGGCAGAGTGGGGAAGACGATGACTCAAGGGAAGTTTGGGCTAAATTATCAGCAAATTCTCCAAATTCTGACACGCAGTGGCCTAGGAATTCTGCAGTGGTGCAATGGGATTGAGAGCATCTCTGCAGTGCCAGGACGCAGGTTCGATTCCCAGGCCAGCACAGTGGGTTAAAGGATCCAGTGTTGCCACAGCTGTGGCATAGGTTGGATCTGACCCCTGGCCTACAAACTCCACATACCACTGAGTATCCAAAAAAGAAAAAAAAAGGAAAAAAGAAAAGATATTCAGTGGCCTAATATAATCTTTATGAAACTTTGTATTTGTTTTGCTTAACTGTCAACAAAGCCTATCCTTTTTTCATATTAATTAGTCCCCAGATCTCTATAATCCCCAAGAAGTAGGCTTGGTAGGACAGAAATTGAGGGTCAAAGAAAAAGTAATTTTCCTAAATGTTCAAGAATAAGACTCTTTTTTGCAACCTAGTGATTGGCTGACTTATAACAATCTGACCTCTTCTTTTGGTTGTTTTTGTGATCTTGACAGTGCTTTCTTCTTTATCTTTACCTACTGAGTGGTTATTGCTTCTCCCTTTGAGATAAGACAAGGATCATTAAGGTCCTTAAAAAGCTCTTAGGCACGCAGAGGAAAGCCTGATAAAAGATAGAGAACATTTGTGTCAGGAGAGAGCATCTTAAAGCCTAAACAGCTGACTTTTGCCTTCCAGTGTTGAAAAGGGAAGATAATCACTCTTTTTGGGGGCTGATCAGGATCTAGAACTGGGTCTGACACTAAACAAGTAGGTACTGAACGAAGGAGTCTGGAGGACTCTGGTTGGTCAGAAGCTCTGAGGAACCAGAGCTTTGAGAAGCCTCTCCTGAAAATGAAGTTTTACCCAGCTGGTCTTCAAATTCCAAACTCCTACAACCTCTTGGCTTATTCAATTTCCTCTCTTCTCACATCAATTCATTGTTTTCTAGAATTCTAATACTAGCTGGGGCCTGAGCCATTATGCCTTCAAAACTGCTTGTGCAGGAAAGCATAGTGCCTACATCTTAGCAAATGTTTGCTGTATAAATGGAGGAAGCAATGTTAGTTTTCTTTTCTTTCGGCTGTGCCGGCGGCATGTAGAAGTTCCTGGGCCAGGGGCTAAACCTCGGCCATAGCAATGACCGGAGCTACAGCAGTGGCAACGCCAGATCCTTAACCCATTGCACCACAGGGAACTCCAGAAATGGAAGTCTTCTGCATTCAGGAGGAAGACTTCTCCCTGAAAGTTTTTGCTTCCTACCCTTGGATATCAAGTACTCATAAGCATATAACTGACCTATGTAAATACAAATCAGGTACAGATAGATGAGGAAATCCAACTAGTCAAAGAACATAGGAAGAGATGTTCAACTTTATGGAAACAATGAAACGGATGTCCTTTTTCTTACCGGATGTCCTTTTTCTTACCGCTCAGATTGGTAAACATAAAAAAGTAAAACATAAAGGAGGTTTAGTAACAGCAGATGTTGGCAAAGGTGTAAAGAAAGAAGTCCTTTCTTTTGCTCTGTTAGGAACACAGATTTGTAGAGCCACTTTGGAGGACGACTTAGTAACGTTTTTCTTTAATCGCTCTTTCAGAAGTCCAGGTGACAAATGTTAGCTAATCATATCTTCAGGAAACTCTCGGGCTGTCATTGTGGGTCCATGCGAAGCTGCTTTCTGGGTTTACTCATTTGTCTTTCTCTTTTATTTCAGCCAGTGGTTTTGAACCAGGGGCACTTCTGCAGCCCCCAGGAACATCTGGCATTCTCTAGAGACATTTTTGCTTATCACAACTGCTCTTATAATCTGGTGGGTAGAGGCCAGGGACGCTGCTAAACATTATATAATGCAACAACAATTCCCAGAACAAGGGATTATACAGCCCAGAACGTCAGTGGTGCTGGTGCAGGGAACGCGATTTGCACCATTCCTCTTCCCACCGCGGGCAGCGATTCCCGTCTGTTGGTGCACATCATCTTGTATTTACTCTTGTAAGATGTGTACTGCTGCTTTGTTGCTGTGTATGCTTAATGTAAATGGTATTATGTTAATATCTCATTCCATTTCCTGATTTTTTTCTTTAGTTTCGATTTTTAGACTTCATCTGTGCTCCTATGTTTACGGATATTGTTAAAACTAAGAGTGGATGTACCCGGGGGCCCAGTATTCCACTCCTTGCTATCCACTTTGAAGAAACCTTCCCACATTTCTTAAGAATGCATCTGTAGGAGTTCCCATCATGGCTCAGTGGAAACAAGTCTGACTAGCATCCATGAGGATGCAGGTTCGATCCCTGGCCTTGCTCAGTGGGTTAAGGACACAGTGTTTCAGTGAGCTGTGGTGTAGGTCACAGACATGGCTTGGATCTGGCATTGCTGTTGCTGTGGCGTAGGCCTGCAGCTACATCTCTGATTGAACCCCTAGCCTGGGAATTTCCATATGCCCCAGGTACAGCCCTCAAAAAACAAAACCAAAAAAAAAAAAAAGGAATGCATATGTAATAATATTCTTTGTAGCATCATTTGTAACAGTAGAATATTGGAAACAAATTAAATGTTTCAGAATATGAGATTGGCTAAATAGATTATAATTATAATATGACACCTGCACTTTCTTACTCAGTACCAACTTTCCTGAGGCCTGTATCTGATTTAAATTGTTCCTAAGTGGTGAGCTCTCATGTACATTGTAGGATATTCAGCAGCATCCTTGGCCTCTACCCACTAGATGCCAGCAGCACCATACCCCTAGTTGTGATAATAAAAAGTGTCTCCAGACACGGTCAAAAGTCCCCCTGGGGAGGGATAGGGAATGCCTATAGTTGAGAACCACTGGTGTAAATAAAGAAAGAGGATAAATAAATACATATAAGGGGACTTTGCATGGACTGATGACAATCATCCCTTATATGTGTATAGAACTTTGGGGTTTTTTATAATCTGATCTCTCAAAACTGTATCATGTAGAAAAATTGAAAAATACACATAAACACATAGGGAATGAACATATCACAATGTTACCACCTGGAGATCAACTATTAGCTCCCCTTCTACACACGCACACACAAAACACATATACACATTCACACACACATTTTTTTACAAATAATACTGCCTAATACACGTGGTCCTACTATCTGCCTTTCTCACTTAATATATCATTAACATTTTTTTTTTTGCTTTTTAAATTTTATTTATTTATTTTTAAGGCCACACCTGCAGCATATGGAGGTTCCCAGGCACGGGGTCTAATAGGAGATGTGGCTGCAGGCCACAGCCACAGCTACAGCAATGCCAGATCTGAGCCACAGCTGTGACCTACATCACAGCCGACAGTAACGCCTGATCCTTAACCCACTGAGTGAGGCCAGGGATCGAAACTGCAACCTCGTTGTTCCTAGTCAGATTTGTTTCCGCTGAGCCACGACGGGAACTCCTCACTGGCATTTTCTGATGTTACATTACAGCATTTTAAAACCTCATAGGGAAACAGAGCAGAAATTGATCCCACTTGAGAGATGAAGTCATTGAGGCCTAGTGAGGCTAAAATTATTCTCTAGTTACAACAGAAATATTCTCTAGTTATAATACTTTGTTTTATTATCCACTTCAACTATTAACAAAGATTTGGAAAAGCAAATTTAAGGAAAAAGATGTTCAAGAGACTAGGGCACAGTCTTGTTTTTTCCTCCTTCCTCCTGTGAGAAGGAACTGAGACTTCATATCCACTGGTGTTACTCAGCACTGTAGAGGAGACAGTGTGTGCTGCTCTTCCCTGGGCCTTCTTCTCGCTCCTGGTGTACGTGCAGGCAGAGAACAGCGGAGGGGACACCCTGCTTTTACAGTGACTGCGATGCTCTGAGCAGTGGCTGCACTCCCTCTAGCGGTGCTGTAACATCATCCTACTTGAAGGAAGACGGCTTTTCCCCTTTGGCCTCAGCTGCCTTGCGAGCTGGTAAATTCCCACCCCTTGAGGTGTTCAAGCTCTTAAGTTCAACTCTAGAATCTTATGAATTTTGTTTGAACCCTAGTTTCCAAGATTCCAAGACGACAGCTTCTAGAATTCTGAGGTTCTGTGACTCTAGGGGTGTTATCCTGGTTGTGCTCTACAAAAGGCTATTCTCACAGACAAATTCAGCCCAAGCCTACTTCCTACCATCCCAGGAGTCAAAAGGAACTGAGAACGTGACTATTTCTGAGTACTTCAAGGCATTTCTGAAGTTGATTTGAACAATACAGAATTCAGATGGAGAGACGGAAACTATAAAATTCATGAATTGAAATGCTGGTAACGAAAAAAATACTACGAATAATTTTTGGTAGGAGATGATAAATTGAAAAACATAAAACTACAAAGACTATTAAGAAGTTACAGCAAAACACCAAAACAGAACAGGATAAACACCAACACACACAAACACACACTCACCTAGACATATCATATTCAAACTACTGAAAACCAAAAAACAAAAAGCAAAGCCTGGAGGCAGCCATTTATAACAGAGGGACAAATACAAGAACTGTAGCATCCTCATTAGAAATCATGCAAACCAGAAGACACTGAAGTGATACCTTTAAAGTGCTGATACACAAAAATACCTGTCAACCCAGAACTCTATACCCAGGTAAAACATTTTTCAAAAAATGAAGAAAAAGTAAAGATTTTTTATTTAGCCTTTTTTGTTTTTTTTTTTTTGGTCATGGCTGTGGCATGTGTAAGTTTCCGGGCCAGGGATTGAACCTGTGCCACAGCAGTGACAATGAATCTTTAACCCAAGAAGCCACCAGGGAATTCCAGAACTAGAGATTTTTTTTAAAAAAAAAGACAAGCAAAAACTGACATAATTCATTATCAGCAGATCATTGCTTCAACAGTATTAAAGGAAGATTTTTTAGGAAGAAGGAATGCGATAAAAGATAGTTATGGATCTATAAGAAGAAATAAAGATTGGAAATGGTTAAAGGAAAGATAAATATAAAAAATTTTTTAAACTCATTTAACTGTTCTTAAAAATATTTGATTATTTCAAGCAGAGATCATCAAACTACAGTCTGTAGGCTGGCAATTTTTATGAGTAAAGTTTTACTGGAACACAGCCATGCCCATAATTTATGTATTGTCTATGGACACTTTTTAAAAATTGAGGTACAGTTGGTGTACAATATTATATAAATTATAGGTGTACGATATAGTGATTCACAACTTTTTAAAGGTTAGGCTCCATTTATAGTTATTATAAAACATTGGCTCCATTCCCCACACTGTACAAAATACACTTGTAGCTTCTTTTATACCTAGTAGTTTGTACCTTTTAACCCCCCCCCACACACACCCCTTTCCACTTCCCTCTCCCCACTGGTAACCACTAGTTGGTTCTCTATATCTGCGGTTCAGCTTCCTTTTTGTTATATTCACTAGTTTGCTGTATTTTTTTAGATTCCACATGTAAGTGATATCGTGCAGTATTTGTCTTTCTCTGTCTGGCTTATGTCACTTAGCATACTGCCCTCCAAGTCCATCCACATCCAAATGGAAATACTTTATCTTTTGACTACTCAATGGAATGAGTAGTATTCCACTGTATATAACCACATCTTCTTTATTCATTCTTTTGTTGATGGATACTTAGTTTGCGTGCATATTTTCACAATTGTAAATAATGCTGCTATGAACATTGGGGTGCGTGTATTTTTTCAAATTAGTGTTTTGGGGTTTTCTTGGATATACACCCAGTGCAACTGCTGGGTCATATGGTAGTTTTATTTTTAGCTTTTTGAGAAAACTCTATGCTGTTTTCACAATGGCTGCATCAGTTTACATTACTACCAACAATGTAGGAGGGCTTCCTTTTCTCCACATCCTCTATGGCTGCTTTTGAGTAATCATGGCAGGGTTAAGTAGTTGCAATAGAGGCTGTATGGAATGAAAGACTAAAATAACTGCTATCTGGCCCTTTAAGAAAAAGTTTGACAACCTCTGGTTTAAAGCAAAAATAGAAGTAATGTATCATGGGTTTATAGCATACATAAAAGTAAATAGCTTACCAAAAAGGCACAAATATGGAAGAGAGGAGTTGGTAGTATACTACTGTAAGCTTCTTATACTACACATGAAATGGTATATCATTTGAAAGCAATTTGTGATTAAAGATGTATATTGTATTAATCATTGGGCAACTACTAAAAAAGTTATACATAAGACAGATTTTTAAAAAATACTCAATCCAAGAGGAAGCAGAAAGACATGGCAAAGATCAGATTAAACAAATAGAAAACAATTAGCAAAATGTTAGATATTAATCCAATCATATCAATAACTGCATTAAATATAAATTGTCTAAATAAAAATTAAGAGAGAGACAGGAGTTCCCTGGTGGCTCAATGCATTAAGGATCTGGTTTGTCACTGCTGTGGCACAGGTTCTATCCCTGGCCTGGGAATTTCCGTGAGTCATAGGCGTGGCCCCCACCCCAAAAAAGACAGAGATAGCCAAATTGGATATAAAAGCCCACTTAAACTATAAAGACACAAATCTGTTATAATTATGGGATAGAATGTATTTCATGCGAACATTAATATAAAGAAACATGGAGAGGCTGAATTAGCATTAGACAAAGTAGACTCTGGAACAAGGAATACTGTCAGAGATAAGGAGAGATATTATATAGTGATTAAGTGGTCAATTCATCAAGACAAATCTAAGTGACGTAAATGTGTATGCATCTAACAACAAAGCTTCAAAATACATGAAACTTATGGATCTGAAAGAAGAAATACACAAATTTACAAGTATATTTGGAAATTTCAATACTCTCCTCCCAGTAATCAGTGGAAGAGATGGAAAATCAGTAAGGATATGTAAGACCTGAACGATACCGTCAATCAACTTGGCCTACTAAACTTCAGAGCATGTTCCATCTAATACCAGCAGAATATATATTCTTTTCCGAGTGCACATGCACATACCAAGATAAACTATATTCTGGGTCATAAAACAAACACACAAATTTATAAGTGAAATCATACAAAAAGAAAATTCTCTGACAAAAACATAAAGTAGAAATCAGTAACAGAAGGGTATCTGGAAACCCACCAAACATGTGGAAATTAAAACAACACATTTCTAAAAAACCCATGCATGAAAGAGAGTTGTAATGACAATCAGAAAATATTTTGAACTGAATGTAAAGAACGCACGACATCAAAACGTGAGGGACGGGGTGGAGCAGAGTTTAGAGCAGCGATGTCCAATAAAAATATAATGCGAGCCACGAATGCAAGTCAGGCATGTAATTTTAATTTGTCTACTAACCACATTGAAAGAAAAAAAAAAGGAAAACAGAATTAATTTTAAATACTTTACTAAACATAATATATCCAAAATATTACTATTTCGTGTGTAACTATATAAAATGATCAATGAGATATTTTACACTTTTATACTAAATCCTCAAAAATCTGGTATTTATTTTACACTTTAGCACTTCCAAATTCAGACTGGTCATGATTCAAATGCTTAATAACCACATATAACAGCTGTATTAATGCAGGCTTAGAAGACCTAGTATAGCATTAAATGCTTATAACAGAAAAGAAGATAAGACTCTAATCAATGATCTAAGCTCCCATGTCAAGAAAATAGGAAAAAAATTTCACCCAAAGCAAGCTGAAGGAAAGAAATAATACATGTAAGAGAAGAAATTCATGAAACAGAAAATGGAAAAACCAGCAATGAAACAAAAAGTTAGTTGTTTCAAAAAAATCAATGAAAGTGATAAAGCCCTATCTAGACTGAGCACAATTCTAGAAGGTTCATGGAATACTGTTCAGGTTTTCAGATTAACCCCTTTACAAACAGAGGGCTGGGTGTTGAACTTAGTTTCTATCTTGATCTACAATCTTTACTCTTTTTGTTACTTGAAAATACTGTGATCATTTCTTCAAGCTGACTATCGTCAGATCTGATTCCTCCTGGTTTCTTACAGTTACCCTCACCTGGGGACGTCTGCCATCTGGATGGTGATGACCACTTCGTGTGGACGTCTGTGCTATTTAACAACCCCCCCATCACCATCAATTCCCTCTTCTTTTGGTGTGAAAGCCCATTTTTGACTTGGAGTAACATCCCTCTCTTATTGCATGGAGGTCTTGGTGGCCTGACTTCTGGAAATTTCTAGGGCCCCGTGGAGAAACAGGAGAGAAGCAAGGCTGTTTGCCTTTTACTCACATGTCAGACAGATCATGGCAGCGTGGATGTCCAGGTCTACCACGAAGGCCCAGGGTGTCAGTAGTCGGGAAACGGCAAGGTACACGATGATTTCCGAGGGGACGCCGAACTCCAGGGAGTAGGTGGGGGCAGATATTATCCAAGGAGAGGAGCTTGATGGACTCGCCCAACCTGCAGAAGGCAAAGGGAATAAGGAAAGACCAATTCATAGATATCTACAGCCCCCGGGGGACCTGCTGAGAAACAGCAGGGAAAGCAGGGCATGAGGCAGAAACTGGGGACTGTCAAACGGCCTTGGGTAATCCCGTGAACACCCTGAAACACAGCAGTGTATTCAGAGGCCACAGTAGAAAACATTACAGGCATATCTGTCAGTATGAGTCTCACTCTATGAAGGGCATAAAGGGACCAAGACCTAACAGAGAAGATGTGGGTCTTCATTTCCCATCCCAGTTCCTTCAGAAACGTCTATTACATGAATGGGGCAGTGGGTAAAACTGCCTGCACCTCAAAAAAAAAAAAAAAATGGCTCTCTTTCTCTTTCATAGTTGAATTTGCATGAGATCAGAGAGCATATTATGTGTATATTGGAAAAAATGGTTTGAGTTTCAGGAGACATGAATTCTAACTCAGCCTCTAGCCCTATTTAAATGATTTTACTTCCTTGACCTTCATTTGCCACATCTGTAAAATGGGGATATACTCTGTATGTGCTTAAACGTAGGGGCTGGAAGTGACGGTTATTGAAAATCTGTGATCATGAAAGGCTCACCACATGGAACTCATTTTTATCAAGAGTAGAAAAAATACATTGCTTTTTAGTGGACACAAGACTGAGAAATGATTAATAATTATGTTACCACATTGCTCAAAAAGCTTTTAATGGTATCTACTGCCTACAGGAACGAGTTCCAAACCTGAGCCTGGGAGTCAAAGCCCATTGCACTTCAAGTTTAATTTCCTACTATCTCATCTCAGTCCCTCTGTCTCTACCCCATGTACTCAGCACTGCAACCAGACTAGACAATTAGAGGCATTCATTCCCGGAGCACACAATCCACCCTCTCAATCTGTGTCTTTATACATGCTGTCCCCTCTGCTAAGAATACACTTTCCCTCCATTTGTAACCGTCACATTCCTGATCACGGTTCAAGTCTCAGAGGCTTACGTGGTACCTCTCTGTTCCCTAGTCAGGATTAATTCTCCTTTTGGGGGGTGAGGGGCTGCACCCACAGCATGTAAAAGTTCCCAGGCTGGGGATGGAGCCCACAACACAGCAGTGACCCAAGCCACTGCAGTGATAACACTGGATCCTTAACCTGCTGTGCCACAGGACAACCCTTTCTCCTCCTTATCGATGAGTATGAATTACTTGGAAAACTAGGTCCAAATTATGATATTTTTCTAAACATTATTTCTATTAGATTAAGAATGTGAATTTCTGCTCAACAGAAAGGGCCATTAACTTACAGTAGCCCAAAATCCGTTAGGGGATCATACACAAGAAAAAAAATATATCTTGTTTGAATTTTTCTTTATGGCTATACCCATGGTATGTGAACGTTCTTAGGCCAGAGTTTGAATCCAAGTCACAGCTGCAAGCTATGCTGGATCTTTTTTTTTTTTTTTTGTCTTTTGTCTTTTTGGGGCCCTACCTGCGGCAGACAGAGGCTCCCAGCCTAGGGGTCAAATTGGAGCTCTAACTGCTGGCCTACAGCCACAGACACAGCCACGGGGGATCTGAGCCGCATCTGCAACCTACACCACAGCCCATGGAAATGCCGGATCCTTAACCCACTGAGCGAGGCCAGGGATCAAACCTGCAACCTCGCGGTTCCTAGTTGGATTTTTTTTCCTTTTTTTTTTTTGGGTCTTTTGTCATTTTAGGTCTGCACCACGCAGCACGTGGAGGTTCCCAGGCTAGGGGTCTAATCGGAGCTACAGCTGCCGGCCACAGCCACAGTGTCACAGCAACACGGGATCCGAGCCGCGTCTGCGACCTACACGGCAGCTCACGGCAACGCCGGATCCTTAACCCAGTGAGTGAGGCCAGGGGTTGAACCGGCAACCGCACAGTTCCTCGTCAGATTCATTTTCCACTGAGCCACGACGGGAACTCCCGTTTGTTTCCTCAGGTATCCTTCTGAGTACTTGCCTAAGAGCACCGCATCCCCCAAAGATAGTCCCGGAAGAGAGAAACACAAGGTTTCTGAATGCGTGCAAGTGGGAGTTCCAGCCGCCGCTGCCCCCACCAGAGGCAGAAGTCCCTCAAAGGAGAAAGAGCTGGCTGGCCCTGAACTTGAGTTTCTAGGGGAAGGTCTTTTCGCTCGCGTTCAGTCAGGAAGAAGACGGTGTCCTTCTCACAACCATCCTTTCCAAAGGGCTCTGGTTTCCAGACCATTCACGCGCTAAAGCGGTCCATCTCGGGGTGCCCTATTCGGGTCCCCGCCCCCCACGCACGCACGCTTGCAGGCACGCACGCCCTCACGCAGCCCGCTCTCACGTACGCACGTCCTCAGTCCTCACGCAGCCCGCTCTCACGTACGCACGTCCTCAGTCCTCACGCAGCCCGCTCTCACGTA
>PVHT020000009.1:17493650-17622512 GCA_004024745.2 Catagonus wagneri | reverse complement strand
CTCTCACGTACGCACGTCCTCAGTCCTCACGCAGCCCGCTCGCAGGCACGCATGCACGCACGCACGCCAGCACGCCCTAGTTGGATTTGTTAACTGCTGCGCCACAACGGGAACTCCTACGCTGGATCTTTTAACCTACTGCACCTGGCTGGGGATTGAACCCACGCCTCTACAGTGACCCGAGTCACTGCAGTTGGAGGCATAATCCACTGTGCCCCAAGGGGAACTTCGAATCTTTTTTTTTTTTTTAAGAAAAAGGAAACAAACTGTACGGGATTGCATTTTCAGGGGAAACAATATTAATAATAACTAAAATTTATTGGGCCACTTCTATGTGAGAGGCACTGCACTAAACTATTTCCCTGGATTTACATTAACCCTATGAAACAAGAACTGTTATTATTTTTAAATTGAAGTAAAGATGATTTACAATGTTCTATTAATTTCAAGGGTACAACGTAGTGATTTGATATTTTTATAGATTATATTCATTTAAAGTTATTATAAAATTTGGCTAGACTCCCTGTGCTGTACATGATGTTCTTGTGTATTATTTTAAGCCTAGTAGTCTCTTAGTTCCCTATTCCCACATTGCCCTCTCCCTTCCCCTTCTCACGGATAACCACTGGTTTGTTCTCTATATCTGAGTCTGTTTCTGTTTTGTTATTGTCATTCATTTGTTTCATTTTTCCACATACACGTTAAAACATAACAGTATTTGGGGACTTCCCTTCGTAGCTCAGCAGAAGGCATCCATGACTTCTGACTAGAAGATGCAGGTTCGATTCCTGGCCTCGCTCAGTGGGTTAAGGATCCGGCATTGCCGTGAGCTGTGGTGTAGGTCGCAGATGTGGCTCGGATCCTGTGCTGCTGTGGCTGTGGTGTAGGCCGGTGGCTACAGCTATGAGTCAACCCTCAGCCTGGTAGCCTCCATATGCTGCAGGCCCTAAAAAGACAAAAAGAAAAAAAAAAGGAAAGAAAGAAAAGATACATGCACCCCAATGCTCATTGCAGTACTATTTATAATAGCCAAGACATGGAAGCAACCAAAATGTCCATGGACACAGGACTGGATAAAGAAGATGTAGTATACATATACAATGGAATGTATATAAGGCCAGGGATCGAACCTGCGTCCTCATCGTTTCTAGTCAGATTCGTTTCTGCTGAGCCATGACAGGAACTTCAACATCTCACTCTGGAGCTCTAGCACCACGTGGGTGAGGGGGTTGGGAGTGGCCATGGCTTTGGCGGGGGCTGAGCAATCAGCGTTTCAAGGAGCTGCAAGGCCCAGCTTTCAGCTGCTTGAGCCATAGAACACTCAGCAGCTTAAACATAGCTCTGCCTGCCTCGCCTGGAGTGACACAGGCCCTGCTCCTTGGGAAGAATGAATGGCCAAAAGCCCGAAGGGATGGATAAATGGGCTTATCCTCCCCCCAGGCGGAGACTCCTCACAGTCGCTTCAAGAGTCTGTTCTTCCCTTCTTCCTTCTGGCCACAGGTATTGATGGGAGAACGCCTGTGCTGGCCTCTCCTCGGGGTGCCGGAGACCCACTGGTTCCAAGGTGCAGTCATGAGTGTCAATCAGGGTTTCCCACAGATAAGTAAAAAAATTCATCTGTAACAGGTGCTCTGAAGGAACGTTAAGAGAGATTTGAGTTTGTGTAACAAAAGCAGTTACCCTCCTAAAGGGCATCAGGAAGGTTTTCCTGAGGGAGAGAGAAGCCCCCTGCCCGGCACCGCTCTCTTCACCTTCTTGCTCTAACAACAGGCGTCTTTCCCCGGAGGTCACGGCGTCCTCCGCAGGCCTCTAGAAGGAGGCTCTTTGCCTCTCCCCTCTCGTGCCACGTGGTCCAGGAGCCGGTGAGGATCCTCGCACCTGCTGCTCTCCGCCCTCCTCTCTAAGAAAGCAGGCTCCCTAATAAGACAGTCTGGGGGGTGGGGGGATGCACTGTGGGTTTGAGACACAAAATCTATCGAATTGACTTATGATCTTTGTATACCTATAACTGAAATAAAATTGTTAATAAGAAAAAAAAAAAGCAGTCTCCCTGGGACCACGTGCTGGATCACAGCACCTCTGTCTGCTGCAGCACGCACAGCCCTCGGGGCCACTCCCCTCCTGCACCTAGGCCCTCCTCCTCTTTCTCTCCCTCCACATTTCCCTATGATCATTCTTGGTGACTTCAGCCACATTAAAGAGATCACCAGGAACTCCATATGCCATAGGGCAGCCAAAAACAGAACAAAACTCTTACATCCCTGAGCACCTTTGCTTCCAAATAGTTTGTCTTCCACCCTACTTCAAACACCAACCTAAACCATCATACCCCACTTTCAAAGTCTCTATTCCAAGCATCTCATTCTCCGAGTCCACCTCAGAGCTGCTAGTTTGCAGACTCTACCAGATCTTTGACCTCATCAGGGTCTCCCGTCTACCGATGCTACTCTGTTACATGTCTACTGTTCTTTGCCCCCTCAGAGCTTCACTCCCCACCTCCATCCCCACCTTGTCTTGTCTTTTTAGGGCCATGCCTGCTGTATATGGAAGTTTCCAGGCTAGGAGTCAGATAGGAGCCATAGCTGCCAGCCTATGCTACAGCCACAGCAACGCCAGATCTGAGATGCCTTTGTGACCCCCACCACAGCTCACAGCAATGCCAGATCCTTAACCCGCTGAGCGAGGCCAGGGATCGAACCCACATCCTCATGGATACCAGTCAGATCTGTAACCACTGAGCCACGATGGGAACTCCGATTCACTCCCCTTTTAACACAGTGTTTGGTCAATCACTGCAGTCACTCCCTGCCACAAACTCTCATCCCTCTTGTCCCTCCCCTTGCATGGAGTCCACCTGTCACAGCCGCAACACGGACTGGATGCACCTTTGCCTCCACCTGGAGACTACACTCAGCAGTCATATGTAGTTAGAGAACAACAGTCAGATTTGTCAAGTGGTCACATTTTAAATTCAGGAGCACAACCTCGGGTGGGTCCTAGTAGTGCTGGGCAAATCTACTCCTTGTCTTATTTATGTTGCCTTTGCACTCCTCAAGGCACTATTTGCTATCTCTTCTCCTGAATTGAATGTCCATTACTCTCCCCTTTTCACTGTCCACTGATGACATTTTTTTATTTCACTGAGAAAGTAGAAGCAATGAGAAAAGAACTTCCTTATCACCCAGGCACTAAATCTACCCACTGACCTGTTTCTGAATCCATATACTGGGCTTGTCTCCCATGGAAATAGCTGAGCCATCCTCATCCTGTGCTAAGTCCCCTGATCTTGTGCGCTGCATCGCATCCCCTTTGCCTCACCTGCTCAAGACCCTTCCTCCTGCAACGAGCCTTCCCTCTCTCGTACGTCGTCAAACTTTCCCTTTCTACCGAATCATTCCCATGAACATAAAAACACACCACAGAACCTTTATTTTATTTATTTCTTTAGTATGTATGTATGTATATATGTATGTATTTATTTTTACAGCTGTACCTGTGGTATATGGAAGCTCCCGGGCCAGGGGTTGAATCAGAACTCAGCTGCTGGCCTAAACCGCAGCCACAGCAATGCCTGATTCAAGCCACATCTGTGACCTACATCACAGCTTGAGGCGATGCTGGACGCTTAAGCCACTGAGCGAGGCTGGGGATCAAATCTGCATCTCACAGACCTATGTCGGGTTCTTAACCCCCTGAGCCACAACAGGAACTCCCACCATAGTGCCTTTAATCTCACCTCCCTGCTCCTCTAGAAAGTCATCTCTATTTCCTCTCTCCAGTTTCTCACTTTCCATATCCTTGAATGTACCTCAGCCAACTTTAATCCTTGTCACTTCACTGAAACTGCTCTTGCCAAGGGCAATGATGCCTCCCGTTGCCAAATTCAATGTCTGAACCTTAGCCCTCTTCTCACTTGTCTTGACAGGAGTAGAAATTTCAGTCTGTTCTACACATACAATTTCCCCCACTGTGGCGGGTAGACTCTCAGGTGCCACCTCCTGTGCCACCTCATAGTATTTATGCCCTTGTTTATCTCTTCCTCTTGAGTGTGGGTAGGCCCTGTGCCTACGTCTAGCCAACAGAATGTGGCAAAGATGATGGGATGTTACTTTCACCACTGCATTATGTCATATAAAATTCTGTTTTAAGAGCAGACGCTAGAGGCTTCAAAGTCTAGCTGGCTTTAAAGAAGTGGCCATGTTGGGAGGCCCACATGTCTAGGGGCTGAGGGCTAGCAAGAAGCTGGGGCCCTCAGCCCTACAAGAGCAAGGGAATTTATTGTGTCAAAAACCTGAGGGAGCTTGGAGGACTATTATTTGCCAGTTGGGCCTCCAGATGAGAATGCAACCCAGTTCCTACAAGCATAAGGCCCAGTTAAGCCATGCCTGAACTCTTAACCTACAGAAACTGTGAGGCAATAAATGTATGCCTTTTTTCTTTTTAGGGCCATACTCTCAGCATATGGAGGTTCCCAGGCTAGGGGTCAAATCGGAGCTTCAGCTGTCAGCCTACACCACAGCCACAGCAACGCAGGATCCGAGCTGTGTCTGCGACCTATACCACAGCTCATGGCAATGCTGGATCCTCAACCTACTGAGCAAGGTCAGGGGTCGAATCCACATCCTCATGGATTCTAGTCAGGTTTGTTAACCACTGAGCCATGAAGGGAACTCGATGTGTTATTTTAAGCCACTAAGGTGGTGGTAATTTATTACATAGCAATAGGAAACTAATATAACCATGGAACTTTTTTATATGGTTGTTAAACTTTTTTCCATAATGGCATCTTATACTGTATTAAAAAAAAAAAAAACCTCAGATACAGTTTATTTGCATAATAGGCACCACTCTACGCCATCATATGGCAAATTGTGATCGCGGAACCCTCAGGTAGAAGTGAGGGGGTCAGAGGAGAACCCAGACAGAGGTTTAATCCCTGGCCCGGCTCGGTAGGTTAAGGATCCCGCGTTGCCGCAGCTGCAGTGTAGGTGGCAGCTGTGGCTCAGATCTGATTCTTGGCCCAGGAACTCCATATGCCATAGGGCAGCCAAAAACAAAACAAAACTGCTAGATTCGTGTATTTAACAAGAATTTATTGAGAACTAGCATATGTCCTTGAGGTGACAGTGGAAAGCAAGAGACATAAGAAAAGTAAACAAGGCTATTTTTTTAATGGCCATACCCCCGGCATATGGAAATTCTCAGGCTAGGATGAGTCGGAGCTACAGCTGGAACCTGCACCACAGCTGCAGCAACGCAAGATCCTTAACCCACTATACCACAGTGGGAACTCAAACGTGATCATTTTTAGGTAGTAACTTTGGGCAATTAAGGCAATAAAATAGGGTGGTGTGATGGCAGTGATTAAGGAAACAGGGCAGGCGATAAGAGGAAGGCTATCTGGAAAGGAGAGCATAAAATGCTACTGTTATTTAGGTTAGAACAAAATCGGGAGAGCCTTAACCAGGGGGTGAAAATAATCTCTCCAATAAAGTGCTAAATATCCGAGATGCCTATTAGAGCATGAGCTCAAATGGATAAAACTGAAAACAATATAACTATTCAACCATAGTGACTTGGTCAAATAAAGTATGATGCTACAGGAGTCCCTGTCGTGGCTAAGTGGTAATGAACCTCATTAGGATCCATCAGGACACGGGTTTGGATCCCAGGCCTTGATCAGTGGGTTAAGGATCCAGCATTGCTGTGAACTGTGGTGTAGGTTGAAGATGCGGCTCAGATCCCACATGGCTGTGGCGTAAGCTGGCAGCTGCAGACTCCGTTTCAGCCTCTAGCCTGAGAACTTCTATATGCCTCAGGTGCGGTCCTAAAAAAAAAAAGGGTATGATGCGACAACATTGTGGTCAATAAAACATGTTAATTGTGCAGCCATTTAGCAGCAAGGAAAGATATTTCTTTTTTTAAATTTTTTATTTTTCCATTATAGCTTGTTTACAGATTTCTGTCAATTTTCCAACTGCACAGAGTGATGACCCAGTTACACATATTTGTCACAAGTGATTAGATCTAGTTCCGGTGCTAGACAGCAAGATCTCCTTGTTTTTCCATCCCAAAGGCAACAGTCTACAACTGTTAACCCCAGACTTCCATCCCCTCCCCACCCCTCCCCCGCCCCCTTGGCAACCACAAGTCTGTTCCCCAAGTTCGTGCTTTTCTTTTCTGTTGAGATGTTCATTTGTGCAGTGTTTTAGATGCCAGTTATAAGAGATTTCATATGACATCTGTCTTTCTCCTTCTGACTTGTTTCACTCAGTATGAGGGTCTCTAATTCCATCCATGTTGCTGCAAATGGCATTATTTCATTCTTTCTTATGGCTGAGTAGTATTCTATCACGTATATATACCACATCTTCCTAATCCAATCACCTGTCAATGGACATTTGGGTTGTTTCCATGTCTTGGCTATTGTGAATAGTGCTGCAATGAACATGCATGTGCAAGTGTCTTTTTCAAGGAAAGTTTTGTCTGGCTATATGCCCAAGAGTGGGATTGTTCTATGTATAGTTTTCTAAGGTACCTCCATACTGTTTTCCACAGTGGTTGTACCAGCTTACATTCCCACCTACAGTGCAGGAGTATTCCCTTTTCTCCACATCCCCTCCAGCATTTGCTGTTTGTGGACTTATTAATGATGGCCATTCTGACTGATGTGAGGTGATATCTCGTGGTAGTGTTGATTTGCATTTCTCTAATAATCAATGATGTGGAGCATTTTTTTCATGCGCTTGTTGGCCATCTGTATGTCTTCTCTGGAGAGGAAGGATGTTTCTAACAAATGTTAACAAAAGTAGGTTAACCTGGAATGTTCACTACCATCACATCTTTGTGTGCATTTGATCAGAAAAGATTCCAGCGATGAAAATAATAGTGTCAACATGGCTTAAGGCCTTTTTTGAAATCAGAAATTGCCTTTCATATGTTTAGACTGGGTTTACAATGGAAATAAAAAAAATGGTTGAGCTTGTAGATGTTCATGCTGAGATGGTTTTCTTTTTTGGTTTTCCCAGTGAAGTATATGCTTTGTAGCAGGCGTGATCAGCCTTCTGCTTTCCCTGTGCATAGCTAAGCCTTTTAGCTTGTGTTATTCCTTTATCTACCTGAGTGTCCTGGGATAAAAGCCCCAACCTTTCAACACAGTGCCATGGGAGACAGGGCTTATACCAGTTAATTTAGCAAAACTCAGTGGCATCATGACTCATTATTGCCCTAAATCGAAGTGAGAGAGTTGTAAAGCTAATCCCTGCTTTTTGATCCTAGCCAGGCTGGGGATAGATAGAGATGGGCTTTAAGAAGTAAGATTAATGAATTCAGTAAGGGTTAGATACTTATTGCATACTCCCAGCGGTGCTAAAGCAGGGAGGAAACATCCAGATGCCCGAGTCCATGAACCTGGGATTGACTCCAGATCAGCCTCTTACCCGCTATGTGGCCTTGAAAAGTTCCTCAGCTACTCTGGGGCTCACCCTGCTGTGCATTCATTAAGTCTCAGTTACACATCCTGCATGATGGTGGCCCTGGCAATAGGATGGGGGCAAGATCAAGAAGATCCCTTCCCTCCAGGGACATGCAGTCACGATGTTTTACAGACACTGAACAAGGAAACAAGTACAAACCAAATGATGACTGGTGGTGATACATTACACGTAGAAAAGAAATGGGCCAGGATAGAAGGCAGCACAGGGCAGGTTTCCTTCCTTCCTTCCTTCCTTCCTTCCTTCCTTCCTTCTTTCCCTCCCTCCCTCCCGCCTTTCCTTTCCTTTCCCTTCCCTTCCCTTCCCTTTCCTTCCTTCCTTCCTTCCTTCCTTCCTTCTATCCTTCCTTCCTTCTTTCCTTCCTTCCTTCCTTCTTCCCTCCCTCCTTCCTTTTCTTTCTCTTTTCAGGGCCACACCTGCAGCATATGGAAGTTCCAGGGCTAGGGGTCGAATTGGAGCGCCAGCCTATGACACAGACATGACAACACCAGTTCAGAGCCACATCTACAAACTACGCTGCAGCTTGCGTCAACACCGGATCCTTACCCACTGAGGCAGCCAGGGAATGGAACCTGCATCCTCAGGGACACTGTGTCAGGTTCTTACCTGACTGAGGCACAGCGGGAACTCTTAGCACAGGATTTCTGCTTCAGAGAGCATGTTCTGAAAAAGTGTCTTTGTGGAGGTGTCTTTTAAGTTAAGACTGAAAGAGGGAGAAGGATTCATGCTTAGAGTAGCCTTGGGAAGAGATTTCCAGGCCTTAGAAGAGGAATTCAGGATTACAAAACTATCCATCCTGCAGGTCTCTTGTGGGGATTAAATGGGCTAAAGATATAGGCATAAGAGCAACCAGCAGCTACGACTGTCACCAATACTGCGACTCTGCATACGATATCAAGGAAGGGGGTACCTGAGTTTCAAAGGTTATCTTTCCCAAATTATAGACACACACAGAGAGATGATGCGAGGGTTCCCCTGGACTGAGGGCTGTTTGCTTAGATGAGATTGCTTTCATTTCTCAATAAGAAAGCCATACTTCCATGTGATAAATGGATCAATTTCACAGAATATGGAAAGTATGGGAGGGAGACTGGGAAAGAAGGAATCTGCTTCTTTCCATTTCTGGAACGTGGTATAATAGAAATACTTACAAAGGTCTGGTCTAAAGGAAGAAGTAAAGCCATCAAGTACTAGAAAAGTGCTAATATAAGAAACCTGTGGTTAAATTTTTTATAATATAAGCCCCCTGTGGTTTCTCGCTTTTTATTTTACTACTTCCACTGTATTTTTTGTATTTTTCTTTTTTTTAGGGCCACACCCAAGGCATAGTCAAGTTCCCAGGCTAAGGGTCAAACTGGAGCTGCAGCTGCTGGCCTATGCCACAGCCACAGCACCATGGGATCCCAGCCACGTCTGTGACACCGCAGCTCATGGCAACACCGGGTCCTTAACTCACTGAGCAAGGCCAGGAATCAAAGCCACGTCCTCACGGATCCTAGTCAGGTTCCTCACCACTGAGCCACCACGGGAACTCCCTGTACTTTTTTCATTGCTTTGTAACCACCTCTCCCCTCCTGCCTAGTTGTTGTAATCTAATCTCCTCTTTAATGAAAAATGCCTTTCATGGTCACTGTGGTTGTGTGATCTGGTGATATCTGTCCATAAATTCTTCACTTCAGGTAATTACCATTCTATTCAAGCACGAGGACCCCATGGCCACCTGACTTATCTGTGTGTCACTCCCTCGGACACATAGAGACTCACCTGTACCACACTGATTACTAAGACTAGACACATGCGACCTACATCGTCTTCATTCTAGAACCAGAAATCCCCCCTGAAAACATATTTCCACTCCAGTCTCATTCCCCTTCTCTTCGATCTGAGAAAAGACTCGAGTCCTGGGTCTCAGGCCAAGCTGTAGAGGAGTAAAGAACACAGGGAGCATGAGAAGGGGGGGGGGGGGATGTGTTTATCTGTTAGTTTTTGATAAGGGAGGCATTGTAGTCTGTCCGAATCTCATCTGCCTATGGTAGTGAGTGGGCAGTCTTTTTGCTTTCTCAGGAATCACCATCAATCTTATATATCAGAACTGTTCTCCAGAATCCTTAATTAGCTTTAGTTTGGGGGTGGGGAGTGGAGGAGGAAGAGGCATGTTGCTTAGGGTGACAAGAGCTGAGTTTGAGACTTGGGTCTGCTTTGACCAGGAGCTCCCAGTAGAATGCCCTGGGCATTTTATTCCTTCTCTCTGAGCCTCAGTTTCCCCATTCATAAGAGGGGGTCAGGTGTGCAGCGCGCAATACAGAGTACTTACGCTGTAAGAAGCAATCGTGAGGATGGCCGTAGTGATGAAGATGATGGTGACTCCAGCGGTGTGACCTTGACGGAGCAGTTTTACCTCCTAAAGCCCCACTTTTATTATTTGAATAGGAGGGCAAAGGATGGACGAAATGCCTGCTAAGACCTCATAACAGCTTCGTAGGGACGTTGATGAACAGTAAAGCAGAAGGACTCCTTGTATGACTATGCATGTTAATATCGCCAGCTTCTGGCACATCAGTGGCTCTAATAATGGGACTGGACTGAATGGAACTGAATTCTCGCTCAGCAAGTATGCATATTTTTTTGCACCTCAAGGGCCAAAGCCAACACAGCTAAGGTTGCTTGCGGATCCAAGAGCAAGGACCAGCAGAGGCATTTAGGCTTTCAGAGAATGTGTCCCCCTCACTGCCCCTCATTCCCATCTCTTTTCCTCTTTGTAAAAAAACTTCAGTGTGCAACTACCATGTCCCTCTTGCTTGTCTGATTTGATACACGTCGCTATGGCTACGGCCTTTGGTTATAGAGGAGAGGTTGGGCATTTGCAGAGGGGCGGTCCAGATATGCTGGCCCTATGAAGACGTTGAAGAGGGCCGGACCTACTTTGTGTACCCCAGAAGGAATCTACTTGCTTCAAAGCATCGCTGAAAACTGTGTAGGCAAGAGATAAGGGCATACCCTACGGAAGATTTCATAAAATCCCTGTCTGCAAGCGTCCTGCCCAAACACCACGAGGGGCTGGCCCTGCCCACCTGCCACCAGCCCTGCAGACTCAGGGCTCCTCTGCCTGCCATCTCCCTACCCCTCAACCCACCGACCCACCTTCTTCAAAAAGAAAGGCAGCAGTAGCTACCCCACCCTCCTCCTCAGAAAGGATGAAGTGGGTGGCAATTATACATAATTTCTTTTTCCTTGTCAAGCACACTCTAAGAAGGCACTGCTTGACTGTCAAACAGTTCCTTAAGAATCTTTGCCAGTCCTTGTTCCCTAAGAATCATCAAACTGGCAAAGTTGTGACAAAGTGCTTTTAGTTCTGAGAGAGGAAAGTGTCCTCTCAGCATGGGGTGAATACATTAAAATATATATCTAACACACAAATATATAGGACAACATATATGATCTATAAGATTTGTATATTTTGGGGGGCAGACATATTTGTAGACAAATATGCATGCATGTAAATGCATACATGCGTGTATATATATCAGAATAAGCCAGGGGACCAATGATGATGAAGGTGGGGATTTTACCGAAATGGAAAAACGCTTCTGGCTGGAGGACACTGAGTTGTTATGACCTCATCTCCTAGAAGAAGGGATGAGTAGATTCTGCACAGAAATGTTATAACCTCATCTCCTAGAAGAAGGGATGAATAGATTCTGCACAAAATTAAAACTAAGCTTTAAAAGAACACCGAGCGAGCCCCAGCACCTCATGTGCCTGTCATCCTTCCTTTGGAGAAGGGGAATTGCTCTGATCTCTTGCAGTTCCCTTTTCTCTGAACTTAGCGAGGATAATCTCCGGGGCAAAGTCAGCTTTCTGAGTCATTGGCAATACCGCCAGGCTCAGTGGCCCGATGGGGAAAGGTTTCCCTCTTGAGGGACCTCTGAATTTATGCTGTTAATCCTGGGTGGAGAAAGCAAATAAGCCAGTGTCAGACTAGGGCCGCCCTGACGCTTGCTCAGCAGGATGCCTAGCGCTTATGTCCATCGCAAGGGTAAATTGTTGTGTATTCAACCACTGATGATTCAGCTTCTAGCAAGCACCTACTATGTGCTCCCTGAATGCTCAGCAGTTATTCTGGGCTCGGGAGAAGCCAAGCGGAAAGATAGACAAAAATATCAGACTCTTGGGGTTCCTATTGTGGCTCAGGGGGCTTACGAACCTGACTAGTCTCTGTGAGGATTTGGGTTCGATTCCTGGCCTCACTCAGTGGGTTAAGGATCCAACATTGCTGCAAGTTGTGTCATAGGTGGCAGATGCGGCTTGGATCTGGTGTTGCCCTGGCTGTGGCATAGGCTGCAGCTGCTGCTCTGATACAGCCCCTTGTCTGGGAATTTCCGTATGCTACAAGTGTGGCTGTAAAAAGAAAAAAGGTATTGGTTTGGAAGATAAATTATATGATTACTGATAAGTTAATGAGGATGAAGATTAAATTTATCATCTGTGGTGACTGTGACAGGTGCAGTTTAAGTGACATGCTGCGGGGGACATCTGATTGGAGTGGGTTGAAAAAAAGAATGGGTAAAAAGCAGTGGAGCATATCACAGTCTGCTGAGAAAGCGAGGCACATCAAGAAAAATTACAGGAGTTCCCTGGTGGCTCAGTGGGTTAAAGATCTGGCGTTGTCCTAGTTCCTGTCGTGGCTCAATGGTTAAAGAACCTGACTAGTATCCATGAGGTCTCGGGTTCGATCCCTGGTCTCACTCAGTAGGTTGAGAATCTGGCATTGCTGTGAGCTGTGGTGTAGGTTGCAGACATGGCTCAGATCCCCCATTGTTGTGGCTGTGGCATAGACCGGCGGCTACAGCTGTGATTGGACTCTTAGCCTGGGAACCTCCATATGCCTGGGTGAGGCCCTAAAAGACAAAAAAAGACAAAAAAAAAGGGATTGTCACTCTTCTGTGGCTTGGGTCACAGTTATGGTGCAGGTTCAATTCCTGACCCAGAAACTTCCATATGCTATGGGTGTGGCCAAAATAAAGAAAAAGAAAAAGAAAAAAGAAAAAATTATAAAGAAAATGTGGCACATTTCAGATAGATAGATCTCATGTATTTATACACAATAGAATTTTATTCAGCCATAAAAAGCAAGGAAATCTTGCCACTTGCAATAGTATGGATGGACCTTAAGGGCATTGTGCTAAATGAAGTAAGTCAGACAGAGAAAGACAAATACTGTATGATATCACTTATATCGTGGAATCTAAAAAACCCTGAACTCATAGTCACAGGGAGTAGAATGGTGGTTGCCAGAGGCAGGGCATATGGGGTGGATGAAATAGGTAAAGACAGTCAAAAGGTAAAGAAAATAATGATAATAGTGAGATGTAGTAGGTGATATGTTCCAGGTCCTCTTGAGAAAGTGGAAGATCTAGCAGTTGATCCAGCACCCTGACTGGCAAGTCAGCTAAAGCACATTTCTCTTATTCCATTACTTGCCCAGGTCCTATGTGTACTTGAGTTTTAGGCATTGGCAATGGGGTGGGTTAGAAAGCACAAGCAGGAAAGATCTTTTCCCATAGAAGGCATGCAGTAAATGCTTGTCAAAGAAAGGCGTAGAAAGAAGGAGGAGGAGACAGTGCTTCCTGGGCAGAACCACCAGTATTTGATAACAAACAAAACTGGGCAGAGTAGAGAAGAAGAAATAAAAAATGCTTCTGAGATGTCAAGGCTGGGCAGCTGAATGGAGAGTGTTAAGTTGAAGCAATTCAGACATTTATCAAGTTGACTATGACGGTTCAGTGTGTGAATTAATAGCTTTGTTGGTGGACCCTGTGGATGGAAAACCCACCTCAAAATGCATAGGCTACAGGTCCCTGCCGGCTCAGTGGGTTAAGGATCTAGTGTTGTCACTGCTGGGGTGTGCGTTCCATCACTGGTCCTGGAACTCTCACATACCACGGGCACAGTCAAAAAAAAAGAAAAAAGAAATGCCTAGGCTATGAGATGTAGGCAGAATCTACTTAATTCTGGTTTCCACAAACAAAAATGTAGTTTGGAGGAAGGTTGTAGCCTTAGAACCTTAAGTTTTCAGACTGGTTCACATTTAGTCAGATAGAAAATAATAAGAGGTTGTTGAAAAATAATAGGAGAATTTCCTGACAGCCCTTCTAGCCATCCTTACCGCAAACCTCTGGAGAAGGGTGCTTCTGACTGAGAAAACAGGTTCTCTATGATTTCTCAGGTAATAGATGGTCAGAGGGCAACCGAGCACTTAATTAGCTTCAGTTTTATCAAGTGAAGACTGCCCGGGTGTCTTAGACTGAGGAACTAGAGGAAAAGTAAATTGCTTCAAAAAATAAGCTCAGGCCAGAGGGTAAGCATCAGGGAATTGGAGTTTTGAAGTGAACATGAGGAATTCAGCAATGTTTCTTAGGACCTTTACTCCGCAGAGAGGAGTTGTAATTTCACCCAAGAGTGACACTGAGTGGAACTGACAGGAAGAGCCAGTGGTGCCTTATGACGCCATCAGATGAAGTTAGCATGACTGATCTCGGGCTGAAATACAGCAGGAAGCCAAGTTTAGACTCCATCCTTCATAGAGACTCAACTATCTTTTTCTAAATTGGCACTTCATTTCAAGTATCGATTCTTTGTGCCAGCTATTCCTTCTGCTTCAAAAGTCCTTTTTCCTCTTCTCTGATTGATAAGGGAACTTTTTATATTAGGGCTCCTGTGGGAGTTCCCACTGTGATGCAGTGGAAATGTACCCGACTGGTATCCATGAGGGTATGGGTTCTGTCCCTGGCCTCCAGTGGGTTGGGGATCCAGTGTTGTGGTGAGCTATGGTATAGGTGGAAGTTAGAGCTAGGATTCCACATTGCTGTGGCTGTGGTGTAGGCTGGCAGCTGCAGATCTGATTGGACCTCTAGCCTGGGAATTTCCATATGATATGGTGCGGCCCTTAAAAGAAAAAAAAAAAAAAAAAAAAAAAGGAGCTCATTGAGCCCTCTGGCGGAATTCAAATTAGCAACTATTTCTTTGCTCTCCATCTCTATTCTAGAATCCGTTTCACTGTGTGCGAGTTACTTATTTGTGGATGTCCCCTTTACTCTGACTCAAATGTGTGTTGAATAAATAATTGAATGTCTACATTTCACTAAATATTTTGGGCAGAAGTGAAAAATCCTGGCCATTCACTAAATAATTTAGTGAACACAACGTGGAGACAAGAACCCGACAAGAATTAACTGGATGTTTTAGTGAAATTTTCACTTTTAAAGCGTATGATTGACAAATGATAGACATAGTTCCATTGAACATTTTCCTTCGCTTCTCTTGTTTTAAATTACTTTTAAAAATGCTTTTGGAATTTTAATAGACATAAATAGAAATGCAGTTTATTGGTAGACATTGTTCTATGGGCTTCCACTTGGTCCTGCCTACCATTAATAGCCCTCACTCCATGGGTCATGTAACCCATGTAAGGATTCTGCAAGTGAGTGAGTGTTTCTATTGCAATGATTCACTTCAGATCAGGGAAGTAACCTCAGGCTGGGTTCTGGGACCCACTGGGCACACAGTGGAATAGACTTGAGCCCAAACACCATTGATCACCTGACATCTATAATCCTGCCCGGACTGGTGGGTGCGCTACAGTGATGTTTTATGTCTCCAACAATTAATGTCAGTTCAGAGTGAATTTCCAGTGATCACCGAAAAGTTTATTTCCCCTTCCCCAGTTTAGAGTCACCGTGGTAAAGAGCCATAGATTCCTTTGAGGGAAGGCTGAGGAAGAAGACTAGCAATATACATTCTTAGCCGTGAAGCAGGAAGCCCTTCAAGGGGACCCAGCTTCCCTTCATCCAAAGAGTTCTGGGTCCAAACATTGGCTCAAGTCTGGGAACTGACTGAAGGGTCATAATTCTCTGTTTCGCCCCTTCAAGCCAGAGTTCTGGTCATTAAATCTGGAGCTTATCTGCTTATTCAGATCAAGGAAGACTTCGGTAGACTGCTGGTCTGTTTTAGTTTTAGCAATGGCAGTTGATGTCAAAAATCTCTGCGACTCAGACTGCTCTGATTACTGCTTTGGTTCATCTGTCCATTACCCTAAACATACCCTGCTGGCTTCGGTGATTATGATTTGGTAGGGACCAAGTGCCACCCCTTGGTCCATCCTCCTACCACCCTATATTCTATTATCACTACTGCATCTAAGATCCCATTCAGTGGTAGCACTCCTCACGGTCATTTCTGACCTTCAGAAAAGAGCCACCACAGAGAGCTTCAAGGGTTCTGGGGTTCCCCCACATGAATCTGCTTCTCACAACCACGGGGAGAAGCAGGTTCACTAGACCCTCCTGGGGCCTATGAGCAAGTCTTCAATGATAAGTGCACTCCGGCTTTCCAATCTCCCCTAAGCTTTCGGCTAACTTCCTCTACAGTATAGCAAGGAAGTTCTATCGCTTTCCAACTGCATTTAATCTGGGCTATTGTGGGGTCAGAACCATTCCAATGGTTCTGCTTCTTAGACGCATCAGGCAGATTCCCTCAAGCTCAAACACGGCATTTGTGATTAATGTCACATTGGCCTATATCCACTGATTCAACCTGATCCAGCTTCCCATCCCTTCCACTTTGATCCTACCCCCTCAAGTTTTCGAATGTATTCCCCAGGTTTCCATACATATAACTTGGCAAGATCATGGCAATCCTTTGGTACGTATCACGCCTCATCACAGGTCCTACTTTGTCCCTCACTCTTTGGGGGTCTGCTGGAACTTAAGCCTCGTTATACATCCGGATACACGGAGAGCTGGGCAGTAAGTCCCGAGGAAAGTTGGCAGTGCCCCGCAAGAGAACTACCTCAGACAGGGCTGGAAGCCTTGTTCCAGTTGGTTAGGAAGGCTTAGCACAATTTAAGGGTCCAGGTTCCCAGCTTCATGACTTGAGCCAAAGAGAGCCCGCATGAGATGAGAATTCAATTTAACTAAAAATGTTAGATTTGGTTTTCAGAAAGCTTGGCTGTGAGGACTCTGGACCAAAGACTAATCATAGAAATTTTGCCCTTAGATATTAAACAGCTGCCTGGTCTCTTTTTCTCTATGTCGAGGGCTCACGTGGGAATCCTTAGCGTGGTGAGGCTCATGGGCAGGCAAGCTCGTGGCACTCATATTTCCCAACAAGTCACACTTACTCCCAACAAGTGTGGTTTTACAGTTGATTCTCAGTATAGATAAATTCAACCCCATCTAGAGACTTCAGCCTTAGGTGATTCGTCGCAGCCTGTAGGTGATGAATCACAGAGCCCTTTTGGGGAGGGATGATGGGAAGTGGCTTTGAATTACCCCCTTTCACATGCTTGTGGCATTTTCCACTTTTGAAAATATTTTTGCATCAGTTATATCTCTTGAATTACCCACAAAACCCCACTGTAACCAAGTTTCCCTAGATTGAAAATAAGATAGAGTCATATTAAGCAATTTAAGATTATTCAAAAACTAAATCCAGATTCATTGTATTCCAATGTCTATGATATTTTTAAGGCAAAGAGCTGTGTATAAGGACATCGTTTTTTTTTCTATAGAGGAGTTTAGCTTCTTTTTTTTAAATTTAATTTTACTGGAGGATAGTTGACTTACAATGTTGTGTTAGGTTCAGGTGTACAGCAAAGCAAATCAGTCATACATAAATATACCCATTATTTTTTCCTGTAATGGTTATCACGAACTATTGAATAGATTTTCCTGTGATTTCTAAGCCTCTAATTAATCATCTAATTAATCATATGTATACAGTAGTATACATATGTTATTCCCACCCTCCCAGTTCTCGCCCCCCTACCCCAGTGGTTTCCCCTATGGTAACCGTAAGATTGGTTTTGAAATCTGTGAGTTTGTTTCGTTTTATCAATAAGTTCTTTTTATCATTTTTATTTTATTCTACATATAAACGATCTCTTGTATGTATCTTTCTCCATCTGACTTTGATATGATAATCTCTAGGTCCATTGAGTTTATTTATTTTTTATTCTTTTATTTTTTTGTCTTTTTGCCTTTATCTAGGGCCACACCTGCGGCATATGGAGGTTCCCAGGCTAGGGGTCTAACAGGAGCTGTAGCTGCCGGCCTTCGCCACAGCCACAGCAACGCGGGATCCGAGCCGCATCTTCAACCTACACCACAGCTCATGGCAACGCCGGATCCTTAACCCACTAAGCAAGGCCAGGGATCGAACCCGCAACCTCATGGTTCTTAGTTGGATTCGTTAACCACTGAGCCACGATGGGAACTCCCAAGGTCCATTGAGTTTAGCCTCTGTCTCGAGCCTCTATTTGCCATGGTGTCAGAAAATATAATCTAGTCAAATCCAGATACATTCTGTCACTTCGGGGTTTTCTCAGTCTGATATAAACTCAGGACTTGACTCCCTGGCTCCTTCTCCTTGCCTCCCTGGACTGGTCATAGGTCAAGGAGGCTTCGATGGCACATGGGCCAGTGGGGTTGGGAGGTATCTCGTCTACAGCCGCTCTCTGTTTCTGCTGACACGCATGTACAAACCTGCCTGTTTCCGGGCCTGCTCATCCCCACAGCGCATCCGCCTGGGACGCTCCCAGGACCGACTGCACCTGCCGCACTGCGCCCCCTCTGCCTTCCTGAGGGCTGGCACAGACTCCTCCACGCCCCCCACCCCTCCCAGCCCCACCACGCTCCCGTGTGTAGTGGGAACATTTAGGGACTCTCTCAGCTCCCTCTCTTCACCACAACCCAAATAATCTATCCTTTTGAGGGTTCTTTTTTTTTTTTTTTTATCATTGTTGTTTACAATAAGACCTTGTTTATCCATTCTATATAGAATAGTTTGCATCTGCTCACCCTAAACTCCCAATCTACCCCCGCTCCGGCAGCCATAAGTCTGTTCTCCATCTCTGGAGTCTGTTTCTGTTTTGTAAATAGGTTCATTTGGGTCATATTTTAGATTCTGTGTATAAGCAATACCATATGATATTTGTCCCTTCCTTCCTTCCTTCCTTCCTTCCTCTCGCTTTTTTTTTTTTGTCTTTTGTCCTTTTAGGGCTGCACTGGTGGCATATGGAGGTTCCCAGGCTAGGGGTCTAATTGGAGCTGTAGCTGCCGGCCTGCGCCAGAGCCACAGCAACGCTAGAGCCGAGCTGCGTCTGCAACCTACACCACTGCTCACAGCAACGCTGGATCATTAACCCACTGAGCAATGCCAGGAATCGAACCCACAATGTCATGGCTCCTAGTCGGATTTGTTTCCGCTGCACCATGATGGGAACTCCTGTCTTTTTCTTTCTGACTTACCTCACTTAGTATGATCATCTGTAGGTCCATCCATGTTGCTACAAATGGCATGACTGCATTCTTTTTTATGTCAGAGTAGTATTCCATTGTATATATGTACCACATCTTCTTTATCCAGTCCTCTGTCAATGGACATATAGGTTGCTTCCAAGTGGAGATTTTAAAAATACATCTAATTCTTTGATACTCTTGTATCTTTCCCAATGAACAGAATTTAAGCATCCACGCTTCTAGCTTCATGCTGATTTGTCCATAAGTCCTCTGACTTCAGCAAAAGAGACACCGCATGAGATGAGAATTCACACGAGGCTTACGTAATCAGAAATATTGAGAGTCCTCTAAAACATCAGCCATTCATAAATCCTACCCCAAACCTCTAGATAATGGAATGACTTTCCTCTTGAATATAAGCCATCCTTAGGGACTCAATTCTCATAAACAGACAAAGCAGAAGTGACGTTGTGTGACATTTGTGGCTAGATAGTAAAAGAGATACAGCTTCCACTACCCCGTCCTCTCTGCCCATGCACATTTTGAACGCTGAGCCATCATACAAGTCCAGCTACCCTGAAGCTGCCATGCTGGAAAGAGAAGCCCCAGCTCTCCCAGCCACTAGCCGTAGAGTCTTCCTCACCAGGCACCAGGCTCCAGGATAGTCGTGGGAGGGAAGAAGCACCCAAGATACGCCCCCAACTCCAGACACCCTCTAACAGAAACTGTGAGAGACTCTAAGCCAGACTTCTGAATGGAGCCACTCCCAAATCCCCAATCTATAGAAAGCACAGTGGTTATAAACAAAAAGTTTGTTCTACGCCCCTGCAGTTGTGATGCAGGTAGAGAAATCCATTCTAGAATCTTTTGTATGGAAAGGGATTAAGAAACTGCAAGGTCATAAAGCAAATGCGATTGGAGCCCTGGCCCCAAATCACGAAGCCATGCTCTTGTGTTATCTGGGTTCTTAGCCTTCCTTAAGATAAGATAAGAGGCCAGACAAGAAATTCAGGCAGGGCTTTCTTGGGGCCCCTGCGGCAGCAGGGGGCAGTGAAGACAAACAACAGTTTCCCTTGTTTGCTTACTCCCTGGTGGGCAGCAGGGGGGTGAGCTTGTTCCTTATATGGGAGGAAGGTAGGGGCAGATTCAGGGGTCAGGCCAGAGCGGCGGCTTAGGCGGTCTGCCCGTCCCTTCGGTGGGTTGTGTGCAGGCGTCATGTGTGGTGCACTGCTTGTGCTCTCGGCTCTTCAGAACTAGCAGTTGGGGTTTTAGTGCTTCTTCTTCTTTTTTTTGGTATCTTCTAGCCCGTAAGTTGCCCCAACTGCACATGTACCCAGTTATTTTTAGGCCCTTGTAGTTTCTTTGTATTTTGTTGCATCCACTGCAGCAAAGAGTCTCAGGTCCCAGCCTGCCTCACTTGAACCATGTTATATATTATGCATCACACATTAGACACACTCTCTCTGTTCCACTGACCATCAGCCTTCACCAGCTCCACCAGGCTCCTGGACGATGTGGCTGCACATAAATCTAGAAATAAGCACGTATCAGAAGGAAATCCCAGGATAAGCTGCTGAGGATAAGGATAGCCATTATAATACAGAGTCAGAGCAAGTGAAATGACTTTCTAAAAAAAAAAAAAAAAATCCGTACACCCCCAGGAGAGATTTATTTGGGGAAAGTGCAAGAATCGAGAATGTCAAATCGCTGTGTCTTAAATAAAATATCTGTGCATTAAAGATCTCTACGGATTAAACATCTACGTCTTAAGTCATTCCATTATCTAGAGGTTTGGGGTAGGATTTATGAATGGCTGATGTTTTAGACGACTCTCAATATGTCTGATTAGGTAAGCCTCGTATTGTTCATGGGGTATTTTGGCATTGCATAAGCCTGGATGAGACCCGGGGATGGATCAGTTCTTTTAAAGACAATTGTGTTTGATTTCGGAGGAATCGGTCAGGTGTAGAGTGAGAAGGTCTTGCTTGGCTATCGTGAGAACATGAAATAAGTGTTCACCCAGAACTTCTTGGTTTGGGTGGTGACCAACTTAGCCGGGCACACCTATCCGGTGCCAGAAAGGGCTGCAGGATGCTTTTATGCCACAGTGATCTGTGTCTCCATCGAAGACTCCATTTAAGATGAAGATGTGCAAATCATGAGGGATTAATCATGAGAGAAAAACCATGAACGTAAGCCCCAAGGACCTACAATCATGCCGATAATGCCTTTCATTATTGTAATTCTCCATCAATCCGCCTTCCGAGCTTTAGGTAATAGCGTTTCTCTCTGGAGTCAGCGGGGCTGGGATGTCCACAGGGACTCGCTCACTTTGTGCAGAAACCCACCTCTCCCAGAGCAGAGTATGGTTCTTGTTTTGACAGGATGATCAGCAATGTCTGCTGAGATGCAGGCTTTTCAGAGACGGCCCTTCATCCCTACGTTTCCTCCCTTGCCTAGTGGTGTTATTGAGGTTTTTTTTTTTTTTGTCTTTTTGCCGTTTTATCTAGAGCCACACCCGTGGCATATGGAGGTTCCCAGGCTAGGGGTCTAACAGGAGCTCTAGCTGCCGGCCTTCGCCACAGCCACAGCCACACGGGATCCGAGCAGCGTCTGCGACCTACACCACAGCTCACGGCAATGCCGGATCCTTAACCCACTGAGCGAGGCCAGGGATCGAACCTGCAACCTCATGGTTCTTAGTCGGATTCGTTAACCACTGAGCCACGATGGGACCTCCCCCTGGTGGTGTTATTGAAAGTGCAGGTAAGCTGGTCCAGACTTTCACTGAGAGCCAACGGAGCAAATGTTTGTCTCCTCTGCAGAGATGGGCATCCTCTGTCTGGTATATATTCTGCAGGGAACAGACACTTTGGGACTGGGAGTGACCGTGAGCATCATTTCTTTGGTAGGCAATTTGCCAAACTGTAACAAAATTAAAATGTACCAAATATCATTAAATCCAGCTATTCCACTTTAAGGAATTGCTCCTAGGTGGATATGTAGACATGTAAACAAACACAAAGACACACAAATATTTATTGCAGCACTGATTGACCTCCTACCCCCGGGGCCTCTGTGAGCCTGTGAAGGACTTAAGCAATCAGCCTGTGAGGGAGTGACTGATGGCGCCTGTTTTTCTGAAATCGCCCCCCCAGCTGGACCTAAGGGCACTGCTGGGCCTTATAGTCAGAGGCCCACATTGGTCTTACGTTTGTTCCTCCACTTAGCATTTTGGTCTCTCTAGAATTTTTTTTTTTTTTAATCTGCTATTTAAGATATTTTTCGGGAGTTCCCATTGTGGCTCAGCAGCAGTAATGAACATGACTAGTATTCATGAGCACTCAGGTTGGATCATTGGCCTCACTCAGTGGGTTTAGCATCTGGCATTTCGGTGACTGTGGCATAGGCCAGTAGCTGCAACTCCAGTTCGACCCCTAGCCTGGGACCTTCCATATGCTGTGGGTGTGGCCCTAAAAAGCAAAAACAAACAAAACCCAACAATAGCATTTTTCTCCCATTTGATCGGCAAACGTCAAAAAAACTCGGACAGCTCCTAGGGTGGCAGCCTGTCTGGATCAATGGGACACTGTCTGTATCACTAGTGGGAGTCTAAGTTGACCCAGTCACTGCTGGAAATTACAGTGTGTTACTTTGTCAAGTGCAAAACAATTTATAAACATGTGGGAGTGCTATGTTCCAATAACATTTCATTCACAAAAACCGGCATTGGGCCGCCCAAGGACTTCTTTTCAGATTGGCTATTCTTTAATTAATATTCAACAAGTCTTTAACTGAGCACCTACTGCATACCCTACCCTGAGTGCCTGGTGCTTTTCCATACAAAACTCTGTTGCCCTCAGAATCACCTGTAATAAGTCACCTTGTACCCATTTTACGGGTGAGACCAATTCAGAGTCACAAAGCACGTCAGGGGTGGTTGTCTGGCTAGAATCCAGAATCTCTGATTCCAAACCTGGTACTCTTTGGCCCTTTTCAACAAATGGAGATTATCCTTTTTAAATTTCTTTTTTACCGCATTCATCTTTTTTTCTTTTAACTGAAATTTCTTTTTTTAATTGACTTCTTTTTTTAATCGAAGTATAGATGATTTACAATGTTGTGTTAGTTTCAGGTGCACAGCAAGCTGATTCAGTTGTGTTTATGTGTGTATATATATATATTGGTTTATATATATATGCACATATATATATACATAACTGATATTCTTTTATTATTGTTTTATATATGTTCTTATATATTATATATATATATTACATATAGTTCTTTTTCAGATTCTTTTTCTTTGTAGGTTATCACAATATTGAGTATGCTTCCTTTGCTATAGAGTAGGTCCTGGTTGGTTGTCTGTTTTATATATAGTAGTATATATATGTTAATCCCAAACTCTTAATTTATCCCTCCCCTCCTTTCCCCTTTGGTAACCGTAAATTTGTTTTCTATGTTTGTGAGTCTATTTCTGTTTGTAAACAGAGAGTCTGCGAGGAGCAGGGGGCCAGGAAAGGCTGATTGCTGCTGAAGGACAGAGGCTCTTGGGTTAAAGCGCCGTGGGATGTAGACGGGGCCGGGGCCTCCTGGGCGCAGGGAAGAAGCTGATCAGAGACAGAGGCCGGGGCTGAACAGGCCGGGGGAAGGGCCGGCCCTGCGGCTCGCGGCAGGGAGTGGGCAGAACTACAGGGCGAGGGCCGACGGCTCGGCAGGGTCGTGGAATGACAGAAGGCTTGGAGGGTCCACCCCAGTAGCTTAACTTTTTCCCAGGGGCCATGGAAACTTCTAGAAGGGATTCCTGCACAAGAGTGCTGTGGTGGAGTTTGGATTTTAGCAAGATTACCTTGGGCCACGAAGGAGGGTGGATGGGAAGGAAAAACAGGAGCAGGGAGGCCAGTCAGAGGGCTCCCGGAGAAATCCAGGGGAGAAGCAACGTGACAATTCAAGGCCAGGACTAGAATGATTCAGATAAAGGATCTGCCCCTGAGACCAAGAACCTTCTTATGTGTCACACTGCAGGCCACCCCTGCCCCGCCACCCCGCCCTGGGGAACAGCGAGGAAGCACTCTGCCCCCGGGAAGCTCTCTTTTCCAAAGGCAATTGCCTCGGGCTCCTGGCTCATCATTACTGAGTGTCCACACCCTGGCGCAAGGACTTATGGGTGAAATCAAAGACTGGGGTTCAGACCTCGACTCTCCTACCGCCCGCTCGCAGTCTACCTCCTGGGTCATCTGCATCTGTACAGTAAACCAGGGTTCTTTTCCGCCTGGAGACTTAGAGGAGGAGGAAGCCAGGGCCACCGCAGCCAACACCCTTTCTGTGCCATTTCGTCTTTGCCACTGATGTCTACTTCTTTTGAAAGACCGCGAGGCCGGTGGGTTCTCTTTCTTGACCCACTGAGCTGTGATTTCATAGCCCTGTAGCTCCCACCATTCCTTTTCATCAAGCGTTTGCCTCAGCTGTCTTATTAAATATGGAAAACATCTGTGTTGGGCTTTTAGCAAAAATCCCCACATCTGGAAAATATTGGTCAAGAGTCTAATTAAGTATGTCAATGACAAATTGTTCTCACAGGAAGTATTTAGGACGAGTAGATAATTGGGATTTAATGCCCTTGGCCTCTGTCCTTGCCTTCTTGTTTACTTATCCCAGCAGGGATGGGGGAGGCCGGTTCCCACCCCGACCCCGCCCCGGCCCTGCTAATCCCTGGCCACAATGCTGCCTGTCGCCTGCCACAGGAAAGCCAGGCCCTGGGAGCCAGACACTGGCCTCAAGTTGAGAAAGGAGGGTGGACACTTAAGGCCACGCAGTGGTGCCCCCTCCCCCGCCCGTGCCATTGGAACCTCCATCCTCTCAGCTCTGGGCCGACATTTCCTGTCAGGCCCACATGCTGTTTGAACATGAGGCTCAGAGGAGAGAATTTTGTTTCCCTTTCTTGGACTTTTTTCCTTCATTCTTCACAGAGCCCAGCCCTCAGAGGAGGTGGCGCCCCTGCCCCTGCCTCACCCCCAGGACTGGATATGAAGCTTAACGGTGCTTTCAGGTCCTCTACCTTCTCCCCGCGTGGGAGGGAATTTCTCATAATAAAGGACCTGGAGGACCATTCATCCCCAGGAAGCTTCAGGAAGGCTCCGCATCTCCCCATCCCTGACATCCTTGGCCTCCACAGAGAGCCTGGTCCAAGATGGCACCCAGGCTCTGACGAGAGAAACCGTCTTGGGCGTCAGCCGAGGCCCGCCTCAGCACCAGAAGGCAGATGGCCAACTGGGACAGAACGAGCACATATTAGAAATTTGTATTTTTAAGGCACCTTCTGGGCCAGAGGCGTTAAAGATTCATTTTCTCAGGCAGAGTGAGTCCTCTGCTTTCACTCCACCATCGGGTCCCATCGCATCGGCTCTCACTCAGAAACAGTCCCAAATGCACCCACTTCCTCCCATTCCCATGGCCACCACCCTGGTCCTTGCCATACCCCCCTCTTGCCTGCCCCGTGATGATGACCTGGTCCTCAGTCTCCCGACTTCTGCCCCGGCCCCCATCAACCCACTGTTCACGTATTAGCCGGGGTGCTCTACACAAATAGAGACCAAGTCACGTCACTGCCCTTGGGTGGCCTCCCATCCCAGGAAGAATGTGCCTCAGGCCCCTGCCACAGCCCAGGGCCTGTCCCATCTGGCCATCGCCCCCCAGCTCCCGCCACACCCTGCCCTCCCCTCCGCAGTTTTTACCATTATCATAAACCACTTTCCTTAGTCATTTGCATTGTCTGTGAATGTCACCAGTTTCACAATTATAGCAACTTTGTCTTCTTAGGATGCAGCAGCAGGGCTCCTGCTTGGAGCACTGCGTTTATGGAGGCACTCGCTTCCGAGGGGCCACCCCGCACTGGCACTGCCCCGAGACTGGGCATCTCCTTGAATGTGGCGCTCTGGAGGCCTCACCCAATTTTCAGCTGTGTTGCCAGTGCCAGGTCCCTGGTGCCTGGCCCATAGCTGCTGTCAAATAAATACTTTTCAAATGAATAGATCCTGGTATTCTCCAAGGTCAAGACTGCCTGCAAAAGTCCCCCAGCTTCCAATTCCTGTCCAGTAAACTCAGCGCCTCTCTCATCCTCCAACCCCATTGCCGTCGCTCACTTCCCTTAGTTTAGATTTGGGGTTAGGAAGAAGCTGCCCAGCCAGGGACCTCATTTCCCCATGTCTTCCAAGCCAGGAGGAGCCACGCGAACAGAATAAGGCGACATACATCACTTCCAACCCTGGCCCATAGAGACCGTCAGATGATAGCTCTCATCTCCTGGGTCAGATGGCTAGATGGCCAACCCAGGGCGGCCGTGGGGGTAGAGCCTTGGGACATGCTGGGCCTTTGTTTGCCTGGGTCCCTGAATGATCCTGGGACTAGGGGTTCCCCGCCCCATCCCAACCCCAGCCAAACTTTATAAGCCTGAAAAATAAATACATGCCATACGAAAACACTGAGATTTCAGAGTTCTACAGAGCAAAACTTACTGAAAGACTGAAGTTTGGGAAAAAGAATTTATGGATTGGAGAACAGCTAGATTTGTCAAGCACCTGTCTCCTGGTAAAGATGATATTTTCCAAACCAAGTGCTGCCTCTTCCTTCCTTCCTTCCTTTTTCTTTCCTATTCTTTTCTTTTTTGGCCGCTCCCCCTTCCCCCACGGCATATGGAGGTTCCTGGGCCAGGGATCAAATCTGAGTCTCAGCTGTGACCTACGCTGGAGCTGGGGCACTGCTGGATCCTTTAACCCGCTGTGCTGAGCCGGGGACCGAATTTGCATCCTGGTGCTGCAAAGACGCCACCCATCCCGTTGCACCATAACAGAGCCTCTCTTTCTTTTTCTTCTTTCCTTCCTTCTTCCTTTCTTTCCTTTTTTCTCTGTCGGTCTGTCTTTCCCTCCCCACTCCCTTCCTTCCTTTTTTCTCTTATTTCTTTCTTTCCTGTTTCCAGTGAAACTCTGGAGTTCTAAAACTTCCCACTCAACAAAGATCCACCTAGAGAAGAAACTTTTCTAGAGTCCCTTCCTTCTTCCATTCCTTCTTTCCTTCCTTCCTTTATTTATTCCTTTCTTCCTCTTTTCTTTCTCATTGTGTTATTTTAGCAATGGAACAATGTCTTCAGATAAAAGCATCCACAGGTCTCCAGTACATCCGACCTGCCAGAGAGGAGGGCAGAAGTGCCATTTAACTCAAGCTGAGGTCTCAAATTTTGACTTTCGACATTGTCACCTCCCAGGAGCTTACACATAGAACCTTGGTAAATATGTGTGTGTTAAAAACACCAATTTGTTGGAAACAACAGCATCAAATCGTTATATGTAAACAATAAAAATACACCCAAACTTGTATATAATGTTCCACATTTAGAATGCACGGGAAAGGGCCTGGTCTTTTAGGCACAGCACAGAACAGCAGTGCTGCACGTGAATTTGGTTCTCACAAGCTCCATGCATTTCACAGGCAGATCTCGATGCTGCGGCTGTGCTCCATCAGACCTTACAGATGGCCTAATAGGCTGTTTAATTTCTGCTGGGGAATCCACAGGTGAAACAGCCTTTCCTTCTCAAACGGGTCTGCGTTCCCTCTACACGGCTGCCCACTACTCACGCGGTGCAGACTTTAGCGCTCGCGGCGCCCTCTAGTGGCCAGTAAGCCGCACCAGTCTGACTTGCTCTCCACACATTTGGTCAGACTTCAAAACATCGTCCTTCCTTCCTATGGCCTCCCTGGCACGGGAGGAGTCTCCGGAAGTGGGGATGCCATCTCAGGGCCTTGATGGTTGATTGTTCCTCAACCAACGCCCATGGTCCTCCGTGGATGCTGCTAGCCCCTTTCCCCAAACTGGATGGTCCCTAGATGCGCCATGTTGCTCCAGGCTTCTGTGCGATGGTCAGCAGCCCCACAGACCCTCCAACGTTCTCCAGTGGTACAAGGCCCCCATCAACCTTAGGAAAGAATATAAGCACCAGCCAGGTTCCACATGGTTGGATCATCCCCAAATCAGGGTGTCGTCATCCCCAAGCTGACAGAGGAGCAGCGGGATCCCACAACGAGGAGACACAACGACAAAATAACTCAAGCACAGCTGCCTTTCTTTCCAGTCCTTCCAGGATGATGTGTTAAGGGAAAGGGAAGGAAAAGAATATATACGGAGCCCACCTGGGCACCAGGCATTGGTACCAGACACTTTTACGTACGTGTTACATGAATCCCTCGTGACCACCCACCTGGGCCGGTGTCATGCACGCTTCATTTAGCCCTACATTCATTCACTCATCATTTTATATATACAGAGTTCCAAGGCTTGGGTCAGGTCCTCTAAGAAACAAGCCCAGGTAGAGATCTAGTTTCTGGTCTTTTTTTTTTTTTTTGCCTTTTTTGTCATTTTAGGGCCACGCTTGCGGCATGTGGAGGTTCCCAGGCTAGGGGTCTAATTGGAGCTGTAGCCACTGGCCTATGCCGCAGCCACAGCAACGCGGGATCCGAGCAGCGTCTGCGACCTACAGCACAGCTCACGGCAATGCCGGATCGTTGACCCACTGAGCAAGGCCAGGGATCGAACTCGCAACCTCATGGTTCCTAGTCGGATTCGTTAACCACTGTGCCACGACGGGAACTCCAAAAGTTTTTTTTGTCTTTTGCTTTTTATGTAGATCCGTACCTGTGGCATATGGAGGTTCCCAGGCTAGGGGTCTAACAGTAGCTGTAGCTACCGGCCTTTTCCACAGCCACAGCAACGCGGGATCCGAGCCGCGTCTGCAAACTTCACCACAACTCATGGCAACGCCGGATCCTTAACCCACTGAGCAAGGCCAGGGATTGAACCCACAACCTCATGGTTCTTAGTCCGATTTGTTAACCACTGAGCCATGAAGGGAACTCCCCTAGTTTCTGGTCTTGAGGTCCTATCAGCCCATGGCAGGGACTGACACTCTATACATTCAGATATAGGTTGTGGTGAGGCCCCATCACCATGCAGAAGTGGGCCTGCTAAGTCAGAGGGGAGGGTCTGGGAGTTCCCGTTGTGACTCAGCGGGTTACGAACCCGACTAATATCCATGAGGATGTGGGTTCAATCCCTGGCCTCACTCATTGGGTTAAGGATCCCGAGTTGCTGTGGCTGTGGTAAAGGCCAGCACCTGTAGCTCCAATTGGTCCCCTAGTCTGAGAACGTCCATATGCTGCAGGTGTGGCTCTAAAAAGCAAAATAAAAGCGGGGAAAGCCTGAAGAGGGCGCTGGGGAAAGCAGCAACCTGCAGCCATCGGGAAGCTGCAAACGGTGCAAAGAAGCAGTACTTCTTGAGACTGCTTGTTTGCCAGCAGGATGCCACCTGCACCGGTTTCTTTAATCCTCACAGCCCCCCTTCAGCAGGGTACTGTTGTGATTCTCCCATCTCATAGGAGTTTGAAGAAGGGAGAGGTCAATTGACTTACTCAGGGATGTTTGGCTTATCTGTCGTGACGCCACACTTCAAGTCTGTCTGCAGAGCTCTGCCTTTGTTAACCACCACGCCTGAGCCTCAGCCAAGGAAGGCAGCAGAGGGAGGTGGTCATGGAAGCCTTGAGAGTTATAGGATTTTGACCTGGATCTGAAGGCATTTGCAGGAGTTCCCATCGTGGCTCAGTGGTTAACGAATCCGACTAAGAACCATGAGGTTGCGGGTTCGATCCCTGGCCTTGCTCAGTGGGTTAAGGATCCGGCGTTGCCGTGAGCTGTGGTGTAGGTCTCAGACTCGGCACGGGTCCCGCATTGCTGTGGCTGTGGCGAAGGCCTGCGGCTACAGCTTCTGTTAGACCCCTAGCCTGGGAACGTCCATATGCTGTGGGTGTGGCTCTACATGAAAGGCAAAAAGACAAAAAAAAAATGAAGGCATTTGCAGAGTTGTTGGAGGATCTGGAGCATTGCAACGCTCTCAGACTTAATTTCATGAAGATAGGTTGGAGAAGCTGTCTGGAGAAAAGAAACCAACAAGAAGCAGGTTGCAACCATCCAGTTCAAAGACCCGGGGTGGGGGTGGGGGGAGCACCCTGGGACAGCCTGAGTTGGAGAAGCTGATGAATCACAGAGGTGGGCAAGCTGGGCAGGCTGCTGGTGCGCGAGTCCAGAATGTGGACGAGAGTTAGGGCTGGTGGTACAGACTGGGAGTTGTCAGAGTGTCAATTCAGGCTACGACTGCGGATGGGAGGCCTCTGGGAGAATCAAGAGGAAGCTTGCGGAGAAGGACAGAGAGCAAGCCACTACAGGGGACACCAAGGAACAGCCCACCAGAGGCATAGGGTCCTGCAGAGCCAAGAGATCCGGCTTCCAGAAGGAGGGAGTGGGGAACGAATGGCCCAGAGAGGTCAGGACCCACAGGGACAGTGTGTCCCCACTCTTCCCTGACCCAGACTTGAAGGTTGAGAGGAAGTCAGCATTCGGGGAAGTTGTATTCTGTTCCCAGCAACTCACCCACCACGAATTTCAAAATCTCTCTCCATCTGGAACGCAGAAAATGATTTGCAGCCCTCAGACGCCTGTAAGGGCACCGGGTTTTGCCAAGTCACATTATTTGACAGAAATGGGCCGTGAAATGCCTGCTAATTGCTACAAGATTTAACAGGGAGAGAAGAGCCTGAGAAGGGAGACGCCCCGTCAGGCTTCCACGCGGGGAGCGCGGGGAGTCGGGCAGTAAGGCGGCGTCATGGGCCCGTCCCTCCGAGCTCCGAGTCACCGGGATCATTTTGATCCCGCTGAAAGGACAGAGCTTTTTCAAAACGGGCAACGGTGACATTTGCTTCACTGTTGTTGAGAACACTAAACCCCAATTATCCCAGCTGTTTTGGAGGGGTTTTCAGAAGGCACTCGCGCTGCTGTTAAACTCATCGGCTCCGCCGAGGGCTTTGTTTGCCGTCCTAATCCTGGTTGATGCTTCTCCCCATATTCCCGACAAGTCTCTGCGGCGTCCTTCCCACGTGTTCCATTCCTGCCTGAATCTGGACCACGGGGCCCTCGAATCGATCAAAGGAAAACAGGTTCCCAACAACCAGCAGGGCCTCGGCTGCGTCTGGGAAGGGGCTGGGAGGGCCTGCAGCCGTGCTGTGCACCCCGGCGCTGTTTCCAGAAGCCCCCCTCCTTGAATCGCGTCATCCTCCCGAATCGAAAACCTTCAATAACTCCCCACTGCCTAGCAAATCTGGTCCCTGGACTTCTTGTCCAGTCCCATCTTTTTTTCCCCCTCTCTCATCATTCATGCGCTCATTCATTCACCGGCCACACACAAACTGAGCCCTTTGCAGGTGCCGGGCCCTCAAACCTGCGGCCATAAGGTCCTTGACCAGGGCTGGGAGCTGGTCTAGGTGGCAGGGTTCCCTCAGGCAGCATGGGAGGCTGTGTTGAGTGAAGACGGAGGACTATGGGGCACAGAGAATGCCCCCGGGGCTTAGACAAGGAAGGCTGGGGTGGGGGGCGCACGGCGTGCCCCCTAGGCTGAAAGATGGAGCAAGTTACACACACTGGAGAGCATTTAGGTGGCAGAATCTATGGGATGTGAAGTCCCAGGGGATGAAGGAGGGGGGACGGGGGATGCTCAAGGTTTCAAGCTTGGAGCACAGGCTGGAAAGAGAGAGACACGGGGACGGTCAGCTCAGGGATGGGCGCTGGAGCAAGAACGTGTTGGGAGACGGCCCTGGACGGAGAGCCCTGGGGAAGACCAGCAGTTCAGGGGCCACGTGGAGGAAGCCAGACTGTAGAGCCAAAGCCAGCTCCTCGGTGAGCCCTGAGTGGTGAATGTGCTTTGTCCACAGGGACAGGCAAACAGCAGTGCTGAGAAGGGCCTGGTCAGCCCTTCCGTGCAATTGCAAAATCAGATTTGAGGAGAAAGCCACACCAACTCCCACGATGATGCTTCTAAGCTGTGTGAGAACAAATGTGGCAGAGTTCCCTGGTATTGTCACTGCTGTGGTGCAGGTTCAATCCCTGGTCCGGGAACTACTGAGAACATGGACCAAAAAAAAAAAAAAAACGTGGCTCTTATTTGTCATCTCCTTCTGAGAGCTTGCCTCTGAATCTTAGGAATGTCCCAAGTGATAGGAGTGTTTTCCTCATCTATGGGGGCGCCCGCCTCTGACCACGTCTGAATTTGTGTCAGTGGGGTGACTCCTGGTGAGCCCTAGACAGCGTAGGCTAATGAGCTGAGTACCCAGGGTGGGGCTGGCCACACCAGCCTCAGCCATGGGAGTGTTGGGGTCTTGAGACACCTATCAGCCCGACCTCTGGGCGGTGGCGGGGTTGGGGTGGGGCTGGGGAGGGAAGCTGGAGAGTGAGGTGAGCCTGGCTGGTTGGCGGTAGTCTGGGCACTGATGTGCTGGGGGTGGGTAACGCATCCTGAATGCACTCGGAGAGGGCGCGGAAGCTTCCCGTCTGGGACCCCTTCCCAGACCTTGCGCCACGTCTCTCTCTTTGGCTAGTTCTGATTTATATCCTTTGTAATAAACCTGCGATCAGAAATACAGTGCTTTGGTGAGTTCTGGGAGTCTTCCTAGTGAGTGAGCAAAGCTGCGGGAGTCTTGGGGAATGCGGGACCAGCTGGTCAGAAGTGCAGGTGAGCTGGGGACCCCCACACTGGTGGCGGGTGTGTGAAGGGAGGGCCGTCTTGTGGCGACCATGCCTCTAACCCATGATGTTTGGCCCAGCTCCAGGGAGCTGGTGTCAGAAGTCACAGCATCCTCGTTCTCAAGAGCTGTGGGGGAGTTCCCTTCGTGGATCAGCAGTAACAAATCTGACCAGCATCCATAAGGATGCAAGTTTGGTCCCTGGCCTCGCTCAGTGGGTTAAGGACCCGGCATTGCCGTGAGCTGTGGTGTGGGCCACAGACGCGGCTCGGATCCCGCATTGCTGTGGCTGTGGTGTAAGCCAGTGGCTATAGCTCCAATTTGACCCCTAGCCTGGAAACCTCCATATGCCAGAAAAAAAAAAAAAAAAAAGCCAAGAGGTTCCAAGGCTTGGCACCAGCATCAACAAGTCCTTCCTTTGCATTGAGCACCTCACGTGGAGTATCTCCCTTCCCTCTGGACACAGGGACGTGCTAAGTATTCCTACCCTCATGATACAGATCGAAGAAATGGACTCAGAGTTGTGGAACCTCCCCAGGATCATGCACCTGCAAAGCAGGGGAGCCAGAGTCACACCCAGACAAACACCTCTCATGGCCTTAACCACTCTACGAGCTTTCCCCCCAACAAGGTGCTCACATTGCCACTGAATCCCGGAGGTCTAGCCAAGCAGTGGAAATGAGTCCATCCATCAGCCAGCTCATGAAGCCATATTGGTTGAATGTCCACTGCATGCCAAGCACCGTGAGATCATCAGCGAGTACAGCAAAGATCTCTGACTTGATGGAGCTAGTGTGTGTGTGTGAGCGGGGTAGGATAAGGACCTCAGCTTATACTCTGAATGAAATGGGGAGCGACTGCATAAATGTGGAGCAGAGGAGAGCAACACAATCTAATTTATATCACAAGAGGAGTGTGCTCTGGCTGCTCTGTTGAGAATAGTCTTGTGGAAACAAGGGTAGAATTGAGGAGCTGTGTTAGGAAGTTAATCAAGTCGTCCAGGTAAGAGACAGTGATGTCTGCGAGAGGGGGAGGAATGGTGGAAGCGGTCGGATTCTGGGAAAAGGTTCAAGGTAGAACCAGCACGCTTAGCTGGCAGATTGGACTGGGATGCGATGGCAGCGACCAGAAGGTGAAGAGAGGGAGGGATGGCTGCGGGTTGGGGAGGCTCAGAGGAGGGTGTGGCCGACCCTCCAGAAAACTCCTCTGGGGCAGCCGGGTCTTGAAGGATGCTCAGAGATGCACAGAGCAGGGGGCCTCCAGACAGAGGGAGGAGTTCCTGTAAATCCACAGTGGGGTTCGCAGCCAAGGCCACAGGGAAGGTGCTGTTTTCATCTCTTTTGCCACCACGCTCTGCATCGGGCGCTTTCCAGCCCTCCAGAATTAGACGTTCAGTTTGCACATCACCTCTTCAGAAAGGATGTCCCTTGGTCACCTTGATTCCACCCTCTGCTTTTCTTTCCCCTCCCATCAGCCCGCTCTTTTTTTCATATCCCTTATCACAGTTTACCAGTAGACAGGCGTGTGTTTACCTGAGCGTGCAGACTTTGGTTTGGAGCCGTGTGGGGAAATTTCCAACTCCTGCCCCAGCCAGATATGTCAGTGCATCTCCCTAGTCGTAATATCCTCATCTGCAAATCAGGGTAAAAACTACACCAACGTCATCGGGTCGGGATGAAGATCCAATGGGACAAGCCGTGGGTGTACTCGAGGCAGCCCCTTAGAACCATGTGCAAGTGCTCAATAAATGCTGGCCCTTGTATTGCTCTTCGGAAAGTCTTCACCAATAGACTTTAAGCTCCGTGAGGGCAGGTCCCTTATCTGGTTTGCAGGCACTCAGTATTTCTTGAATGAATACATTTAAATACAAAACTGGGCTCACCCACACCAGTTCCAAAATATTGACTGGCAAATGACATAAGTGGGCTGTTCTTTGCCTTTTTCCAAGTTTTTTTTTTTTTTTTTTTTTTTAACGGCTGCACCTGCAGCAAGCATATGGAAGTTCCCAGATTAGGGGTTGAATTGAAGCCACAGCAACACCGGATCCTTAACCCATTGAGTGAGGCTAGGGATCAAACCCGCATCCTCACAGAGACAGTGTCAGGCCCTTAACCCGCCGATCCACATGGTAGCTCCCAGTTATCTGTTTAGATTTGTGATCTCCTGCTGTAGCAGACATCCTAATTCTCCTGGGAGTGTTAGGATTTTGGCTTTCAGTCGTGAATCAACGAAGCAACGGCGCGCTATTTGACCCCGGAGAACACTTCCCTGAAGCCTTGAGCATCTTCCATCTTATCTTATTTTGAGTGTCATTATCCATGACACACTTTAGTGGTGAAACAACAGCTGTGGAAAGTTTTGCCAAGCTTGTTGTGCAGAAATAATCCCTGGAACTGGTGATTCACGTCTGATTTGGAGCCTTGATCAGATCAGCTTTCCTCCAGAAACAACGGTAGTCATTTAGACACAATACCCTCCAGTTGCAAAATAAAAGGATTGGCTGGTAGAACAGACTTGGTTGACAGATGAAACAAAGGCAGAGAGAGGGGAAGCGGTTAGTCCAAGGTCATATACCGAGAGTTAGGGCGGAAGCAGAGCCCTCGCGGGGCTCAGAGACCCAGGCTGAAGAGGAACGAGGTCACATGACCCAAAGGAAGAGTGAGCTGCCTCTGCTTCTCCTTGCCAAGCGGAGGGAGTAGGTGCCCCATGCCCATATTTTTTCATTACCTTTAAATTCCACACGTAGAGCATAAATATCGCTTTCCTCAAAATAATTGTAAATTACATATAAAGCTGATGTCCTCTCGGACCAGCACATTTCAACTCTCTCCGCCTTCTCTCTCTCTTTTTACAGCCACACCCGTGGCGTATGGAAGATCCTGGGCTAAGGGTCAAATGGGCGCTGCACCTGAGGCCTATGCCATAGCCACGGCAACACTGGATCTGAGCCACATCCGCTACCTTTGCTGCAGCTTTTGGCCACACTGGATGCTTAACACACTGAGCGAGGCCATGGATCCAACTGCATCCTCACAGAGACAGTGTCAGGTTTTTGCCCCACGGAGCCACATCAGGAAACCTCCTCTTCCCTCTCAGTTCCCCCGAAGGTATTCGCTGTCCCCAATCGGATTTGTCACCTTTCAGTAATTCCTCTAGATCATTCCAAACAGATGTGTGCATATCTGTGCAAATACACTAGCCTTGTTTCGTATGATGTTTTTACATAAATATCACCGTGCTCCCTGTGTTAGTCTGCAGATTGGCTTTGCCACCTCAGCAGTATGACCTTGACCGTCTTCTGGGTGGGGACATGTAGATCCACCTTTCATTTTAACTGCCATGTTGTGGTCAATAACGTGTGGATCCCGGTGGAATGATCCGTTCCCTATTGGATTGCCTATCGGAATCTTCTCGAGATTTAGATCTCTCCAGTTCCTTCTATTACAAGCTTTGCCACCATAAAAATCCCCATGCTGCCTCTTCGTGCACAGGTGGGCGGGCTTCTCCAGGGAAGATAACCATAGAGAATTGCTGATCGTGGTGTGGTGGTGTGTGTATGTTTTTTTCAGCTCTCCTAGATGCTATCAAATTGCCCTCGGGAGGAGCTGTCTAAATGTGCCCTTCCCACCTGTAGTTTCCAGAAGTACCCATTTCGCCACAGTCTCACCAGCACGCCATAGTGTCAAACTCCCACTTGATAGGAATGATCCAGCGCTTCCTGGATGGACACTTTCTCACCTGCTGTTGAGGCTGGGCCTTCTGTTAAGATGTTCCTGCCTCTCTCCTTAGGTGTGAATTGCTTGTTTTTTTTTTTTGTTTGTTTGTTTGTTTTGCCTTATCTAGGGCCGCACCTGTGGCATATGGAGGTTCCCAGGCTAGGGGTCTAACAGGAGCTGCAGCCGCCGGCCTTCGCCACAGTCACAGCAACGCGGGATCCAAGCCACGTCTGCAACCTACACCACAGCTCACGGCAAAGCTGAATCCTTAACCCACTGAGCGAGGCCAGGGATCGAACCCGCAACCTCATGGTTCTTAGTCGGATTCGTTAACCACTGAGCCACGACGGGAACTCCTGAATTGCTTGTTAATATCCTTTGCCCACTTTTCTGTTGGGCTGTTTGACTTTCCTCTCAACCCCGTTTAAAAAGAAATTGAAGTACTTAGCCTTGCTGAAACTGGAAATGAATCATAGTCCAGAATCTCAGGCTGCGTGAGAGAACAATTAGAAATGTTGTTTTTAATGGGTGGGGTGGTGAGGCTTGTTGGGGAAACGTGGGTGACAGGCAGACCCGTAAAGGAAGGAGGCCTCCTGAAAACTGGGTCTAGGAAGTGGAGGGTGTGGAGGTTTCGAATCAAACTTGCAAACCCCTTCTCTGGTGACCGAGACTGCACAGAACAGGAACCCGCCGCGCTGGCAGAGGCCTTTGTTCACAAAATCAGTGGAAAAATAGTTCCTTAATAATTTTTATACTGATGACATGTTGAAATGATAATATGTTGGATATGTTAGGTTAAGTAAAACATATCACTAAAATTAATGTTACCTCTATTTTTAATTTTTATTTTTGCTTTTTAGGGCCACACCCACAACATATGGAGGTTCCCAGGCTAAGGGTCAAATCGGAGCTACAGCTGCCGGCCTACGCCTCAGCCACAGCAACGCGGGATCCGAGCCACGTCTGCGACCTACACCACAGCTCACGGCAACACCAGATCCTTAACCCACTGAGTCAGGCCGGGGATCAAACCCGCAACCTCATGGTTCCTAGTTGGATTCATTACCGCTGAGCCACGACGGGAACTCCTGGAACATCTCTTGTTAAGAGGCTGTTGAATGAAAATCAAATCCAGCAGGTGGAGATGCAAAGTCCATTTCTCCGTCCGGCTGGAAAGAAACTTGGGCTGAGGAGGCAGACAAGTGCCTGCTACCTCAGGACCAGAGGAGGAGAGCTCTTGGAGTTGGAGGCTGGATGTCTAAAGGTGCCGTGTCAGAGAAGAACAAACATGACTCCATACTGAGTCTCGCTGTAGCCTTAGTGCTCTGTTGCCTGTGCTTAGTCAGGCGGGCCCTGCACCTTTTATAAAAGAATATTGCCTGTAGCCTGAAATATACAGGACAGCCCTTTCTTAAGGCTCCGACCTTTAAAGGTATAACATTTTTACATTCGTGTAGAGATAAAAAGTTGCACACCCATAGCATGTGGTAGTTCCTGGGCCAGGAATCGAATCCGCACCATAGCAATGACAACACCAGATCCTTAACCCGCCGTGCCACAAGGGAACCGCTAAAATTTCTAATACGCTATCGCACTGGTTGTGAATAAAGGTGGTTTTTCTTTTAAAAAAAAAAACAAATTTGACTGGAGGCAAAGAAAAAAGAAAATAGGGGAAAGAACATGTATTGGTTTCCTATTGCAGATTATCACAAACTCGGTGCCTTCAGACAGTATACGTTTATTATCTTACAATTCCGAACATCAGAAGTAAGATGTGCGTCTCATGCCCTAAAATCAAGGTGTTAGCTACTTCATTCCTTCTAGAAGCTCTAGGGGAAAATTTATTTCCTTCAGTTTTCCAGCTTCAAGAGGCCTCACCCCTTGGCTGGTGGCCCCTTCCTCGATCTTCAAAGCTAGCCTCACATCCCTTGGACACTTACATCATCAGATATCTCTCTGACGGTCAGCACCAGCTGGAAAAGTGCCTCCGCTTTTAAGGACTCCTGAGGTTAAATTAAGCCCACCCAGAGGACCCAGCATAAGACCTCCATTCCAGTGGTCACAGCCTTTATCACATCTACAAAGTCCTTTTGCCATGTAACCTAACGTATTTACAGGTTCTGGAGATGACTGCGTTGACGTCTTGGGCAGGGGTGTATAATTCTGCCTACCACAGGAAGGGATGAGCAATATTCTCCCAGAACCAAAAGACATAATGACCTTAAATCATCCATCAGTTGAGGAAAGACTTGACCAGGCACGTGCTTTGTGCCAGTCCTGTTCCATCGAGCAATAAAAGCGTCAGCAAGAATCCGACCTCTTGAAATTTACATTCCAGAAGAGGGAGAAAGACCATATATGGGAGGAGGAATAGACTAGATAATGACAGGAAGGTCATTGATGGATGATGATTAATTAATGAGGCTAGAAAGGAGATTTTGATGTGGTATATGGCAAAAGTGAGAGAGCACTGGGGCTAGAGAACAAGGAAAATCCTCTCACAGGAGAAAAGATGAGGAATGGGAAAGGAAGAACTGTCTGAGGGCAGAGGGCTCAGGTTGGAAGAGAAGGTGCAAAGGTCCTGAGGTAAGTATAAAGTTGGGGTTTTTTAAGGAACGGAAAAAGACCAGTGTAATTGGTGTATAATGAGCCATACGGGAATTTGTGATAATTGAGCTCAGAAAGGTAGACTGTGGAGTTTTTGCAAGCCCGGTCGGCATGGTAACTGTTATTAGTACACTGGGGGATTTTACGGAAGGGTGTGGCATGGTGTGATTTACATTTTTTTTTAGGGCCGCACCTGAGGCATATGGAGGTTCCCAGGCTAATCGGAGCTGTAGCCGCCATCCTGCACCACAGCCACAGCAACACGGGATCCGAGCCAAGTCTGCAACCTACACCACAGCTCACCGAGCAAGGCCCAGAATCAAACCGGCAACCTCATGGTTCCTAGTCGGATTCGTTCCCGCTGCGCCATGATGGGAACTCCTGATTTACATTTTTAAAAGTCACTTTGTGGAGTTCCCTGGTGCCCTAGAAGTTGGCATTGTCACTGCTGTGACTCGGGTTACTGCTGTGGCCGATTTTGATCTCTGGCCTGGGAACTTCTGCATGCTGTGGGCGTGGCCAAGGAAAAAAATCAATAAATAAAAGTCACTCTGTCCATTCCCTGATAAATGGATAAACAAAATGTGACATATCCCAATATTATTTAGTAATAAAAAAGAATGAAAAATGATACAGGTTTTCATATGGATGAACCTTGAAAACATTATAAGTACATGAAGCCAGTCCACAAATTATGTGATTTACATTTATATAAAATGACTGTAATAGTCAAATCTCTAGAGACAGAAAGTAGATTAGTGGTTAACTTAGGTCTGGGGAGGGGATGGGGAGGTTGAAAGGTGATGACTAAGGGCTGTGAGGTTTCTTTAGAGAATGAGGAAATATTCTAAAATTAGATGATAGTGATGGTTGCACAACTCTGTGAATGGACTAAAAGCCGCTGAATTGTGCCCTTGAAATGAGTAAATTGTATGGTACGTAAATGACATCTCAATAAAGCTGTTATTTTTTTAAAAGGTCATCCTGGAGACATCTGGTTGAACTTGTGTTCTGAACACGTATGTTCACCTCTGCAATAGATGCCGCAGATGGCAAATTATTTTGAGAAATCTCAAGAGCATAAATACACCAAAAAAAGAGGAATTTGAGAGACAATGACAAGCACCAAACTTTGGGAGCTGAGGAGCAGATCACCTTCAGGTCCCTGATTTAGCAGAGCAGAGAAAGCAGAAACAAACACAAGCAGGCAGTGGGGGACGCCCAGCAGGGCCGATTTACTAATTAAAATGCTAGAAAGCAGCATTAATCGAAGGTATTGAGGACCGCTGGGAGGGCAGTGTGGCCTGAACCCAGGAGAACCGACTCAGAGTCTGTAGATAAAGAGAATCACGCCCATTCTCTTCTGCATCCTGCTCGGGAGGTCCACGTGCTGTGGATATTCACTCAGAAGGCTCCAGGCACAGCTGAGGGTAGAAGGACCACACTCCACTGGGTGTTAAGTGAAAGCTGACACGCTTTGCGGCGATGCTATAACCCCTTCAAGCCCCTTCCCCCAGTCAGATCTGAGAAGGGCCAGCAGCCACCCTTGTCCTTTCTTCTACCCCCAACCCAGAGGCAGAAAGTGGTAGAATCCCTTCCTGGAATTCTTTATCAGGGAGGTTTCTCCTGCCTTAAGACTATGGAGTAGCCCCTGTCTTAGTCTGCTCAGGCTGTTAGAAAAGAAGAGCGTATACCAAGTGGTTCATAAACAGTAGAATTTTATTGCTCACAGTTCCGGAGGCCGAGAAGTCCACAATCAAGGTGCTGCCTGAGGATTTCCCACCGTGGCTCAGTGGATTAAGAACCCAACATAGTCTCCATGAGGCTGTAGTAGTTTGGATCCCTGGCCTCGCTCAGCGGGTTAAGGAGCCAGCGTTGCTGCAGACGCTGGTGTAGGTTACAGACGCGGCTCGGATCCGGCGTTGCTCTGGATGTGGCGTAGGCTGCCAGCTGCAGTTCAGACTCATTGCCCAGCTACCTGCCATATGCTGCAGGTGTAGCATTAAAAAAATGAAGTAAAAAAGTGCCAGCCGATTTGGCATCTGGTGAGGGCTCTCATCCTTGTTTCGGGACAGCTGCCTTCTTACTGTGCCCTGATAGGATGGAAAGAAAATGAACTCCCATTTTGGTTTTTCTTATAAGGGACTCAACCCATTCCTGTGTGCTCCCCCTTGGCGCCTCATCACCTCCTGAGGGCCCGCCTCCTAATACCATCGTACTGGGGACTAAGGTTCAACATATGAATTTTGAGAGGACAAAAACATCCACTAGGGGAGTTCCCTTCATGGCTCAGTAGTTAACGAATCCGACTAAGAACCATGAGGTTGCGGGTTCGATCCCTGGCCTTGCTCAGTGGGTTAAGGATCCGGCATTGCCGTGAGCTGTGGTGTAGGTTGCAGACGCGGCCCGGATCCCACGTCGCTGTGGCTGTGGCGAAGGCCGGCAGCTGCAGCTCCTGTTAGACCCCTAGCCTGGGAACCTCCATATGCCGCGGGTGCGGCCCTAAAAAAAAAAAAAAAATTCAGTCTATGGAACTCAAAGTCTCACTGGCTTACAACCACAAACATTTATTTTTCGTGTTCTTAGTTCTGTAGGCTGAATGGGGTTCAGCTCATTTCAGCTGGGCTCCCCGAGTCTTCAGAATTCAGGCCGGATCCATGCTTCCTCCTGGACTTGGAGCTAGTGGTGGATGGCAGGGGACAAGAGGGCGGGCTTGAGCACACACATAAGCACGTTTCACGTCTCTGCTCTGATCACAGCTGCTCACATATTCTATCACCCGAAGCAAGTCAGCCGGCCAGCGAGGCTTCCAAAAGGCAGGGAAAGTACACTTCCCCCATGCAGGGGAGCCAGGGCAGGGCAGGAATCAAAATGTGTGGACAATAATACAATACACCCCACAGCCCAAGAGAAAAGGCCCACAAAGCCCGAGACCAGGGCTTCTCCAGTGAAACAGCCCGTTCACATCACACTAGAGTGAACTTTTGTTCTCAAGACCCTTTAGTATTCCTAAAAATTATTGAAGACTCCAAAGAGATTTTGTTTATATGTGTCATATCCATCAATACTTAAAGCTTGGACTTCCCTGGTGGCATAAGCAGGTTAAGGATCAGGCGTTGACAGTGCTGTGGCTGGGGTCACTGCTGTGGCACGGGTTTGATCCCTGGGCCTGGAACTTCTGCATGCCGCAAGTGCAGCCCCCTCCCCCCCCAAAAAAAACTGCTTCGAACTTAATAAATGGGAGTTCTGTCATGGCTCGGTGGAAATGAATCCTACTGGTATCCCTGAGAACGCAGGTTCGATCCCTGGTCTCTCTCAGTGGGTCAAGCATCCAGCATTGCTGTGAGCTGTGGTGTAGGTCGCAGACAGACATGGCGTGGATCCCGTGTTGCTGGCAGCTACAGCTCCAATTCTTCCCCTAGCCTGGGAACCTCCGTATGCAGAGGGTGTGGCCCTACAAAGATCAAAAAAAAAAAAAGAAAAGGGAACTTAAGAAATGTTTTAAATGTTTATTAATTCACTTAAAATAACAGTAAAACTCATTATGTGTGCAAATAACATAGTTTTATTAAAAATGACATTTTTTCCAAAACAGACAGAAGTTTAGTGGCATCGCTTTACAATTTTGCAAATTTCTTTAAAGGTCTGGTTTATCCCTAAAACTGGATTCTGCTACCTGCTTCTGCATTTAAGATGTTGTGGTGCCCTGTTTGGATCTGGCCTCAAACAGGTATGTAGTTGGCAAAAAGAGGAGACTTTCAATAGTTTTTTCAAATAATTGCAGGCCTTCTCCTTTAAGACTACATAAAAGTATACAAGTAACTGTTCCTTAAAGTTAGTTACAAAATTTTCATCCTTTGTTGTTTTAAACTCCCTTGGTCCATCTGACACTTTAAATGGATATTTTACCAGTAGTGATTTTGATTTGATTTGCTGAGTCCTAAAGATCTTCCAAAATGCTGACACATTTCATTATACAATGTCCCAAATTCACATTCACTAATATCACTGCTGATCTCATTGGAAAAGTGTGTTTAAAGTATCGGGAAGATGTCAAGCTCACAATAACAGATTCAAGTTTCCAAACATTACACTTTTTATTTTAAACTTGAATTTTATCATTGGCAAAAATACTATCTGTTGTTTTCCTTGAAGTGCCAAGTTCACTTCACTTTTGAAAGGCCTGCCAGATACCTAAGTCCGAATAACCATAGTTTGTCTGTCAGTCAGTTTTTTATTTTCTTTTTAATTTAAACATTTTTTTTTGGCCAAGCCCATAGCATGTGGAATTTCCAAAGCAGGTCCTTTTTGATTATCTATTTTATATATAGTAGGAACCATGAGGTTTCAGGTTCAATCCCTGGCCTCACTCAGTGTGTTAAGGATCCAGCATTGCCGTGAGCTGTTCTATAGGTTGCAGACGTGGCTCAGATTTGGCGTTGCTGTGTCTGTGGCTGTGGCCGGCAGCTACAGCTCGGATTAGACCCCTAGCCTGGAAACCTCTGTATGCCTCGAGTGTGCGATCCTAAAAAGACAAAAAAAAAAAAAAAAAAAATTCAAGTAATACAGAAGTATATAGAATAAAAATGAATGCCCAGCCATAACCTAACCTCTTGGCAATAAGTTGTTTACACATTCCAGACTAAGCATTGTGGACACATTAATCAAAAGAGAAATATTTTTCTGCATAAACTCTTGTTTTGCTTTTTCTAAATGTCTAAGTTTACCGTTAGCATTCCGTACTTTTATAGTCAGGAAAGAATAAAGATGGAAAATAAATAAATATAATTTTAGGTGGAATGAGGAAGAAGTCTTCAGAAAACAAACGTACCACACTCTCCTCCCTGGGCCCAGGGGAAGAGGAGGGAGGCCTGACGTTTCTCCTGAATGAGTTTGTTCCCAGCTTGCGGATTTTTACCTGCCCAGAACCCCAGGGTGCCCTAAAGGGGCACCATGGTGCTAGAAGCTTGATCTCTGGTGCCTGACAGACCTGGGTTCAAGTCCCAGCTCTGCCCTCTCTGCCCCAGACTAGCCGTGTAGCTGAGATGGTTACCCTTCCATTGCCTCGGTGTGCTCCTCTGTAAAATGGAAATAATAGTGGCAACCGGCACTGGACTCTCTCTGAGGTCCTTTCCAGCTCAAAGCTGCCTAACTCTGAGTCCTCCTCTTAAAAGGGGGGGGGGTCTCTTCTTGAGCAAAACGAAGAGTGATTTTAATCTTTCTGGCCTTTCAGGATCAAGAAATTCCAGTCAACGGGCCACCTCTTCTACATGACTCCTCTCAACTCTCGTTTCCTTCAGTAGTGAGTTTTATTTGGAGTTTGTTATAAACTGAATGTTTGTGAGCTCCTTCTGCCACCAGATTCATATGTTGAAATCTGATCCCCAGTGGGATGGTATCTTCGGGTGATTAGGTCATAAGGATGGAGCCCTCACGAATAGAATTAGTGCCCTTATAAGAAAAAGCCAAAATGCTAGCTCATTTTCTTTCCATCCTGTAAGGATGCCGTAAGAAGGCAGCTGCCTCTAAACCAGGAAGAGAGCCCTCACCAGCTGCCAAATCAGCTGGCACGTGGTTTGTGGGTATGTCGGTGTCCAGAACTATGAGAAATAAATGTCTGTTGTTGACAAGCCATCAACATGGTTCTCCCTACCTTTGAAAATAACCAAACCAGAAAGTGCACTTCGGCCTAGTCCCATACTTACCTGGAACAGAAAGAGGTCTTTGACTGGGTGCTGCAGACACAGAGATGAGCCTCATGGTTCAGTGGGGAGAAGGGGTAACATGTAAACAAAAGAAAGTGGCTACGGCACAGAGTGGCAAGGGTCCTGGCAGGCGTGTTGTGAGCTCCAGACAAGATGAGTGATGCACGCTCCCTGGTGAGGGATGTGAAGAGTCTGAAGAGTCCGCCTAGAGCAGGGTGTGCAAGTCCGGTCTTGAGTGATGCCGATGGCTAATGTTGATGTGGCACCTGCCACAGGCTGAGGCTGGGCTTCCACTGAGCAAGTGTCACCTCACCTCATCTCACAACAGTCCTCTGAAGCAGGCACCATTGTTATCTTCACTTTCTGGAAGAGTCTGTCTTCTGCCATTTGCCAGAGATGTATTTTCTCAAGAGTTTGCAGGTCTGGGGCTGGACTAAATTGCTTAGGAATATTAGCTATCTATTGTGCATAACAAATTATCACGAATTTAGGGCTTTAAAACAACACATGTTTGGAGTTCCCATCGTGGTTAGTGGTTAACAAATCCAACTAGGAACCATGAAGTTGCGGGTTCGATCCCTGGCCTTGCTCAGTGGGTTAAGGATCCGGCATTGCCGTGAGCTGTGGTGTAGGTTGCAGACGCGGCTTGGATCCCACGTTGCTGTGGCTGTGGCGAAGGCCGGCAGCTACAGCTCCTGTTAGACCCCTAGCCTGGGAACCTCCATATGCCATGGGTGTGGCCCTAGATAAAGGCAAAAAGACAAAAAAAAAACAAAAACAAACCACGTTTATTTTCTCGGTTTCTGTGAGTCAGGAACCTGGGCACAGCTTAGTTGGGTCTGCCAACTCCGGTGTCAAGGTAACCAGGGCTGTGGTCATCCAAGTTCAATGGGGAGTGGATTCTGTTGAGCAAAACGAAGAGCGATTTTAATCTTTCTGGCCTTTCAGGATCAAGAAATTCCAGTCAACGGGCCACCTCTTCTACATGACTCCTCTCAACTCTCGTTTCCTTCAGTAGTGAGTTTTATTTGGAGTTTGTTACGAACTGAATGTTTGTGAGCTCTTTCTCCCACCAGATTCATATGTTGAAATCTAATCCACAAGGCTATAGGCTTTCTCGATGCCTGGCCTAGTGGCCTCTCCACACGGCAGCTGGCTTCATCAGAGCACATAGTCAGGAGGGCAAGAGAGAAGCCCAGTGTGACAGAAGACAGGGCCTTTTATAACCTACTCTCAAAAGGGACATCTTCATTTTTGCTGCATTTGGTTAGAATAAGGCACTGAGACCAGCCCAAGCTCAAGCGGGAGGAATTCCACAGACTAGAAATATCAAGACTGTTCTCACCAGGGATCATCTTAGAAGGTTTCTGGCCACACTTGGGACCATTGAGAAGAGGCTGAGCCCAGCCACCAGGAGACCAGTCTGCCCTTTTCCCCAGTTCATGGGAAAAAATTATGTATGCAAGTACGCGTGTACATGTATGTGCATATATTATACATGTGTGCATACACACTCACTCGTACTGTGAGTATATGTGTGTAAATATATACACATATGTGCATGTATTATTCATGTGTTTATGCACTCACATGTACTGTGTGTAGATGTGTATATTAACAGACACATATACATATGAATATGCATATTTATGTGCTTGTATATGCATGTGTGTGAGATATACATAACGCATGTATATACACATGTGTTTATATACAGTGCATGCGGGTGTGAGTATCATTTTTTACAGAACCTATACTGAAGGAATACTGTATCACAGCCAGGATATCGAGGAAAGGAACAGGAATGGAAATAGTCAGAATTGTATTTTAGGACATTAGACCCTGAATGTTGATCTGAGCAGATAGCATTCCTAGGTTGGGCTCCAGGAGGGTAGGCACGCCCAGGAAGGAGGGTAAATAGGTGAAAGCTGAGATGGGAGCGGAATGGGGGCTCGAGGGGCAGGGGGCAGGGAGGAAAGACCAAGCAAACCGGAGCTGGAAATTCCTTCCAGACTTAATAATCCTGGGCATCATTAGTAACCAAAGCAAGACTTCAGGACATATGTTTTGTGTTGACAGCAGATCCTTAATTAAAACGGCCCTAGTGAAGAACAGCCTGATTAAAAGAAAAGTGGTGCTTAAAGACCAATTTGACTGTTGATGGACATGGGTAGGCAGAGGGTGGTGGCGGGTGGGGGGCAGCTCTGGCTGCCGGTCATCCAGGGGGACCGGGAACTGTCTTCCCTGCCCACGTGCCAGGCAAGTACTGGGCCATTTCATCACCCTTGTCTCCTTGACTCCTCAGAATCAATTTCATTTCCACTTCAGAGATCTGAGAACTAATCCAGAGAAGGGAGGTGATTTGCTGGAGGCGACCAGCCAGCCGGCGTGGTCATAGCCATAAATTCAGGGAGGGGGCTCCCGGCGTGGCTTTCACTCGAGCACAACACTAGTTGTTCTAATGAATCAGGATGTCTTGTCAGTTATAAAAACCATATGCCTCGTCTGTGCATTCCTTCCTGGAAAACCCGTGGTTTTAGGTGCCCGCAGGTTGCTGGAGGGCATAGCCAGCCTGACGTCGACATTCCAGCCGTGGTCCAGGAGGCACCAGGGCGGTGCTGGGGTGCCCTGCGTGGCTGTCTGCCTGCATTTCCAGGAAGCCACAGAGGTGCGGGTGTTAAGTCTGGGCACGAGGAAATCCTGGTGCGTGGAGAGAGCCGAAATCATCTTCGGATTCGATGAAAGAACCCACTTCCTGGGAAAATGAAAACCCTTTCCAAGGAAACGAGGTGTCTCAGGAAACCGATGCGTTCCAGTTGTGGTTTGGGGGCCGAGGCTTCACGGGAAGGGCAGCGGCTCTGATCCTCCATAAAGCGTTGCTGCAGCCTCATTTTGGGGGTCCCCCAGAGATGCGCACACTGGAGAGATCTGTACCCCAAACAGACACCCGATCCTTCGTTTACAGGAATAAAAGGTGGAGTTCCCACTGTGGCACAATGGAATCAGCGGTGCCTTGAGTGTGGTGGGACACAGGTGCGATTCCTGACTCCTGGCCCAGCACAGTGGGTTAAGGATCTAGTGTTGCTGCAGCTGCCTCTTAGGTGGCAACTGTGGTTCAAATCTGATCCCCGGCCCGGGAGCTCCATACGTTGCAGAGGAAAAAAAAAAAAGGGTGGGGGGGAAGAATAGTCGTTCCTGTTGTGGCTCAGTGGGTTCCCGACCCGGTGTCCATGAGGATGCGGGTTTGATCCCTGACCTCGCTCAGTGGATTAAGGGTCCGGCGTTGTGGCAAGCCAAGGCATAGATTGAAGATGGGGCTCGGGGTTTGGCATTGCTGTGGCTGTGGTGTAAGCCAGCAGCTGCAGCTCTGTCTGATCGGACCCCTACCCCAGGAATTTCCATATGCTCCAGTGACAGCGTGAAGAGAAAGGAAAAGAAGAAAGTAAAATAACACTGAGCACTGACTGAGTAATTAGTAGGTGTCAGGCTCTTTTTTTGTGTTTCATCATTTGATCTTCCGCGCAAGCCCATGAGATGTTACTATTATTAGCCTCGCCTCGACATTTACCCTTTATTGGTGTTTTTAGGACAAAGGTAACATTTAACTTTTATTTTTCTGAAGAACTAGCTTTCATAGTTGAGGTGAAAACCAGAGTTAGATCTGAGAGCCCCATCTGGCCATCACTGGCATCCAGGGACGGTTCCCTCATCCGCCTCCCTAGAAATGTCTTCCTTCCAGGCTGGCTTGACAGCCTCCCCGGTCAGCGCCCCGTGGCTTTCCACTCTCAGCCCTGGTCGCAGGCGATAGTTTCTGAGGCAGTCCTCCCATCCAGCTGGGCCAATGAAAGCCTTACTTGGGATTTGGACTTGGGATCAGAAAACAGGCCAGTCACTCCCTAGGGGCTGAAACTGCCATTAAGAACCTTGGACCATGGCTTCATGCATCCTACTGTGGCCGAAACTCGGCCTCTGTCCGCTGTTACCCAGTGTAAATGCGGAGACAGAGTTTTGGGTGAAGGAGAGAAAGATAGCTTTATTGCTTTGCCAGGCAAAGGGGGCCACAGCAGCCTAATGCCTTAAAGACTGTGCCCCCCTGGAGCTCCCTTCGTGGTTCAGTGGTTAACGAATCCGACTAAGAACCATGAGGTTGCGGGTTCGATCCCTGGCCTTGCTCAGTGGGTTAAGGATCTGGCGTTGCCGTGAACTGTGGTGTAGGTTGCAGACGCGGCTCGGATCCCGCGTTGCTGTGGCTGTGGTGAAGGCTGGCGGCTACAGCTCCTGTTAGACCCCTAGCCTGGGAACCTCCACATGCCGCGGGTGTGGCTCTACATAAAAGGCAAAAAGACAAAAAAAAAAAAAGACTGTGCCCCCCTTGGGAGAGATTAGCAGGTCATTTTCTAGTTTGGGGGAGTGGAAAAATAGGGTCCTAGTAAGGATCGGGGTAGAGACAAGCTTGCATTGTTTCTCAAAGCTGGTGTTTAGTGGCCCCAGGACTGGTCCTGGTGGTTCTTCTTTCAGGAATGAAGATGCTTCATCCAGTAGTTCTTCCATTTGTTGTGGGTTTTAGTTCTTCAGAGAGGCTCAAAGATATAGTTACGTGTATTCCCCAAGGAGGAAGCAGGACCCTGCCCCAAGGCTTCACCGTTGTCTCTTGGCTGCTCCTCCCTGTCTCTGCGTCCCCTCCCTTCCCTGATCAGCAGGTGCCCTTTGGAACTCAGGGAAGGTCATTGAGGCTGGGGTTTATTCCCTAAAAACAAGAAACGGAGAACACAGAAAGGCTAGTGTGCCCAGGAGCCTCACAAAACCTGCCCGGTTGCACCATCTTAGGAGAGTCTCTCTATAGTAAGAGAAACTAAAGTTGCCTATAGAGAAAAGCCAAGAAATGAGGAAGAAACAGTGCTCTGGAAACTTCTATGCCCTAGTTCTGAGTAGCTCCCATTCCTGAAGTTTGGTTTTTTGCCACTTCCTTGGATTCAGGTGCCAGTGAAGTCCTCGTTTTACTTAATTGTTGGGTTTCTGACTCTTGCAATCAAGAGTCCTCACCAACGCACATATAAGTGGGATTTCCCTTAAAGGCAGATCCAGCCTCACTGAAAGATGGGGTGCCCCAAAGGGGAGAGAACATTTCTGAGGTTTCAGCAGTCCCTCAGCTCCTGCGTGACCATGCAGGGACCAAGCCAAGATTTAGGGCAGACAGCAAGAACCATCGTGATGAGCTGATTTCATCGTGGCCACTCTGGTGGCCAGAAAGATCATCTCTATGCTCTAGGCAACTCAAGCTGGGTTAGAACCCCCAAACCCATAGAGCAGGCCCATCTTTCAGGCACAAGTCTGAGAAATTCAATGAGAAAGATACACCGTTTTAGCCCTGATTCCCTCATGAAGCTGAAAAGACTAATCAATTTAATAAGGGGGAATCCAGCCTGGCAGGGGGGTGACACAGTAGCTGGGAATGCAGGGTTGGGGCAGACAGCATGTTGTTGGATCCTGGAGCTACCACCTATTTGTTCTGGAGCCTGAGGCTTCTCTGTCCATCTGAGAATAATTCCTGTTTGGTAGACACACGCCATGTGGCTAGATAAGCTCTTCGCGTGGGGCATTGCAGGGACCCTCAAAGCTTTCCACGGAGGGACCTTCACGGAGGTCCTGAGCACAAGTACAGCACCATGAGAGAGGCTGTAAAGTGCTGTGCACCTTGGCCTCCTTGGAAAGTTCAAGCTCATTAGCATATTAGAGGTTTTGAGAAGTCCTACAGTAAAAACCTGCTGTATCTATGTTTACACCCATGTTTCCCACATTTATTTGACCACAGGACCACTCTCTCTCTTTCTTTTTCCATGAGACACTTTAAGGACAGCCTAAGAATCTAATATCTCATCTAAGCTAATTCTATCTCTGTCCCAACCTCTTAAACTGTTATACTAATCCATGATTTTCCCCCCATGGGTTCCTGTGACTTACTCAGCACTCATGTCATAAAACAATGGGCAAATCATATATCTTCCTTTATGTATCAGGAGTGAAAAAGTCACCTTGGTTTGGGGAAATTCCTACCCTAAATTACCATGCAAACAATCAAACCTATTTTTATCTGCACTGGTTACTAAGGAGCTTGGATGTTTAGAAAAATAAACTAATGGTAAAATTACCCATAAGTGGATCTGCCTGATGCAGCTTACCTATAACAAATTCACCATTGGGGGCAGGTAGATACATGAGGAATGACAGTAGAACGAAGGACAGGATTATCAGTTTCAAGTCTGTCTGGGCTGGCTGTGACCTTGGGCCAATAGGTCACCTTTGCTGCCTTATTGGTCTCCTCTTTTTAAATTTTTTTTTTTGTGTTTTTTTCTTAAAGTATAGTTGATTTACAGTGTTGTGATCATTGGCCTCTTCTGATCCTTGGAAGAAATAATGACAATACCTCCCTCCGGCGGCCAATATGATAATCAGGTGAGGCTGCGCGCGTGAAGATGTTTGGTCCGGAGGAAAACCCTGAACCTTACAGCCGAAATTATATTAAATGTGTTCTGCGCCATGTCAACATAGCGTAACACAATAAAAGCTTTATGAGCAGAAGTTTCCGTCATGGCTCAATGGTTAATGAACCCTGCTAGAATCCATGAGGACATGGGTTCCATCCCGAGCCTCACTCAGCGGCTTAAGAATCCAGCATTGCCCTGAGCTGTGACATAGGTCGCGCAGATGCAGCTCGGATCCCACGTTGCTGTGGCTGTGGCCTAGGCTGGCAGCTACAGCTCCGATTGGACCCCTAGCCTGGGAACCTCCATATGCTATGGGTGCGGCCTAAAAAGACAGGAAAAAAAATGGAAAGCTTTGTGGGCAATGTATGTATATAACAGAGGTGGACAAACTTTTTCCTAAAAAGCTACACAGTAAATATTGTAGCCTCTGCAGGAAAAAACGGTCTCTGTCACAGCTGCTCAACTCTGCCACTGTAGAGTGAAAGCAGCCACGGAGAATAATATAAATGGATGGATGTGGCCCTGTGCTAATAAAACTTTATTTATAAAAACAGGCAGTCGGTCAGATTTGGCCCATGAGCTGCAGTTTCCCAAACTCTGGAATGTAACCTTGTATAATCCACAAGTAACTTGCCAAAAAAAAAAAAAAAAACCCAAAAACTAAACAAAAAAACCCAAAGTATGCAAGGAATATGAGATTACTGTGGTACTTAAAGAATGAATTATCCTTTAATACTACAGTGTTCATTTTACGATGAGCAGAATAGGCATCTTCTACTAAATTAACCATGTTCTAATAAGATTCCAAGGATTGTCATGGGATTTCAGCAGGCAGAAGCATTGTGGATCCTGGGAACAGTTTTCAATTCCCACTTCCTTTGCTTCAAATTCCAGCTCTGTAGGGGTCCTGGGACCTTTCCCACTTCATAGCCAGGGCCATTTTGTGGGGGGCGGAGACTTCATGCCATTCCAGAACCGCTGTCCTAGAATTATGCAGCCCAGACTCCCCCTTTTGTCTGTTGTAACTTGATGATCTCACAAAAAAGCACACAGCCTATCAGCGGTTCTCAGTCAGGGCTGATTTTGTCCTCCCCGGGGCGGGGGACATTTGTAGATGTCACAACTGGGGGCTTGCCACTGGCATCAAGTAGGTGGAGGCCAGGGATGCGAGTTCCCGGGTCGGTCCCCACCACGACAAAGAACTATTCCATCCAAAATGTTAATTCTACCAAGATTGAGACATTCTGCTCTGTATGAAGAGACTTTATTGATGAATATTATAATTAAATATTGTGTAATTTATACTTAATGGTACTGATTTCATATCGTTCATTAATGTTCAGATCAAACAACAAGTGAATAATTTGTTCACTTATTTATGTTTGTGTGTCTCCCTTTGTAAAAAAAGAAGTTGTATTAAGTGACAGGCGGGGGCAGGGGTTGTCAATGAGCTCAGTCCACTTTGCAATTCAACTGCCACCAGGCAAAAAACGGGACAAGGAGGGAGGGAAGTCCAATGGTTAAGACTGATCCATTTTGTATATAATGAACTTTAATGTGAATGATGTGACATAATGTACACCCCCCCCCCCAATTCCTCCTGGGTCTGGGTTAGGTTAAGAGGAAAACAAATGCCCAAGGAGCTGAAAATGATTTATTTGTAAGCATGTGCGATAACATTTTTTTCCTCTTTCTCCCTCACTTAATTTTACAAAAATAGTACATTTAATATTAGCAATAAGGGGATGGGGGTGTATTCTGGAGTCTTTGAAAATGTAATTTAAAGACCACTGGTGATTATAACAGTACTAGTAATAATGGTAATAAAATGAACGGCTAACACTTTTTGAACATTTTTTATGTTCCAAGCACTGGGTGAGGCAGAGGCAGCCTTTGAACGTCATCTCTCTGAGCCTCCCAGCCTCCCGGGGAGGTCACTACCATCATTATTCTAAAAGGTTAATGACTTGCCCAAAGTCATGCAGTTTTCTAACAGTGAGAGGACAGGTAACACAGACAGTCTGGCTCCAATTGTTCATTCTTAACCCCATCTTTGTAGCGATCTGTCTCCACGTGTCCCCATCCCCACCCCACGAGTCTAAAAAGTTCTTGTTTATAGTCCCTAAAGGGCGCGGGACCAAGCCTCACTTACAGCCAGATGCGGTAAGCCCCTGACTTAACCGAATTGAATCAAAACCAGATTTTGCCTCGGCTGAAGGGGAGCTTCTCGGCGGCGGCCGCGCGGGGGCGCGCTGGAGCCAGCGGTTCGGTGCGCAGACTCGGGGACAGACGGAGCCAGGCGGCCAGCGAGCTGGAAGGAAACCTTGGGACTTGAGGGGGGTCGGGGGCCGGGAGGCCTGCCTGGGGAGGAGGAGCCGCCGTCTTACTCAACACATTATCGCATGTTTTCTGCGTTGCAAAGACAATATTATTCCATCAGGGAGATGGCTGTAACCACTTAATTAAATCTCTCTTGTTGAAACAGAGTGGTGACTTCTGTAATTGCCCGTTTAAATGCCATGGAAATATGTGCTCCGCAGGCCCAGACACAGGGCTGATCCCCGACGTCTTTCCCGCTGTCCCTGTGTGCTGGGATTGACACCAAGGGCTGGTCTTAATTTTGAACTGGAAGGGCTGTGGGGGTGGGGAGAGTTCTTCGGGTCTGCTCATTTTCTTCCAGAGAGTTCTTTCCTTTTCCTAAGCCCCGTGCTGGCGGGCCCTCACGCTCCCTGTAGATCCGTCCTCCCTATCTGTGGCCCAGGGCCGTCCCCAGAATGACTGCTCATTTGTTCACAGCTGTATCTAGCACCTGTATCTCCCCACATCGCCCTCCATCGGTCCCTTCTCCACCTCCAGGGAGCTCAGCATGAGATCTCCCCAAATACTCAATAGACCTGTTGACATCTCCCGCTTTTATCTGATGGCAAAAATCAGCCTGGGACACTGACTCAAACACAAATTCTCAGTCTGGAAAGAGGCAGTGGCTCTCCTTTCAAACAAGCATCCCTGAACTCTCCCATCCGGCAAGTGTGGAAACCCTGCCCTGGCCAACAGCCTCCTGCCCGAAGGTCCCCCCACCAACCCCCTTAGCGTGCAACCTGCCTCCAGCTCCTCACCTGCCAGACCCCACGCTCCAGTCCTTCCTTCCCCCAGACACGGTTGTGATTCTTTTTTTAAGGCAGCAATCCATCCTGTCACTTCCCTCCTTAGCAGCCCCTCCTTAGCTGGCTAAGGGAAGCCGTGAGAATAATGGCCACAGGTACAGCTGCAGAACATGGGTTAAAGTATTAAGCTCTTGAGTGTTGGAGGCAGCAAGCTAGACTCTCAATCTCAGGAAGATGTAGCTAAGAAGAGTCTCTTATAAAATAAGATTATCTCAGGGCTTCACAAACTCAGCACTGTTGTCATTTTGGATAGGATAATTCACGGTGCGGGTTGTCCTGTGCATTATGGGATATTCACAGCATCTCTGGCCTCCACCTACTTGATGCCAGTAGCACCTCCCCACAAGTTGTGACAATCAAAACTGTCTCCAGACATCGCCAAATGTTTCCTGGGGTCATAAACCTTCCCTGCCTCATTGAGAGCCACTGAGATTATTATAAAATTTTTTTGCATTTTTTTTTGCAAATTTTCCAAGGTTCAGTGTTTACAGAAACTTTCTGCCATGAAGATCCAGAGTCCCTCTGTGGGACGGTCTCTTGGCCTGGTCTTTTTTTTTTTTTTTTTTTTTTGCTTTTTGTCTTTTTAGAGCCGTACCTGCGGCATATGGAAGTTCCCAGGCTAGGGGTCAAGTCAGAGCTGCAGCTGCCGGCCTACACCACAGCCACAGCAACGCGGGATCTGAGCCACGTCTGCACCCTACGCAACAGCTCATGGCAATGCCAGGTCTTAACCCACTGAGTAAGGCCAGGGATGGAACCCACACCCTCATGGATACTAGTCAGGTTCATAACCCACTGAGCCACAAGGGGAACTCCCTATAATCTTTGTTTGTCATCACTTTCTTATTGAGACTATGGGCAATCTGAAAATACATACGGATGCTGTTTCATTCTCCTCTGTGTCCATCATACGTGCCACCTGGTTAAAAATAATAACTGCTATTATTATTACATGAATAATAAGCCACTGAGCCCTTATTAGGTACCAGGCACTGTACTAAATATATTGCCTGCAACATCGTATTTCACCTTCATGGCAGCCCTGGGAGAACTCATGCCATTATCATTTCTACTTCACAGGTGAGGACACTGAGACATAGAGAGGTAAGGAGCCCAGAGTCACACAGCTAGTAAGGACTCAAGCCCAGCTCCATCTGGCTCCAGAGCCCAGGCTCTAAACCAGGGATTAGTAAAGTCTTTCTGCAAAGATCCAAATAGTAAGTATGTTTGGCTCTGCAAGCCATGCAGTCTCTTTGGGTTTAACTCTGTCATAGTAGCACAAAACCTGGAAATACGTCAATGAGTAAGCACAGCTGTGTATCAAAAATTTATTTGTGGAAACGGAATTTTCTTTTTTTTTGTCTTTTTAGGGTTGCACCCTCCATCTATAGAATTTCCCAGGCTAGGGTTCAAATCAGAGCTACAGCTTCTGGCTTATGCCACAGCCACAGCAGTGTGGGATCCGAGCCGCATCTGCAACCTGCACCACAGCTCATGGTAATGCTGGATCCTTTACTCACTGAGCGAGGCCAGGGATCGAACCCACATCCTCGTGAATACTAATCAGGTTTGTTAACCGCTGAGCCACGACGGGAACTCCTGGAAACTGAGATTTTAATTTCTTATTCTTGTCATGTGTCATAAAATATGACAGTTTTGATTTTTTTCTAGCCATTTCAAAGTGTAAACACCATTCTTAGCTCACAAAACAGTCAGTGGGTCGGATTAAGTCTGTGACTGTAGTTTGCCAACACCAGCTCTAAATCAAGGGAAGAGTGAGACCACAGACACTGGAAAACCTATTGACCAGGAGGACCACAGACACCAGAAATCCAGCACCGGCATTACTAGAGCCAGGGATGCTACCTGGGTGCTCTCTTTGGCCCTTTTCTAGGGCAGCAGTGATTACAAAAATGTAGAGTGTTGGTACATCTCACCCGGATGTGGGTATGTAACACTTAAGTGGTGCAAATTCAGACTGATGCAGCAAACGCTTTTTACCTCTAGCTGCTGGAAAGGCTCCCTGGTGTCAGTCGGCATCATCTCTCACCTCAGCTACAGAAAGAAGACCTCCCTTGTTAGGAGATACTTGGCTGCAGGAATTTTTGCCTGGTCTTCCCTCCGGTGCCCACTGGTGCACGTCACAAAGGGAGGCACAAATGGCCAGGCCAGGAGTTCCTGCTATGGCACAACAGGATCGGTGGCATCTCTGGAGCACTGGGATGCAGGTTTGATCCCTGGCCCGGCACCGTGGGTTAAAGGATTCCTCATTGCCAGAACTGTGGTGTAGGTCACAACTGCTGCTCAGATCTGATCCCTGGCCAAGGAACTCCATGTGCCACGTGGTGGCCAAGAAAGAAAGAAAGAAAAATGACCAGGAGTTCCCGTGGTGGTGCAGCAGAGATGAATCCAACTAGGAACCATGAGGTTGCAGGTTCGATCCCTGGCCTCGCTCAGTGGGTTAATGATCCAGTATTGCTGTGAGCTGTGGTGTAAGTTACAGATGCGGCTCGGATCTGGCATTGCTGTGGCTGTGGCATAGGCTGGCAGCTGTAGCTCTGATTCTACCCCTAGCCTGGGAACCTCCATATGCCGCAGGTACGGCCCTAAAAAGACAAAAAGCAAAAAAAAAAAAAAAAAAAAAAAAAAAAAAAAAAAAAAAAAAAAAAAAAAAAAAAAAAAAAGACCAGGCCAAGAGACCGTCCCACAGAGGGACTCTGGATCTTCATGGCAGAAAGTTTCTGTAAACACTGAACCTTGGAAAATTTGCCAGCCAAGCCTTCACAATTATGAACAGGGGCCCTGATAAAGCAAAGAGACCAAAATGGTAGATGGTGGGGCAACAACAAACTAAAAATAAAATAATAAAAATAATCATTTAGGTAACATTTCTGAAGTGCTCCCTATGTTCCAGGCCCTTCGTATGTATTATCTTGTTCAATTCTGGGTGCATAATCAGACATCATCTCATTTTGCACATGCAGTAACTGATGAACTGAGGCTTAGTGTTGAGGAACTGAGGCTTAGTGTTGTCTAAAATCATATGTTAATATGGGGTGAAGCAGATTTTAAACTCCCTGGGTGGACTCCAGCACTAGCCCTTCAATAGTTACTTCTCACTATCACGGCGTTCATGGTCATTTTTCTGGTAATCCTTGCCCTTCTAAGGTAATCTTGTAGCCTTGGTTTTACTTACCTCCTCTGCTCCAGTAAAACACAATGTACTTTCTCTGGGTTTGCAAAGAATGTTGTCTATCCAAGAACTAAGGCATCTATCGCACTGCCTTGTAGCTATGTCTCTACAAGCTTGGTCCCCAAAAGCCACCCGAGGGCAGGTGCTGTCCCTTTACCATTTGTTGCTTTAACTTCCAGCCAGTGGCCAAACTTCTAACATTTTTTAACTGGATGGCTTTAAGAAAATAAGGTTTTTCTGCGTGTTTTCATTGTAAACTCATTAGTAAAAGAAACAAACTGTTGGTAAGCATAACTGGAATGAATCTCCAGGGAATTATACAGAGTGAAAACAGCTAACCTCAAAGGTCACATACTATATGATTTCATTTTTATAACATTCTTGGAACAGCACAGTTATGGAAGTGGAGAATAAATTAGTGGTTACCTGGGATTGCGGGTGTGGGGAGAAGGGATAGTTAGAGATGGGTGTAACTGTAAGAAGGCAACGTGAGGGATGTGTGTGCTGATGGAACCATTCTATATCTTGACTGTCTCAAAGTCGATAATTGTTGTGATATTGTACTATGGTTTTGCAAAGTAATATCACTGGAGAAAAATGCATAATTTATTTACAACTGTAAGTGAATCTACCATTAATACAAAGAAAATGTTTTATAAAAAGTCATGCGTGTGGTGACACAGTGAAAACTGTGGAATGGGGAATTCCAAATGTATATCCTTTCAAAAAGTAGCAATAAGCTGGCAAAAAAAAAAAATCTGTCAGAATCAGCTTTACTAGAACTCTGGGAAATAATCAGAAGTTTACAGCAACCAAGTAAATGCTTAAGGAAAATAAACAGCTAATCATGGCAAGACAGCTTTGTGTCATTTTAACTTCGTATGGATCCATCCCCCTCCCAGCTCAGGCTCCTGGTACCAGAGAGAGCAGAATGGACACAGATGAACTGTGATCATTGGTTTTGACCTGACTGGTGGCTCCCTTAAGGACTTTTCAAAGGGCTTTCCTTTATTTCACCTAATTCAGAACTATCCTCACTGAGGTGGTTACCAGGATGGAGGAAAATATTTGTTGACAGCAACCTGGAATAAGGAATAACAATTGGGGCAAACTAGAAACTAACCGAAAGTTTGGGAAGAAAGGCTGAGGGAAGAAATGCCTTGGAGAATAAGGACTTTACAAAGTTATGACCTGTTCCTGGGAATCTAGAAGGTCACATGCAGGGCCAGGGCTGGGCACGTGATCACAAGAGACCTGAGAAGTCCCAAGCTTCTCGCCTGTGGCTGATCTTCTGGTTCTGTAAACAAGAACTGAAAATTCAGGTATAATTATAAACTGCTTGGTTGAATGTTAAAGATGTCCACCAACATAGAGGTGTGCAAAGCCTATCAGCAAAGACTGGGAATTTTGGTGGGATTTTCTTTGGTTCAAGACATTAAAAAAAAAAAAAACTCTGTTAAATAAATAGCTGACCAAATGAAGCAGAGACTTCAGTGGTCACACATAACAAAGTCTCTAGATTTTGCAAAATTAGTTCAGAAAATTCACTGAAACAACAACAACAACAATAAGAAGCAACAAACAAACTCTGGGGAAAGAGGAGAATCTGATTTGCAGAGTTGCCACACTAAAGTTTCAATTAAAAAAACTTTGTTGTGAACAAAAAATTATGTTATACAGAGAAACAAGAATATATGGCCCATACAAAGAAAAAAAAAAGCACCAAAGTTAATAGTAACTATTCCTAGGAAACCCTCATATTGGACTTACTAAACAAAGACTATAAACCAACTAATAAATGCTCAAAGAGGAAAAAAGTACAAAGAACTGAAGGAAACCGTGAGAATGATGTCTTACCAAATATTCGAGCTAAGAATTATAAAAAGGAACCAAATAGGAATTCTTGAGTTGAAAAGAACAATAACTAAAATGAAAAACTAACTGAATGGGTACAACAGCATATTTGAGCAGGCAAAGGAATTAACGAACTTGAAGAGAGGCCAATTGAGATTATTCAGTTGAAAGAACAGGAAAAAAAATGAATGAGGAAAATAAACAGAACTTAAGACCTTAAAAGTTTAGGACATCACCATCATATCAACATATGTATAATGGGAGTCCCAGAATGAGACGAGAAAGAGAAAAGGGAGAAAAGAATATTTGAAAAATATAATGGCCAAAACTCTTCCCAAATTTGTTGAAAGACATGAACCTACATTTCCAAGATGCCCTAAGAACCTCAAAAAGGGTAAACCCAGAGAGATCCGCACTGAAAAACATTATAACCAAACTACCGAAAGCCAAAAATGAAGAGAAATCTTCAAGCAAGAAGTAACTTGTCATACTATGCTGTACAAGGGACACTAATTAAGATTAATAGTTGATTAGCATCATAAATCATGGAAGCCAGAAGACAGTGGAATGTCATATTTAAAGGTCTTTAAAAAACTGTCAGCAAAGAATTATTTACTTGGCAAAATTATCCTTCAAATGAAGGAGAAATTAAAACATTCTCAGATAAACAGAAACTGAGACAGTTTGTCACTAGCAAATCTGCTGTAGAAATGCTAAAGCAAATCCAGGCTGAAATGAAAGGACACTAGACAGTAACAAATCCACACAAAGAAATAAAGAACGGCTATAAAGGTAACTATGGAGGCAAATATAAAAATCAGTATTAATGTTTCTTTGGTTTGTAACTCCTATTTTTTCTTATATAATTTAAATGACAAATATACTATATAATAATTATAAATCTATACTGATAGGTATACAATGCATAAACATGCAGCTTATAACAAAAACAACATAAAGAGGAGAGCAGAACTACACAGGAGCAAAATTTTGTATACCATTGAAAATAAGTTGATGCCAATTTAAACTAGATTGTTATAGATTAATATGTAAATTATAATCTCCAGGGAAACTATGAGGTAATAATAAAATATATAGATAGTAAAATAAATGAGAAGAAATCAAAATGTTGCACTAGAAAATATCTATCTCACACAGATGAATGCAGTAATGGAGTAACTGAGGAACAACAATATACACTATAATAGAAAACAAACAGCAAATGACACAAGTGAATTCCTCCTTATCTGTAGTGGATACTCTAATGTAAATGGAAGAAAATTCCCTGGTAGCCTTGGTTAAGTATCGGCAGTATCACTGCTGTGGCTTGGGTCACTGCTGCAGTCTGGGTTCAGTCCTTGGCCTGGTAAGTTTTGCATGCTGTGAGCACAGCCCAAAACAAGTAATAAATAAATAAATGAATAAATAAATGTGAATGGATTAAAATCTCCAATCAAAATCCATATATTGACAGAATGGACTTTTTTTTTTGAGTTATCCAACTATATACCATCTATAGGACACTCACTTTACATGCAGACAGTATGTTGAGAGTGAAAGGATGAAAAAAAAGATATTTCATGAAAGTATGTCAGGAGAACTAAAGTGGCTATACCAATATCAAGCAAAATAGACACTAAGACAAAAATTATTACAAGAGACAAAAAAGGACATTATATAATGATAAGAAAGTTCAATCCATGAAGTAGATACAACAATTATTAACTCATATGCACCTAACAATAGAGCCCCCAAAATATACGAAATAAAGTCCACTGCAAGGGAGAAATAGATAATTTAACAGCAATAATTAGATATGTCATATACCCACTTTCAACAATCAGTGGACCTAGGCAATAGATAAAGAAGAAAATAGAAGACTTGAACAACATTATAAACCAACTGGAACTAGCAGACACATACTAGGTGTGTCTCAGCGGCAGCAGGACACGTGTTTCTTTCAAATAAACATGGAATTTTCTCCAGATTAAAAAAAAATCTCATGTTAGACCATAAAACAAATCTCATAATTTTTTTAAAAAATGTTGACTCATATAAAGTATTTTTTCCAACCACAATGGAATGAAATTAAAAGTCAGTAACAGAAGAAAATACAGAACATTCACAAATACATGAAAATTATACAACATACTCTAAAGCTATTAATGGATAAAATAGAAGTCACAAAAGATATTTAAAAAGTATTTAGAGAAGAATGAAAATGAAAACAAAACATGCCGAAAGTTATGGGATTCAGTGAAAGTAGTGCTAGAGGAAAATTTAGTAGGCTATATTTAAAAAGAGGAAATATCTAAAATTAATAGCCAAATTTCTAAATTAAGGATCTAGAAAAAGAAGAGGTTAAAAAAAGCAAATCTGATGGAAAAAATAGGTAATAAAGATCACATGAAATGTAATAAAGGTCAAATGAAATAGCAAACAGAAAAACAACAAAACCAAAAGATGGTGCTCTGAAAAGATCAACAAAATTGAGACTCCTTTATTTAGATAGATAAAGTAAAAAAAAAAAATTCAAATGACTAAATAAAGAACGAAAATGTTCATATAACATCTGACCTTATATAAATAAAAGAATTTTATGAAAATACTGTAAACAGCTGTTTGCAAACAAATGAGTTCATTCTATGATGCCAGCATTATCCTGATACTGAAACAAAACAAGTACATGAGAAGAAGACTAAAGATCATTATCTGTTAAGAAGATAGATAAAGAGTTCCCGTTGTGGCACAGTGGAACGAATCCAACTAGGAACCATGAGGTTGCAGGTTCGATCCCTGGCCTCGCTCAGTGGGTCGAGGATCCGGTGTTGCCGTGAGTTGTGGCTGTGGTTGCAGACATGGCTGGGATCCCGCGTTGCTGTGGGCTGTGGCTGTGGTGTAGGCTGGCAGCTACAGCTCTGATTAGACCCCTAGCCTGGGAACCTCCATATGCCATGGGTGCTGCCTAAAAAAAGACAAAAAGATCAAAAAGAAGAAGAAGAAGAAGAAGAAGAAGAAGAAGAAGAAGAAGAAGAAGAAGATAAAGTTCTAAACAAAGTCCCAGCAAGTCAAATCCAGCAGCAACTTAAGATTATACACTATGATCAAGTAGGAATGTATCTTAGCTGTGGCTTGATATACAACTATAATACATGATATTAACAGAATGAATCATCTCAATTGTTGAAAATTAACCATTTGACAAACCGCCACACCCTTTCATGATGAAAACACTCAAAAAACTAGAAATGGAAGGGAGTTCCCCTCATGGTGCAGCGGAAATGTATCTGACTAGGAACCATGAGATTGCAGGTTCGATCCCTGGCCTCGATCAGTGGCTTAGGATCCGGCATTGCTGTGAGCTGTGATAGGCCAGCAGCTACAGCTCGATTCAACCCCTAGCCTGGGAACCTCTATATGCCCTAAAAAGAAAAAAAAAAATAGTGAAAGTCTAAAGCTTAGGAGGAAATCCTAAGAGCAGATCCAAGACAAGGATGTTCACATTTGCCATCTCCATTCAGTCCTGTACTGAAGTTTCTAACTACACCAAGTAAGCAAGAAAAATAAATAAAAAACATTCAGATTGGAAAGAAAGGAGTAAAATTTCCCCTATTCAGAGAAGACATACTGTCTTATACATAGAAAATTTTAAAGCATCCACAAAAACTTTTAAAACTAATAAGCAAATTCAGCAAAGTTGCAGGATAAAAGACGGATACACAATAATCGGTTATATTTCTATACACTAGCAATGAATGACCAAAAATAAAATAGAGAAAACAAGTCCCTTTATAATAACATCAAAAAGTAAAATATTTAGAAATAAATTTAATCAGAAGAGGTGCAAGACTTTATACTTAAAACTACAAAGCGGTAATGAAAGGGATTAAAGAATAATTAAATAAGTAGAAAGATAGCTCATGTCCATATACTGGAAGATCTAATACTGTTACGATGGCAGTACTCTCTAGATGGACCTACAGATTCAGTGCAATCCAATTCGAAATCCCAGTGGCCTTTCTGCAAAAAATAGAAGTCAGTCCTTGAATTCATATGGAATTAGAAGGTATCTTGAGTACCGAAAACAATCTTGAAAAACACTAATGCAGGAAAACTAACATTTCTCTGTTTTAAAACTTACTACAAATCTTCCGTAATCAAGACAGTACTTGCATAAAGACAGACATATTAGGGAGTTCCCATTGTGGCTCAGTGGGTTATGAATCTGACTAGTATCCATGAGGATGCAGGTTTAATTCCTGGTCTTGCTCAGTGGGTTAGGGATTCAGTGTTCCCACAAGCTGCCACATAGGCCACAGATGTGGGTCAAATCCTGTGTGGCTGTGGTGTAGGTCAATAGCACTGACTCTGATTTGACCCCCTAGCCTGGGAACATCCACATACATGCCACGGGTATGGCACTAAAAAGCAAAAAAAAGACATATTAATCAATAGAATAGAACTGAGAGTCCAGAAATAATTGCTTACATTTATGGCCATTTGATTTTCAACAAGCGTGCTAAGACCATTCACAGGGAAAGAAGTTGCATAACGTTTAGTCTTTGAGCAATAGGAATGTGTCATCCAGTTGGGTTCTACAGGATGCTGACTCAGATGGGGGTACACGCAGGAGGCTAGTTAGGGGGTGCTCTTAGAATCAGAAGAGAAAGAGGGAGAGCTGGACAGAAGCGGGAGTTGAGCTCAGATACTGGGCAGCATTCGGGTCCTCACCCCGTGATGTAAATAGATTTCTATCAGGAGTACTAGGAGCGCATTGCCCTGTAGAACGTAAACTAGTTTTGTCCTCACCTTGGCGAGCTTTTCTCAGCACATCTCCCCCAAGGGACTCTACGCCTGCCCTGTTCCTCAGACGCTCTTGAAGCAGCTCAGCCATCCTGCAGGTTTCTTTCTTTTTCTTTTAAGGAAATTGTTCATTTGTTTCTGACTTTACACTCACTTAAACTCATCTCAAACCGATTCATTTAGTTTTGTTTTGCTTTTAATTAATTATTATTATTATTTTTTTCCCTTTTGACTGCCACTTGGCAAAGGGCATAAGGAGTTTCTGGGCCAGGGACCAAATCTGGGTCACAGTTGCAACCTGTGCTGCAGCTGTGGCATTGCTGGATTCTCAACCCACAGAACCAGGCAGGGGATCGAACCTGCATCCCAGTGTTCCAGAGATACCACCTGCTGATCTCATTGTGCTGCACTGGCGACTCCCGGGACATCCTGGCTGTTTTTTTATTAATAAGTCTAATTGTTCTTTGGTGTGGGCCCATTATAAAATTTGCATGGGAGTCACGTTTTTAGCTATTTTGAAATTATTTTTTGACAGCTCCTCCTTGCTTTAAACCCCAGTGGCTTCGCACAGCTCTTGGAAGGGCATCCAGACTCCTTACTGTCACCCATGAGGTCTTGCCCCTTGACTTTGCCCACCTCCCTGTCCTCTTGCTCCTCGTCACTCACCCCACTCACACTGGTTTTGAGTGCTCCCGTTCTAGCCCGTCTCAGGGTCTCTGAACAAGCTGTTCCCTCTGCCAGGAGCGCTCATTTCCCAAATTCTCCCCAACTGCCGCCTTGTCATCACTCAGGCCTCAGCACACAGGGCACTGCCTTGGGGAGATGGAATCTGGGCACTAGAGCGCCATCTACGCCCTATTCCCCACTCCAGCTCCATCACTCAACCACCTCACCTGAGTCATTTCTGATATGATCTGGTCCATGTATTTGCCTATTTAAATATCGTCTAGTTCCCTGTCAATGGTAGGAGCCCAAGAAGACTACCAGAAAAACCTGTTGATCCAGTGAAGCTAAGTTCATTAGAAGCACTGCGCTCAAGGAGAGTGCAACCATGCCAGAGCCTCGGGAGTGTCTGAAAACAGGCATTTAAAGAAATATATTTGTAGGGTTTTATGTCCCTGATGATTTTAAGGGAGGTCTTGCAAGGCAGAGGACTAGTTGAGACTATGCAGAGTCTTTGACATCATAACTCTGAAGGTCCTGCGGCATCTACTGATGGGCAAGCTGTTAGTTTTCTTCTTTCGTTTTTCATTTGTTGGGCTGGTTGGCATTTTTTGGTCACTTGCCCATGACATGCGGAAGTTCTGAGAGCAGGGCTCAAACCCATGCTGCAGCAGCAATCCGAGCCACTGCAGTGACAACACTGGATCCTTAACCCACTGCACTAGAAGGGAACTCCTTCTGTTTTTAATTGGGATGTAATTGCCATTTAACGTTGTATTAGTTTTAGGCGTCCAACATCACGCTTTGATAAAGGCATATATTGCAAATTGATCATCCTGACACGTTTAGTTAGCATCCATCACTACAAATCATATAAACATCTTTTTCTTGTAATGCGAACTTTTAAGATCCACTCGCTGAGCAACTTTCAAATATACGAGACAGGACTATTAACTACAGTCATCACGCTGTAGCACGTTACACCCCACCCACGACTTACTATCTTACAGCTGGAAGTTTGTACCTTTAGATCCTCTTCTCCTATTTAGCTTATCCCCACCTCTCACCTCTGGCAACCACCAATCTGTTCTCTGCCTCTGTTTTTATTTTGTTTTATTTTTTGTTTTCATTTATGTGAGATCATACGGTATTTGTCTTTCTTCGGCTTATCTCACTTAGCATAACGCCCTCGAGGTCCATCCATGTTGTGACAAATGATTTCCTTCTTTCTTACGGTGGAATAGTATTGCACACACATTCTTAATTTCTTAGACTGTTTCCATGTCTCGGCTAGTGCAAATAATGCTGCAGTAAACATAGGGGTGCACACATCTTTTTGAGGCCTTGATTTCATTTTCTTGAGATAAGAACCCGGAAGTGGAATTGCTTGATCTGTTCATTTTCATAAGTAAGCTGATCAGTTTACTGTCTTACCTTCCAAAAGCAAGCATGTTCTGGTGTGTACATCTAACTTAGTTTTGCTGATTCTCAGCCCCAGCACTACTTAACCCAGGAATAGGGGCTAATGTTGGTTTCTAGTCTCTTCCCAATAATGAGTTAGAAAATGCTCCTGGAGAGTTGGAACTTTATCCATCTTGTTATTCCTACCTGCTTTTAAAATGCCAAGAGCCAGAGTTCCCGTCATGGTGCAGCGGTTAACGAATCCGACTAGGAACCATGAGATTGTGGGTTTGATCCCTGGCCTTGCTCAGTGGGTTAACGATCCAGCGTTGCTGTGGCTGTGGTGTAGGCTGGCGGCTACAGCTCCGATTCGACCCCTAGCCTGGGAACCTCCATATGCGTGGGTGTGGCCCTAAAAAAAAGAAGCAAAACAAAAAAGAAAAATGCCAAGAGCCTAGTAAGGATAAGGACCTGTTATGTAATAGGTGTTTGATAAATACTTATGAAGTGAACAAATTATTACTGTGTTATTAAAAACTATTTGTAATCCTTGGCAAAACACCTCACCTTTGCAAGATAAAGATAGATGGAACTAAGTAAAATCATTGAGCTCCTACCATTTGCCAGACACCCTCCTAAGTGCCACAGACCCAGGAGTGAACCAAACCAACTTTCCACCCTCATGGGTCTGATACCCCGGTGCAGAAAGACAGGCAATAAGAAAGCTAGCTGACGAATAAGCAAACTCAGTACAGATTGCATCAATCCATATTTACGTGCAGTTCTTGTTAAGAAATCAGAGACTTTTTTTTCCTTTGAGAATGAGTCTAAGGAAAATCTACACTCCAGTGAAAATCACAAAAGAAAGGGTTTTCTGAAATTATGTTCCTTTATTGTTTTGATTACCAAAGCAACATATGATTGTTCCAATAAGTGAAGTAATTTTTTAAGTATACAAAGACAAATGAATAAATCCACCAGCAGCACCTCCAGGCATCTGCTTGGTGCAAGACCTTCCACATTGTTCCAGGACTATGCAATATAGAAAGACAGAAAGATAGGTAAATATCATATGTATGCAATATTTATATATAGACATTCCAATACTATATATCTATATCTATCTATCTATATATATACACATATATATATTATCTTGTTCTGTTTTCAATAATGGACACTTACTTTATACACAACTGTGTGATTTGATTTTTGCACCTAGTGTTGAATCATGAGCATCCCCTCCAGCGTAGAAAGCTTACTTTATCTTTTAATAGCTACATGATGGTCCAAAGGTAAGCGTTGACCCTCCAGGTTCAACCAGGCTCTACTGATGCTCACTGGGGAATATTACACAGGATTAGTGCCTCGGCTCAGAAAAAGTCTGACAATCATTCTGCTTTGAGACAAAGCAAGACAAACATTCCTTCTCAGGTGATCACCCTGAAAGAGCTGTGGTCGGCTACAAGCTCTCTGACAAGAAAAGTAAGCCCAGGCCAGGGATCAAACCCCAATCCTCACGGATACTAGTTGGGTTTTTAACCTGCTGAGCCATACAGGAACTCCTATATATTTTTTAAAAGAGATTTGTAGAGTTCCCTTGTGGCACAGGGGGTTGAGGATCCAGCATTGTCACTGCAGCAGCATGGGTTGCTGCTATGGCACAGGTTCGATCCCTGTCTTGGGAACTTCCACGTGTCGCAGGTGTGGTCAAAAAAGACTCTGTGTGTGTGTGTGTGTGTGTGTGTGTGAGAGAGAGAGAGAGAGAGAGAGAGATTTGCCTTTGAATTGAACGGTGAATCATGGCAGTATTTGCCAATAGATGTAAATAAAGGAGATTTTTATTCTGGACTCTGAAGTTAGGTGGGCATGTGGACTTCATCATTGAAAAGGACTTTTATTTGTTCCTTTTAAGGAAATTTTGACAGTGTTCTTCTTTCTCAGTAATTCGTAATATTTATTTTTTGGCCAGACCCTTTTGTGAGTCCTTTCAGGGACTCTTAACCTGGTCTCAGTCTGAGAGTTTTCCAAAAGATTTCTTGACTGCCTCGCATTTCCGGGTACTCGTAGGCTCCAGGAGTGTCGGAGGGTGGGGCACCACCAACGTCTTCTCAAATTTCTGGCTGATGCCCTTTCTTGGCAAACAGCACAGTGTAAGGATGGAACACTTCCCTTCCGGGCCTGGAGTCCAGGCCCGCCTCCTGACCCTGCCTCCTCTTAAAGGAGACCTTGGACAAGTCACATAGCAATTTGGAGCCCCAGTCCCCCCAACAGTAAAATGGAGCGAGCAAGGAAGCCAGAGTGAGAGGGGCACTTCCGGCGTCAGGAGCATTCTCTCGAGTCCCCCAGCTTGCCCGTGGTAGTTTGCGGCTGTACCGAAAAGGATCGGAAAAGGCATGGATCTAGGCATGTGCGTAACTGACTTACCTTGTTGTACACCTGAAATGAACACAACGTTGTAAGCCAACTGTATTCCAATAAAATTAAAAAAAATAGAAACAAAGCAAAAAAACCCCATCGTCTCTGACCTCCGATCTCCGGTGTTTACACTCTCCAGGGCAGAGAGATGTTGGAGACAATAAATGCCCAAAAGGATGAGAGCAACACCACAGAAGGAACCCATGGAAACTCACAGAGGTGCGTGGAGGGAGGGCACAGTGAGAATTTCCGGGCTGAAGAAGGTAGAAGCGGGGGACGGGGGGGCAGCCAGCATCCTCCAGGGGGAACCGCTGGTGAGAAAACTTGGAGGCGTGAAAAAAATCAGTCTGCTAGCTAAGGGCGTTCCGGAGCTGGAAGGCGTGAGGGAAGCGAGCAGTAGGCAAGAAGATTCTGCTGCGGGGGCAAAGATTTGGGTTGGATCTGTGCTGTCCAGTCTCCCAGCTTCGCTGACCGCTGTGGCCGATGCTAGTCTTGGGTCCCCAGAGAAGGCGTGAAGTCAACGGGCTGTGAGGCCCGGTCCAGGCTTTGAAGCTCTTCCCTGAGAGAGAGGGTTCTGGGCCTGCCTTGCCCTTCAGACGTTTGCTACCCTTCCTAAAACAGTCCTGACCCCGAAGAGAAGCTGTTTCCACTTAGGAATCTTAAGAAGGAACCAGGCCTTTCTGCGCTGGGGCCCCGAGCGGGACGCAGCTGTGATTTACACACCGTAAACTTTTGTGGGTTTGGTCCCCCTCAGTGCTCTGACACTAAACAGGCTCACACGGGAGCCGTGGTGACTGGCGGCTTTTCCGGGCAGCCCGGCCTGGGCTCTGAGAGAGACAGAGAAAGGAGGCGAAAGTGGAGGCACAACCTGGCCTTTGGACTCCGGCCATCACTTTTGATAGTGGAGGCCCAGCATTGCTGGCGTAGGAGTTCCCGTCAAGCCTCAGCAATAACGAACCCGAAGGGTACCCATGAAGACATGGGTCGATCGCTGGCCTTGCTCAGTGGGTTAAGAATCCAGCGTATCTCGCGTGGCTGTGGTGTAGGCCCCCAGCTGCAGTTCCGATTCGACCCCTAGCCTGGGAACTTCCATATGCTGCAGGTCTGGCCCTAAAAAGAAAAAAATAAATAAAATTGCTGGCGTAAAGGACCAAACCCAGCTCATCTCCAGTTATGTAAGCAACTGCACCTGCACCTGCGCCTGCTTTTGCTTTCTCTGGCTGAGCCCCTGGTGTGCAAAATTTCCACGACTGGGGATCGAACCTGTTCCACCAACGGCAGTGACCCCAGCCATAGCTGTGACGATACTGGATCCTTAACCCTTGGAGTCACCAGGGAATTCTGGACCTGCACCATCTTGAAGGAAAACACTGTCATGCGCAATGTGGAAGAACAAAGTGGGTTAGAAAGCTGGGGTTATACACCCAGCTCAGATGTCCCAGCAAGGGAGGTGCCTTGAGAATAAAGGTTTGGATGTCCTGGTTGCTGTCTTCCCACTGGTTCTCGGCACAGAGCAGGCTCAGAGCTGTGCCCTCTGCTCCTCGGAGACCCATTGTACCAGCCTTCACCAGCTCTTCCTTAGGTCCGCAAGCTAATAAAGTCGACATTCCTCCCCCAGTTTCCAGAAATTCTCTGCTTCCAGCTCCTGGTCTTCATTGCTGCTCTTGGCCAGCCCTCCATCAGCACAGAAAGCACTGCTTCTCCAGGACCCAGGAACACTCCACTGAACAGAGGCTCTGCTAAGTCAGGCCGCCTCTCCAAATATCTGCAAGGGAAGCAGCCTGTCTTCAGCTCCTTGCACCGTCCTTCTTTCTCCCCCACTCACCTGTGCTTCTCTCCCTTCCTCCCTATCACACGAAGTTCAGAGTATGCCTTCCCTGATGCATAGAGTACCTGAACCCAAATACGCGTTCCCAAGCCCAAACAAGTGTCCCTCTCTTACCATCAGGTCTGATATTTAAGGGCATGACCAAGCTTCTGAGGTGGTTGGGATCATACATAGTAAGAAATGTTCTCTTTGTGAGGAAGCCACACTCAGTTCAAAGAGAAGGATGAAATCCCAGTCAAAAGAAGCAAAACAGGAGTTCCTGTCACGGCTCAGCGGAAACGAATCTGGTTAGGAACAATGAAGCTGTGGGTTCAATCCCTGGCCTCGCTCAGTGGGTTATGGATCTGGCGTTGCCGTGAGCTGTGATATAGGTCACAGACTCAGCTCGGATCCCGCATTGCTGTGGCTGTGGTGTAAGCCAGCAGCTGCAACTCCATATGCTGCAGGTGCGGCCCTAAAAACCAAAAGATTAAAAAAAAAAGAAGAAGAAGAATCAAAACAGCCAAACACTGGTTTCCTGAGATTCATCTAGACCTAACATATTAATTATAGGTTGCCTAGAAATTACTCCAACAATTAGTGACTTAAAGTGATAAGAATGATTTATTATCTCATCATTTCGGTAGGTCAGAAATTATGTGAGCAGCTCAGCTGGGCAGCCGTCGTGTGGGCTGGGGTAGGGTCTCTCATGAGGCTGCAGTAGAAGTGAGCCAGGGCGACAGTCATCTGAAGGCTGAGGATTCGAGGCCAAAAGATCCACTTCTTTCTCTTTTTTTCTTTTTTCTTTTTTTTGTCTTTTTAGGGCCGCACCCACAGCATATGGAAGTTCCCAGACTGGGGGTCGAATCGGAGCTGCAGTCACCAGCCTACACCACAGCCACAGCAACGCGGGATCCAAGCCGAATCTGCAGCCTACCCTATAGCTCACAGCAATGCTGGATCCTTAACCCATCGAACAAGGCCAAGGATAGAACCTGCATCCTCATGGATACTAGTCGGGTTACTTACTGCTGAGCCACAAAGGAACTCCCCAGAGGGCCCATTTCTTACAGTCATGCACACAGGCTTGGTAGAAGGCCTAGTTCCTGTCTTCAGCTCTTCACAGAACCGCTTAGTAAAGTCGCTTCACAGCGATTGGTGTTCTCCAAAGCAAGTGATCCAAGCGGCCAAAGCAGAACCTGCAAGGCTTTTTACAATGAAGCCTCACAAAGCACACACTGTCACTTTCTGTCATGTACTGCTGGTCACACAGACAGCTCTGATGTGAATGGTGAAAGGCAAGAGTCACTGCGGCTTGCACGCCAGCTTCCAAGGTGGCCACAGTCAGCTTATAATCTCTCCAGGTTCTTTACCTGCCTGTTGAGTCCCTTGACCTCTGGCTTCTCCCTTCTGGGGATTTCACACCCACCTCCATATAACTGTGGTGTAATAAATATACGTAAAACGCATAGTGCAGCACCTGGCTCGTATTAGCAATGTAATAAATGCTAATGGCTCTTTTTATTGTTTGTATTATTATTATTTCTATTGCCAGTATTAACTCCATCATTTTCAATACAAGTATGCCATTATGAACTGCCTTTTGGCAGTCTAGCCCAGAACCTCCCTCCTAGAACAGGCAAGCGCAGGGTAGTTTCAATGAAAATCTGCATCTCCTCTTGCTCCATCGTAGTGCCTTTCAGCACCCAGTGTTGCAGTCAAAAGAAACCATTATCAGACCCCAAAAGCCTTGAAAAATAACCCCCGTTTTTACTGAAGCCTTTTGAAGAGGAAACAAGAAAGGATGGAATTACACGCCAGAGCCCAAAGCCACGTCTTCTAAAAACCTTCTCCCAGACACCCCTCCTCCCCCAGCCTCAGCATCACAGCAGCAGCGTTTCGAAGCCTTGGCTTGCTGCTCTCTGCCAAAACTCTAGGCTGCCTCCCATACCTTCTCCAGCCCAAGCCTCCAGCTTGTCCGATCTCATTTTTTTCTGCTCAAAGAAGGTTTCAAAGCAGACACTGAGAGCCACGTTTAAAACACTCACAGCAATTTAACATCGCCTTGACATCCAAGCCCTTCCCAGAAATCACTTTATAATTGCCTTCCTAGAAATTCAGTTTTTATTATATTTTACAGGAGTATTGACCCACAATAGATCAGACATGAAAAACCAAAACCAGAACAACTGATCCTTCACCAAAAATAATTTAAGATGCTCCAGAGTTCCTAAGGAATACTTGAGTTTTATGTCAAAACCCCGTTTCTCTGCTGACTCCAGCATCTGACGGCAGCTATTCCTCGGTGCACCCCTGCATAGAGACAGGCAGCCCATGAATTTGGGTTTGAATCCCAGTCCACCTGGACCGGCCGTGTGGCCTTTTCTAAGGCTGCTCTTTTTGAGTCTCACTTTCCTTCTCAATAAACTTGGGGTCATAATGACTCCCTCTCAGTTATCTGAAGACACAGGAGGCAGTCATCTTCAAGCACAAACACAGTGCCTGCCTCTGGCAAAGTGCTCAGTAAATAGTAGTGCTTATTATCCCTGGCGGTGTTTTTCATGGGCTAGCAGAGGAAAACTACCTCAATAAGTGGCTTCTGTTCCAGAGACATGACCAGTGGGAGTTGTCTTATTTACAAACAGGGCTCAGGGCTCACCTGAAGGTTTAAATATATATATATATATATATATTCTGAATATAGATATGTTTGTATATGTATATTCAGAAAGGAAAAAAAGGAGTTCCCATCGTGGCTCAGTGGTTAACGAATCCGACTAAGAACCACGAGGTTGCGGGTTTGATCCCTGGCCTTGCTCAGTGGGTTAAGGATCTGGCGTTGCCGTGAACTGTGGTGTAGTTTGCAGATGCGGCTCGGATCCTGCATTGCTGTGGCTGTGGCGAAGGCCGGCGGCTACAGCTCCTGTTAGACCCCTAGCCTGGGAACCTCCATATGCCGCGGGTGTGGCTCTACATAAAGGCAAAAAGACAAAAGAAAAAAAGAAAGGAAAAAAAAAAAGAAAGAGGGAGTGCTTGGGTGATTTGGGAGCTAGAGGGGTTGATTTCAAGGTTAATGTCACCATTGAACGGTCACTTCAATTTTCAGCCTTTCAATTTTTTGTCTGTAAGAAGGTGATAATAATAATGCCAACAATTTCACCGAGTGGTGGTGGAGAATTCAGTAACTGGATATGGGTAAGAACATTGACAAGTAATAGAGGGGGGAGTTAATTTGCTTTGCTTTTATGATCAGACTGTCATTTTTATGAACGAGAAAAAAGATAGGTGCTCTTCCTTTGAACCCCCATAGCACCCTATTGCCACGCGGGGTCCTCCTTGTACCTGAGTTCATTATCAGAGGCCGCTTGGTATGAGCCTGCGGAAGGCAGCACAGGCTAATGGAACATGGAAATTTTCAGTCATGAATCTGCCACTTAAAGATCCAAGTCTTGGAGTTCCCATCGTGACTCAGCGGAAACGAATCTGACTGGGAGCCATGAGGTTGTGGGTTTGAATCCTGGCCTCGGATGGATCCCAGCATTCATGGCATTTTGTTGAAAAATGCTGCTTCATCCTCTATCTTCCTTGCAGACCGATGATGCCCTGAGGGCAGGGTCTACGGCCTCTTTGTCCTTTTAAACCAGTTTTTCAGGGAGCCAGGCACTGAGGTTTTCCACAGACACCTGCTGGGCTGCAATAAAGTCCCAGCCAAGTCCTCCAGGATCCTGACTTCAAAGCCTGGATCCCAAACCCTGACATCAGCAGAGGGTGCAGCCCCAGGATCCAAGCCCAGGTCTTTTACCGGAAGCACCTCTTTGTTGTAAAAGCAAATCAAAAGGACGCACAGCACTGTGGAGACTCCAAAATCAAGGCCCTGCCCCGCGGGCCCGAAGGTGTGCGCAGGACTGAAGACGCAGAGGCCGCAGGCGAGGCTGGAAGTGACGTCGGTCACCGCCTGCCTGGAGCACAACCCTCGCAGTGTCGGAGCCACATTTATTAAAAATGCCAATCTAACGCTCCTGCATGGACAGCCCACCGAGAGTGGCATGCTGTGTGTGACCGGCGTGGCTCCCGGGCTGCAGATCGGTTCAAGATGTGTGTGAGCGGCAAGGGGCGGTCAGCTCCGTGCATCTCCCACCCAGGCTCTGTCGCGGCGACGCTTAAAGCAGGACAGCGGGAAGTACGGCAGGCAGACTGGCAAGCCATCCGCTTACTTCAAGCACAGTGCTAGTTTTTCTGGCCCCATCATCCCCACGTGGGCCGTGAAGGGTCCCAGGAAGCCAGGCTTGGTCTGCCCTCTGAACACTACCCCCTGCTCAGCTCAGAGAAGCGGCGATCCTGACCTGAGGCTGGTCCCCAGGCGTCCAGGACTCCTGCAGCGAGCCTGGGGTCGTCAGGTCAGCCTCCCTGACTCGCAGCAGGGAAAACCGAGCTCGTAAAGCTAAAGTGTCTCCCCAAGGGTCATGCATCTTAAGTTCGCCAAGATGCAATTCTAGTTTGTGGGGAGCTCTTTGAAGGCCAACATGGACGTGGAAAGGGGCCCCGTGTGGTTTTAAGACCGCCTTGAGGAAAGAAAGCCATCCCCCTTCTGGAGAAAATCAGTGGCTTTGGACACTGGGCCCACTCGCATGCTAGCCTGGGGTTTAGCTTCTCTGCTGCTTCGGTTTTCTCATCTGTACCCCAAGGGTGACATAGCCCCACCTCGCTTATGCTTATGAAGATCAACTTAAGACCTGGCACAGTAGCAGCTCTCAAATAAATATTGTGATTATCAGTACAAAAAAAATGTTAGATGATCTATCCACCGAGAGTTCAAGAGTGATACGAAGGAAGACAGCTGGCATAAAAGGGGTGAAACGTGAAATGTCGGCCCGTCCCTCATCATGGGCGAGTCACCCCCTCTGCCTGTCCCTCAGCTTCTGAACTGCACAATGTTTCACTGTCCTGTCACTTCTGCCTCGGTGTCCCCACAGCCCTTGACACAAACATCTAGGACTGTGCTTAATTTTCTTTCCATCTACCCTACCCTGGGCCCAGCGAGCCGCGCCCTCACCCAGACGGAGCAGCTGTCACTGGCTCAGCCTCCTGGCCAGGGTCTGTTCCAAGTCCATTTTCTGAACCATCTTATCTAAACGTCACAGCGACCCTGGGAGCCAGTGTTTTTCTCAGCCCATTTAAGAGGAGGCCTCGAAGACCTGAGACGCTAAGTGACTTGCTCAGGAACAAACAGCCTATACGCGGCACAGCTGGGGTTGGAGCCTAAATCAAGGTAGCAGCCAGTCCAGGAGTGGCTGCTTAATGAGTTTGGGAAAACAGAGATAAAGAGAGAGAAAGAGTTTAAGAAAGGGAGGTGGATTTGGACAGGAATACCAACCACTTTGGATAAGACAATAAATGGAGATTCACATCGTACTCAGAAACATGTAGATGTGTGTGTGTGTGTGTGTGTGTGTGTGTGTGTGTGTGTGTGCAGCTTGTACTTTCTTGAATCATATTTAGCAAGTTCACCCTCTACACTTAATTATCACAGAGAAACGTCTCAAAGGAGTAACATAAACAGAAGACAAGGCTCTCACACCCTCTGCTGTGTTCCCCATCTTCCGTTTTGTATAGGCAGTGGGCTTCTCAGCACTGTTTGTCAGTTAAACAGTGGCTTTGTCCCAGGGACCTGATTCTTCCCCTGAGAAATATGGGGCACAAGGAGCATAAGTATATATATACATACACTTATATATGTACATACATACACACTTAACTTTTTAAAAAAGACTCCTTTTAGGGATGAACAGGCATCTGTGGTCTTGCAATAAAGAAGGTGCAGGAATTCGAAATTCCCAACCCTGGAGTTCCCTGGCAGCCTAGCAGGTTAAGGACATGGCATTGTCACTGCTATGGCAGGGGTTACTGCTGTGGCCTATGTTCGATCCTGGCTCTGGAACTTCTGCATGCCATGGGTACAGCCAAAAAATAAGAATAAAATAAAATTACCATCCCTGCAGCTCCCCATATTGTCAAGTGGGTGTGGCCAAGGTCACACGGGAGAGTGCGGCCAACTGGATACCCTGTTAGCCCCACCCTCATTCTCCCACCTCCCTCGATGAGGAAACCATGACTTTATTTTTTTTAATTACTTAATGAATTTTATTACATTTGTAGTTGTACAACAGCCAAATTTTAACATTTCCATCCCAAACCCTCAGCGCATCCCACCCCCCTCCAACTTGTCTCATTTGGAAATCATAAGTTTTTCAAAGTCTGTGAGTCAATACCTATTCTGCAGAGAAGTTGGTTGTGTCCTTTTTTTAGATTCCACATGTAAGTGGTAGCATTTGATGTTGGTATCTCATTGTCTGACTGACTTTACCTAGTATGATAATTTCTAGGTCCATCCATGTTGCTGCAAAAGCCGTTATTTCTTTCTTTCCTTTTTTGCCTTTTTTTTAGGGTCGCACCTGCAGCACATGGAAGTTCCAAGGCTAGGGATCGGATCAGAGCTGTAGCTGCCAGACGACGCCACAGCCACAGCAATGCAGGATCGGAGCCACATCTGCAACTTACATCACAGTTCAAGGCAACGCCAGATCCTTAATCCACTGAGCAAGGCCAGGGATCGAACCTCTGTCCTCACGGATGCTAGTCAGATTCGTTAACTGCTGAGCCACGATGGGAACTCCTATTTCTTTCTTTTTAATGGCTGAGTAATATTCCATTGTGTGAGGGAACCATGACTTTAATCAATAGTGTCTTTCCCCACCTTCTGAAGACAGAAATAAACATCATCACTAACGTGGAGCCAGAACTTTCCAGTTCCCAGAGAACTTTCCAGGTCCTTTCTTGAGCCAGTCTGGCCAGTCCATGCCCAATTCTCAGATCGGGAATCCAAGGCTCTGAGACAGAATGTGTGGCCAGGGCTGCGCCTGGAGGAGCTTAGCTGGATCCCGTACCTGTCTGACTCGCAAGACACTCGTCCCCAGGGCTGGCACCAAGGGTGCCCCAAGGACAGAGCACTGGCCCAGCTGCGGGCTTGAGGCACTGGGAGAACCTGTGTCACTAAAAATCTTACATCAGAGGCATTTGGTTTCTTTGCCTAAGGTCATAGCCAGCAACTTCCTGAGAACTGGAAATTCACAGCCAGGCTCTGGTGAGTCAGTCAGCTGGAGACAGCTTCCAGCATTGCTGAGGGGCTCCCCAGCCCTGCCCCTGCCTGGGGCTAATGCCCACCCCTTCCTCCCATCAATAGAAACAACTGAGGTGAATCCACTCTGCCCAGCCTTACCCGTCTTCTGGGGTGCCAAGGACCCAGAGCATAAACCTATGCTTTAAATGCATAAAATGAAATATATCAAATTACAAAGGAAGCTGATTAAAATACCATTGCAAGTAGTTCCCGTTGTGCCTCAGTGGGCTAAGAACCTGACTACCGTCCTGGAGGATGCAGGTTCTATCCCCGGCCTTGCTCAGTGGGTTAAGGATCTGGCATTGCCACAAGCTGCAGTGCAGATTGCAGATGTGGCTCAGATCTGGGGTTGCTGTGGCTGTGACGTAGGTGGGCAGCTGCAGCTCAGATTATACCCCAAAGCCTGGGAACTTCCAAGTGGTGATAATAATTCCTACTTAATGACACTAATGCTTTGCCCAGTGCCTGGCAAACAATAGTGCTCTACTGAATATTTTTCATTTATATTGTTTTTTATTTTCTTCATTTGACCTTTCAGAAAGCCCTGCAGAGCCATTATTATCTCCATTTTTCCATCTGAAAAAATTGAGACTCAGAAAGAGGAAGTTATGTGCCCGGCATAACATAGGTTTTTCTAATCATGATACAGCCATAGGAAAATTCCAGAAAGGGAGTCTGAAAGAAATACAAGTCTGGACAGTGAAGAGCTACTAAGGAGAAAGACCCAACGGTCCAGCTTCTTCCCAGCTAGGTGATCTGGTGTCCAAATTTAAAAACCGTTTTTTCTCCTCAGGAGCTAAAATTGCACTGTTGCTGAATATATATCTTTACTAGTCACTCTGAGCAACAATGGCTGTCTGTAGTCTCCACAGAGGCTGTCAGCAAACTGGAGTGGGCATATGCTGTCACTTCGACATCCCTCTCCCTTTGGGAAACCACCCATCTCTCTCTCTTAGGCTGTAAGATACAGGAGGGCACACGAGACCCACACCGGAAGAACCAGGGTTAAAGCTGTGAGTTTAGTAGCAACATTAGGAAAACGCTTTCTTCTTTCCCTGGGGGTTTCTGAGATAGTAGCACAGAAGCCAACGTTAGCCATATTTATCAACATCTGGGGAGAGCCTGCTTGACAAAAAGGATAAAACAAGGGGAATCAGAGCTGAGAACTGAATAAATAACATCCTGGATCAAGCCATACCTGGAGGCCATGTAAATGTTTCATTTTTGTTTAATATGTCTCCTTTTTCATTTAATACAGTTGGATTTCTGCAGCTTACAAACAACATAATTTTTTTTTCCTGTCTTTTTAGGGTCACACCCAAGGCATATGGAGGTTCCCAGGCTAGGGGTCCAGTTGGAACTGTAGCTGCCGGCCCACACAACAGCCACAGCAAAGCCAGATCTAAGCCGCGTCTGCGACCTATACCACAGCTCACTGCAACGCCGGATCCTTAACCCACTAAACAAGACCAGGGATCAAACCCGTGTCCTCATGGATGCTAGTTGGGTTTGTTAACCACTGAGCCACGATGGGAATTCTGCAAACAAAATAATCTTAACTAACAAAATCCCCTCCTCATTTTCTTGCCTCTAACCTTCCCTACTCCAGTTCAGCAGGGTCTGCTGTGTACCTAACCTTAGGCTTAAGAGTCCACTGCAGTTTCTCAGCCCGTCATTCTAATGGGAAGAGAAAACCTTAAATGCTCACTACCCACGCTCTGCCACCACCACCCAGTGGAGCCATTTGCAGGACTGGGGTCCCAGAGAAGCTCCCGAGGCTGTGTTGTTATCCAGGAGTTCAGTTCTGGCTCTCTGCCTTGGCAGCAGCATGTCAGGTCTGGAGCCCAGCTCTCCACTGAGTTTGCAGGGCCTGGTACAGAGACTTCCACTCCATTAGTCCACTGTCTGAGCACATCGTGCGGGCTGCCCCTCGAGCCAGTGGCTTTTCTCCCTGCTATTTATTCCAAGGCAGATCATCAACATACCAGCATCTTTCAGCTTAGTCACAGCCTGACTCATATCACATTTTTGACATCGTTTCTATATCTGGCAAAAAAAAAAAAAAAAAAGGCTTGGAAAGTCAGACTCGGGGTAAGCTGTTAAAGTGAAAATAAATTCCTTATGGAGATCATTTAAACCTAAGCCATTACAAATCCCAGCTATAGGAAGAAGGAGGACTAAGACTTTCTAATGCCCTGACAGTTAAAACAGTCATTAAAATCCAGCCTGATTCTCCAAGCCATGATTTTAAAGTACTATTGGGAAAACTCACAAGGACAGAGTGGGTTTATGCAGTTGGGGAGGGGCAGTTACGGGAGCCATATGAGGACAGGAGTGGGTTTTCGCCTCCTCCAAGCCATGCCTCCTGCAGGGACCCAAGACCTGTAGTAGAGAGCTAGCTGGCTGTCCCTGAACACTTCTTTTAAGACGATTTCCCAGGTGCAACCACACTTGGCTCAGACTAGCTTGAGGAGGAAGACCAGCTCCCCTTCGTGTGCACAAAGAGACAGAGCTCAGAGGCCAGTGGCCACAAGTCCATGCCAAGTGTGCGGCTCTCTGGGCCAGGAATTTAGCCCTTTGCACCATCTTGGATGAAGACCATGTGACAAGGAGGAAGTAGCCCCCTGGGTGAAATCCACTGATTAGAAATTCTGGGAGTTCCCATCGTGGTGCAGAGGAAAAGAATCCAACTAGAAACCATGAGGTTGTGGATTAGATCCTTGGCCTTGCTCAGTGGGTTAAGGATCTGGCATTGCTGTGGCTGTGGTGTAGGCCAGCAGCTGTAGCTCTGATTCAGCCCCTAGCCTGGGAACCTCCATATGCCATGGGTACGGCCCTAAAAAGGAAAAAAAAATTCTGTCGGGTGGAGTTCCCACTGTGGCACAATAGGTTAAGGATCTAGCGTTGCCACGACTGTGGTATAGGTTGAAGCTTCAGCTGAGATTCAGTCTCTAGCCTGGTGGGGTGAGGGGGGGGGGAGACTGCAATGGGAAAAAATGACAATAACTAACATCTGCCAAGCCCTTACTCCATGGCAGGCACCATTCTATAGCATTAGGTGCACTGTCTCAGCTAAATTAAACCTCACAGTAACCCTCTGGGTTCAAGATAATATTTGCCCCCGTTTTATACATGAGGAAGCTGAGACTTAAGAAGGTTAAATTCCTGTAGTATGTTGAAAGTCACCCCCAAATTTAGTGGCGTAAACCTCTTTTATATTATCTTAAAGCCTCTGTGAGTTAGGAATCTGGGAGCATCTTAGCAAGACGGTTCTGGCTTGTGGTGGGGCGGAGGGGGGGGTCTCTCAAAAGCTCGCTCTCCAGATGGTGGCAACATTTATAAACTGGAGGATCCACTTCCAGGATGGCTTATTCACGTGGCTGCTGGCTGGAGGCCTCAGTCAAGCACGCCTCTCCACAAGGCTGCTGGGATGTCCTCACAACGTGGCTGCCACTTGTCTCCAGAGGGGGTGGTCCGAGAGAGAAAGACGGAGGAGGAAGCGACATGGTCATTTGATTAGGAGGAAGTCACTAAGCATAACTCAGCGCTCATGAGTAGAGGAATCAGCTGTACGTTCTGAAGAGAGAAGCCGCGACAAAGGGTGACCATATTACTCAGCACTATCACAGTACCTTATACGAGATCACAGCGTGGCTGGGCCACGGGACAAGGCCTTGCTCCTAAGCAGGGAGCAGCGAGAGGAAAACCTTCCTCCTACGTGTCAGGGAGCATAGACCCTGGGGACATCATTCGAGCAGATAAAACGTGCACGTGGTAAAACATGGACAATGATACAAAAACTAAAAGGTCAAAGGGTGGAAAGGAAGTCCTTGCGTACGTTCTCCCAGAGATACTAAGCCGGTGGTTCTCAGTGTGATCCCAACCTACAGCATCAGCCTCTCTCGGGAATTTGCTTAGAAATGTAAGTTCTCAGGCCCCACCCGACGGGGCCCAGCCATCTGGCTTATAATAAGCCCACCAGGTGAGTCTGGTGAACACCAGTGTCTAAAAACCACAGTCTGTGTACATACCAGCGAAGCACCAAAAAACTTTTAAGTCCCTTACGTGCTCCTAGCGTCTGTAGTGTATTATGAATAAACTTTTGTGCATCTTGAAATACTTGTAAACAGTATTGCATTATGCCTGAGTGAGAATCACGATGCCATGAGATCTGGGGCCTGGCTTTGGTAAAAAAATTTTTTTTAATATCACAAGAACTCTTCCCAAATGGAAGAATCTCACTTGTGCCTTGGTCTCTTGGAGGTCTTGCATCTCGCCTTCGGAGAAGTCCTTCCACGGTGGTTTTGTTACGAGTCTTCTCATCTGATCAAGCCCACAGTATTTTCCAGTTTAAGGATGTCCACCTGTTGCTGTCCTGTGGTTTTCGACTTTATGTGGAAAATGTGTTATGTCAGGATGTCTTGGGAAAATCCTACGTCCTTTTGGCTATTATTGATACTCCTAATTTATGGCAATCTGATTGTATTGTATGAATTTTATTTGCTGAAGTTATACTGATGATGGTAATAACATCAATAGGAATAAAGCAGTTGGGCCCTATCTAAAGAAAACAGAATGTATTAAATTCTGATCCTGAGAAATTACAAAATGACTCTTTCTTTTACCAAATTTATTCCAGGTACAAAAGAGTTCCCTAGGGACTTCCTTTAACTTGCAACTCTCATGACCTTTAAGCATGATTCAATTTACAAAAAGCCATTATTCATTCACGCAATGTTCTGGGAATACATCCACGGAATAAAATGACGTTTGCTGGACAACTAGGGCATGCTGACAGTACCGATGGCCTCAAGTCGTGTTAACACAAACAACACATCTTACCTTTTCATATTCCATGCATTAGAAAAGCAGTTAGAGAAAATAAAACATCAGACTTCATTCTTCTCTAGGCATTAGATCAACAAGCAAGAATCCGGGACTTCTGAGCGCGTGTCAAAATATAGACACTGCATTATGTATACATGTGTTTCTAGGGTACATTTCTATGCCTGTAGCAAGTCTGTTCATGGGCTCTGTGTGTATTAGTCATCTATTGCTGGATAACAAGTCACCCCCAAATCGAGCAGCTTAAATGACAAATATTTATTTACTTTTTATGTTTATTTTTTGCCTTTTTTAAGGGCTGTACCTGCAGCATGTGGAAGTTCCCAGGCTATGGGTCGAATCGGAGCTGTAGCCACTGGCCTACGCCACAGCCACAGCAACGCGGGATCCGAGCCACATCTGCCATCTACACCACAGCTCACGGCAACACCTCATCCTTAATCACTGAGCAAGGCCAGGAATTGAACCTATGTCCTCATGGATGCTAGTCAGATTTGGTTCTGCTGAGCCATGATGGGAACTCCAAAGGATTTATTTAAATTGGTGGGGAAGCGGGGCCAGCCTAAACACCCACCTATCAGGGATTGCCTATATAAATTTTGCCTCATTCCAATGATAGATTACTTGACTGCCATTTAAAAAGCTCATATTGGAGTTCCTGCTGTGGTGCAACGCGATCAGCAGCCTCTCTCCAGTGCCAGTATGCAGGTTCGAACCTCAGGCCTGGTGCAGTGGGTTAAAGGATCTGGTGTTGCCGCAGCTGCGGCGTAGGGACCTATGGCTTGGATCTGATTCCTGGCCCGGGAATTCTATATGCCGTTGGGTGGCCAAAAAAAAAGAAAAAAAAAACCTCATACTGTCAAAGAACGTATGGTGCTGTGAAAGACGTTCATAATATAATGTTAAATCAAAGACTATGATCTCAGTTCATATAAATATTATGCCTATGTGTTCATAATGAGCAATATCTCTTGAGCACTTACTGTACACCAGGCCTTGTGCTAGTGCTAGAAATCAATCCTTTCATTTAATCCTCCAAGCTTCCTTATTTGTAAATATTGCTATTTTTTAGAGGAGGAAGTTGAAACATAGCAAGGTTGAAAATCTGCCCATGAGCGGGAGAAAAGATTTGCAAGTCACACATCTGGTATAGATTTAGTGTCCAGAATAAAGAATTCTAACAAATCAACAACAATTAAAAAACATCCAAATTTTGAAAAGGGTAAAGAACTTGAATAGTCACTTCTCCAAAGAAGATAGTTAAATGGCCAAAAAGCATATGAAAAGATGCTCAATATCATTAGTTGTTAGGGAAATGCAAATCAAAACAACAAGGAGACACATTTTACACCTCCTAGAATGATTATAATAACGATAAGTTAATTTTTAAAAATTAAAAAAATAATAAAATTAAAAAGAAAAGAGAGGAGTTCCCGTCGTGGCTCAGTGGTTAATGAACCCAAGTAGGATACATGAGGATGTGGGTTCCATCCCTGGCCTTGCTCTTGATGTGGGTCAAGAATCCGGTGTTGCCGAGAGCTGTGGTGTAGAGCCGTAGGCTATGATCCGGCTTTGCTACCACTGTGGTGTAGGCCGGCAGCTGTAGCTCCGATTGGACCCCTAGCCTGGGAACCTCCATATGCTGCAGGTGCCGCCCTAAAAAGACAAAAAAAAAAGAAAAGAGAATAATAAAAATTAAAAGAAAACAGAAAATAGCAAGCATTGGCAAGGATGCAAAGAAACTGTAGCCCCCATACAATGCCGGTGGGAGTATCGTAGATACAGGTGCTTTGGAAAACGGTTTGGCAATTCCTCAACGCGTTGAACATAGAATTACCATACGACCCAGCAACTCCACTCCTAAGTGTATATATCCAAGAGAATTAAAATCAGCTGTTCCAACAAAAACGTATACAAGAATGGGAGTTCCTGTCGTGGTGCAGCGGTTAACGGATCCAACTAGGAACCATGAGGTTGCGGGTTCGATACCTGGCCTTGCTCAGTGGGTTAAGGATCTGGCATTGCCGTGAGCTGTGGTGTAGATTGTAGACGCGGCTCGGATCCCGTGTTGCTGTGGCTGTGGTGGAGGCCGGCAGCTACAGCTCCGATTAGACCCTTAGCCTGGGAACCTCCATATGCCGTAGGTGCAGCTCTTAAAAAAAAAAAAAGGGTGGCATGCAATGGAATATTATTCAGTCATAAGAACGAACAAAGATTGTTCATGCTACATTACAGATGAACCTTGAAAATACTATGCTAAGTGCAAGAAGCCAGACACAGACGATCACATATTATATGATTCCACTTATATGAAATAGGTAAATTCTTAGAGACAGGAAACAAATTAGGGGCATGCGGAATGGAGGGTGACAGCTTAACATGTGCAGGGTTTCCTGTTTGGGGTGATGAAAATGTTTTGGCTTTAGCTAGCGGTGGTGGTTGCACAGCACTGTGACTGTAATAAATGCCTCTGAATTGTGCGCTTTAAAATGGCAATCGTGGAGTTCCCTTTGTGGCTCAGTAATTAAGGAATCCGACTAGGAACCATGAGGTTGCGGGTTCGATCCCTGGCCTTGCTCAGTGGGTTAAGGATCCTGCGTTGCCGTGAGCTGTGGTGTAGGTTGCAGACGCAGCTCGGATCCCGCGTTGCTGTGGCTGTGGCGAAGGCCGGCAGCTACAGCTCCTGTTAGACCCCTAGCCTGGGAACCTCCACATGCCACGGGTGCGGCCCTAGATAAGGCATAAGGACAAAAAAGAAAAAAAGGCAATCGTATCAATGTAGCTTTTGTGAATTTCACTTCAATTTAACAAAGAAAAGAAAGGAAAGAAGAAAAGAACTTTCCCAAGGTCATAGAACTAACATATAGCAGGATGTAGACCTGGACGGTCTGGGCTCCAGCACTGACATCTTTAGTGGCTCAGGAGGAAGAGATAATTAACATGTTTTCTCGATGATGGGACTGGAGGAAATATATATGTTCTTTTAAAAGGATGCTCTGAAATTCCTAATTTTTCCTAATAATGATGATAAACATGTGTGATTTAATGATGGAGATCTGCGTCCCACGTGTCAACATATGACCAAAAGTTAGTCGTGTTTACTAGATATCGTTAAACTGCGTAATTAACACCTGAGACCCTCGATTTCTTTGTCTGTTAAATGGGGGACAAGAGGAACGAGGAGAGCATTTATCTCAGAGGATTTTGTGGGGATCAGGGGACAGAAAGTGTGCAGTAGGTCCAGGCTGGCTAGTAGGGTGTAAAGAGGAGGTCACGGGTGTGGTTGGAAAGAACTTGAGAATCATTCCCGTTGGGGTTCAAGCCCACTCTCAGGTATTGACTGTGAGTTTTAGCAAGATCCTTTGCCTCTTTTGGGCTCAATAATACATATCTCCTGGGTGTTTTGTGAGAATTAAAAGACAGCCCATGCTAAGTGCCTAGCATATAACAGTTACTCAACAAAAAGTGTTACTCATATCAAGCGTTATGTGTAAAACTCTACTCCCTTCTTCCGAGGAGAGGGATGGAAAATGAGTAGGGGGTACCTGAGGATGGGTGCACTTTGCCCCTAATTTTCTAAACTCAAGTTATAAATGTTCCACTCCCCCAGTATGAAGGAAACAATCAGACCCCAAGATGCCTCCAGGGTCATTCTCTCCTGTGCCCTGCTTTGCCAAATGAAAGGGACACAAGGAGAGCAAGGGGGAAATTCCAGCATTAGGCGGGCAACCAGGCACCTACTGAGATTCTGCTAGGCTTTGCAATGCTGGAATTCAAGACTTGGGGCAGTTGCAGAGAATGACCAAGATGGTTGAGCTCCGGGCTTCAGAGGAGGGGCTGGGAAATGTTTGTCCCAAGATCCACTTCACTCTTAAAATATTCTCCCTAAATTAGGTTACACATCATTTGCAAAGATATAAAGGATGAGGTTCATCACCCAACCTCAAACATAGGTCGCATTTGCAAATATATACATTCACAAGATTTATCTGTATCTATAAAATATCTTATATATCATATATAAGATATATATAGATACAGTAATCATCCTGTGATCCATATGGATTATGCTTGTATTTTTTAAAAGCACAAATTATTTTAAAAACATCAAAACTTCAACGCCAATATTTTAAACATGGGCCAATATACTTTACTTGGTTTTGGCATTTCTTCTGCTCTTCTTGTTTCAACTATCGAGGAAGCCTCTCAACTGGTTGTGGCCAGGCCTCTGGACATGCCCAGAGCTCCGGACAGCTCCGCCCTCGGCCTGGTGTCCCGGGAATGGACCCGACCTGCCGGGTGGTGGCATGGATCTCAGGGCGAGCAGAAGGGACAGCGAGCCTCCGCACCTGACAGGCCCCCGACACCCTGGACAGGGCGAGCCCAACAAAAGGCCCCCGTGAAATGCAGCGGCAGAAATAGCCGCAGTCCCCGTCGTCGTCGGATGGGAAACACTGCTGCCAGCCAGCCCCCGGGCCGTGCCGCCCTTGTCCCCGGAGTGAACTCTCCTTCTCTGCGCCCAGCGAATGGTGGGGCGCGCGGCCGCGGCCCCTCTTCTCCCTCCCTTTAAAGAGAAGGGCGCGATTGTGTGGATTTCACAGTCTGAGCACAGCTGAAAGGGAGAGAATTAAGTCTCCCTCACGGCTCTTTTCAAGGAGGCCGAGGCTGCGATTCGCCTTCATTCAGAATATATGAAGCTTTTGTGCGTCGGGGCCGGGCAGCCTCGGCGGCCCCGCTCCCCGGCTGACTCTCTTTACAGTGGAAACGTACAGTAATTAACACGGGTTCCGCTCCCGCCCGCGCTGGGAGTTGAAGGGGGCCGCCGCCTCCGCGTGCCTGGGAACCCGAGCCCGCCGCAAAGGGCCGCGTTTGTCCACCTGAGAACGCATTTGTAACCGTGGCCTTGCAGCCTGAGAGCCATCCATTTTGGCTTCGAGCTGCCAGGCTGTCTGGGCGCGCGGTGGCCCCCGCATATGTTGCTAATAAAAGCCAAGCGTTCTCTCTACCCCGAGAGCTCGCGGCAGGGGGCACTGCCGGGGCTGGGGGAGGAAGCCCGGGGGCCAGCCCAGGTGACCCTGGATGCTGGGGGGGAGCTTCTCCCTCTCAGATGGCGGAGAGTCTTGTGAGCCTGAAGGAGCAAGAGGGATGTAGACAAAATACTTCAGCCTTCCTCCATGGGAATTGTCACCAGGAGATTAAAATTTAATTGAATTTTTTTTTTTTTTTTGTCTAAAAGAGATGAAATCTGAAATCTGGCCCGAGTGGCTGAGGCCTGCCAATATTTTGGCTGTGCTTAGTTTTCAAGCTTCTTTTTTGTCACTCTGCTTGGATGATTCATGCTGGAAAGCATGTTGTATCATTTATCCAGTAATGCAGCCTAATAAAACCCCCCTTCAAATACGTTCCTTAAAGAGCCAGAAGAATTTGTTCCTGTAGACTCAAACCTATGTTCTTAATAAAGGCTGATTGAAGAAATGGAGCTCAGGAAAAAAATAAATAAATAAAAAGTGGTACAGAAGGGAGCTAATCTGACAGCTAGCTGACGAAACTCCAACAGGGCAGGGCTCATTGTTGTCCCCTCCTTTCCTTTCTGTCCTGGTGCAGTTAAAATAGGTGGCCTGGAGTTCCCTGGTTGCCCAGTGGTTAAGGATCCAGCACTGTCACTGCTGTGACTTGGATCACAAAACTTTGTGTTAGGCTCCTTTTTTCTTTTTCTTTTTTGATGGAGCCTGTGGCATGTGGAAGTTCACGGGCCAGGGGTTGAATTAGAGTTGCAGTTGCTCCAGTGCCACAGCCACAGCAATACTAGATCCGAGCTGCATCTTCGAGCTGTGCTGCAGCTTGTGGCAACGCTGAATCCTTAACCCACTGACCGAGGCCAGGGATCCAGTCCGTATCCTCACTGAGACAATGCCGGATCCTTAACCTGCTGAGCCACCACAGGAACTCCTAACACAAAGTTTTGAATGCAAGGTTAATTTTTTAAAACCATCCTTCTCCCTCCGTCACACTAGCGGGATGCCAATGTCCAGATTTTAGCTCTGGAAGAAGGAAAGTGGTGCATCAAACTGGTATTTACTAAAGTAAATCAGTGCCACCATGATTCAAGGTCATGGTGAGCAAGGCCTTCAGATCGGGGTTCAGTAGGCTCCTTGGGAGGTGGGTCACCTGCTTTGACCTACAATGGGTCTCTTAAGGCCGCTAGCTCCACCTCTGGGCAAATCTCTTCCTTTCAGCTAGGTGAGACCAAGGATCAAGGTCCCCAGAATGAAATAACAGGCCCCTCCCTGCTGGTCAGGATTATTAAAGCAGCCAAGTGGTGCTCAGTTAAGCCCAGGGGATCTGTCTGAGTTCAGATGCTGGTGCCCCTACTTGCTCTGGCTTTAGACATGGGAAATCCCCTTACAGTGTCTCAGTGTTCTCGTCTGTAAAATGGGAAGAATGGTCCACCTACCTTTCTAGGTATAGGGACCATCGAATGACAGAACGCATGTTAGTGCTGGTTCATTATTTTTGATAATAACTACTGTTGTTTGAGCACTCACCCTGTGGTTAGTGAATTACCCCTGTCACATCATTCCACCATCGATGGAGTTAATGATGCCCATTTCACAGATAGGGAGACAGGAACAGAGAAGCAGAGAGGTGGAGGAATTGTCACCGTGTCACATGGTGGCTCAAAGGGCCATGGTGCGATTTCTTGTCATCCTGGGAGCAGGAAGCAAGGGGGTAATCTGGCCCAGAGTAAGATGAGAAGGTATGGTTAAGGCTCTCTGCTACTTGAGAAGTAAATGATTTTTAACCCTTTTTAAGAGGGTCTTGAAAGTGCTATGTGACCACACTTTGGGTAGCAGGGCACCACATAGTGGCTAAGAGGCTGATCTCTGGCATCAGAAAGTCCTGGGTTCGAATCCATTTCCACTAATTGCTATTGAGTCACTTTAGCCAGTTCCTTAATCTCACATAAAACTCAGACTCTTCATCTCTCTCTCTCTCTTTTTTCTTTTTCCTCTCTTTTTTTTTTTTTGGCTATGCCTGTAACATAATCCTTAATCCACTGAGCCACCAGGGAACTCCCAAGACTCTTCATCTCTCTCTCTCTCTCTTTTTTTATTTTTGTTTTTTGGTCTTTTTTAGGGCCGAACCCACGACCTGTGGACGCTCCCAGAGTAGAGGTTGAATTGGAGCTGCAGCTTCTGGCCTATGCCACAGCCACAGCAATGCCAGCTCTGAGCCGCGTCTGTGACCTACATGACAGCAGATGGCAATGCCGGATCCTTAACCCACTGGGTGAGGCCAGGGATCAAACACGAATCCTCTTGGATACTAGTCAGGTTCATTATTGCTGAGCCACAATGGGAACTCCTCTTCATCTCTCAAATGAGCAGGACAGTAGTCCTGGCCTCAAGGTGTTCTGTACATGAAATCAGACAATGCACATCCGATTAACTATTGCTCTTAGGCGACAGTCATGCCACCTTGATTTGAAAGGTGCTGATATCTGGCCCACCTGTAACAAATCCTTTCCCACAGGTCGGGGGTTTTGAATTCCATCACTAGAGGTTCATTGCCTAGCATGTTACATTTTCCATGTCAGTTTCACGGACCTATTCATTCAAACCTCCCTCTGAGGCTCAACATCTAGTTACAGGCTGAGCATGAAGTATTTCTCTTCTAGTCCCAATCCTCTCCCTTTCTTCCTTCTCCAGAAGTCTCTGCTGAGCCTTCATCCTGGACGGGGCCCTGCCACAGCCCTGACATGACCCCCCAGACTTGCCCTTCTAAACACTTAACACCGCTCTGATCACATGCTCCATTCTAGTCTTCCATGTCTGATTGGGGAACATTAAGATAGGTGCTAGGAGTTCCCGTTGTGGCTCAGTGGGTTACGAACCTGACTAATGTCCCTGAGGATGCAGTGGGTTAAGAACCTGACTAGTGTCCAATCCCTGGCCTCACTCAGTGGGTTAAGGATCTGGCATTGAAGCTGTGGTGTAGGTCGCAGATGAATCTGGCATTGCTATGTGCTAAGGCTGTGGTGTAGACCAGCAGCTACAGCTCCAATTCGACCCCTAGCCTGGGAACCTCCATATGCCACAGGTGTGGCTATTAAAAAAGAAAAGGAAAGAAGGAAGGAAGGAAGGAAGGAAAAGACAGCCTCCAAATCAATCTTGTTCATGTCTACATAAGCTCTGCGCCTAGCAAGGGCACCTCTAGTGCCCAGACTATGGCCTTGAATTTTATTCCCCACTAGGTAGAACTTTTGGAGCTCCTTTGGCGAAATGGCTGATTCCAGGTCGGAAGCAGGAAATGTACAAAATAAGGCTGAATCATCCTTTACCAGAAAAGAAGGAGGCTTTCAAAGATGATTGAAGTTATATTAAAAAGACAGGAGCCAATTTTAAAAGGCTCAAGTTGTCCAAACAGGGATCATTTGTGCATTCAGATAATAAGTGGGATAGATTGAAATACATACACTATTTCTAAAAAACATGAGCCCACTGACCTTTGGAGAAGGGTCTTGGACCAACTCATTCTTCTGAAAAATGGCAATTAAAGAAAAAGGATGAAACATTCCTCCTGTCTTTACATATTAAACGTGGCACAGGGCAGCCAAATAGTTGATGGAGAGAAATGTCAAGTCATGGAGGATTATGGCTAATAAACAAACAAATAGAATAATGATAGAATTAGGATGTCACTATTTCACAACCCCTAGTGAAGTAATGGATCTTGGAATTGATCATTAACAGCTTTAAATACCACCAAAAGCAAGACCATTGGCTGTTAAGTGCCTGTGACGGAAGAACATAATGCCATCCAGAAAACAGTCTTTCCAGAAGTAGAACTTTACTCTGATCAAGCCTCTAGACCTAACTAAGCATTTAGAAGAATTAAAAGGAAGTTCCCATCGTGGCTCAGCAGTTAAAGAACTCGACTAGTATCCACGAGGACTCAGGTTCGATCCCTGGCCTTGCTCGGTGTGTTAAGGATCCAGCGTTGCCGGGAACTGTGGCGTAGGCCACACACGTGGCTCAGATCCTGTGTTGCTGTGGCCGCGGTGTAGGCCGGCAGCTGTAGCTCCAATTTGACCCCTACCCTGGGAACCTCCATATGCCTCAGGTGCAGCCCAAAAAAGCAAAATACTACTACTACTACTGCTACTAATAAAATAAAATAATTAAACAGAGATTTAAACACTGTCTGGCTATTTAATGATAGGAATTATTGTTAATTTTTAGCTGGGATAATGTCATTGCGCTTACGATTTTTTAAATAATTTTTTATCCTGTATTTCTTTATTTATTTTGGCTGCGCCTGTGGCATATGGAAGCTCCTGGGCCAGGGCTCAACCTTTCACCACCGCAGTGATCCAGAGCGGTGACAATGCAGGATCCTTAACTGGCTACGACACCAGGGAGCTCCTAACATGGTTTATATCTTGTAGGGATATATGTTTGAATGTTATAGGCTAAATAGTATAACATCTAAGATTTGCTTCAAAATAGTCCTGGAAAAGAGGAGAAGTGAGTAAGAGTGTTTGGGCATAACAAGAATGGGGAGTCTCCTGGTGGTGCTGCAGCTTAAGGATCCTGCGTTGTCACTGCAGCAGCTTAGGCTTCAGATGTGACATGGGTTTGATGCCTGGCCCAGGGAACTTCCACATGCCGAGGGCATGGCCAAAAAAAGAAAAGATTGGGTCTGAGCTGATAATTGGTAAGTGGAGTTCTTTGTCCTATCCTCTCTCTTTTGTGTATGTTTGAAAATTTCCAAAGTAAAAGGGGAAAAGGGGAAAAAAAAAAAACCCCAAAACCCAAAACCCAAACCGTTGCAGGTATCAGCTTCAGTTAAGAGTCAGTTAAGGTTCCCGTCATGGCTCAGCGGTAACAAACCCAGCTAGGATCCATGAGGACGAGGGTTCGATCCCTGGCCTCACTCAGTGGGTTAAGGATCTGGTGTTGCCGTGAGCTGTGGTGCAGGTTGCAGTCAGGGCTCAGATCCAGAGTTGGCTGTGGCTGTGGTGTAGGCCGGCAGCTGTAGCTCTGATTCAACCCCTAGCCTGGGAACCTACAAGTGCCTCGGGTGTGGCCCAAGAAAAGAAAAGACAAAAAAAAAAAGTCAGGAAACTCTTTGGAAAAGGGAAGTGCATAAACTCCAGATAACATTTGACTGATTTCACATAATGAAAGAATGTGTTCATTTAGTTGTTTGTGTTCATTTATTGTCTGTTTTCCCCGTGATTTTTTTTGGGGGGGGTTATTTCTGGGCTTTCTATTTTTTTCCCCTATTACTTAATGAATTTTATTACAATTCTAGGTTTACAAAAGTCATCACAACTCAATTTTTATAGCATTTACATCCTAAACCCTCAGTGCATCCCCCCACCCCCCAGCTTGTCTCATTTTGAAAACCATAGGTTTTCCAAAGTCTGTGAGTCATTATCTGTCCTTTTTTCAGTTTCCACACGTAAGCGGTAGCATTTTGATGTTGGTGTCTCATTGCTGACTGGCTTCACTTTGCATGATAATTTCTAGGTCCATCCATGTTGCTATAAATGTTGTTATTTCATTCTTTTTAATGGCTGAGTAATATTCCATTGTGTGTATGTACCAGATCTTCCCTCTCCACTCCTCTGTCGATGGGCATTTAGGTTGTTTCCATGACCTGGCTATTGCCTAGAGCGCTGCGATGAACACTGGAGTACATGTGTCTTTTCGAGGCATGGTTTCCTCTGGATAGATGCCCAGGAGTGGGACTGCTGGATCAAATGGTAATTCTATTTTGAGTTTTCTGAGGATCCCCGTGATTTGTAAATTCTTGTTAGGTGAATGGTCCTCACATGGGAGCCTGGGGCGTGTATTTCCATTTCACAGATAAGAACACTGAGGCCGGGGAGCTGATGTTCTTGCCAGGATCACACGCGCCAGTGTCTCTGAGGCTCCCCATTGAGCACCTTGTGGACAGGGCGTCCCTTCCTTGTGCAGGAAGGTGAAGGAGGTCCCAGCGTTCTGGCATTAATACCTAGTGACCAGTCCTCCCGAGTCGTTCTCCGTGAAAAAGACAGAGGGTGGGAGAGGTGGGAGGAAGAGTGGCTCACATTTCCTAGGGCTGGACGCCACTGTGAGCACATGGCCACAGTGAGCTCATTTAACGCTTAATGCCGACGACAACCGGGAAGTGGGTTCTGCCCTGATCTCAGAGGATCAAGGCCCAGGGAGCTTGTGCCTTCTGACCCCGGAACCTCGAACCTTCGTCCCAACATCAGACCCTTAACTCCTCCCTTAAAGGCCCCTGAAAAACAAAGCTGGGAGTTCCCGCTGCGGCACGGCAGGATCGGTGGGATGAAGGTTCGATTCCCAGCCCAGCACAGTGGGCTAAGCATCCGTTGTTGCTGCAGCTGCTGCGTAGATCGCAACTGCGCCTTGGATCTGATCCCTGGCCTGGAAACTCCATGTGCGGCCAGAAGGGAAAACGAAAAACTGTGTGGTCCAGTTCGAGCACCTTGGTGCTTTTGTGGTAGGCAGCACACGTGTGGCCCTGAAGCTTGGATGGGGACAGGCAGGTGCAATGCTCATCCGGCAGTGGCCACTGGATAGCGGGGGACAGGCTCACGTCCGATAATAAACTGTAGGACCACAGCGCTCCCTACCGTCCAGCCCTCTTCATCCACGGAGTCAGCAATCCCGCAGCGGATCCCTCCTCAGGCAGGTCCCTTTCCCTCCCTGGGCCTCAGTTTCTCCATATCTCAAACCAGGAGGGCTGGACGTGACCGATCTTCCCAAAGACACCACAGGCTCAGACACGCCCTCCCCAAACCTGAAATGCTGTGGTCCCACCACGGCAGCCGCGGGGCATCTGGGGGACAGCTCCCATCAGGCAGATGGAGGCTCATTTTTAACCCCTCGTCGATGTCTCTTACAAATTATCCAGGGTCATGGATTAGTTTTAAATACAAAAGCTTAATTTCCTCTGCTTGGCTACTGTTATAAGGGACGATCAAAAGGAGTCGAGGAGCAAACACAGTTGGTGGGAGAAAGAATGGCGGGGACCAACGGCCGGCCGGCTCTCCCTGCACCCCTCTGGGTTTGGAAACCTTTGGGGCCTGTAATTCATTGCTGCAGTGGGCAGTGCTGAGATGAATCATAACATTTTGAGTCCTCAAAGAAAGGGAGAAGAAAGGCGACAGAGGCCCGGGAGAGTGAAGGCTCAGTGTTTTCTCGGTTAAATACATGTTTTCATCGCAGCGTGATGGGTTGAGACGAATGAATGGCCGTGATTTAGTTATCTTTTGGATGGATGATTTTAAATGCATGTTGGAAACGCTTTTTTCATGAGACTGACTTTTCAAGCCGAGGCACAGAGTGGAAGTCTTTGGTGGGGGAGCCGCTGCTTGTCTTTCAGAGGCTGTAAAAGCCCGGGGCCTTGAGATTCCTGATGAGGGCATTTTGTTTCCAGGTTTTCCACTGGCACCCGTTCACTTGCACCCCCAGAATCCTTCGGACTGTCATCAGCCGGGAAAAGAGCAATCGGATGTTGCAGGGGAGGTGGGGGGAGAGGGCGGAAAAGGTAAAGGTGTGACTGTAGGGCCCGTTTAATAGAGGCAACCTTGATTTGGGGCTTCAAACTACCCACTACTGTGGTGGGCACTGTGATGGCAGAGGAGGGACCCTGAAGAATGACCCGTGTTGGATTAATTATTAAAACGACTACTCTGGGAGTTCCCGTTGTGGCTCAGAGGGTTAAGAACCTCACTAGAATCCATGAGGATGGGGGTTTGATCCTTGGTCTCGCTCAGTGGCTTAAGGGTCCGGCGCTGGGGCAAGCTGTGGCGTAGGTCACAGATTCAGCTCAGATCTGGCATCATTGTGGCTGGGGCGAGGCCGGCAGCCACAGCTCCGATTGGACCCCTCCTAGCCCGGGAACTTCCATATGCTGCAGGTGAGGCCCTAAAAAGGACAGGAAAAAAAAAAAAGGCCACGTCTCCTCTGGCCAACTGTTCACTGGCCAAATGGTTCAGCTTTGGAAGTCTTGCTCAGTCACACCCACCTGCCTCAACACTGAGGGGTCTAGGCTTTCACTTGTATTATTCACCGGGGAAAAGAACTAGGTTGGTCCTGTGTCTACACCCCTGTCCTCTCGAACTGACTCCACCAGGCCCTTTCACTACCTGCCTGAAAACTTTTAGTGGTTACTCGACGCCCAGGATGAGGACCAGAATTCTCACCAAGAGGTGCAAGTTTTGCCACACACACCCCCAGGTCGGGTATCAAGAGGGTTTTTGTTGTCTTAATGGCCAAACCCAGAGCATATGGAAGTTCCCAGGCCAGGGATCGAGTCCAAGCTGCAGCTTTAACCCACTGCACTGGGCCAGGGACCGAACCTTCACCTCTGCAGTGACCTAAGTCGCTGAAGTCAGATTCCCTTTTTTTTTCTTTTTTTGTCTTTTTAGGGCCGCACCCGTGGCATATGGAGGTTCCCAGGCTAAGTGTCCAATCAGAGCTACAGCTGCCAGGCTACACTACAGCCACAGCAACATGGGATCCGAGCTGTGTCTGCGACCTACACCACAGCTCACGGCAACGCCGGATCCTTAACCCACTGAGCAAGGCCAGGGATTGAACCTGCAACCTCACGGTTCCTAGTCGGCTTCATTTCCACTGAGCCACAACGGGAACTCTTGCAGTCAGATTCTTAACCCACTGAGCCACAGTAGGAACTCCAAGAGCAGAGTTTTGGATCCAGCATCATCCAGGATAAATGCTATTGTCATCCACAAGTTGCATATGAAGAAATCGGGTTCCAGAGAGGTTAAGCCCAAGGCTGGTGGAGTGAAGACTGGAACCCAGAGGCACTGACCTTGGGTTCGCACACTTCCTAACTCCTTATAAACCCATTGGCTCCTCCGGGTATCCAAACACCAGCACGGTTCTGTGCCACCCTTTTCCATTTGTCTCTTCCTTCCCCCTCCCTCTACCTGGAAAGGAAGGCTAACGATAAACAGCGTGTTTTCGCCAGACCATCCCCTCAGTGTTAAATAGAGCGGAGCTGAAAGGGAACCAAATAATAGTAATAACTACCACAATAATGACAGAAGCAACTGGCAGCCCTCGAGGGTGACGGAGTGCATTCCTGCCTTATCCTATGGGCTTGCTTTGTCTGGGGAGTTTATGGCTCAATTGGACATGTGTGAAGCTGCTTTTCCTGGAGTCACATCCCGCACCATCACCACCAGTGCCCACTGGCCAGGAATAACTTCTAAAGGCTCTGCAAATATAACCACGTATCTCCCCCTGCCCCAAACTCCCAGCTACACTGACTGACTTAGCCTCTAACTCCTTTGAAAAGTAAGTCATGTGGGGAGTTCCCTGATGGCCCAATGTGTAAAGGATCCTGAGTTGTCACTGATGTGGCTCCAGTCGCTGCTGGGGTGTAAGTTCAATGCCTGGCCCAGGAACTTCTGTATGCCATGAATGCAGAAAAAAAATAAAAGAAAAGAAAAAGAAAGAGAAGTCAGGTACAATTTAGGGTGAATTTTCTCTGTCCAGCAGAGGTCTCAGCTCTTCTGAGAAACTTACGACCCTCCCTTCCACAGCCCCGCATATAAGCCACTCTTTCCTGCTCCACAGCATGCCACCTGCCTTGGAGAAGGAATGTAGGTGACAGAACTTTGTAAAGGGTACAGTGGTGCCTGTCACTGCTCACTCACCGGTTCTGAAATGGGCTCCCCGGCGAGCTCCGCAGGGATAGCACCACGTGGCTACCCACAGACTGTCACCTCTTTAAGAGTGGACGGAGTTGCCCGGCTTCTCGAAATCCTCTGCATATCCACATACACGAACCAACAGAAGCGACGCGGAGCCCTCGCCATCACAAAGTACTCTTTGTGCATTTATTTTACGTGAGTCATTTAGATTTAATTTACGATCATATTTCATAACCGACCGGCAAATGGCCTGCAGCTCGTGAGAAGTGATGAAGGCCCAGGAACGTGAGCCCTCATTTTAGCCCCGAGTTTAGAAATCTGGGCTCTGATAAGTGCAGGGTGACTGTCAGACTTTGGGGGAGATTTTTTCCAACCTAGGAATTAGTAATGCCCATCCGGTCAGCTTTCTTTATCGTAACCTCAAAAATCAAGATACATTTCACAAAGGCTTATGGAACCCCCAGCTCTGGGCCTTGTAACTTGCATGATTATGTCCTCTAGAAAGTTATGATTCCTGCCCCCAACCCCTAAAGAGACTTCTACTTGAGCACAGGTCAGTGCAATAATCTTTAATCTTCTGAAATCTTTAATCTCTCAGCTGATTCGTAGAAGGGCTATTTTTGCCTTCACACCCTATTGCTAGTCTCAGGGGAGCTGGAAAGTGTTAATTATGCCTCTGAGAAATCTAACTCAGTGCTGCAGAAGCAGGGACCATAAGTCCCATATTACAGAAGAGAAAACTGAGGCCCTGAAAAGTAACTGCCCGTCAGAGCCAGAACTCCGCCCTTTGCACGCCGAAGAGTAAGCGCATTGATTAACCTCTGGACCACCTTGTTAAACAAACTCTCAAGGAGTGTCCTACGTCCACCTAGACAATTTTACAACTCAGGAGAGTTTCATTTAATGCAACGCTTTAAATATATTTTTTGCCTATGAAATATGAGGTCAAGCAGAACTGACTCCAAGAGTCTGGCTAACATACCAGTTTCTTTAATATTCATCTGTGACCAGTCATCTCAGACTTGAACCAAATCAAGAATTTTTTTTTATAACAGCCTTAATAGCACTACCTGGCCCATCTTGCCAAATGCAAATCATTTTTATTGTCTTTGTGCACCGAACCAACTTTTTAAAAGCTTGAACTCATGGCAAACCTACATCTTTTCTAAAACTTTAAAAATCAGAGAAACTCCGAACACTCAAGTCTTCCCAGAACTATTATGTTATTTGGTAAAACATTCACCTTCTTTCATTCAATAAACCCTGTGCTCACTGAGCACCTTCTAGGGCCAAGCACTGGGATACAGTTCAGAACCAGATAGAACCGAACTTTGCCCTCTGGGCTTCCTATCTCTTACCCCCCTGCTAATCCCTGCCTTGGTTGATGTGTAAAATGAGACTCAGAGAGTCATCAGTGGCGGTTTGGACTTGAACTTAGTAACTCAACCATCTCATTTGATGGTCTTTGATAGATGCCCCCAAATATCAATAAAAAAGGGGCATAGCCAGAGCAATTTTTTGGAAGAAATCATGATGGGGTCGTTGCCTAGCAAGCATGCTATTTTTACCAAGATGGCATGTTACAAGACGAATAAAAATAGCAAACTTTTCTGGAAAAAAAATGCTTTTACTCACACTTTCTCTAAGCTTGGGAAAATATTATTTGTTCAGATCAAATAATACAGGCATATGTTTTTAATTTGGAGTGACTGTAGGACATGGATGGATGTTACTGGGGACCAAAATCCATCCCCCCCCATTCTGGTGTTCTTAATCTGGCTGCCTTTTTTTCAGAGAGTATTATAATTGCACTTAAGGAATAAGAGACCTGGATTTCAGGTTGCTCAGAAATCAAATTTCCAAGGTCTATTTGAGCTCAGATCAGCTGAACTGAATTAGAAATGTAACTATCCAACCCCCTTTTTTTCCCCCAATATTGTTTCTCCACACAGATCCTATATGACTTTGAGCAATTTGGTTCCACTTGGAACCTCTTGTACAATATGATCACAAAATTCCCTTCTACCCTATGATTTCATAGTAGAGCTCTACAATGTTAATCCTACCGGTCATTCAAGACAGTGGCCTGAAATGGCATTTTGCTTCAGATGACAATCTCTTCTCCTTCTCCTTCTTCTTCTTCTTCTCCTTCTTTTAGGGCTGCACATAGAAGTTCCCAGGCTAGGGGCTGAATTAGAGCTGCGTCTGCCAGCCTGCCCCGCAGTCACAGCCCCGCCAGATTTGAGTCACATTTGTGTCCTACACTGCAGTTCTCGGCAACGCCAGATCCTTAACCTGCTGAGCAAAGCCAGGAATTGAACCCAGCTCCTCATGGATACTAGTTGGATTCTTAACCCTATGAGCCACAATGGGAACTCTGACATCTTATTTTAAATCAATTGAAGAATCCCATTGGGCCCAAATTCCTTCTCTTTCCTCCCTGTTTCTGTTCCTGGAAGTGACGTAAACCCAAAATTCTTGATAAGACAGTGAATGCTCTACAATAGCTGTTTTGAGACCGTGATCCTTGGACCCCAATGATTCAAATCCCAGCTCTTCCATTCACCAGCTATGGGACCATAGGCAAATTACATAAGCTTTCAGGGTCTCAGTTTCCTTATCTATAGAATGGGTATGACATGACTGCTATTTGGCTTAAAATGAAATTAGGGATCCATTGCCGGGCACATAGGAAGTACTCATTTAATGCAGTTATTCTTCAAGGAAATGAAAATCATCATCTTTTTCTTCTTAGTTGTAGTCTCTTTGAAAAAAAAAAATACGATCTGGCTGCTGATTTAAAGAAAAGGGAGGGAGTTCCCTTTGTGGCTCAGCAGTTAACGAACCTGATTAGGATCCAAGAGTTTGGGGGTTCAATCCCTGGCCTTGTTCACTGCGTTAAGGATCTAGCATGGCCATGAGCTGTGGTGTAGGTCGCAGACACAGCTCGGATCCCACGTTGCTGTGGCTGTGATGTGGGCCGGCGGTTGTAACTCTGATTCGATTCTTAGCCTGGGAACTTCCATATGCCATGGGTGCGGCCCTAAAAAGCAAAAAAAAAAAGGGGGAAAAAAACACGAACAAACGGGAAGCTTAGTTTTCTTGTTGGTAGTACTGCAATTTTGAACCGTAAAGAGTTGTCACGCATTTATTTTATCTTGTTCTAAAAAGCACATGGTTTCCCCTTTCTAGACCCAGACTTAGCCAGAGACTGCATTGCAGAGGAAAACTGGGGCATTTTTGCCCCTAAAAGAGACATTTGAGCAGAGCTCAGCTTTCCTCAGCTCTACAGTTGGGAAATCTGCTTTCCCTCTAATTGCTTCCTTCCTTCTAAGACCTGATTTCCTTGGCACTGGGCTGCTACTTGCAAGGGAAAAATCAGTTTTACCTTCCCATCAAAGTGGACTGTGCCTTGGTGGTGTCTACACAGGGCAGAGAAGTCCCTAAACCCAGGAATAATTTAGATCCGCACATCCAGCCTGAAAGGCAAAGCCACCTCACACTCTCCTCTGCCAGCACCCCCTGGAGGGCACTGACGTGGCGGGCGCGTTGCCCCCGCCCCCCCCCCCCCCCCCCCCCCGGGGATGACTTCACTGCCCAGTTGCTTTCCTGGAATTTTCAAGTCCGAGATCATATACCCTACACCCACTCCTGGGACGTTTTACGTTGTCTTTTGGCTCCTCTCTGTTCCCATTGCTAAACAAAGAGAAATCCAACCGGAAAGACTAGAAGGGGTATGCCCGCCGATGCAGTGGGAAGGCGGGGGAGAAGGGCATTTTGCAGCCCTCTGATTTTCCCTAAATTGGCCAATTTCACATCAATAAGTGCCTCATCCATCACCGCCACCTTTCAGGTGATTTTCTGTGATGGAATTTTGGGAAGGGAGGCAATTTCTTTACAAAGTCAGTTTTTCCATCATCAGGCATTCTCAGCATTCAAATAAAAATAGGCAGGGCTTTGCTACTGAAATAGCTCTTTTTATATCAGGCCTTGCAACCCAGAAACCCCTTTCAGGGACCTGTCCATTTTCTTGAGCCAAAAAAAAAAAAAAAGGTAGACAGACTTCTAGTCCAGCGAGGACTTAACCTCCCCCCATGCAGGAGGAAACCACACAATTACCCCTTAAGCCTGGCTCTGCTTCCTTGCTGTTTGACCTTAGGGAGGTGACCTCACCTCTCTGAGCACACTTTTTATCTTCTATGACATGGGGATAATAATAATACCTAATACCTCATCTATTGCCTTGAGGGTCAAATGAGGATGAGAGTATTTTAACACTATAATATAATTTATAACAAAATATAAGGGATTAAGACAAGGTATGGCATAAAGGAAGTCAATGACTGACTTGAGATGACACTTGCTCCTTTCATCTTCCTTGCAAATTATAGTTGACTTACAATTTTATATTAGTTTCAGGTGCACAACATATCTTTTTAATGTAGAAGAGCTCTTAATAAGAACAAATAAGTATAAAGAAAATTCTAGGTAATTAAACATTACATTGGAATTGGCAATTTTTTCATTTGAAGCGGAATGTAAAGTGTATATTATAGTTGACGGCATCTTTGTTTAGATGAAATACATTATATATACTTAACATATTCCACTGTGTGTGTATACGTATTTTATCCTGCTCTTTTCACTTAACATTTTATGTCAATATTACTGCAGACTGACCTAAGCTAATCTGGCCATTTGGCCTCACACAATAAGAAGTCAGTGTCACCTGCTTCATCCTTGTTTAGATGCATAATTGTTAGCTCTCCACGAATGGGAAACAACATAAAATATAGAGAGGATGTGCTCTTTTTGAAGCGAAGGCTCTTGATAAAAGGGGAAAGAGTGTGATGGAAATAGCTGGGACCGACATGGGTTTCTGGGACTCTGAGCTCCCTAGCTTTGTGATTCAGTCTTGCAGCATCCCCGCTCTGGGAATTTTGCTGTCTGAGGTTTGTTCGTCTTTCCTGGGAAAATGGGAGAAGCCACAGCTCCTGCATTTCAGGGTGGCTGTCAAGGTAAAGGGTGCAAAAGGAAGCGAAGGATGACATTCAGGCAGGAGACAGATCGTGACCTCGGTTTGAGAGCGACTCCCCCAGCTCACATGGTGTTCTCATCTGGAGAATGGGATCCTTCGCAGAGCTGGTGAGAGGAACGCATCTGCTCCTGTAAGAAGTACCTGGCTGCCCCCCACACCTCAGTGCAGGGGGGCCGCCCAGGTGAACCTCCCGCCTCTGGGAGGCACTATTGCCCCGTGCTTTCACCCACGACCTATGGAATTGCCAGGTCGCAAGGTCCCATCCCAGGAGGGCCAAGGCCTACCTTTGCCACCTAGGGCACGTTAACGAATAAAACCGAAGTTCCCTTAATTCGAATGGAGATGGTAACACCAGATGGATGGTGGTGAGACTCCAGGGAGCGTGTAAATCGCTGAGCACCCGCGTCTGGCACTTGGGAAGGGCTCAGTAAAAGGGGACTGCTATTATCTGCTTGGCTTGCTCCTCTGGGCGTCGAGGTGTAAGTTTAATGATGGGGGGTGGGGTGGGGGTGGGATGCGGGGCGCCTGGTCGGCGGAGATCTCCTGGGCCAGCGGAGCGGGCCGGGCCGGTGTCAGCGCGCATTTATTGATGGCAGGTATTTGGGGAGTAATTGAGCGCGGCGGCCGGCCCGGGGCGAGAGTGGGCCTCCACGAGCAATTAAATGTGATTAGGCCGAGACCTTCGGGATCCAGCTGGGTGATTGATAACTTCGCCGCATTCCTGCCGGGCCCGCGACATCAAACGGGCGGCCGGCGGCGGGCGGGGCGGAGGGGCCGGCCGCGCGCGGGGACCTGGCCCTTCTCTGCCGGGCGCTGCCCTTCTAGCCCGCGACGCCCACGGTTCCAGGGAGAAGGCCGGCGACATGCCCTCCTCCTGCTCCGGGGTCTCTCCCTTGCTCGATTGCCAGGTGCAGCAGGGGAGGGAAAGGCAGCGGGGCGCCGGGGAGGGAGGGGGGGAATGTAGTGACCAGGAGCCCCCCTGCGAAAGGGCGCAGCGCCCGGAGGGGCAAGGCAGGCTCGCCTGTGCTGGGCTCCCGCAGTCGGTTCCGAGCACGGAATCTCTGGAACCGGGGAAGAAAGAAGATAAAAGGGAACCAGAGGATGGGAATGGAGGCGGGAGGAAATAGGTGGGAATGATAAACAGAAAACGACAAGTAGGGAGAGCCGCAGTGCAGGCACAAAATGACAGGCGACGGCAGGAGGAGGAAAAGAGAATGAGAGCATGAAAAGGAATTGTATAGACAGAAGATAAAGGCAGAAAAGAAAAAAAAGATTTAAAAGGATGGGACAGACATGAAAAAAGAGGATGATAGGAAGAAAAGAGTAACTAAAAGAGAAATGGGCGGGGGGGGGGGGGATAAGAAAGTCAGAGGTGGGCTAAAGATGAGATGGGCCGGGAGAGACAAAAGAATGGGGGAAATAGCAGAGATAAAGGTAAGAGGAAAGCCAGGAGGAGGCAGCGCTGGCCTGGGCGCCTCCCTCGATTTGCCGGGACTCCCTTCCCAGCCCCTGCCTCAATTTGGGGAAACTGTGCCCAGAGTCAAGCGCTGCCCAGTGCCTGGGAGACCTGGCATCTGCCCCCAGCAGCCTGACTCTGGCCCAGCCCAAGCCCCAGGCTAGCTCCTTCCCCCTCCGGGCTGGATGAAGGGCCATTCCCCCTTTCCAAGTCTCAATGAGCAGCAGCGGGCTCTCTGCACCCCAAGTTGGGCCCCACAAGCCATAAATCACAGGAGGAGGTGCTGGGTGAGGTGGGGGTTCTTGGGGCCGTTGCCTTGGGATCCCCCGGCGTCTCCGGAGCCGGGGAACAGTTTCTGTCTGCGTTGACTCCACAGACAGGATCAAAACAGCATGAAAGAAATCAGAGCGAGAACGTGGTCGGCAGGAGCTGGACTTCTAAAAACCCCCTTCCGCCCCCATAGGCTTCAATATTAAAAAACCCCCTAGGAGCCTCAGACACTGTATTAATTAGTGCAACCACCCATGAAAAGTTGGGTTTGGAGCGGCATTCTTTGCCCTGTGTGAAAAACCAAGTCTAATAAACAATTGTTAAGTTGGCCTGTTGCCGCTGGTAAATTACATAGCATTAAAAAAATAATGCTTTTCATATTAGGCACTAATTAAAGGTTGGGACAGCTTTAAAACAAGAGAGGGAGGGGGGAAATCAAAGAAAATATAAAAATGTTCTTTCAAGAGTTATGGGAGGTTAATAAACTATGTCTGTTAGAGTGAGCCTACTTTGCCCCTAGCTACAGCCAAACTGGAGCCACCACAATTGGGTCTCAATAAGATAATGATATTCCTTTCTCTGCTATTAAAAGCCTCCCAGTGCAAACTTAAAATGATTTATTTAATTTAGGAAATTATGAGGTGTAACTTCAAAGCCCGAGCCGTTAGTAATGGAAAATACCAGGTTGTTTAAAATTATAATAATAATTGTTTGGAGGACTCAGGACATCAAAGTGTTTTCATCAACGAATGCAGAGGGGTCCAGGGGAAAGAGTCAGAGGAGGTGGATGGAGTTTGGATTTGATTATTATGAACCTTATCAGGGCAGGATTCAGGATTCCTGCAGCCTGGTACTCTGTTCTGCTTTGAAGCAGGCTATTTTGGAAAGTAGTTTTACTGCTTTTTATTTAGCTCTCAGAGGGGAGGAGGTGAGAGGGGTTGCTGGGGGTGGGGAGAGGGGTGGAGGGATCCAGGAGTTGACAGCAGACTTTTCCTCATGGTGCTCAGACCTATTTCATTTCAAGAGGCCTCCAGCATCACCAATCTGGACTTTTTTTTTTTTTTTTTAATTTACATTGAAAGGGAAAACAGGCCCAACTTCACTAGCTGGGCCCTGTGATTTCAGGGAGGGGTGTGTGTGTGTGTGTGTGTGTGTGTGTGTGTGACGTGGGTTCTTTTATAAACGAGGTTTATGTTTATTCCAAACCCAGCAGCGGAGAGGGAGTGGGGGTGGGGAAGTGGCCTCTCCACCCCGTGGCAAATGAGCGGCTTTTATAGCAAAGAATGGCCGTGGGAGTTTTCATTCGGTCAGACAAGGTTCTGCTCAAAGGCAGGGATCCTCTTTTCAGTCGGGTCAGGCAGACGTTTTGCCAGTGCCTGCTCCCAGCCAGCCAGGCCTTCGCGAACTACCTCCTGCGGGCCCTGCCCCAGCCTCACCTCCCTGGGCTGCCCCTGGGGGGCCGGGTGGTCAGGCTGACCCCCAGCTCCCCTGTGATCTGGAAGCTGGGACCCTGGGCAGGAAGGCCCTCAGAGCCAAGAGAGGTGGGGGAGAGGGTGCAGAGCCGGGCTCCAGAGCTGGGCTGAGTTGGGATCTGAGCTAGGGGATCTGGAGAGCTCCCTAGGGCCCCCGCTGCCCGGCAACCTGTCTGAGACAACTCCTGCAGGGCCCATTTTTGGCAGACCTCATACCGGCCACCGGGCTCACACTTAGGCCTGAATTCTGCATGCCTTGGGGACTCGGGTACCTTCGCGAACCACCTCTCTGAACCTCCCTTTCCTCAACTATAAAATGGCATCGATAATCCCTCCCTTCGGGGTGGCCAGTGGCTAACTGAGGAGTGCCTGAAGATGCCTAGTTCTGCATTTAGCCGGGAGCTCAATAAATGGGATTTCCTCTCCTTTTGGGGCCTCTTTCCTGAAGGCAAAGCCATCCTTTCTAGAAAATTGTAGATGAAAGCGTTGAGAAGTGTGGGAGGGCGCGTGGAGTTGTGTGCCAGGCACCGTCGCAGCCTGGGCGATGGTGGCCAATAGCCGACACGCTGGCATCTTCGTTTTGTAACTTCCAAAGCGTGGCTGCTTGAGTGCTTGTGAGTCAGGGGCCTTCTGTCGCCGCAGGTTGTTAGTCTGGTCTCTGAAACGCCTGGCATACCCAGCCCGAACTAAGCGGGGACCCTGGCGACCGCCAAACCCAGCGCAGGGCAGGCGGTTCAGACGGAGCCCCAGGGCAAGGCGCACCGGCGGCCCCGCGGACCTCCGGCGGCGATCTGGGCCCCAGCAACCCGGGCAGCCGAGACCGCGGTTAAGGTAACCCATCCAATCTGTAGCTCTAGGATGCGGATATTTGAGCCTGAGAGACTCTTTTTCCTTTCTCTGGACCTCAGTTTTTCTTTGGGATTTAGGGCGATTGCGGTAATGCGCAGCCGCTAAAACCGTTTCAAATCCACCCGCTGGCCATGCGGGATGCAGCCCGGATTCTCCGAAAAAAACTCGGGTTCGCGACCCCCTCTTCCCTCCCCGGGGCAAACCGAGTTTTAACCCGGGTCCGGCGTCTCCGGATCCCCCCACCCGGGCTGAGATCGCCTGAGGCTGCGGGGTCCAAGAGACGCCGGGAAGGAAACCGGGTGGACGGGCTAATTAGGGATCCAACTTGGCGGCTGAAGAGGATATCCGGAAGGGCCTTGGCCTTTGGAAAACGCATGCCATAAATGGGGATGACGGGTGTGGCCCAGCGGGGTGGTAAAAAGGCGCACACTCGGAGGGCTTGGAGAGGCTCCGCGGTTCTCTCCAGCTCGGCGCCGGAGCCGGGAGAAAGTGGTCGGACCCCAGCTTCGCAGTGGAGCCCGGGCTGGGATCACACTGGGCGCTGGAGACTTGCCATCCGGCCCCGGCAGCTTCCGCCCCACCGGCAAATGGGAGTGTCCGGCGCCCACCTCTAAACTGGTAATGACACAAAAGAAACTGGGAAGAAAGCGCTCATCCTAATAGGTAACCAGGTGCCAACCTCTCCAGCGCGCAGGCCCCACGAAGTTCCTGACTGGCTTCTGACCGGTTCCCTGGGTCTCCGGAACTTAGGCGAAAGACAGCCCTCGGAGCGGTGTCATCCTAGGCCACTACGTTTATTTGCGCAACGCAAAGCGGGGTTGAAGATCCTTCCCCCCGCCTCCCCCACCCGTTACCAATTTCTTTTCATGGTGATGCCTCAAAACCCAAGCCTAACCCCCATCCCGTGTGCAGTGGGACAGCAGGCTGCAAAGCAAAGGGGACTTGAATGAACTACCTTCCTCTACAAACCGAAAAGAGCATTTGTTAAAGGCCCATCTCCTTGGAAGGAGATAGGAATGGTAAAAGGAATGTGATTTGACACAGTCCTGAAAGGGCAGCCCGCATCCATCCTCCGCCCCCCAGTGAATGCATGTAGTTACCAGGCCCATTTGCAAAGGGCTATGTAAGTCGCTTTCCCTCAGCTTGAAGTTTGTTGTTGTTTTGGTAGCTCAGAGATTTCAAGTTCAAGGTTTTCCCCTCCATCATCCCCAGACCCCTCGCATTCTGGCTGATCCCTCGGCCCTGCCACTTCTAAGCTCATCTTTCACTGGAGTTTGAAAAACTCCTAACAGCAATTTTCCAAGAGTAACGCAAGCTGCCAGAGGAAGCATTTCAAAGTATTTTGCTGTTTTCAATGGCTTTCTCTACCCCAGGCATAAAGTGGCCACAACTCTTGACTGACTGATTCACATTAAAATCATAATAAAAATCACCACCCCCCTCCCCCATCTGGGTGGCATTTCTGGGCTAAGTCCAGCTGAGAACAGAGAGCGCCTCTTAAAAATAATTGTGACTTTGGACAGACTTTACTGCAATAAAACAAATGTTTAATTTAATTCAGAATAAGAGATAAGAAATAACTCTTCAAATAAAATATATAAAATTATACAAGGCACCCTTTCAAAGGGATAAAAGTATACTGGGGGAGGGAGGAAGCTGGATAGAAAGATGAAAATACCAGGGAGCTACACAGGCTGTCTGACAACACCATTTTCAGCAAGTTAAAACATGGCTTTCCCCTCTGCCCCCAACATGTTAAAAAGCATATAAATTTTCTAAGAAGTTTAGCACATACAATAGATACACACACAGAGAAAGCATGATTTTTTTTTGTTCCTTTTTGGATCTATTCATTGTTCGGGAATATTTAGCATACAGGTAATGGTTACAAGACTCTTTTTTTTTTTTTTTTTTTGGTAAACAGAGAATTAACTACCCCTCTTAAAAAAAATCACCTTTGCAGTGTGTGAGGATTGACATACCTAGTAGTTCACAGAAACCATCGATTCCTCCTGACACGCTTTAACTGTTCACTCTCCAATTATCTGAAATGGAGTTAAGCAACTGCCTTGAGAGCGATTAGGAAGGACTTCCATTTTCCACCTCACCCCCCAGGCACTCCAAGGACTCTTCTCATCCCCCTTTTATGGACCTTACAAAAACTTTTAATAATGTGTAACAAACAAGGTGGTGGGGGAGGAATAGCGCCAAATAAGGTCATTAGATAATGGGCAGAAAAATTAGATAATGCATTTTTCAATGCATGGGAAAAAAACCCGATGTGGCCCTCCCTAGCGTCTAATTCTAATCTTTGTTTTCCATGAGCAAAAGTAGTCATCCCATCCAAATCGCTGAATTGTGGCAATTTGAGTAAATACTTTGTCTCCCCCTAGAAGAAAAAAAAAAAGACTTAAGCAGTCTCTTAGGAAGGTGATATATAGAAAAAAAAAAGAATATATGTGTGTGTGTATAAGTTTTGCCTTTCAAAATAATTTGATTTTTACGTCTGCTGTATAAAAATGTATTATATTTTATTTTATATATATATATATATATTTATATATAAAAACCATCGGAGCCAATCTTTGTGAAAGGAGAAGGGGGCATCTAGAAGATTACACCAAGAAAACGGGGCTTCTGTGTCTCCAGGCTAAAGAACCAATCTGAGCTAAGTCTGTGGCCCTGACAACCTAGCCGCTGAGGGTGGTGCAGGCGAGGTTTGCAGAGCCCAGTATTGGCAGTGGCGGCCGCGGGACTGTCTTCTTGGAGAGGGAGGGGGGAGGAAAGCTTTTAGACAAACATCCATCCCGGAGTCTATCACGCTGGTCTTCCTTAGGAGAGATGGTACATGCCGTAACCCACTGGAGTGGCATAGAGTCCGACGGGCGGGATGGGAAGCACAGGTCTATGGAAAGGGTAAGACGCGCCGTACAAGGAAGCCGCCTGCAGGGGCGAGTTGATGGGGAAAGGGAGGCTGAAGCCAGAGGGCAGCATAGGTTTTGCGGCCATCTTCAGCTTTTCCAGTTCTGCCTCCTGCAGTCTTTTCGCCTTGGCCCTTCGGTTCTGGAACCAGATTTTGACCTGGGTCTCTGTGAGGTTCAGAGAGCTGGAGAACTCTGCCCGCTCTGCAATGGAGAGGTACTGTTTCTGGCGGAACTTGCGCTCCAGAGCCAGGAGCTGGGACGTGGTGAAGGGTGTGCGCGGCTTCCGATTGGTCTTGTGTTTCCGCAGGGTGCAGGCGGTGGGGCTCATGTGTCCTGGCGAAGAGAGAAGGGGAAGTGAATTAGCAGAAGAAAGTGGCTGTCTCACCAGGTGTGTCTGGGAGGGGCTCCACTCTTGTCTCTTTCTTTTCTTTCTTTTTTTCTTTTGATGGGGGAGGGTGGAATTTAGAAGGACCATATTCAAGTGAATACGGTGTTTTATTTCAAAAAATTAAGTCTTCTTACAAAAAGTTTGGGAGTTTAAGGGTGCAACAGGACTTTCGCTATGGAAAACAAACAGCATTAGAGACAATGAAATAGGAGCAGACCTCTCATAAGTCAAGAGAGTTGAGAAACAAACCCCCATCTCTTCATGTCTCTGGTCTTAAAAATAGGGGGGTAGGCTGATGACAATCTAGGATGCAGAGATAATGACATATGAAAAGGAAAATGAAAAGGGTCCAAGGAACTGCATCACTCGCCTCTCTGCAGCAGGAAAAGTTGGATTGCATCAGCATATTTATGAAGGATAATCAAGCCGATAAGGTCTGTGGTAAATTAATAGCATCTTTGGATTGGGGAGCAGCCCCATGCCATAAACCACCACACAGCTGTCATTCCTTTTAGTCTACAGATGATAAAACCTGAACATCATTTTGCAGATCTGAATGTGGGGTGACTTTCTTGGCCGGGTGCTTCTGTAATAGCAGCTTTACTAAGAAGGAGGGGGGAAATAGCTCGCCCATAAACGTAAATGTCAGGGGAAATCATGCTGCCTCCTGAACTGAGAGCATGTGATAACGTCTTAGTCATCTCCCTACCCATTCTCTGGTTTGGAGCAAATGTGTCAATGATTAGCTTGTTGCTGGAATTTGGGAAGAGGGCATAACAAGCAAAAGAAAGGTATGCCAACAGCATCCAGACTCCACATTTAAAATGGATTCAATTATAGGAAGTCACAGGATCCGGCATCCTTATTATTCCATAGCATCAACTAATTTGGGGCTTTTCCTTAAAGGGAGTGGGGGAGGGGAGGGGGCGGTGCTGTGGAGCTGTAGGACAGAATGCTAAACAATTCATTTTCTGCATTTGGCTTTTATGAGCTATGCTAATTTTCCAAATGTAGCCACAGTCGTAACTCCTAAGCACTCTGAAGGGAGAATGTCGCATTTCTTGTTTAGTTACTTTGGTGGCCCAAGGAAGAGTTTACACTTCATACTTGAGGGTGACATGGCACAGGTCCCAACCCGGCCTCCATTTCCAAGAAGAAATGGATTTGTCCTAATGTGACATTATTAGCCATCATTTTAAATGGCTAAAAAAGAAAAAGGTAGTGGGTTCTGCAATCAAAAACCAGAAATCTGGGGAGGGCTGGCAAAGAAACTACCGCCCGAGTGTAGACCTTTTGCATATGCTAATCCCTAAGAAAGCCCGAGAGCTGGGGGTGCCCACTTCTTAATTTACAAATAAAATAACAACCATCAGAGACTCTGAGACCTGTGAAATTCCCACCTGTCGCAAACGTGACCTGACTCAAGGGTCTTGGCTCAGACACCAAACTCCCAGCGTCTACACTGGCTCCTGTTCTACTTTTAGAAGCAACTCCGAGCTTGGGCACCATTATTTTGGCTGCTCCTAGGGGCTGCATTTGAATTACGAAGTCCCAGCTATGGGAATCTCACTTACGTACCAAAGCCATAAAGCCGTGAGGCTTCCTTTCCAGCACACCGCTCCCCATCCTCCCACCCCCGCCCCATTTTAAACCAGCCAGAGGAAGGATGCGATTATACGAAGCGAAACAGGCATTTATCCTCCCGCCTCCGAATAACAAAACCAGGCCTGGGCGGGTGGCTCCCTCCTGCCCCGGGCTCTTTCATTAGGCTCCCGGGGACACCCCCCCCAAACTCTTATCGTGGGGCTCCAGAGGCCATCTCCAAGCCCAAGGCACCAATGACCCATTTCTGGTTTTAAAATAAACTTTCTTAGACTCTCCAACTTTTCTGATGTCCAGGGTTGCCTTACCAAGAAGAGAAACTCCACCACACAACCTGGCGGGCATGCTGACAGAAGCCCAAGGACCTAAGACAGTGGGAATTTCTGAACCCTGGACGCCACCACTCCCTGTAAGGCCTGAATCCTTGATGCACAGCTGGGAACTGACCCAGGTCTAGGAATACCTGTCTCTATATTTGTCAAACAAATTAAGTCCCTTAAAGTCTCTGAGCCTCTATTTCACTGTCAATAATACGGGTAGCTAACACTGATCATGCAGTGTGGTTCAGAGCACCAGATTTTAGAATGCTCAGAGTCCTGTCTGCCACCAGGTAGGTGATCATTAAATGTTCCCAAGTCTTGCTGGCCAAGCCCAAACTCGATGTGTGCTGTTTCCTCTGAACTCTGCTGAAATGTCCTCATCTGCTACTAGGAGGCCGGCTTCAGCCACACGGAGATCAGATAAGATAATATGGTGAAAAGTGCTATAAAGCACTGTGCAAACTTCAGTTTAAATTCTTTGAGTCCTTAATCTCCACGCCCTTTGAATCTTTTGGAGTTTCTAAAAGGGTGGAGAAAGATGCCAGGGGGGACAGACACTGATGCCTGGGTATATGGCCTTCTTTTGTTCACAAAAGACTTTGCATCTCAAGTTTGCAGGACTGATGGAAATGGGAGAAAAAAATGTGTTGCTCCCGGCTTTGGAAAAAGTCCCTCTGCAGGCCACCCCTCTCTCACCTTTCCTAGAGATAGAGTGTGGGTGGAGAAATGTGAAAGGCCAGGAGATACTAGTAAAAACTAGCTATAGGGGACGATGCCTCCAAATTGCAAAAGGTCCCAGGCAGGGCCCCCAAATAGATATTAATGCTGTAAGAGAAATCAGCTCTCCCTGGCCTCTCAGTCCTCCTTCCTCATTGGCAGGAAGCGGGGTGCAGGTGTTCAGACCTCTGCTTGGTCTCTCCAGGGAGAGGGATCAAAAGTGACCAGGGCACTATACTGAGGAGGAGGGCTTGGACACCAGGGCCCCTTGTCCCATTCAGTGGCCTGGCTCAAGCAAGTTCAGTCCCCAAAGTCTGGGTGTCTGGAAACGGGGATAACCACAGCTCCAGGTGCCTCTGTCCACACTTTGGGGTTCAAGCGATAATCTGATAGGGATCTGGTGAACTAAAGCATCACTTTGTCAACTCAAGCGCTGCTGGAATGTTGTTAATTATTACTCCGAGCCAAGCAGAACCCCACCGCTCCTGGTCCCAGCCCGCTCCCAGCGAAGCGAGGTGCTGGACGCGGAGATGACCCGGGACACGTTTCCTCGCGGCATCGGCTTCTGCCACCATCACTCTGCGGGGTCCTGCCTCCGACACTCGCGGGACCGACGGAAGATGATCATTTCTACCCAAAGTCGGGTGAGATTTCGATTAGCTCATTTTAAAAATGAGGGCACACCTCGCAGGGTTGTGAACTTTGAAAGGCGGTAAGACACCTCCTCTGCCAGGCGCATAGTCGAGGGCTCTTTAAACGCGGATCCTCCTTTACGGCCCCAGACAGAGACCCCGATGGAGAGTGAAGCAAAAATGAGCGGAGGGGCTGAGGGCTGGAGAAACTGACAACAAAGCGACCCTGCAAACCCAGCTGGGGTTCTTCGCCCCTCAAAGACCAGGGAGTCCGCCACTGTGTCGAAGAACACTTCGTACAGCGAGGGGATCCCAATCACGCGCTGCGCCGATATTACCCAGAGGGTGTCTTGGATGCTGCCGTGGCCCTGAACTCTGGGGATATCAAGGGGCCAAGAACTGCTATGCTCGCTTCCCAGGGCGCGGAGTACAGAAGGGTGTCTGTACCCCCAGCTTGGAACACCGGCCCCCAGTTCCCTCCGGTACCCCCAAGCACCCGCCCATCCCTCGTCCCTGCCCCGGTAGGCACTCACTTGGAGGCGGCGAATATCTGCCGGCTTCCTGCATCCACGCAGCTCCGTCTTCTGAATTTTCTGACTTGACCGAGGCGGTCTCGAAGGGCTTGACCAGAGGCCCGGGGCTATGCGCTTCCCGAGCGCCGTGTCCGGGCAGCAGCAGTGGCCGCAGGGTGGCCCCGGCGGAGGCGCTTTCGGCTGGCAGTGGAGACGCCTCCTTGGGCGGCTTCTTGTCCGACATGAGCGCCTCCACGCTGAAGGGCAGGCTGGAGACCTTGACGCGGCGCTCCTCCGCGGCCGCCTCGGCGCCCCCAGGCCCCGGGCCCGGCCCAGCCACCATCGCCGGGCCCTCCTCATCGGACGAAAACAGGTCGTTGCCTTTGGACGGAGAAGCCATGACTTCTCTGCCCTACGTAGCTCCAGGCGCGCGACTCCGCTGGCAACCCGGCAGCTGCGACTCAAACTTTTTTGGGGGGGAGACGGGAGGGGCGCGTCGGGAGCGGTGCCTTTCCTCCAAGGGGAAGTGAGAGACTTGGCTCAGCCAATGCGCGCGAGCTGTGGCGCTGACGCCACGGACGCTCGTCTCCGATTGGCTCTTCCGGAAGAGGCTGGGACCTTTTTTTTTTTTTTCCTGTTTGAAATAAATTAGGAGTTAATTACAGGAGCAGTCAGCAGAGTTGTTATTGGGCGATCCCTCAAGGGTTATAATCACGCCAAAACTGAAAAGTCTAAGGCGTAATTAAGGCCGATTATTTAAAGAGGAAGTTCTCCGAGTCCCATTTCTTCTCTCTTTTGACCCCTGTTTTTAAAAGGTACCCCGCGTCTATGCCTCCTCCCCACCCCAAATCGCCAGAACACGTTTAAAATCTGCAACTGACATTGCAAAAAACATTTATGAAGCTCCTACTATGGGTCGAAACTGAGCTAACGTAATGTTAGGGATCAGCACTGAAAGCACAGGCCAGCATCCCTGCTACAGAAAATGCTACAGGCAGGGCGCTTAGTAGAATGGGTATTTCGCTATCAGCCAGTGCCCAACAGCGTCCGATATCACTACAACTCCCCTAGAAGAGGGGCCACAGCAAGCCAGAGAAGTGTGTGGGCACAGCGACCCTCTCCCACATCGTTGCAACTGGAAAATTTAAACGAGTGCTTTCCAGCCTTTTCACTCGAAAATAAAACCAGCGCACTCTTAGAAACTTGGAATCCTGTGAGTTTTCTTTGCCCTGAATCTCCTCTCTGGACAACATCCGGATCCGACCTTTTTCTCAAGACTGCGAGTATTGTGTGTTCAGGAGTTTGTTTGCACCTGTGTTTGTCATGCGTGTTTAGGTGCCAGTGTTTGCCCTCAAGGGGGAAGAGGAGGGAGCAAAAGACATTAATGGTATCTAGTGCTTCCCTACCCACCCCTACTCCAAATCTCAGAAATACTGGGTGCGAAGTTTGCAAACCCCTGCTCTGTGTATCTCTAGGAGAAGCACATTTTTATTCATTGCACCTGGTTAAAAAAAAAAAAGTATAGATATCCCCACCCCACTTCAAATTATACCCTGGGTAATTACATCTCAAAGCCTTAGTGATGCCTGTCTCAACCCCAGAAAGAAGAGAGGGAGCTGCCACGGTGCAGAGCCCTCCAATCTCTCTGCAGGCCGATGGGCCAACACCTATTGCTTCAAATGACTCTTTTCAGGCTGTGGTTGCCTTTCCCTATATCGGAGCGATTATCCGATTATCCGTATCCTGCAAGTGATGAAGTGAATAGAAGTGTCCCAGCTCAGGGACTTGCACCCAGCAGATGCTTGCTGAACAGTTCCCAGAGCTCTGAAAGGTAGGGATATTGTTTTTAATTACTGAAATGACCAAGGAGCCCCCTACCAGTTCAAGAGTTTCAGAAACTTGACCCCCAGACCCACTGCCCAGGGCATCTCTCTGATGAACTGTTTCCTTCACCCCAAACCTCTGCCTGGAGGGAAACTGTGCTGGCCTAGGATACCAGAATAGGTGATATCTGAATCTTTGAGGATAAAAACAGCCTGCGCTGGCCACTTAACCCAGTTTGATTAGAAATGGTCCTGAAAAAAGTTAAAAAGTAAGGAAGTGCTAACCGCAGCCTTCTATAACCTCCCTCTCCCACCATTATCAACTGGAAGCTCAGAGAAAGTTATTCCAAAAAAAAAAAAAGTATGAAAGCTATCTGGAGATATACGCATTATGCATTTTCCCCTTGAGTCATACTTGATGAGAGTTGGCTTGATATGCATCTCAAATACAGTACGGGTAGATCCAGATTAAGCTCTTTGCCTTCTAGAAGTACTGAGCAAGGTGCAGGCTATATATTTTGTAAGCAAACCTGAAATTCGTTTGGTCCTCAGCTGCCAAAATGTACGAGAAGGTTCAGTTTTCAGTTGGGCTGTACCCAGTCACTGTTTTAAAATTGTTCCTAAAAACTCCTTGCTAATATTTATCAGTTTAGGGGCATGCAGCCTCATTCCTGCACATTTTTTTTTTTTATTAATACGACTAGAGGTCTTTTATTTTGATGAAACTTTCTGGGAGAGGATAAGGTAGGTTCCCTCAAAATAGTAGAAATTTTAAAAATAACTGGTGTTCAAAGCCAAGGTGCCAAGCTCTGGCCAGGAGCAGGAGACGGTTGGGGGCAACCTGCCTACCCTAGTTTTCTGCCAGCTCCCTCCCCAGCTCCCTGCAGGAGTGGGACGATTTAGGAAAGGGTCTCTCCTGGGCTGTGAAAACCAGAATCCCAACACACTTCTAGCCCTTTCGGGAAAGCTCCGCCCGTGTATTTGCCCCCGCCTGGGCTGAGTTTTCACAACATTGTATTCACCTCTTTCTGGCCGCGTGACCTTGGTCTCCTTACTTCTCCTTCAGTCAGATTTTTATCTCTAAAATGAGAGGTAATTACCCCCAACCAGGATGGCTCTTGCGGTAATTCAATTCGGGGGTCTAGGTAAAATAACTAGCAGGTGTAGGGAGCAGCAACAACAAAACCCACCCTATTATTGTACGGCAAATGCAGCGACAATTTATCTAAGGCTTTCTCTCCGTCAGATACCCAACGTGAGGCGCGTCGCCCCCTTTCAAAGAGTTCACGGTGGGTGGGTTCTTTGTAAAATCTCTGGGACTGAGAATTCGGCTCGCCCTGAAAAGTATACAGTCCCTCAGCGGAGGCCCGCCTTTGGCACTTAAGGGGACCTTCGCTAAAGGTTAGTTCCCCGTGACACATTCGCGGGCAGAAACGTGAGGTTCCAGTTAGAACGCAGTCACCACCAAGCATCAGCCCTGCTTGAGTACCTGGATCTGTCCTCCAGGATCCCATTTGTTTTCTTCCAACACATCGCTCCGGGCAGAAATTATTTTCCCCATTTACAGATGAAAAGCCTAAGGCTAGGAAGCTCTAATTCTGCGTCCGGGTCTCGCAGGGAGGAGCGGAGGACCCCGAGCAGTCCACCCTCGCGGAACCCGCCCTTGCGCGCAGATTCGCCGCGCCCCACCTCCGCGCGAGCCCGGGCCATCTCGCACGTGCCCCGGTCGCGCGTGGAGCAGCGGCGCACGCGGAGCACCGAGGCGGCAACCGTGAAGGACCGAGATCGCACCACCGCGTTTGCAACCCCCAGGACGGATCGCAGGCTCCCGGCGGCTCGGAGGGGGCGGGGGAGGGGGCTGTAGACGGGCCAGGGCTGCGGGCAGGCGCCAGGCGCGGGGAGATGAAAGGCGGGCTCCGGGGGAAGGGGCTGCGCCGGGTGACCGGCTCCAGCCGCGCCGGGCGCCCCGCCCCCGGCCCGCCCCCGCTGCCCCGGGCAGAGGCGGCTGCCCGCGCCGGAGCCGCGTTAATTGCTCTCGGCCCCGGCACTCAGCCTGCGCGGAGCCGGGACAACCTCGCTCCGGGAGGAATGACAATTCGCCCTAATGGGACAACCTCGCTCCCAGAGGAGTGACAATTCCTCCTAATGGGCCGCTCGTTAGCGGCCTATTCTCCCGTACCCGGGTATCGGAGGCGGGCAGACAAGCGGGCGCCAAGGTCCGCCTGGAATTCCACCATGCTGCTCCCTCACCATCCCCCACTCCCCGGCCCTTCGCTGTGTGACCTCGGGCAAAAGGCTGCTCCTCTCTGAGCTCATTTTTCTTACCTGTGCCGGGGCGGAGTAGGAATGGGGAAGATCAGACCCCAGGAGCGTGGGTCCATTTCCAGTGGTTTGATCACTAACCGATTTCAGGAGCGGGAAGTCGAGTAGGCAGGCATTCGGGGTTGCTGCTTGAGGTTCTTGGGGCGGGCGGCGGGCAGGTGGAGGGCCCCTCCACCCCACTGAGGTCAGGATCCAGGTCTGGACGGAAGGAGCCTTTGCCAGGGAGCTCCACGGATTTCACAAAGCTACCTAAATCCTGAGCATTCGGGGCTCCTCATTTTACGGATGGAGAAGCCGAGGCACAGGCAGGAGAGCGGCTCGGGTGTGAGATCTGCTGCGGGCCGACTCTACAAGCCGCCAGGAGAAGCCCATGTGGAGGACATACTCAGGGGAGGCGGGAAGAAACTGTGGCAGCTCCTGTGCCTTTCTGCTGGTCCTCCAGCCTGGGAGAGGAGTGGGCCAGTTCATGGAGACTTCTAGTTGTTTCTGGCCACAACAGGTGTGAGAATTGCATAAAGGGAAAGAGCCTGTGTGTTCCCCTCCTTCTGTAGTTCTGTGTTCAAATCCAGGCCCTACTTCTTGCCACTGGCCATCATCAGGGCACTGGGGGCCTCAGTAACCTCTTTTAGAAAAGATGCCCAGCAGGTGAGGCTTAGGTGAGAAGCGTATACATAAACAGGTAGCACAGAGTGTGGGGCACTCAGTAAATGTTGACTATTATTACTACTTCTTTTTTTTTGTTTGTTTCTTTTTAGGGCTGCACCTGCGACACATGGAGGTTCCCAGGCTAGGGGTTGAATCGGAGCTACAGCTGCCGGCCTGCACCACAGCCACAGCCAACTCGGGATCCGAGCTGCATCTGTGACCTACACCACAGCTCAGGGCAACGGCGAATCCTTAACCCACTGAGCGAGGTCAGGGATCGAACCTGAAACCTCATGGTTCCTTGTCGGATTTGTTAACCGCTGCGCCACGACGGGAACTCCTATTATTACTACTTCTTAAACTATTATTGATAGTTCTTGTGTGTGTGTGTGTGTGTGTGTGTGTGTGTGTGTTTAACCCCTCTTCAGTAGGTCTACCTGACCTCACACATATTTGGAATCCAGGGATCCAAAGTTGGATAATTTGAGGCGTGAAAAGGTAACTTTTTTCCCCCTTCTGCCAAATGGGAATAACTAGCCACCTGCTGAGGAGAAAGCAGGTTGACGAGTCTGTCAAGTGAGGGATGGGGGTCAAGGGAAGAAGAAATGGTCTAGACAAACAGCATGAAATCTCTCCTGTTTCCCAGCCCCTGGGTACAGCTTGCTGGCACCTTCCCAACCCTTGCCTGCGTTGGAGGGAAGTTCCCATGAACAGGGCCCAAGCCCTGATTTGTCTGCACAGAAAGACCCCCAGAGGCTCCCCGGGAGAGGCGGCTCCCGGAACCTGGGTGGCTGCTGTTCTATGGAACCAGCCCAGCCACCTAGGATGGCAGCCCTTCTCAGTTTGCCCATCTGTAAAAGCAGGAAAACTGCCCATACTGAACTGGGCTGATATGAGCTTTATTGATTTTTTATTTTTTGGGGGGGCCGCACCCGCGGCATATGGAGGTTCCCAGGCTAGGGGTCGAATCAGAGCTACAGCTGCCGGCCTACGCCACAACCACCGCAACGCAGGATCCAAGCCACGTCTGCGATCTACGGCAACGCCGGATCCTTAACCCACTGAGCGAGGCCAGGGATTGAACCCACAACCTTGTGGTAACTAGTTGGATTCGTCAACCGCTGAGCCACGACGGGAACTCCAGAGATGGGATTTAAACCAGGGTTTGGTGACTGTCAGCTCCCTCATACCTTGAGCAACCCTGTGATGGAAAGGCCCTCATTCCTCCTCAAGGAGGAGAAAATTGAAGCTTAAGTCTTGATAAGAGTTTCTCACAACTGGTAAATGCCTGATGCAAATCAGGGTTTGGCCGATTCTAAAAATGTCTGTATTTTGCCTGAGGCGGAGTTGCTGTAGGTAAAGCTGGGAGGGAAGGCAGCTGGAATTGCTCACAGGGGTGAAGGAGCTACTGTTTCCACTTTCTTCCCATGAGATGGATGGAACTGTCGAGTCTGGGATGAACACACAGAGAAAGTGCACGCTGCATTGGGGATTCCCAAATAGTTCGGCAGGAATTTGACATTGCATGTGGGGGCCTCCAAATTGATTTAGCCTCAAGATGCAGCTGGCTGGGCATGGGCAAGGAGAGGAAAAGGAAATTTGGGGAGTTACTTAATAGACATAAATACACACACACACACACACAGACACGTATATTTTTAGCAGCACCCACGGCATATGGAAGTTCCTGAGCCAGGGATCGAACCTACACCACAACAGTGGCCCAAGCTGCCGCAGTGACAACGCCAGATCCTTAACCCACTGTGTCACAAGACAGCTCCATAATAGACCTAATTATATGTTAATTAAGAAAAATAGAATCTCTTCCAATTGCTCCACCCACCAGTTGCCTGGTAGGGAACAATTTTCACCTGAAGAATGAAGGCGATTAGAGGCAATTACTCAGAATTCTGTTAAGTATGTACGTTCAGGAGGAGGGGTTGGGGCGTTGGAGCTGGACCCAAAGCATGTGCCAGCCCTGGGAGGGGGCTGCAGGCCACCACTGGCAGGAAGACCCTTCCCCACTGTGATACAGAAAAGGCACATCTTGAGCTAGAGGCTTCTCAAAGTGCGTTCACATCCAAGACTTCACTTGCTCCTCAGAGCGGTACTTAGGCACGGGGTACCCTGCTCTCTCCTGTTCCCCCTCAGCTTGGTTCCTTCTAGTCCATCACCCTGTTTCACCAAGGTGGGTAACTACCGCTCAGAGAGGTGCGGTCACTTGCCTGAGGTCACAAAAGGAGTCTGGAGGGAGAGGGCATAGGTTTGACCCTAGAGTCACCTCGTGCCTTTCAGGTTCTAGGACCCTCTGATGCAGAGACTCAGCCTGTTCCGGGCCTGGAGCCAGGGAAGTCTGACTTTAGGGTCCCTGGAATTTGTTATGCACCCATCTGTGTCAGGGGCCCTGAAGGTCCCATGATGCAGAGAGGGGCTCAAAAATTATAGGTTAAGTAAATGAATAAATCCAGGCACAGAGGCAGTGGCAGAGACTGTAGGTCTTGCTCATCTGGCTCCGAAGGTCGCCTTTCCCAGGGTCTTGGGATGAACCTCGAACAGTGAGGGTGGTCTTGTGTCTTAACAATTAGAAGCCACACTGGATTCTTATAGGGAGGGGTCAGATAGTTTTAATTGTCTGCCAAGAAAATCGGAAAGCTCATTTTGCCCCAAACCCTTGACTCATTAGATGTTTAATTGGTCTTCACTTTCCGTCTCTCCCCCCATAGATAGTTACTCCTTTCGCAGATGGAGAAAGAGGCTGGAATGTTGTCGCCCTGCCCAAGGTCATGCAGCGACTAAGTGACCCGGTCAGCATTTGACCCCAGGTGAATCAGACTCCAGCCCCCAAACTGGTTCCTCTTTATCACCCTCCGGATTGCATCTCTGGTCCCTGGTTTGACGCAGCCAGAGAAATTCAGCATCGAGCTGTTATCTCCCTGGCTAACTTGAGCAATAGCTTGTCTTTGCGGCATTTCCCAGATTTCCTAAAAGAAGAGTGTGTTTATATGACAGAAAAAGAACAAGAACAAGAAAAAAAAAAAAAAGACCTCAATGCATTGAGAAAGAGATAAACTGATAATTCGAGTTTCTCCTCCTCTCAATAACAGGAGGCCTTGCTTAGTATGTACCAGACCCCATCCTCGATACTGGCATCTGCTAACTTGTTCAGTCCTCATAGTGACCCAGTTTGGGAGATGCTGTTTTATCTTTATTTTACTGAAGGGCAATCTGATTCTCAGACATGGGAACTCGAGATCAATATAATTCCTCTCTTGAATTGTGCCTACGCCAAGGGCTCCTTCTCTCGCCATCCTCAACCCTACCTACGGATCCTATCCATCCAACCCTGGAAAATATAAGTCGCCATCCTTCAAAGAGAAACATGAATTTGATTAGACCCACACGCTTTTCATATAGTTAGGCCTTCCTCATAATGTGAACACTGTTCATAACTCAAAGAGCCTGTGTGTCTGGCTGCTTGATAAAACTGGCACCTTCGCCTCTTTTCCATCTCTCGGCAGCGCCTGACTTTTTGCCAGTGGATTCTCTGTCTTTGTGGGGAGGGTGGGAGAGTGAAGGAAAAGGACCTCAGCCAAGAGCAAGGGTCCTGAGCCCCACGTGTCACTCACTTGCCAGGTGACTTTAAGCAGGCCCTTCTCCTCTGGGTTCCCTCATATGCCTGCCTGGCGGAGGGGCGTGTCTTTGCTGTCTCTTCTGGCTCTGTGGTTCTCTGATAAAGGAGTGAGTGAGAGAGAAAAAGCCATCCTGCTTCTTCTTCTGTCTCCCACCAGGTTGTCTGAGGGCTCCTCCGGGAAGGTGTGGGCGGAGAGTGGAAAAATATCATGCAGTAGATGAGGGTGGGGTGGGGGGCTGGCGGGGGGGGGCGTAGGGGCGGGGGCTGCGTTTTATCCTGGATCAGCTCTGTGTCCCCGGACAAGTTTTCTTGCTTCTCTGAGCTGAGCCTTGGCGTTCCCATTGTGCCGTAGTCGGTTGAGAATCCAACCCCAACGGGCCCGGGTCACTGTGGAAGTGCGTGTTCGATCCCTGGCCCAGCAGAGTGGGTTAAAGGACCCACTGTGGCCACAGCTGCGGCTCAGATTCAGTCCCTGGCCCGGGGACTTCCATATGCCCTATGCCTCGGGTAAAGCCACTGGGAAAAAAAAAAAGATCTGAGCTGACTCTCTTTCTCCCGATCAGGGGGCAAAGCATCCCAATTTCAGGGTGGCGGCGTGGGAAGATCAATGGGCTTGTGGCTACAAAACTCTAGGAGCAGTTAGTCCCGTCCTGTCCGCTGGCACCAGTCCCCTGGTGTGAGAAAGGAGGCAAAATCCCTGACTCGGCAGATGAGCAGGCTGGGAGGAAACCTTGTGGATAATTGTTAATGATACAATTAGAACTGACACGGTCGGTGTGGACAATTGCAAAGAGGCTTATGAAAATGATGCTTGCTAAGACTCCTCGGGGCCTCTGGGCAGCCCAAGGAAGCTCTGCCTGGTGGTGGCACTGCCCTGCCCAGAGAAAGAATTTGAGAGAGTCCCTGGACCAGGTGTGAAGTAACATCTGGGCCCGTGACAACAGAGTTATTCCCCTTTCAGTGATCTGATAATCCTCCCGGTGTTCTCAGGAGCCGGTCTTGGTACAACTTTAAGAACTTGGCAATGATTGCTAACCTCCCGTGGACAAAAACACCAGGCTTCAACCTTCAGGAGGAGACAGCATCTAGTAAGAAAATAAGGACAGAGTCTTGCTTCCATTCTGTTTATTTTCAGAACGAACCCATCTATGGTTGATCAATAATACCGCTGCGACATGAATTTCCCTTTGCAAATCCTTTTTCGTTGTTGTTTTAAAATGAGCGTTTATTCAATAAGTTAAACATTAATTAAATAATACTACTGTTGGTATTGGGATAAGGCCAACAATCATAATGATTGTTCTTCAGCAAGGGAACAGTCCTGTAGGTAGATGCCTGAAATTCAGGCTAGCACTGATTGACAGGAGAGACCTCTGCGTTGCTAACAGCGCCAAATCTGGTTGGAATCCGGCTCCGCCTCCTCCTAGCTGGGTGGCTCTGGGCAAGTGACTTCCACTCTCTGGGACCTTGAATTCCTTATCTGCAAAGTTAGGGGGATGGTGATCATTCTGATCTTCTGGGTTTGCAGGAAGAATCTCCTCGGAGATAAAGGACAGATGACCATACCACCTGGGAGATACGGGGTTGTTTGTGTTATTGGTAAACAATGCACGGGAGAATTTGGTCAAAACACTCGTTATCTGCTAGCTTAGTAGTAATTGTAAAAGAGGGGAAGAATTCTTTGAAAGCTGAGTCCTATTTAAAAATCGTCTACCTACCCGTGTTTAACTGGTTCCATCTTCAGTGCCTTCGAGGTGCCGAAGGTCCAGCAAACACTTCCACCAAATTTGTAGCACTTCACTGTACTTTGTAGGCAAAAGTAAGACCCCTCTAAGTTCAGATAAGGCAGAAAATGTTTTCCTTTGTCCTTTTCATAAACGATTAAGTGCATTGCCTGATCTGTCCTTTTTTTCCTTTCTTTCATCCTTTCTCTGTTTCTCTTCCTCCCTCCCCTCATTTCTCCATCCTCTCCTCTGGCAGCTGTGTGCTGAGGCTGGAAATCAGCCAAACAGCCTAGTTACCCAGGCAGGTTCCTGCCCTCAGGAGTTTCCCACTCTAGGAGTGCCCGCTGTGGCACAGCCAGTTAAGGATCGATCAGGCATTGCCAACTACAGCGGTGTGTTCCATTCCTGGCCTGGGAACTTCCACATGCCCTGGGTGTGGCTAAAAAGAAAAAAATGATAAAAAAAAATCTACTAAAACTGGGGTTGCTGGAGCCAAGTGTATTTTTCATCTGAACAGATACTGCCGAATTGTTTTGCAAAACCCCTTTTCCAGTGCACATTTCCACTAACAGCGTTCATTTCATCCCCAGCTCACCCGGAGCCAGACAGAATTGCTCTGGTTTAATTTCTGCCACAAGCACTTTTGTGAGCAGGGCAGTAATAGAATTCTATATCTATTTGAGACATTCCCTGGGGAGCATTATGGAAAATTGGGCACGCGGGGCCGGGGGTGGGTGGTGATGAGTGGGCAGGGGTGGGGGGTGGGATGCTGGAAGCAATAGGACCTGCGAGGAGGTGATTGCAGGCTTCTGTGAAGCCAGGAGCAGCGTTGGGGATGCGACAACGAGGAGAGAATGGAGAGCCAAGTCATGAAGAAGTAGTGATGCTTGTTAGGGCGTCCCAGGGCCCTGCTCGTCCCTGAGGTCCGACTGCACGGTGCGAATCTGGATTAAGCCCTATCTTCCTGCTGTTTCCCATATTCCTTAGTGAACAGCCACCCCGGGTGTCCTTTCCTCCAAGTTCTGTTGCAATGGATCACATATCTGGAGCCCTGAGCCCAGGCAGCGGGCCACTTAGAACAGACGTGCTGTCTTGCTGAGTCCGTTCGGGCCCTGGGCAGGTGGGTGGGCGGACAGACACGTGTCCGGGCAGGGCGACCCTGGGAGCCGGGCTTGCCAGCGAAATCACTGGTGACTTCACACTGCAGCTTGCTAATTAGCAGCGTCGTTTCATCTAACCCTTACCGATTGGCTTTTTAACCTATGCAGCATCTGGCAACAGGTGTGTTAGAAGCTAGAGCCATAAAAATCAAAGGCTGGGATTCCTCGAAAAGGGCAAGACAGGCCCAGGCTGCTGGGGTGTGGGATGTCGGGTGTGGGGTGGGGCGGTGACTGCTGCTAATGTTCCTGAGATGCCCTTGGGAGTTTTGCTCCAGCTCCCTGCGCCCTCCTTCCGCTTTGGTTCTTCTGTGCTCCCTCTCTCTTCGCTGCCCTGGCCCTGTCTTTCTTCCCACCCTTGGAACTGAAGGGCAGCTTCACTTTCTCGCAGGCCCCTCTGGTGCCCGTAAGGCCTTGGGAAGCTCTGGAGCCCAGGGATGGGGCCGTCTTCCTCTAAAGGGTTTCCCGAACCCAGTGGCAAGCCGGGGCAGTGATTCGGCGCCCAGGAGAAGCAGAGATTGTCATCAGTACAGGATGGCCCATCCAGACAGTGTGTTTGCTCAGCCCTTAAGTGGTCCAAGAGAGTCTGGTAAAGTTGCCCTGAAAATGGGTCCATCTGACTTTGCAATTAGCTCCATTCTCCAGAATGTGGGGAGCTCAGGCCTCATCACTGTGATTTCTCCCCCTTGCAGGGGCCTCATAACTGATTTTTCAATGGACACATCATCTTCAAGCCTGCGGGCAGCAAATAGAGGTATTTAGCAACCCTGGGCATGGATTAAAGCGTGAGGGTTGGGGAGTTCCTGTCGTGGCGCAGCGGAAACAAATCCGACTAGGAACCATGAGGTCACGGATTCGATCCTTGGCCTCACTCAGTGGGTTAAGGATCCGGTGTTGCGTGAGCTGTGGTGTAGGTTGCAGATGCAGCCCAGATCTCACATTGCTGTGGCCGTGGCTGGGGCTGTGGCCAGCAGCTGTAGCTCTGATTCGACCCCCTAGCCTGGGAACCTCCACATGCTGCGGGTGTGGCCCTAGAAAGCAAAATAAATAAATAAATAAATAAATAAATAAATAGTGAAGATTGGAATGGATATTAATTATCCATCTGGTGCCCTCTTGGAAGAAGCCACTCCCTCTTCTGCTTCATCACTTCTGAGCTGGCCAAGGCTGCATGGCCCAGGGGAAGAGTCTATGCCTTAGGGTCACTCAGACAGAAAGGGGGTGGAGCGGTGCTGTGTGACCTCTGGCAACTCACTTAACCTCTCTGAACCTCAGTTTCCTCATCTGTGCAATGGGGTGGTATGCTGACCTCTCAGAGTTGCTGGGGGTACGGGTGGTGAAGAAGAACAAGCATCTGCCACAGTTAGCCCTTGCCTCGAGGTGACAGTTTTGAAAGTCATTGGCTACAATGACAGAGACTGGTTGACTCCTTGGGAACTCTTTTCCTTGCTGCCACCTCACTCCATTTCGGAGGCTGACTCGGTCACCTAGGCAACATGAAGCCAAGCTGCCCCTGGAAGGTGCACCTCTGCCGCGGCTCCGGGGAAAGAGGGGTACCCTGTCCCCACCCTCTGGGAGTTTTGGGTTGTTCACCTGTGGCCCTTGAGTCCAGCAGAGAAACTGAGGCTGAGCTGATGTCTGTGAAGCCCTTGCTATTGGCAGGGACTGTTGGGCCACAGGGCTCAACTCCCAAGGTGAAAGGGGGCTCAAAACCTGCTGATATCTCCTGAAAACAAACAAAAATGAGGAAATCAATAATTATTCATTAAAAATTAAATTAAAAAAAAACAGCAAAGGCCCCCAAACTCGCTGCTGTCAAGGGGAAAGGAAGGTCTTCAGGTTTGTTTATAAACAGATAAATAAATAAATTAAGGGGCTGGGGGAGAAGAGGAGAAGCCGCTGAGTGTTTGGGGGACTGACCTGCCCTGTTTTTCATGGAGTACGTTTCCCATTACGCGGGGGAGAGGCAGGCCACACATGGGCAGAGGGAAAATATGTGGCCGGGAGAGTAATTGGGGGTGTCGGGGTCGTGGGATAATCTGTGAGTTTGTTTTCAAAATCTTCCTGAATGTTTCATTACTTCTACACTTGAAAAAGTAAAGAGCTTTAAAAATCACCGAAGCTGAATTCGGCTGGAACAAACTCACTCTGTTGGTGCAATTCCCCGTAAGACATGTCCTTCCTTTCACTCCAGGAAAGGACTGTGGTGGTTTGTATTTTCATTTCTTTCTTTTTCTAAAATCTGTTTCGTGGAGTTCCCGTCATGGCGCAGCGGAAATGAATCTGACTGGGAACCATGAGGTTGCAGGTTCGATCCCTGACCTTGCTCAGTGGATTAAGGATCTGGCCTTGCTGTGAGCTGTGGTATAGGTTGCTGTGTTGCTGTGGCTGTGGCGTAGGCCGGCGGCTACAGCTCCGATTAGACCCCTAGCCTGGGAACCTCCGTTACGCTGCGAGTGTGGCCCTAGAAAAGACCAAAAAAAAAAAAAAGTCTATTTCGTATCTATCCTGCATAATCAAGTTTAGTTAGTATCAGGGTACCTATTTCAGGAGGGGTCCCCTTGCCCCTTGCCAGTTACAACACGTATAGTGGGAGGGCGTGGAGGCACATGCTGTACTCCTAACCTTGACCTCATCACCCCTATTTACAGGAGGAAGCACTGAGGCTGCCAGGGAGACAGCCATTTGCCCACGCTTAGTCAGCTGGTATCAGGATAAAGTAGTTTCAAACTTCTGACTTCTGAGTTATGTCCTCTTGTAGCTCAAAATATTTCCTTTTTTTTTTTTTTTTTGGCTGCACCCACGGCATTTGGAAGTTCACAGGCCAGAAATCAAATCCGAGCCACAGCAGTGACAACGCTAAGTCCTTAACCTGCTGAGCCACCAGGCAACTCCAATATTTTCCTTTCTTGGAAAGCATCTTCTTCTAGACTCTCCCAGGCAATATAGAAATCAAGACAATGCCACTCACTCCCCCTCCCCTTTCTCTAACACAAATCTGTGGGACCCTCTAGGGGAGCAAACATAAAAATTTCTCTGCTTTTCTCAGTCTCTCTCATACTCGAAGTCAACCAAGCATTTTCACTGTCGAGAAAACTCAAGTGTCATAAAAGTGATTTGAATAGAAAACAGATTTAAAAATCTGGTCTGGGAAGAAAGCCCAAATCCCACATTATCAACAATACTGCCTTTTCGGATAAAAATTTACCTAAATCCAATTCTCCTTCCTTCCCTCACCCCTTCCTTTGACAAGAAGCTCCTTCACAAGCAGGACGCTGTTGGAACGGACGGCGTTCAACGTTTCCGTCATAAGGCATGTTTTTCTGGGGTTTATTACTCAGCTGTAAAAATGTGCTGTAGGCAAATATTTGGCATTAAGTCTCATCTCTGAGGTAATTGGTGGGGATTTTTTTTTGTTTGTTTTTAACCTCTTCTTTTTACAGACAATCTTAGGAAAAGGAAAAAAAAAAGCCAAGAATTTACCTTAACTATGGGCTTTGCCCCTATGAGCTTTCCTTTTTGGTTTGTTTTGTTTTGTATTCATTTTGTTCTCCACTAACCAGATATCTAAAGGCAAATTTATAGAGACTATAACCCCGGATCTTCATTCATTTGTTCATTCTTCCTTCAACAAATATTTACCATGTATCCACGACGCGCCAGACACTGTTCTAAATTCCCATTTTGTTTTTTTCTTTCCATGGCCACATTTGTGGCCTATGGAGGTTCCCAGGCTAGGGGTTGAATGGGAGCTGCAGCTGCCGGCCTGCACCACAGCCACCGCAACGCCGGATCCGAGCTGCATCTGCAACCTACATGGGAGCCTACTGCAACGCCGGATCCTTAACCCACTGAGCAAGGCCAGGGATGGAACCCACATCCTCATGGAGACTAGCTGGAACCCGCTGAGCCACAACTGGGAACTCCTGATCTAGACTCCGAAGGCACAACTTATCCACGTGGTCTAGGCTCCCGTGGGGCTGATTGTGCACAAACACACTCACACGCAACCCTCTCATGTTTCCAAAAGCAAAAAAAGAAAAAAATGAAAAACACAGTTTGCAGTGAGTGCTTGGTGTGGAGTCAGAACCAGGACGGGATCCAGGCACCGCGGCTCTCGGTGTGGAGAAGCCGGGCTGACATTTCCTCTAAGACTTTGAGGTTAATGGCAGCCTCATGCCAAGTCTGGAGCGAAGCCGGGGAGAGAGGAGAGCGCGCACGGAGGCCGGAAAGAGCGCGGGTGTGTCTGAAGGACACAGAGAAGGTCTCATTTCCAGACAGCCTTGAATGGAGGACGCGGGAGAAGCAGATGCTGACGCCGGTGCGGGCAGGGGGGTACAGGTGGCTCCAGCAGAGGGATCTGAGCTTTTCTCCAAGTGCAAGGGGAAGCCGTAGAAAGATGCTCGGGAGGGCATGAAGTGGCTGAACTCT
>PVHT020000009.1:17473999-17493550 GCA_004024745.2 Catagonus wagneri | reverse complement strand
GAGAGGGGGAGAGGGGAGGGGGGAGAGGTGATGCTGGGGGCGGAAGGGGACTCAGGGAGGAGCTCCGGTGGAAACTCCAGAGTCAGGAATGTGCCTGAAGCCGTGATGCGCGGTCCGGAAGGAGCAGAAGGGTGCGAGGCCGGGAAGGGAGGGAAGTGTGTTGAGAGCGGCTCCCGGGCTCGTGGTCCAGCCCGGGGCTGGTTCTGCTGTTGAAGCCCCTTGGGAAGAGCAGTGGGAGGAGCCGCGCAGACTCGGTGCAGACTCTGCCTCTGCGTTCACCCAGCCTGGGTCCCAGCCTCGTCTCCACCGCTTTCCAGCTGCCTCCGTTTTCTCCTTTAAAAAAAATGGGACTATTTAATACCATCCGGGCTCACGGGGTTGCTGTGAGGTGAGATGAGTTCATCAGTGTAATCAGAACAGCACCTGCTCGAGTATAGACAGGTAGAATTCCAGTTCCCACAGGTGTCGATGGGGTCATCGACCCGACAAGGCTTTCTAGCCCACCTGCCCTTGCGTGGGGCTGGCTCTCGGCCAGAGGACGCAACCATTAAATAAATAGATATAACGCGCTTTGACACGTGTTTCTGGGGAAAGGAACAGGGGTCTACAAGAGAGAATAACAGAGGGAACAGAAATTAGATCGTGGTGGGCGGCCAGGAGGACATTTCTGGGGACGTCACATGTCATCCGAGTAGGCTTTAGCTAGGAGGGGGGGGTCACTCCAGATCTGGGGAGTAACGGAAGGCCCTAAGGTTGGCTAGACATGAGGTGTTCAGCATCTGACTGTGAGAGAGTGTGTTTGGAGCAGACCAAGCAAGGGGAGAGGGGCCCAGAGGCATCAGGCGGAGATGGCCCTGTGTTGGCTGGTTCATGGTCAGGAGCTGCGGTTTTATTCTAAGTGGGATATAGGCATGATTGAAATATTTTAGGCAGGAAGAGAGAAAGTCTGATGATTTTTTTTTTTTTTTTAATTTTAGGGCCTGGCTGCAGGCATACGGAAGTTCCCAGGCTAGGGGTCAAATCTGAGCTACAGCTGCTGGCCCACACCACAGCTCATGGCAATGCCAGATCCTTAACCCACTGAGCGAGGCCAGGGATCGAACTTGAATCCTCATGGAGACTAGTCAGGTTCTTCACCCGCAGAGCCGCAGTGGGAACTCCCTGACTGATATTTTTAAAACATCACTTTGGCTGCCCTGTGAGTTGGGTATAAATGGGGAGGCAGAGGGGGGAGCACCAGTTAAGAGATTCAGAGAAACTGTAGGAAAGTGGCTGAGGCTGTGATTGTCCAAGAAGGGTGGTGGCTTGGACGAGGGTGGTGACGGTGTGGGTGGAGGAGCGTGAATGTGCCCAAGATGTGTTTCCCCGGTAAAACCAATTTCTCATCTACAGGGCTGCCGTGGGCATTCGTGAATCATGCAGATGTCATCTATTCATCCCCCTGCTCAGATCCCCTCCATGGCTCCCCGGTGCTTTTAGGATGATGCCCACATTTCTTTTTGGGGTCACCAAGCCCCCATCGCACTGGGCCACTTGCACTCCTCTGGCCTTTGCATTTGTGCCCTGGGCATCGTGGCCTTTTCTTAGCTCTTAGAATGCACTTGGCTCCTAGGGGGGCCTGACCCTTGCTGTTGCTCCCTCCTAGAATCTCGTCATCCCCCTCCAAGCCCCCTCTCCCCGCCTGCTTCTTTCTGATGTCAGTTAGCCCCCTCCCTGCTGTCTGGACAGGTAAATGTGCACACTGCAGATATGAAAGGACAAGATGGAGAAGGCCTTCAAGGACCAAAGTGAAGAGGTCAAGACACTGAAGTTTATCCGCCAGGTCCATCTGAAAGCTCTCTGAGGTCAGTTCCCGTTATCCCAGCTCACGCTTGGTGCCTTGGCCGGCTGGACTGGGAGACAGGGTATCTAGGGTGACTGAGGGTGAAACCAGAGGCTGTGCTCGCCTGCCTTATCTTGTCTCATGGTGACAGCAAGCCTGTGAGGGAAATGCGGCAGATGGGGACGTGGAGGGTTCAAGAGAGGTGGCCTGCCCATGGTCACTCAGGGAGGAAGTGGCGGGCAGGGTCCAGGACTGGTCTGAAGGTCAAGGCGCACACTCTGTCCAGCAGGCGTGAATAGCCCGCCCCGTGTCCAGCCGGGCTGGCCTCACTGCAGGTGGATGTTCGGAGTCAAGAGGAAGGTTCTCGGTGTCCGTCTGCTCTCGACTGAGCTGTGTCCCCCCCTTCCCCCAGGTGCAGAGGTTGAAGCCCCAGCCCCCAACTGTGACCGTATTTGGAGGTGGGGCCTTCGGGAGATGATTCAGGTTCGTTGAGGTCATGGGAGCGGGCGCTCGTGCTGCGGTTTGTGGCTTTATAAGAAGAGGACAAGGGGTCCTGCTGTTTTGCAATGGAATTGCTGACCTCCCTGGAGTGCGGGGTTCCATTCCTGACCTGGCACAGTGGATTAGGGATCCAGCGTTGCTGCACGGCCACAGCGGCAGGCATAGGTTGCAACTGCACCTCAGATCTGACCCCAGACCAAAAAAAAAAAGAGATCTGCAATCCAGGGAGAGGGCTCTCATCCGAAACTGAATCGGCAGCACCTTGATTTGGGGTCTCCCAGACTCTAGAACTATGAGAATTAAATTTCTGCTCCTTAAACAGCCCCGTCAATGGTATTTTGTCATAAGAGCCCAAGCAAACCAAGACCCTGTCCTCTCCACTCATGGTCTGTTGTCCCTTGGAAGCGCCTGGGTCCTTCCATCCTTCACGCCTTCCATCTCACCTTCTCTTGACCTGGTGGGGAGGCGGCACTTTTCCAGATGGACGCTTGGCCACCCTTCAGAACCTAGCCTCTAATCCCCCAAACCCAAAGGCGAGACGAGAAGAATCGGAATTGCATTTGTCCCCATGCTGCCTGTTTCTCAGATGGCAACATTAAGGCAGAGTAAAGTCAAGGCCCATTCCAGCCAAACGCAAGCGCTCTCAGCCATGGCCCTGGAAGTCGGACCCTGTGTCCTTGCCGGCACTTGTCAGAGTCGTCTGGGCCCATTTGGTGACTCTGGTGACCTAGCACTATTTTCAGAAACAAAGTATTCCCTGGAGACCTCATGTGTCTGGGGCAGGCAGGGCTTCCGAGCAGCTCTGAATTGCATCGCGAGACGCTGGCTTGCCCACTCCTCCAGCGGGCCCTGCCCTCAGTGAGCGGCGGGCAGGCTCCATCTCGAAGGTCAGCAGCCATCCGGCGAGGTCTTCTCTCAGCCCAGGTCTCTGTCCTGCACCACCAGCTCTTCTCAGAGGCCTCAGGCTGCCTCGCAGGTGCAGCCCCAGATGGGGACAGCTGAGGACAAATCTGGAGCCGCCTTTCTTGCTTTATTTCCTACACTCCAGAGCCAGCGGGTCCTCGGTCCAGGCTTCTTGTGTGCCTCAGATCAACTCAGAGCGTCTTCTGGGAGAGCAGAGATCAACTATTCTAGAAAAAGGACATCTTCCTGACCACCGGCAATAAGGCCCAGATTCAGACTCTGGAGCCATTTGGAACACCTGGCCCTGAGGAACTAGCAGGAGGCTTGGCCACCAGCGAGGACCAGAGGGAACCGGACTCACTCTGCACTCGGAGCATGTCACCCAACCCTTCTGAGTGAGGGTCTCCAAGGGCCTCATAAACGGTGATGGAAGGAGACAGCTTCCTGGATGGGTTGGCCCAAGGATCAGCATTCAACTCAAGAGGGGAAGGATTTCATTCACGGGCTGGCTGAGGAGAAGGCCCTGCAAGAGCTGCCCGTAGGCCAGGGGAGAAGGGTAACCCTGCTGAGTCCAGGCCGGACAGGCGCTCAGCCTGTAACATGCGTTGTTGGCTATGTGTAGTCATCAGCCGCGTTCTGCAGATGGCAGAGCTGAGGTCCGGAGCAACTTTCTGGCTGGAAAGTGACACAGGAGGCATTCAGACTCGGGGATTCCAAGCCCATAGTGTTCCCACTGCTCCTATGAGGCCTTACATCTGCAAAGCATTTTACGGTTTACCAAGCATTTAATGTTACAAAGCATTTAACCGCGCATCATTTTATTCATTCCTTACCATAACTCAGCCAGGCAGGAAGTTCAGAGGGGACTAGGCCCATTTTATTGATGAAGGAATGGAGGCTGGGAGAGGAGGAATTAATTGCCTGTGTTCTTATCGCAGCAATAGTAATTCATGTCTATATGATGATTTATAGCTTACAGAATGCTTTTTCTTTTTTTAAAATGGCCACAGCCGTGGCATATGGAAGTTCCCAGGCCAGGGGTTGAATCTGAGCTGTGGCTGTGCCTTACACCACAGCTGTGGCAACACCAGATCCTTTAATCCACTGTGCCAGGCCAGGGATGGGATCTGCAACTCGGCAGTGAGCCGAGCCACTGTAGTCAGATTCCTTTTTTTTTTTGTCTTTTTTAGGGCCACACCCGTGGCATATGGAGGTTCCCATGCTAGGGGTGGAATCAGAGCTGTAGCTGCCAACCTACACCACAGCCACAGCAACGTGGGATCCAAGCCACATCATAGCTCAGGGCAACGCCGGATCCTTAACCCACTGAACGAGGCCAGGGATAGAACCCGCGTCCTAGTCGGGTTTGTTAACCACTGAGCCACGAAAGGAATTCCAAGGGGTCAGATTCTTAACCCTCTTCTCCACAGCAGGAACTCCCGCTTTCTTATTTGGGACATCACAATAGCTCCATGAGGTAAGCGGGCGGGCTGCTGTTATTATTATTATCGTTGTTGTTATCGTCATTATTACTATCGGTAGTAGTACTAGTCCTGTTATATCACAGATGAGTAAGCTAAGATTCGGAGAAGTTAAGGAAGAAGATGAGAAATGAATATTGATGCGTCGTACCTAGAGCTAAATACCACAGCTATGTCACCTCACCGAATCCTAGCAGCCCTCGGGAAAATATTTGCAAAGGCTTCTCATTCACCCACTCATGTCTTCATTCATGAGTGTTTGAAGGCAAGTGCTGCCAGGACCCCTGCTGTGGATCTGTTACTGTTCCAGGCACAGAGAATACGGCACAGAGAATCCTGGTCTGCACTGAGCATATATTCTTTTGGGTGTGGGTGAAACAGACCATAAATAAACCAGTAAATATATACTCTGCCAGATGGCCCTCATGGCCAAGAAGGAAAATAAAGCGGGATAAAGGCAAGGTGCTCGGGAATGACAGGGTGGTCTGATTCGGCAGCACAAGCCGAGATCTGAGTCCCGTGAGAGGAGAGGGGCTTCAGTGGGGTCTCGAATGATTAAGGGTGGATGTGCCTCGGAGGAAAGCCGAGGAGAAACGCTGGTGTGATCAGCACCCAGTGAGGGCAGCTTTTCTGTCTGGAGGGTTTAAAGGGAGCCCAGACCGTTACAGCGTCGCTTCATCGAATCCTTACAACCACGGGATGCGGGGATTGAAGGAAACCGAGGCTGGATGATGAAGTTTCCTGCCTCATAGCCGGTAAGTTGCAGCACCAAGACTGGACCCGGGCATCAAGCTGGTATCGCTGCCCATCCCAGGACGTCTCTGGAAGGAGTGTTTGGGGGGAAGCAAGGGGGAGGGTGGCGGGAGTGCACCCAGCCCATGGGCGAAAGCACACGCTGTGGGACTTGCAGGGCAGGCTAAGAGATAGGGCCCCGTCCCCAAGGTGGTGGCGAACCACGGGGTGGGGAGGCCTTAAGCAGGGGCAAGACTGAAGCAGGTGTATGTTTCATTGAGAGCACTCTGCCTGGAGAGGGAGGGGGAGAATCTAGGAGCTCCTGGGGCAGCTGGAGGGATGAGGGTGTCACGCACTAAGATGGGGAGGTGACGGGGTGCAGGAGCCTCCCCGCTGCCAATCCCATTCAAGAAATCCTGCCTAAGGCCAAAGTCCTTAGACTGGAATCCAGGACCAGTGGGGGAGTGGGGAGAACATCTGGGCAGCTGGATGGGAAAACGTTATGTCCTCCTTTGTGTCGTCCTAGGGAATGCATCATTTCCTCTCAGTATCAGTGCAGGCACCAGCACAGAGCAGCGCCGTCAGTAACTGTGACTTTGTCACCAGTAGTAGACACCACGTGTTTTCAGGTCACGTTACAGTTGTTACAGGCATCTTGGAACTTTGTTTCTACTCGTAACTCCGTTAAAACTGTGAAAGGCCATGGGCTCAAGACCAGATTGGCTGATGGATACATGAACGAGAAGCACCAGTAATAGCCACTGCAACAGTTTGCTAACAAGATTTAAATATAATTACCGTGGCTTGGTTATTTGACTTCATTCATTGAAAAAGATTATTTTGGGAGGACATCTGTAGGCTTCAGCAGCTGCCAGATGGGTCTGTGATGCAAAAAAAGGGAGGGGTGGTGGTTAGAACTCTGGGATGGGACCTGCCTGATCCTTAGGCGTCTTATACTTTTAATTCTCTCCGTTGGTCCCATAAGAGACAGTAGTGGTTCTGGTCTGGAGGCTGAAGTCTGGTCTTGTGCAACTCCTTAGCCTTGGGGTTCATGAACAGAGCTCAGAAAAATGTTATTTTAATTTGGAATTGATGTGGGCCAAGGGTTTGCGCACACATTTGGATTTCTGGCTTCTCTTACAGAATCAGAAGGTCTGGCAACCCTGAGACCCTCCACCTTCCAGGGTGAGATGACTGGAGCTCAGCAGCAGCCACCCCTGTGGACCGAGGGCTCTTCCCCAACTTGCCCCAGCCCCCCGGGGTACCCTGATGGGCCCCAAGGTCTTTGAGGTTTTGGTCCCCAGATGGGGGACAGATGTGACTTAGGGAGGCCCCTGAGTCACTCTCCAATTCCAGGGACAAGCTTAAGGGCAAGTGATGATTTGCTGAACTGCTCCCGTCTACACTGCAGACACGATCTGAAGCTTCGGCCAGACAGTCAGGCACCTTGGGAGCCATGGACAGCTCCCAGTCTCCTGGAGCCCAGTCTTGCTTCTGGCTTCACTGTACTCACTGCCTGTTCCTCCAAGCTCCCCCCCGCTTCTCAGACTTCAGGACAGCTGTCACCCCCTGGGAGAGGAGGGTTCCCTGACCACTCTCCAAATTTGTGCCCCCAGCTCCAGACACTTTCTTGCTACCCTGCTTTCTTTTCCTCAAAGGACTTGCCCTCATCCAAAAGATAACATTAATTTGACAGAACACTGTAAATCAACTATAATGGAAAAAATAAAAATCATAAAATAAAAAAAAATTGGAGTTCCTGTCGTGGCTCAGTGGAAACAAATCTGACTAGCATCCATGAGGATGCAGGTTCAATCCCTGGCCTTACTCAGTGGGTTAAGGATCCGGCGGAGCCATAAGCTGTGGTGTAGGTTGCAGATGTGGCTTGGATCCCTCGTTGCTGTGGCTGTGGCGTAGGCCGGCAGCTAGAGCTCCGATTGGACCCCTAGCCCGGGAACCTCCATATGCTGTGGGTGGGGCCCTAAAAAAAAAGGACACGAAAAAAAAATGACATTGCTAACTTACTCCTTTACCAGGAGACTTCGCGATGGCCAAGTCCTGCATGGCTAGACACTGCTGGTCCTTTGCAAACTTTGGATAAATCCTGAAGAGTAAACAGACAATAGGTAGGTGGAGGCCTTATCCCATCCTGGTCCCGCACCTCCATCCTTCACCCAGGGGTCAGAGTCAGGCTCAGGGACTCGGCAGAGACGACCATTTAGTAACTTGCCTGGCGATTTTGAAGAGCTGACTTTTCAGCTTTTGTCAACATACCCTTGCAGGCAAATGTCGTGCCTGCCGCTGCCTTCCTGGGGGTGGGGGAGGTCACAGGGAAAATCTTTGAACTTTTCTGCCCTGGTTTCCTCACGCATGTCCCAGGGAGAAATAACATTTGTCTCCTGGGGCTGGCTGTTTGTGCCAATGAAATGCCACGGGGGGCACATTCCCACCAGCACCAGAGCACATAGTAGGTGCTTGATGAAATACCTTGAGCCCCTTCTCCGTCCCCCTCGCCCCCCACCCCCACCTTTTTCCCTTTTTCAGTTGGAGCCGGAAGAAAGCTCGTCAATCACAGGATAATTTATGCAGCATGATATGCCTTTATTATTCCACGCTGAGTCGGGGCTTCTACTGTCCAATGAAGGTCAAAGGAGGTATGGCTTTTATCTCTCCAGCAACTCTGGAAACCCTGGGGGGAGGGGGCAAACTCACAGAGGTTTCCTCCTGAAAACAAACAGATCCTCTCCCCTGCCCTGAATAGCTTTCCTCAATCAAAGCTGTAAAAGTCTGCAAGCAGCGGGACTTTGCCCTGAGCCTGGAGGGGGCTAATAAAGCATTGAATGGAGAGAGTGACCCCTATCTGGCAGAGGGGTCCCCGCTGAGCCCGGGCCCGCGCCTGCTGCCTCGTGGAGAATTCAAAGGTCACGTGTCATTAGTCAGTGTCTTACAGCGAAATTATTGATAAAGGAGGAAGGAGACCCCTTCTGTTGCGGATCCCCAAAAGATTTTCTTCTCTCTTTTCTTTTCTTTTCTTTCTTTTTTTTTTCACTGTTGGAAAAGCAAGGCTGTGACATCTTTTTCTTGTTTTCTTTCAGAGACGAAAAGAACCAGTTTGAAATCAGGAGTTTCATGCTTTGGAAGACATAAAAGTCAGAGCCGGAAACTTTTCTTTTGGGTGCAGTTTCTCGGTGAAACCCAGACTCTGAGAAGCCACTAGATTTGGGTTCCCATGAAAACTTGTCTCATTCCATCCTTGTCCTGAAATTCTTCACAACAGCTCTCAAAACTCTCCAAGTCCATCGTTCCTCCTTTCTAACCTCAGATTTGGCCCAAGGCCTGGGCCCTCTGTAAAGACAGGACGGGGTGCACAGGGCGCTCCAATGGCTGTGAACCTCCGGCCGTCTCCGCCTCTCTCGGTGACTCAGTTTCCCCATCAGGACAGCGTCCCAGGCCCGGGGCGGGGCGGGGGGCAGTGACCTGATGACCTCAGGAGGGTCTGAGAAGCACTTGAAAGAGATCATCGGCCCTTCCTCCGCTGGCAAGAATGACAATGATCATATTTCCTTTATTATTTACTCAGCCAGGCAGTTTACAGCTGAGGCCAAAGTATGGTTGTGGTGGCGTTAATATTTAACCCATTAGCCATGGATTGATTCCATGACATTCCTGGGTTTATAGGTAGTCGTTACATTGCTTTTTATTTGTTGCCCATTTTGTGAAGTAATTAAGGCCCACATGGTACCTCGTCGGCAGATGCCTACCGCAAAGGCAGATCGCAGCGCCCGCCTGTGTGCGTGTGCCTGGGGATGCGTGCGCGTGTGTGTGGGGAGTATGCCTGCGTTACACATGGCACTTAGCGGGGACGGTAGGAATCACCTGCAGTCAGAAATCCTCTGGGGCGTTGCTTAAACCTGTCACAAAGCCCTGTCTCTCTGGTTGTGTGTGTGTATAACACTATACAATAGCAAATAGTACACAACTGCAACAGAAAGGAGCGGCGCTGGAGCAAATTGCTTTTGCTCTGCACATCAGATGAAGCACTTGGCTGGCTTTTAGAGGACAGGTTATGGGAATATTCTGTATCTTTAAACACTGAAATCTTGCTCCTTCCGGTAAGATGCTCAGAGGGACCGCTCCCTATTTACATCTTTGGTGTTAAAATTGAATTTAAGTTAAATGCTCTTGTCATGTGACCTCCATAATAGCTGCTTGTTTTTTTTTTTTCCTCCCACATGCCATCTTTGGGTGTTGGGTTACTTTAACTCCAAATAAATTAACATCCTCACTTCTCACTCACCTTATTGGAGGGCAACAGCCCTTGGGCAGGCCGGCACATGCCACATGTAAGCCGTATGGTTTTATAAAAGTGATGGAGATGACACTGAACCAGAAAGCAGTGCCTGTGGCTGGGGGATGGAACGCCCCCTGCCACCAGCTGGCAGATGCCTGGTAGGGAGCTCAAGGCAGGAGCTCTGGGGCTGTTCTCCCTCCAGCACAAGAATTTCTGGAGAAGGAATAAGGGCTGCATCACTGTTCGGCCCCCAGTCATTGTCAGGCCAGGATCGAACGGGGTGGGCCGGGGACTAGAGGTAGGAGCGGGGGGAGACTCAGGGGAGGTGGGGCCGGGAGGGGTCAGGCTGTGATGGTGAAGGAACACCTGACGCTGAGCTTTGCCGAAATGAATGAGCGGAGGTCAGAAGCTGTGCGCTCCCGGGGGCTCCCTGACCAGGGTACTGGCCTCTGCTTCCTCTCCGGACCCCCTGCGCTCTTCTCTCGGCTTCTCTCTGGCCCCTCTGCTTGCTGCCTATTCTATCAGGGGAGGCTGCAGGCACCCCCGGGACAAAAAGGAAGACCCGTTTGCCTCCAGTTCCTCTGGGCTGGACCAGGGCCTGGCCAGAGCAGCTCAGTGTTTGGCGGGCAGGGAACTCCACTCAGTATCTTGTAGTAACCTATAATGGAAAAGAATCCGAAAAAGAATATGCGTATGTATTGAATACACTGAATTACTTTGCTGTGCACTTGAATTTACAATATTATAAATTAACTACACTTCAATTTAAAAGATCAGATAAAGGGATAAATCAATGTGTAAAGTCTCCACCACAGATGAACAGGGACAGATACTTAGGCATCCTACGTGACCAAGATCATTTCAGATTGATGCGTATATACACCCTTAGGGACAGTAAACAATCATACTGCTGCATCTCACACTCCTGTCTGACAGTTAAAAAAAAAAAAAGTCTCTGGCTGGTAAAAATATAATCATTGAGAAACACAGTCATAGCTAATTCTTTTTTGTTTTTTTACCTTTTATAAGTGAAAATAAAAACATTTAGCAACTGGTTGTAGGTAATAGCATAAGAGGAGAGGCTTTCTGGAAATAAATTCATGATTTTTATTTTTTTTTAGGGCCCCACCTGCGGCATGGAAGTTCCCAGGCTAGGGGTTGAATCAGAGCTGCAGCAGCCGGCCTCCCCCACAGCCACAGCAACGCAGAATCCAAGCCTCCCTGTGACCTACATCAGAGCCAGTGCCGGATCCCCCACCCACTGAGTGATGCCAGGGATCGAACCCGAATCCTCGTGGATATTAGTTGGGCTGAACTAGCTGAACCGCAATGGGAACCCTGTTTTTTTTTTCTTTTTTCTTTTAAATCACAAAACAAGAGGCATCAAAATGTGATATGGTATCATTTGGTTCTGTTCAGACTTTTTAAGAAGACACAGGTTTCGAAGAGTCAGGGGACAGTGTCACCTGTGCTATGCCCTGGCATTTCCCCACTTAGAATGTGGGCGACAGCAGTGTCTGCTTCATGGGGGCCTGTTATGCGGCCTGCACGGGACATGGTAACACCGTTAGCACAGGACTGTTCTATCAGCCACTGTTAGAATGGGAGGATTCTTGGGGCCTGAGTTTCTTCCCCAGTAAATGAATGGGCCGGCTCCCAGCGCCTGGGTCCTCTGCGGACTTCTGGCCTACCCAGTAGTGGGTAATCCAGGGTTTGTTAAGTGCCACATAACTACCGATTTTGTTCCCCCGCCCACTTGCTCCCTCTAGAGTGCCCGAGAGCCCTGAGGAAAGCTGAAAAGAGAAATACCCAGCATGGCCTTGCCCCTTGCAGTTACTCCCACAGGGAGTCCTGCAGTATTAGCCCAGCCAACAGAGCAGGGGAGTGAAACAGTGTTTGGGGTGCCCTCCCCCTAGGAGTGGGGGAGACAGCAGGGTTCTTCTTAAGTTTTCCCTTGGGGATTGCCATTTTATTAGCATAGTGATAAATAAGGCCAGATAAGAGCCCTCCGGTTTCACATCTGGGCTGTAGGAACTGTGTCTGGGCGAATCCCAGCGGGAGCAGGGCGGCAGGGGCCGCTGGGCTGTGCCTCCAGCTCAGAGGGAAGCAAGTTTTGACAACAGCAATGCTAATTGATGAAATGTTCTCATCAGGAGATAACAGTGCAGAGAGTGTCACGTTTTTATTTCTTTTGGGCCGGGAGGGCCTTCCCTTCCTTTAATATTTCTATTGATCCCTGTGTATTATATCCAAGTAGCAGCGCTCCAACCCCCCACCCCACCGCACCACCCGCGCCACCGTGTGTGAGTTCTTCTTGAACCCTGAGGCTCAGTCGCTCTTCATCTTAAATCATGTTTATTGGAGTTCCCCTTGTGGCTCAGCAGAAACAAACCCGAGCAGTATCCATGAGGACGTAGTTTCGATCCCTGGCCTCGCTCAGTGGGTTGAGGATCCGATGTTTCTGTGAGCTGTGGTGTAGGTCACAGATGCAGCTCAGATCTGGCGTTGCTGTGGCCTCGGATAAGCCAGTGACTACAGCTTCTCTTTGACCCCTAGCCTGGGAACCTCCATATGTTACAGGTTTTGCCTTAAAAAAAAAAAAATATATATATATATATATATATATATATATATATATATATACACAAACAGCCAACTGAGTGAGAAAAACAAAACTCAACAAACCAAAAATCTCAAAAATTCTCTAGTAAACTCCTTCCTGGCCCTGCTTTCTATCCCCTGAGTGATAGAAAGCTCCCTGAGGGAGCAAACTTGTTCTCAATAACTTGCTGACACCACGAGCCCTTAAGAGGAACAGTTCAATGACATTTAAGCAATTTCTTCTTTGAATTCAGGACACATAATTCTTTTTCTATTGGCTTGCAGATAGTAGACACTAGCCTCTTGTAGGAGTGTTGGATATATGCGTATTATTGCTCAGGAGAGAGATCAGTGCTTTACAGGATATTGCATCTTGCAAATCTAAAACCTAAGATAGAGTCATCTCTTGAATGTGGAGTTATATGCAGAGCAGAGGAGTATGCCTGACTCTGCTTGGATGGCTCAGAGAAACTTTCACAGAAGAGGGCACCATGGAGTTAGGTCTTGAAGGATGAATAGGAGTTTTCTAGTTACGGAGTAGAGGAGGGCACAATAAGTGCATGAAATGGCTTGTGCAAAGACATAAACATTTTAAATAAGATTTGTTTATTTGAGTGATGGTGAGTCACCTGGTATGGCTGAAATATGGGGAAGTGACTGGAATAGCCTAGAAAGACAGGTTGGGCCAGGTTGTGAAAGTCTTTGACTGCCAGGTTAAGGGGATTTAATTTTTCATTCTGAAGGCAGTGGGGAGCTATGGAAGATTATAAACAGGAAAGTGAAACAATAGAGTTGACCAGTGACAGACAGATTGGCTGGATAGGAAGAGACATTGGAAGCAGGAAGGTAAATGAAGAGAAGGCAAAGAGCACAGGGAGTTTTCTTTTGTTTGTTCCTTGGTGATCCAAGTTCTTTCTAGGGCGTTAGTACATAACCTACTAAGGATATTCCACTTTTAGGTCTTTCTCTTGTAACCAGACTCCCATACAGGTCAATGTACATGGGTATTCCTTGCGATAGTACCTATATTAGAAGACCCATATAAAATTGTTATTTTTGTAGGTCTGAAAACGGTCAAATCTTGATAAATTCATGTGATTCAACTTAATAGTAGCAAAGCATTTGCCAAGACCTCAATGCTGATCAACTGGAAACAGGTGGCTTGTGGCATCCATGTGGATGGACCAGCTTTGTGTAAGCCTGTGTGCTCTAGCGTTACCTCTAAAACCCATTAAGGACTTACTGCTTTTTTTAAGGCATGATAATAGTATTATGGGTGTACTTCAAAAAGCGTCTTTATCTTTCAGATGGCCAACCTGAACTCTTTACAGTTAAAAATAATACGATGTTTGATATTTGCTTCAAAATAGTCTGGGGCAGGGTGGGGTGGGTGGGGGAAGGTGGATGGAGAGAGAGAATAAACAAGATTGGCCAAGAACAGAGTCTTGTTGAAGCCTGCTGATGGACACATGAGAATTTGTATTATCTTTGGTCTACTTTTGAATAGGCCTGGGAAACTTCCATAATACCATGTTTTTGAAAATGCACCAGGTAGAACAGTTTTTAGAGGATGCAGTCATTTGCGTAGAAGGACGGGATGGGTGTAAGTACCTATACACACATACTATACACTGGTTTGGCATAAAATGCTGCACCCTTGGCAAATGGAGGTTCCCAGGCTAGGGGTCTAATCGGAGCTACAGCTGCCAGCCTACACCACAGCCACAGCAACGCTAGATCCGAGCTGCGTCTGTGACCTACACTATAGCTCGTGGCAATGCCAGATCCTTAACCCACTGAGCAGGGCGAGTGACTGAACCTGCGTCCTCATGGATGCTAGTCAGATTTGTTATGCTGAGCCACAAGAGGAACTCCCAATAAAACTTTAAAAAATGAAAAAAAAAAAAAGAGTTCCCTGGTGGCCTAGTGGTTAAGGGTCTGGTGTTGTCACCAATGTGGCTCTGGTTCCAGCTCTGGCCCGGGAGTTTCTGCTTGCTGTGAGTGTGTGTGTGTGGGGAAAGGTGGTAAAATAAAAGCACAATGTAAAAACAAGACAAAGGAGTACCCACTATGACCCAACAGATTAGGCAGCACCAGGACCCAGGTTCGATTCCCACCCAGCAGAGTGGTTTGAAGGATCCTGCGTTGCTGCAGATGTAGCATAGGTTGCAGCTGTGGCTAAAGTCCGATCTGTGGCGGGGAAACTCCGTATGCTACGGGACGGCCAAAGAAGAACAAAAAGAAAAAGAAAACTGCATTGTATTTCCAGCTCTGCACTAACCCACAATGTGTGCTGCCCTCAGTTTGCTCATCCAGAGACAAGCAGACGGCAGAAAGCATTACCTCCAGGCCCGGTGTGGAATAGAAATGGAAACGTGTGTAGATATAATACGATAACAGTGTAGGGTGCAGGCCATGAAAGTGCATGTGGGAAAGAAAGTCCCACAGCGCCTTTGGAAGAACCACACCGCGAAGTGTTGGGTGTGACGCCCGCTCCTCATTAGGTCAAGAGGCTGGATTTCTGCCCCCAGCTGTCTCCATTAATCCGAGTCACCAGACGCTGGTTCCACGGCACCTGTCACTTCCTACCTGTGGATTCCCCTCAAAGCCCAGGCCGCTCCCTCCAGGGGAAGGAACCCGAAAGCTGACTCAGCCCTTTTTCCGTGGGTTCATTTCTAGGGTGAGCTGGAGGCAGACCTTGGCAGGGGCCGGAGAGAATTTGCTGGCTCACATTTCATAAAACTCTTCCACGGTGGCGTTGGGGAGAAGCACAAGCAGCCTGTGCGTGGATTCCAGTGCAGGGGAGGGTAGATTTCCCGGGGAGCGGACTGTCGGACTGTCGAAGGGGCCTCTGGGGTTGTTTACCTAACACCCTGACACATGCAGAACTGAAGCTGCTTCCCCTTTCTCACCAATAACTCCATCCCACCAAGGTACCCATGTTTCTTCTTGTAACAAGGTTCTCTCCAGGGCTTAGAAAGTTAAGGAGGCTCAAACTAGGAATGAGAATCTGAAACCAACATTCAAAGTTGCTGCCCCTGGGAGTTCCCGTTGTGGCACAGCGGAAACAAATTCGACTAGTATCCATGAGGATGCAGGTTCAATCCCTGGCCTTGCCCAGTGGGTTAAGGATCCGGCGTTGCCATAAGCTGTGGTGAAGGTCACAGACGAGGCTGTGGCTATGGTGTGGGCTGGCGGCTACAGCTCCGATTCCACCCCTGGCCTGCGAACCTCCATATGCCGTGGGTGCAGCCCTCGAGAAGCAAAAAGCAAAAAAAAAAAAAAAAAAAAAATAACGGAGTTGCTGACGCTGGAACCTTAACCCTCAACCTTGAGGGTTAGTTGCCTGAGGCAGCCGCTAGTGAGAGATTATTGATTATTTCCTACGCTGTATTTCTTATGACAAAGGGGATCGTAAACATTCTTTTCTTGCCTTCTGTAAGTAACCACGTGGATCTGAGCTGGGGGGGTGCTGGTTGAAAGGGGGACTCTGAAACGCGCGTGTGCAGAGAAGCGTCGTTGGGAAGAGGAAAGTGATCTCAGCGCCTCAGCTTCTCTGGGGCAGAACATTCAAAGGCAGCAAAGGTCATGGATACTTCAGTCACTCACCAGTCGATTGTCACAGTCAATAGCTGTGCGGACTGGGATATCAACTGAGTGAGCTGTTTGGCTTGGGTGACACAGAGAGAGTGGGAGACTGGCTTACGCCCCGGGATTGGTCCCACACAAGCCAGTGTGACAGGTTCCAAGGAGCCTGGGCTTTGGAGCACGAGCACTTAATTTCTCATTCGTGATAATTATATAAATAATAGATATTGTACACAATTACAATATGTGCCAATAGAGACTGAGTATTTATCATGTGCAAGAACCTGCGATAAAGCATTTTATGTGTGTCTAAGCAGTGTTCATGTGCTAACCCTCACGATAACCTTTTTTTTTTTCTTTTTCGGCCACAGCATATGGAAGTTCCTGGGCCAGAGATCAAATCCAAGCCAGAGCTGTGACCTCCATCACAGCTGCAGCAACACCCGATCCTTAGCCCCACTGCTCTAGGCTGGGGATCGAACCGGTGCCTCCAGAGAGACAAGCTGGATCATTAACCTACCGCACCACAGCAGGAACTCCGTAACCCTCACAATAACCTTCAAAGGTTATTTTATTCCCCTTTCACTGACCTATCTATCTATCTATCTATCTATTTATTTTGCTTTTTGGGGCTGCACCTGCAGCATATGGAGGCTCCCAGGCTAGGGCTCAAATTGGAGCTATAGGGGCTGTCCTACACCACAGCCACAGCAACGTAGGATCCGAGCTGTGTCTGTGACCTATACCACAGCTCACGACAATGCCAGATCCTTAACTCACTGAGCAAAGCTAGGGAGCGAACCTGCATCCTCGTGGATGCTTGTCAGATTTGTTAACTGCTGAGCCATGAGGGGAACTCCTCGCTGACATTTTTATTCCCATTTCACCGACAAAGCAGTAGAGGTACTGAGAGATCAAGTCCTCCAAGTTTTCATGTGGTTGTTGAATAGCAGATTTGAAGTCAGCTCAGAAGGCAGACTCACAAAACTGCTTAATCTGCAAAAGGGACAGAAAACAAGTGAAAATTTTCCGAATAAGCCTCAGGACACTCTCTTGGGACTTTACCTGGCTAAAAGCGTCTCCCACACCTGGGAGCTAGGTAGGCTCACTCTTAGGTCTCTTGTGGTTGCAACCAAGGAAACCCAGTTCAAACTGGCTTATTGAAAATAAAGGGGAATTTACTGATGCCCATCGCTGAAACTATAGGCCAGGATCTGGCTTCAGGCATGGCTCTCTCCAGGACCCGGCTCCCCTCTGCTGCCTCGTGGCTGTTGCTGAACCCACTTCCTGGACACGGGAAGGAGTTTTTCTGATTGGACCTGAGTCACTCTTGAAACCCAAACCTTATGGGCTGCAGGTGGACCAGAGAATGTCCAAAAGGAAAAATCGAGGCGCCATGAGCGCAAGGGAGAGCAAGGCTGGGTGAGCCAGAACGAATGCTGTCCATGATGTATTTCCTTGAAGGAGGAAGTTGAGAGTCGCAGACAGGAGCTGATGGGCCCAGACTTTTGATTATACCAGTTGGTGGAGAGCAATAGTAATGATGATTATGATGATGATCAATACAGTCCTCAAGCTGCCATGAAGACTGAGTCACAGTGCCTGGCACATAGTAGGTGCTCATTAAAAGTTGCTGCCTTGAACTGAGTAACAGTTTTCACGAATCCAACGAGTTATGTGGCAATACCGCCAAATTCTGCTTTGGCAAATCTAACATAACAGGATATTCTTTTCCCTCTTGGCATTAAGGCAGAAAACCATTCTCTCTGTTTCTCTCAAGAATCAGAGTTAACAGGAGGCTGAGCAGTGGGGGGCGGAATCTATGCTCATAAGTTCTGCCAGTTATTTTTACACCCAAAGTCATGCCTCCAGCAGACTCCCTTGAGCTCCCAGAGGAAAGCTGCCCGCTCATTTTTGGGTGGCGGCGGTGGCAGCGGTGGCAGCAGCAGCAGCGACACACACAAAATTCTCAGACATGATTTCCCTACTTGCTCCAAGCTGAGCTCCAACACTTGGCCCAGATGAAACCAATCTGGTCCAGATTTAACGAAGGCACACGTACAGACAGATACCATTTGGATTTGAGACCCACTCAGGGAAAAGTGTCAGCAGAGCAATTTGCTAAGACTAATGAATGGCTTTGGGCAAACGCGTTGAGAGCCAGGGTCAGAAGGAGCTCTGCGAGAGGGAGGGCAGAGGCCTGGCTGTGAAGGATCAGGCTTTGCCTGGTGCATTCAGATACCGGTCCCTTTGTGCAGCCAGATGGGGGGCTGTGGGTGATAAGGGCTGGACGGAAGGCTGTGCTGGGCTCAGGCGCTGTGTGGACACACTGGACAGGCTGACTGTCAGCTGGGGAGTGAGCGAAACCTCCCAGAAGCCAGATGAATGAGGTGGCTCTTTATAAAGGGGGCTTAGGAGTCAGAGCCAAAGAAAGTGACAGAAAGACGGTCTCAGACTGTAGCTGAGGGATGGAAGGAAGACTTTCTCACCTCCCTGTATATCCTTTTGCGTCTTAAATTTTGGATGCTACGCAGGCACATAATTTCATAAATATAAATTACAATTCATAAAATACACCACTTGTGTGTATATTTATTTATGTATGTGATCATTGATTCTATTTGTACATACACGTTTGTGAACATTTAAGAAATGAGCTGGGAGGCTGGTTTTTGCTTCTGGGAAGGAAGGAACAGATTGAAATGGGTGGTGGATAGTTAAAGATAGTTAAAAGCACTTTTTTGTTGTTGTTGCTTTTTTTGGCCACTCCCGAGGCATGCAGAAGTTCCCTGGCCAGGGATCCAGCTGGCACCACGGCAGTGAGTAGAGCCACGGCAGTGACATCACTGGATCTTTAACCTGTTGAGCCACCAGGGAACTCCAAAGGGAATTTAGCTTTATCTGTAGTGATTTCTTTCTTTCTTTCCTTTTTTTAAGGGCCGTACCTGCATCGTATAGAATTTCCCAGGCTAGGGGTCAGATTGGAGCTACAGCAGCTGGCCTGCACCACAGCCACAGCAACGCCAGATTCAAGCCTCATCTGCGACCTGTGCCACAGCTCACGGGGACGCGGGACCCTTAACCCACTGAGCAAGGCCAGGGCTGAACCCTCATCCTCATGGATACCAGTCGGATTTGTTACCACTGAGCCGCAGCAGTAACTCCTAATGGTTTATTTCTTTTCAGAAAAACTCTAAAAGCAAACACAAAAGCTTACAGGGTATGGGATGTGTTCTGCTTATCCTCGATGGTTTAAAGCGTTTCCTAAAACCAAGTAGGAACTATCTGCGCACAGGCCTGGCACATCGGGGGAAATGCAAGGGAGTATTAAGTGTGAAGTTCAGGCTCTGATGGTGGGAGATGAGGGCTTGGAGAACCAGGGCACTTGGACTGGACAAGTGGAAGGGGTCTTTTGGTGCCCAAGGACTTCCACCCCCCAGGTCTTATCTGCTTTCTGGGCCTGATTAGATAGAGCCAACTGGAAGGAGCCTGGCCTTTAGCAGGGGCGGTGGTCCTTCTGGGGAGGGGAGGGTTGAAAGCCTCATCCTGCGGTCTGGCTGGAGCCAGACTGAGGGTCTGTGCTCCTTGAATTGAGCCGGCCTTCCTTCCTCCTTCCTCCCTTCCTCCTTCCT
>PVHT020000009.1:17460846-17473899 GCA_004024745.2 Catagonus wagneri | reverse complement strand
CCTCCCTCCCTCCCTCCCTCCCTCCCTTCCTTCCTTCCTTCCTTCCTTCCTTCCTTCCTTCCTTCCTTCCTTCCCTTCCATCTTTCTGAGTGGCTGCAGGTGCAACATATAGAAGTTCTGGAGCCAGGGACCCACTGGTTGCACTTCCTTTAGCCCACCACCCTGGGCTGGAGATCGAATCCACACCTCTGCAGCCACCCAAGCTGCTGCAGTCAGATTCTTAACCGCTGGGCCACAGTGAGAACTCTTGGCTTGAACTTCCTGAAGGCCTCCACGCACTCAGTGGCCACGGAGGGAGGCAGGGAGGGAGATTAGCATAAATCTGAGTGGACGCAATCATCGTGAGCCGAAAAGCCGGAGAAAGTCTGGCCCTCGAGTGGGGCGCATCCCCGTCGCCTAGACGTCGGAGGCAGCTCTGTCAGACTCCCGGCCTCGGCACCTGACAGATCCAAAGCAGGGAGAGGAGCACATGGTGACGAGTTGCCTGCCCTGCTCACTGTGGTTTTTCCCTTGCAGTTTCTTCCCAGCAAGGAGTCTTTGTCTCTGGTCCTGGGGTGGCATTCCAGGCTCGAGGAAAGGGAACATTTCACACCCACCGGGCCAAGTCCATTTATTTTGATTATTCCCGTACCCTTGTCAAAAATGGTGCCAAGGTGTATAAACAGACCAATTTCTGGGATTGTTTCAATATTAAATTATTCGCTCTCTTGGCCTTGAGGGGGTTCCAAGGGAAAGCGATTGAAGTCAGGTCCAAAAATAGCTACCTTTGATTTTCAGTCCTGGTGTAAATGTGGGTGAACTTAGAGCTTCTGGCATTGACATCAGTGAACCAGGGACAGCCTGAGTTGGGGACTGGGGGCCGGGGTTGGGGTGCAGAGCGTGAGGGAGGTAAGTTGGGCACTGCCTCTACTTACCTTTCTCCCCAAGCCCCAAGACAAGAAGAGACATTTTAAGGAAGGCTTTTGGCAGTGATGCCTTCAAGTGCCAGGTGCGCCCAACAAGCGAGCATTAAGTCAAGGTCAGGATTAGGTGTTGATTAGGAAGAAAGGGATTATGACCAAGTATAATAAGAAAGAAAGAGGCCAGAGAGGAGAGATAATGCCTGAAATTTGACCTGCTCTGACCACGGACCCCCAAAAGCAAATAAACTTCAGTGAGAGATGCGATGAATGGGAGTTTTGCTGTGGCTGTAGTGTAGGCCCATTTTACCCAAGCGTGTGGCCGAAAGCTGGGGCTTTGGAATAAAGCAGATGTGGGTTTGAATCAGGGCGGCTCCTAGCTATGTGACCTATGGTAAGTTTCTGAATCTCCCTAAGGCTCAGTTCTCTTCCCTGGACAACGTGGACCGTAGGAATGGTGTGGGGTTGATGGCCTTTAAGGATGTTTGTGGAGTGTCTAGCCCTGGGCACAGCTTCCAGAAGGCAGGCATTTAAGTGAGTGTGCTTTCTTAGTGGGCTGTTTCAACACAGCGGCCTGCCATCGCTTTGGACCCTGGGGCCTTTCATAGTGTTTTGCACACCGTAGGTGTTTATTAAAAGTTTTCAGATTGATTAGATGGCAATTTTCAATTCGTCCCACATTTATATAGTTCTGGTCTCTGGGGAATATCAGTCAGGCAAGACAGAGTCCCCCCAACACTGGTTCTAAGTTGGAGTCATAAGAACTGCTTTGATGAGTTCCTGTTGTGGCTTAGCTAGTTAAGAACCCAACATTGTTTTTGTGAGGATGAAGATTCAATCCCTGACCTTGCTCAGTGGGTTAAGTATCTGGTGTTGCTGAAAGCTCTGCTGTAGGTTGCAGAGGTGGCTCAGATCAGCGTTGCTGTGGCTGTAGTGTATGCCCATTTTACCCAATCCTGGTATATATTTCCATATATGCTGCAGATGCCGTGGTAAACAACAACAACAATAAACAACAACTTCATTGAGTTAAGTGCATTGGAGTAGAGAATATATTGATCATTGGGGTCTGACCAAGTGGGGTCTTACCTGGTGCACTTGGCCTGAGAGCTCCATCCTGATGCCTTTGATGGTGCTTGGCCTGTCACCGTGTCTTCACCAGCTCTGGGAGAAGAATAAACCTCAGTCATATTTTTGCCTGGAGGCCCGAAATTTCTAGAGACTGGAAAGGAAGTTGATGCCACCCACAACCATGGGATTCAAAGGCAAGTTTCCAATCGGATCTGATCTCTCTTTTGATTTCTCCAGCTGCCTGCTAGGCACTGCCACCTGTGAGCTCATCGTATGTCTCTCCAGCCTTCCCCGTCTTATGAACTGGCACCACCATCCAGCTGCAGCCAGGAACAGAAGCTTTCATGACACTGACAAATGCTTAATGGTGTGCCCACTTCTAGGTACTGGGGAGTCAGCAGAGAACAAAGGCGGATCGGGAACTTACCCTCCTGGGGCTCATATTCTAGGAGGAGAAATATGACTTTTCTTCTTTATTGTGCTTCTTAAATATGTTTCATAGTAGCCCTCTTCTTCCCATCTCTAATGCTGGTATCAGAGTTCTGTTTCCATCCTCTGGACTGTCATTGTACTTTCTAGCTGGTCTCTGGGCTCTTTTTCAGTCCTGCTTTCCCATCTCTCCTCCACACTGCTCTAAAATGATCTTCCTAATGTTCAAATCCGATGGTGTCACTTTGCAGTTTAAAGTGGCTGGCGGCTGCCTATTTACTGATGTAATCAAGTCTCCATTATTAATTGTTTATAATGAATAGAGAGGTTGCAAGTGGCCTAAGGCCTGCATCTTCCAACAGACAGATTTTTTTAATGCGCACAATATTGGCCTGGAAAGTATTTACGATATAAATGAACACGGTTCACATATTGGGAGATATCCCCCCAGAGTTCCAATTTCCAGCTTCTTTTCAACAGTTCTAAGATCTGACAACACTGAGCCAGCATCCCTGCCTGGTAGCAACTCTCGGGACTGGTTGGCCTGGTGCACGTCACTTGAGTTGTCTATAGGTGCCATTTATCACTTGACGCCTGGTCCCCTTGATTCACTCAAGCTGGATGCTTGTGTGTCCTGGAGTCTGTGACACTCACCTAACTGAATTGCACTCAGGTCTTTGCCTATGTTCTTGTCTTCCTGACCCACTGCCGCTTTTCATGCCCCAGTGCCCTCCCTCGTGCCGTCCCCTCCGCGCCTTCTTCTGCAGCTCCTGTGCACATCATCTCAAGACACACCTCCCCCCTGGGAGGCCATCTTCTTCCCTCCTCTGTGATCCCCCTCCCAGAACACTCGATTACTTCCGCCCACTATAGCACAAGGATTTATTTGCATCCTCTGCTAGACCCTGATGCCTTGGAGGGTAGGAACAATGCTTTTCATTCATTCCACCAATAGGTGTCAAGTTTCCGTAACGTGTAAGTCCCAGATGTTGGCACTGGTGGTGAACAGGACAGGATGCTTGTCTCGGAGCTTACATCCCGATGGAGGAACAACAGGTAAATGGATGGATTTATTTCAGGGAGAGCTAAGGTCTATAAACACCTTGAAACAGGGAGATGTGATGAATGATGACACATGGATGGGGAGAGTGTGAACGTAGCAAGGGTGCTGAGTGAAGGCCTCCTGGAAGAAGGGACATGTAACAAGAAGGTATAAGCCCATGGAAGTCTAGATTTTTTAGTCCTGGCACAAAAGCAGGTGTCAGGAAACATTTGTGGAATAAATAAATGAATATGTGAGCCATTTCCTCCCTCCCACACATAGACACCATGCATACGCACACACACACACTGAAAGATGATGTTTACATCAAGTAATCACATAATGTAAGGGGCTGCACAGTTAATAAAATGATGTTTCGCAGGTTTATGAACTGGACTGAATCCAAGTGCATGATCAGAAAGCCAGATAAAGGGTCTGTATTGACCTATCAATCAAGAAACCTGTAGCTGTATACACTTAGGATTGCCTTCAGCTGCAAGTAACAGAAAAGTTGATTACCAGTAGCTTAAATTGTAGAGATATTTTTTGTATACTTCACACTGACATTATTTTTCATGCCATGGTAATCTTATGAAGCCTATGAATTTCTTCTTGGGAAAAACTTTAAATGCTAAAATACATAATACACGGTTACAAAGGAAATCAGTGATACTTAAACAGAGTCACTAATACATTAATACATGTATAAGATTGTAGATGCATACTGCTTTGCTAACTCATTAAATAATGAACTCTAGTGGCAGGTCTAATAGCTACCAAAATTTTGAAGTACAGTTGACCCTTGAACAACATGGATTTGAACGGCATGAGTCCATTTATACACAGAACTTTTTCAATAAGTACGTACTACAGGACTACGTAGTCTTTGGTTTGTTGAATCATAGCTGTGGAGTGCCAACTATAATGTGGATTTTTAACTGCATGGTGGGGGGTCAGTGCCTCTAACCCTCGCCTTGTTCAAGATTCAACTGTAATGATGAATATAAAGAGTATTTCAAGATATCTGCCCCAACTGTAATATTATATGGCTTTGGTTTCTGTCGGTGGCTGTGGTAGGCAGAGTAACGGCCCCGCCAACATGGTGGCATTCTAACTCCCAGAACCTGTGACTGTGTTGCCTCCCAGGGGCAAAAGAGACTCTGCTGATGTGATTAAAAGCTCTTGAGATGGGAAGGACGTTATCCTGGATTACAGGGATGAGGTCAAAGTTATCACAGGGTCTTTATACAGGAAAGAGGGAGGCAAGAGTGAGTATCAGAGTCAGAGTAACATGAACTCACAAGCCAAGGAATGCAGGCAACCTCTGGAAGCTAGAAAAGGCGTGGAGAAATATTCTTTTCTAGAACCTCCAGTAGTGCAGTCCTGCTTATCCCTTTTGGATTTCTGGCCTCCAGAACTCTATGATTAGTGTTGCCCCCACCCTTAGGACTTTTTTTAAACAAAATTTTTTATTAAAGTATGGTTGAATTACAGTGTTTCTTCAATTTCTACATATATACACATTCTTTTTTTTTCATACTATCTTCCATCATGTTCCGTCACGAGAGACTGGACATAGTTCCCTGTGCTGTAAAGTAGGACCCTGTTGCTTATGCATTCTAAATGTAATAGTTTGCATCTACTAACACCAAGCTCCCTGTCCATCCCCTTTTCTCCTCCCTCTCCCCTGGCAAACACAAGTCTGCTCTCCATGGCTGTGATCTGTCTCTGTTTTATAGATAGAATCATTTGTGCCATATTTTGGATTCCATATGTAAGTGGTATCGTACGGTATTTGTCTTTTTCTTTCTGACTTCACTGAGTATAGACTCTCTAGTTGCATCCGTGTCACTTCAAATGGCATTATTTTATCCTTTTTATGGCTGAGTAACATTCCATTGTATATACATACTGCATCTTCTTAATCCATTCCTCTGTTGATGTAACATTTTTTTAAGCCACCAAGTTGTGATAAGTGAGTCCAGTATTAATAAAAAATTGAGATGGATTTTAGTACCAGAAGTGGGGTGCTGCTGTAACAAATACCTAAAAATACAGAAAAGTGGCTTTGGGACTGGGCAGTGGCAGAGGCTGGAAGAATTTTTAGAGCATCATAGAAAAAGCCTAGATTACCTTGAAGAGACTGTGAGTAGAAACGTGGACATTAATAAGGACTCAGAAGTAAGTAAGGAACATGATAGAGAAGCTGTCTTGGAGAATATTTAGATCATCATAGACAGCTGGTAGAAATGTTGCTCTCACTGTTGAGGAGGGAGGAAGAAATGAGAAAAACATTACTGGAAACCAGAGGGAAGTGGGTCCTTGTGATATTTTCTCCCATTTTGAACAAAAATGTCCATAACTGGTATATTATGCCTGTCCCACTATTGCATTTTGGGAGCAAATACCTTGTTTTCCAGTTTCACAGGTCCAAGATGGAAAAGAATTTTGCCCCAGGGTAGATCATACCCATGTCTTACTCATACCTGATTTAGATGATGAAATTTGAAGCTTTTGAGTTGATAAGACTTAAGTGAGATCTTTGAACTTTGAGTTGATTCCGTAATGGGTTGAACCATTTAAAGATGTTGGGATGAGCTGAATAAGTGCATGTGGGATGGAGGTGAATCTTTGGAGGCTGGAGGGTGGACAATACAGTGACAAAGTTCAAGGTACTGCTGATGCTGCTGTAGATTGTTGCATAAGTTCATCATTGAAGAAAATACTATATTTAAGTATGAAATAATGATGTAGTTGTTTTTCTCCAGTTAACTTCAGGTTAAGAATCTGACTAGGAGGAGGTGATCCTTGGGAGGCACCAGGTTCTTTATGCTCCCTATCCTTGGTGAATGGATAAAGTTTTCCCTCATGTCACAAGATGGTTGCTGCAACTCCAAGCATCACATCCTTATACCTCAGCCTCTACAGCTGGAAAGAAAGAATGAAGGAAGGAGGGAAAAAGGGATGTAAAGAACTTTTTCAGTGAGTTGATTTTTCTTATCATCAGGGGTGAAATTTTTCTTGATAGTACCCAGCAGACATCCTCTTTCTTTCATTGGTCATTGGTTACCCTGGGATGTGACTGCTTGCAAAAAAGAATGAAGTTACCTTGAATGGCTTAAACCAGGAGTCCACAAACCTTTTTCTCTAAAGGGCCAGATAGTAAATATTTCAGGCTTTGTGGGCCATATGGCCTGTGTTGCAATTATTCACTCTGCCGTAGGGGCAAGAAAGAAGCTGTGGACAGGATGTGTGGCATATTAGCACATATTAGCAAAGAAAAATACAAGATGCTCAATACAATTTAAGCTTCCTTAAACAACAAATGCTCTTTTTAGTGTAAGTCTGTCCCATGCCATATCTGGGGCATACTTATACTACAAAAAAGTATTTATTGTTTATCTAAACTTAGAATTATTTTGCTTTTTAGAGCCATAGGTACACACGGGGAAGTCCTCGGGCTAGGGGTTGATTTGGGGCTATAGCTTCCTGGCTTGTGCCACAGCCATGGCCACAGCCACAACCACAGCCACACTGGATCCAAGCCTTGTCTGTGACCTACACCACAGCTCATGGTAATGCCGCATTCTTAACCCACTGAGCGAAGCCAGGGATCGAACCTACCTCCTCATGGATACTAGTCAGGTTTGTTACCACTGAACCACAATGGGAACTCTCAAGTTTCCCTGTTTTTCGCACCAAAAATCCAGAGCTGAGGGAACCTCCTCATTCCCTGGCAAACCAGGACTGCCGGTCCCCCTAGCAGTAGATTTCTGGGGCCTCTGCAATTTGAATTCTGTATAATTTTCACATTTACTTCACAGGTTTTGTTTTTTTTTTTTATTTCCTTGTGATTTTTTTCCAACCATTTCAAAACAGAAACACTTTTAGACGATGTTTTTGTATCCAAGCCAGGGCAGAATCTGACCTGTGGTCAGTAGTTTGCTGACCGTTCATGATTTATCCCCTGGGGCTGGACACATTGCTACTCAAACAAAACGAGGGTTCTGGGAGTTCCCTGGTGGTGCAGTGGGTTAAAGATAATGATCTGTGTTGTCACTGCAACGGCGTGGATCACTGCTATGGTGCGGGTTCGATCCCTGGCCTGGGAACTTCCATACACCGTGGATGCAACCAAATCACCCCCCCCCATCCCCAGCCAATGAGGGTTCTGTTAGGAAGTAGCTAAGGGTGCCGGCCGAGTTTGGGCGTCTCCTTTTCTGAAGACCTGTTTATCGAATTCTCTGAGGCTGCCTCCGGCGATGGATTACTCACCCTTCAAGCTTGTGTGTTTCCCTTAGAGGCTTTTCAGTCAAACTAAGGGTGTTCTAGACCAGGAGGGGGAAAAAAAATCCGCACCTCTTCCTCTTTTGTGTACACTGTGATCTGGAGCAAGCCCGTTCCTCTCTCTGTCTCCGGGCTGCAGCTCTCAGAGCCTCCATCGGTCAGCTTGACGGAGGGAGACAAGAAAACGTCTCTGGTCTTTAAAGATGTTGAGTGTTCATGACTCAAAGGGTACATGCACATTTAGGGAGATGATCTCATCGAATCACGGGGGACCCGGCAGCAGAGTCTCAGTCTTCATTCTCTGAAGGAGGATTTTGAAAGCCCAGGGCCTGGTTTCTCCCCTGCCTCCTGTGCGCCCCACTTCATTTCTCATCTGCCACTTTGGAAGACCCGGAAGAAAGCCATACACTCGGAAAAGTGTCGCTCCTCCCTTCCTTCTCGGAAACTCCAGACTGAACAGAGCTCCAGATGGTGCCTGTTTATCTGCGGTTCTAACCCATTAGGACAAATTATCATTTCTTTGGTTGGATGTGTCTCCTGGGCATCCTTAAACGGTCAACAAAAACCACGCGGAGATCGTATTGTTTCAGCTTTTCCATCAGCAACTTTTAAGATGAGATTTAGAAATTGGTTGTAAAATAAGTAAATCAATAAAAAATAAAAACAAACAAACAGAAACCCCCCCCTGGCTTCAGACCTCAGTTTGGCAAGAGCAGACAGTTTAGTCCTTTCCTGTCCAAAATTTAGAAGAATTCCCCCCTGGGCAGTCTAAAGAGAGAAAGAGAATGGGCGAGAAGCAAGTTTCTTGGCCTTTGCAAGGCCTTTCTCTTCTAAGTGAGGAGGTGTTCATTCCACTGGTACTGAGCAGAGTCAAATAAATGCACGGAAGGTAAAATTAAAGCCGTCCTCCTCACTAATGTTTTTGAGTTTTAAGATGAATGATCCCAAGTCTGTGGAGTCAAAATCCAGAGAAGAAAGGTCTCGTGAATCTAGTGAGTAAAGAGGATGTGAGTTAATGAACCCAGGGGTCACACTGAGCGACATGGAGCATCTCATCCTATTTGGAGCAGCCCGACTGCAGGTGGGCTTTGAGCAGGTGCCAATACACTGAGACATGGTGGCCTGTCCCCTGCCTGCCCACAGACGGCTGCCCAAATCTCTCTTGCGCTTTTATTTCCAAAGATATCATTGCCTCTTTTTTTCTTTGTGGGGTCATGATAGGGGGGCAGTCTGGGTGACCACGAGGGACACGGTCAGCATGCACGCTTCCTAGGATTTCCAGGCGTTCGTAGGTTACCGGGTCCTTTTCTGCTGATCCGTCACCCCTTCCCAGGATGTACTTCAAGAGAAACAAAAGAAGGGTCCTTCTGGAAGCGTCAAGTTGAGACTTGTTCGTTGCCCAAAGAGAACCTTTTCAGCAACAATTACCACACCATCATAAACACTCAGGAGAGACATGATGTAAAAATGAAATGACTGAAAACATTTTTGGACTAACACTTGGCTTTATATAAACTCACAGACAATCCTATAAGGCACTCAAGCAGATTATGGGTTTGAGCAAAGCTGGAAAATTGCTGCCATTATATTGTTATTATTAACACCTTGTAATTAGCCCTAAGGAATCCCAAAGTTCTCTTTCTTGATTTGGCTTTAATGAAGGAAAATTGCTACCTTTGCAAGTTGGATGGCGCCCTTTCTGATTAACCTTAAGTATATAGGACTATTATTTTGAAAATGTTTGCCATCATGTGAATATTAGCCTTACATACTACGGGGAAAGGGCTGGGGGTGGGGAAGGTGGAGAGGAAATGGTCTTCTCGTCTCTTTTTTTTTTTGGTCCCCCTCCCAGCTCCCCCCTCCACCCACCAAAGAAGGTGAATCATGGGTTTACTTCAGCTGTGGTCCTCGCTTGGAAGATCAAGAACGAAAGCCTGTGAAGGCCATGACCGCAACCCCCTGGTCTTTGCCAGGCTCCGCCAGCAAGACTTGTGGGCTGCCAGCTTCTCAACCTGTTGATTGCCGAGGCTGGTGGGTAATTGCACGGGGTGGTTTCACCAGTACCTTTAGAGTGACCCTTCAGGGATGAGGTCACCCGGGGCTTAGCACCTACTGCCATAAAGCCGGTTTTATTTGCATGTCCCAGAACTCTCCAGAGGCCCCTTCTGCAGCCTTCACAGGCACCGTGTCGCCAATGAAACACCGCCAACGTTAATAAAAGATCTCTTTATATATCTCTCAACTCCCCTCCCACAGGCACAACTTTATTTTCATTACCGTCTCTGGGAAAACCGTGCATTAAAGAGAGCTCGTTTGATCTTATCTATAATTAATTTGTATTTTGATAATATAGAGGAGGAATTTTTACATGTGATGACTTACCTGTTCATTATTTCTCTCTTTTGAACTCCTGTGACCGCTTAATAACTCAAGCTGAAGCCTGGCCCGATTATGACATGTTCCCCGCCCACCTTTCAGGGAGGCGAAGGTGTTGCCTCTCACACGGAGACAAATTGCTTCAAATAATGACTTTGTGCGAAATTAGTCATACATAATTGAAAAATTCTATAGGTGAATACCAAAGTAACTCGAGATGATCAGTTTACATAAGTCTTCCTGCTGGAAACTGCTCTAACTAACCCAGGAGCTTGGCAACTGCGAAGATGGTGCTTTTGTTCGTTGGTCGCTTTTTCTCCCCTCTCCCCTCCCCAAGAGAAGGTGGCAGAGTTTATTTACGGGGAAGGCTGGTGCGACGCTTTTTATGCAGAAGCGTCATCATCATCATGGTACCAGAAGTGACGATGGCAGTGGTAGCTCCGCTTAACGGACTGACATTCCCCCAGTGGGAGAAGAAAGGTCGATAGCTTGGAGCTAGAAATTTCCTTTTGCCGATCCTCCTCAAAGCTCATGAAAAAGCAATGGCAACCATTTCACTGGTTTCTAGGAGCCAAAGTCTAGCTAACCGCCTCCCTGCCAGCTTGGACATCTCGTCTACCTCCCGAGCAGGATTCTCAGCGGGAAACGCATTGCAGTAACTGTCACCTCTTCGTGAAAGAGTTGGCTCCTCTGTGTGCAAAATACCAGCCCGAGACAGTGGGCCAGCACCCCGTGCACAGACCTGGAGCCGAATCCCAGCTTGGTCTCTGATTAGGTGGGCCACTCTGGGCAGATCTCTTAAACAGCCCAACCCACAGGCTTTCTGTGAACCTAAAAAGGCATATGGAAATGATTCAAACTTGACTAATGTAAGCCAGTGCCCGGCACACAGTAGGTGCCTCACGTACGTTCCTTCCTTGTCCTTCCCCAGCAGGGCTAGTGAGCTGGGCAAAGTCTGGGCAGAGTTTTATTCCCACCACTCCTGCAGGTCTGGAAAGACGTGTTTCATCTCCCAGTCGGTCTCAGTTTCTCTCCTGGGTAATGGGCTCATCAGCCATGGCATGGGATAACAAGCCGCCCAGCTCGCAGACAAAGAGGAGCATGAATGAGTTCATGTTTATAAAGGGCTTTGAGATCTTCCTCTCAAAGTCTCTTCAGATGTATTTTATGGGCATCTTAAGACATCTATCACCTGTGGGAAAGACACCCAAATTGGAAAACATAATCACAACTCAGAGGAGCTAATGAGGATATTATGAGTGTAAATTCACCACCTGAATTGCTTGTTTATGGAGGAGTGTCAGATGAGAAGGGGCACGCCTGTGCCATCCCGAGCACGGCCGTGCCTTGGACCTCGTTCAAACACTGCTCCAGGGGAAGGGCTCCTTGAGGAGCACAGGAGGGAAAAAAACGGAGGTGGCCCACAAAGTGTGGACGTGTTGAGGGAAGGGATTACACCTTTTATGTCTGCTGAGTGTTGTCTCACGTAGACCAGCTTAATCCTTCATCATCAAATGATGAGAAAATTTATGCCTTGCATACCGCAGTCAAGAATTTGCCTCTTTGAACTGGCCTTTGGAGGCTTGAAATCATTGATCAGCAGGAAATAATACTCAGAAGTAGAACAGGTTGGGCCTAAGTGAATTCTAACACCCCCATTGCTCAGTATTTCTCAGTCTTTTGTATTCATTGTTATCCACCTAAGGAGCCTTTTAGATTCTCTTTTCCTAATCTCCAATCTTCCCCCTCCTCGTGTAAATTTAATATCGCTAAACATACTGTATATATCTATTTTACGAACCATATGCATGTTTGTGCTTTATAGGTTAAAAGAGTAATTTCTTCCTTTTCTTTTTCTTTGTTTTTTTGCCTTTATCTAGGGCCGCACCCGCAGCATATGGAGGTTCCCAGGCTGGGCATCTAACAGGAGCTGTAGCCGCCAACCTAAGCCATAGCCACAGCAACGCGGGATCCGAGCCGCATCTGGAACCTACACCACAGCTCACGGCACCACAGCTCACGGCAACGCTGGATCCTTAACCCACTGAGCAGGGCCAGGGATCGAACCCGCAACCTCATCATTCTTAGTCGGATTCCTTAACCACTGAGCCACGAAGGGAACTCCTAAAAGAGTAGTTTTTTCATGCTCTTGACTCCAAGAACCACTGTTCACATCCTGGGGGGCAATATCAACGCCTTGAGAGGGTGCACTTTTGCCTGAAATAGGACAAAAAGCATTTCATTTGTTAACAAGAGGCAGAGACCTAACTTTGCCTCAACTTTGTTCTCATGCCCACTTCTCCAGATAGGTGTTATTTATTATAGCAAACCTTGTCATGGGTTATTTTTTTTGGGGGGGGGACTTTTAAGGCCACACCCATGGCATATGGAGGTTCCCAGGCTAGGGGTCTAATCGGAGATGTAGCTGCCCGCCTACACCACAGCCACAGCAACGAGGGATGAGCCGTGTCTGCAACCTACACCACAGCTCACAGTAATGCCGGATACTTAACCCACTGAGTGAGGCCAGGGATCGAACCCATGTCCTAGTGGGGTTCGTTAACCGCTCAGCCACGAAGCGAACTCTGTCATGTATTTTTGACATGGGCCACATTATGACCGACAAACACACACAATATTTACATACGTGTTGGTTTACATAGAGAGCCCAACAGAGGCCAGCTGTTGAGGGAAACAGCAGGCTGTGCAGTGGTCAATATTCAAGAACATTTAGAGAAAGTCTGGAGCTGAAGCTACCAGGGTCATCGCCGGGCTGGGGAATTTGAGGGGTTCCTCCCTCCCTTCCTTCTTTCCTCCATTTTTCTTTCTTTCCTTCTTTCTTCCTCCCTTCCCTTCGCCCTCCCTTCCTTCCTCTCTCTTTTTCTCTCTTTATTTCTCTTTTCATTTAACTTGTACTTTCTAGGTTTTTTTTTTTTTTTCCCCACATCT
>PVHT020000009.1:17435856-17459846 GCA_004024745.2 Catagonus wagneri | reverse complement strand
TTTTTTTTTTTGTCTTTTTGCCTCATCTAGGGCTGCACCCGCGGCACATGGAGGTTCCCAGGCTAGGGGTCTAACAGGAGCTGTAGCCGCCGGCCTTCGCCACAGCCACAGCAATGCGGGATCCGAGCCGCGTCTGCAACCTACACCACAGCTCACGGCAACGCCGGATCCTTAACCCCCTGAGCGAGGCCAGGGATTGAACCCGCAACCTCGTGGTTCTTAGTCGGATTCGTTAACCACTGAGCCACGAAGGGAACTCCTCCACAGATTTCTAAGAGACAGTCACTTTTGAGCGGTATGAGGGCTCCGTGTGGTGGTCCAGCCCCTTCATCTGATGAGGGCCTAAGTAGCCTCCTAAGTCCTCTGTGAGGACAGTTCTCTGTTCACCTTCCCAGGTACGCCTTGGGGCAACAGTTCAGGACCCCCCAACTCTGGCTCTGGGGCCCAGAAGGCAACCTCAGAGCACCCGCTGCAGAATTTCTCTGAAAAGTCAGCCTGAGGCAAAAACACTGAGTGGAGGCAAATGTCTCAGGGAGTCCGGGCCCTCCCTCTGCACGCCCCCAGCCATTCCTCCCCGCTGCTTGGACTCGGCGAAGCCACTGGAAGGCTCAGAACTGGTTCCAGCTCAGCTCAGCCCCTGAAGAACTGCAGCTAATGAGGAGTTTTCACGGTTCCTTCTTTGCCCTCAGTCTGGACAATATGCCATTTGATGTCAAGTTGCTGTTGATCATCCTCAAGGCAGCACCGGGCAGGGAGCGCAGATAAGTGTTCTCTAACGAAGCAATGGAGATGCTTCAAATTGATCGGTATCTTTCTAGAAAGTTCAACAGGGCGTACTCCCAGTGCCTACCACAGAGTTAGCTCTAAATATAAATAAATGTCCTCAAGACTTTCACAAGTTGAAAACATGGCCCTTAAATGTTTTCCTTCCTTTCATCAGAGACTGAGAACTATGTTGCCTTTGCCTTTTTTTTTTTTTTTTTTTTTTTTGCTTTTTAGGGCTGCACCTGCGGCATATGGAGGTTCCCAGGCTAGGGTGGAATCAGAGCTACAGCTACCGGCCAACACCGCAGCCACAGCAACACCAGATCCGAGCTGTGTCTGCAACCTACACCACAGCTCAGGGTAACACCAGATCCTTAACCCACTGAGCGAGGCCAGGGATTGAACCCTCAACCTCATGGTTCCTAGTCGGATGCCTTAACTACTGTGCCACGATGGGAACTCCCCCTACATTGCCTTTCTCGACTTTGATTTCTTCCCACTTTAGGGCTTTCTTGCTTGCTCCAGGGTCTCTCGGGAACTGAGTCCCCCAGGCTGTTTGATGCTCTAACCTGTCCTCACCGCCAGTGTAGTTTTTCCAGGGGACCCCTCCTGATCCTCTCCATTGGATCGGGTCCCCTATTAGCTCTTAGAATTCTCTGTACCCTTCCCCTCCTTGGCACTTATCTCAGTGATAATTATATAGTTATATGTGCAATTATCTAATGATATTCATAACCAGCATTTAATGCGTACTTATTATGCACCCAGCACGGTGCTAAATGACTTAAACCCGAATCCCTTATCATTTAATCCCCATGACACTATGATGCAGTATCACTATTACTGTCACCTAACAGAAGAGGCAGCTGAGTCTCAGACGGGCCACCCCATGAGCCCAAAGCTGCGCCGTCAGTTAGTGGCAGCGACAGGATGAGTATGCAGACTGCTTGCCGTTCCCCCGATGCCGGCAACAGGGAGCTCCTGCAGCAGACCCCGCCGAGCATATTCCTTGGGGGCAAATCCAGACATTAGGAAATCAGGAGCGTCCACACGAAAAATGCTAATGTCCAGCTCTCTTGGCAAAATGAAAGAGGTAGCCATGCTGCGTCCGGCCCCTCACCACAGCTGTCAGCCGGACCTGAGCGGCTGCGTCCCCGTTTGAAGCTTGTCGGTGGCCGATCAGTCTCTTTCTGCTGCGGGCCCTGTGCTGCTTCCACCAGTTATGTAAAATATATTTTCCCACGATGCGAGCTCCCATCGTGGCGCAGTGCTTAATGAATCAGACTAGGAGCCATGAGGTTGCGGGTTCGATCCCTGGCCTCGCTCAGTGGGTTAAGGATCCGGTGATGCCATGAGTTGTGGTGTAGGTCGCTGACGTGGCTCGGATCCCGCGTTGCTGTGGCTGTGGTGTAGGCCGGCAGCTGCAGCTCTGATTAGACTCCTGGCCTGGGAACCTCCATACGCCACGGGTGTCTCCCGAAAAAGCAAGTAAATAAATAAAAATAATAATAATAAAAAATGAATAAAATGTATTCTCCCTGAGCTAGGCTCCAGGTCATGTTCAAGGAAGAGACAGGTTGGTAAAGTCGCTTACAGAGAAGGAGAGAAATTCAATACCGGCAATGTTGTGGCTGGTGCAGTGGGACCTTGGAACTCAGCCCAGGTACGTGGTGGGTTTGGGGAGTAGCCTCGGGCTTCCCAGATTAGGATATTGAGTGGAGTCCTGAGAGGTGTAAAGAACTGTGCTGCAGAATTAGGGACAATACATCCAGTAGACAGACCAGCGTATGAGAAAGACATGAAAATAGCACACATGGCAAGTTCTGAAAATGTCAAGTTTCCGGGACGCCTGAGTCTGGGGAAAGGCGCAGAGACAGACGAGCAAGGGCCCGTGTGCCAGGGTCGTCATTAGGGATTTCCGTGAACACTGGGGCTCTTCCTCCTCCATCCGTGCTGCTGGGAGGAGCCGTCTTCTCTGCCCGCTTTGACATAGGAAACGTCCCAGGACACTTTGGACCCATGAAGTGTGAGTAGAGCAACACACGTGGCTCCCAAGGGAGTCTTGAGTCAGCGCTCGATTCACTGCCTTTGCTGCATCCGCTTTTCCTGCCCTGGTGTTATGCGAGGGCACACGTGGCCGCGGAGCTTTGTCAGCCCGGGCCCCGCAATGACTCTGCTGAGAAGAGTGCCCCTCCCTCACCATCCACCTCCAATGGACCAGGAGCACGTGCGAGAATAAGCCTGTTGGGTTCACTGAGATTTGGGGTTTGCGTTAATCCCAGCGTGATGCGACCTTCCTGATTGATACACCTGCTGACCTCAGGAATTTAGAGTTGACCTTGTTGTCAGTTCTGTACAGGTAACATACATGAGGAAAGAGGCAGACGGTGTATTAAGAATAAGAGAGAAACGTCAGTGGCGCTCTCCTGACTCCAGGCAAGTGGGGCTGGCGGCGTCTTCTGTTTCTGGAAGAGCCCGTGTCCTTTCGCACACACCTCCACGCCTTTGCTCGTGTTCCTGCCCCTCTCTCTGACTCCACCTGGGAAATCCCACGCCTCCTTCAGGTGCAGCTTAAATGCCATTCATTCATTTTTTTTTTTTGGCTGCTTTGTGGCATATGGAGTTCCCAGGCCAGGGATCAGATCCGAGCCGCAGCTGTGACCTACGCCGCAGGTACGGCGACACTGGATCCTTAACCCACTGTGCCAGGGATAGAACCTGCGTCCCAGTGCTCCAGAGATGCTGCCAATCCTGTTGCACCACGGCAGGAACTCCTTAAGTGCCATTCTTGAATAGAAAGCATCCTTAAAGCTGCATCCACCACCACCTCGACATTTTGCTGTGATGGCTGCCACTCCTGCCAGGAGAGGGGACAGGCTGAAATTCCCCGTGGGGCTGAGCAGGTAGAGGTGGGCAGGCGACGCCTGTTGCAATTGAGGAGCCTGGGCCCCAGCTTCGCCAGCAGATGCATGGTTCCCTGCTAGCTCTTCAGGTAGGAATACAGGCCCTAACTTATCCCGTCTTCTGATTTTTCGAGAGAATCAGGGAATCTGCAATCATATGGGAAAATCTCCAGATCTGCAACCTTTGGAAACTATTTTACATTTCAAAGAACCGTGAAAGCCAGAACTTTGCTTTTTTCCCACCTGGCCCTTAGGCGGCTAGGGTGTATAACTGAGTTGTGGGATGGGGGAGGCGACAGGTGAGTTTGTAAGGAGGAGAGGCTTGTCCAGACCTGAGAGTGGACAGGATCCCTCGGGGAGAGATGGAGGCAAAGACGTAAGTGAGGAATGAAAGGAGAGGGACACTAGGGGCGTTTGGTACAATCACCAGGGCTCGGTACCTTGATGGGGGTGGGGAAGCCCTTGGCACCAACTTGGGGTCTACAGGACCGACTGCGTGATCCATGGGGCGTGGGCGTGTGTGTGTGTGTGTGTGTGTGTGTGTGAAAAGATCAGCTTCTGGCAGCAGGAAGGAGACTGTGCAGGTGCTTCCTGAAGCCCCCTCTGGTTCTGCATTTCTGTTTCTGTTTGAGCCCCAAGCGCGGGGCAGGCATTGGACTAGAATCTAGGGGTAGAATGTACTAGCATGCCCTACCCTCCAGGAGCTCTTGACATAAGATCATTTATCAGTTTATCATTTATCAGCTATAGATGAGGCAAACCCCAATCACAGTACTTAAAAAAGAGGGAGGTTTATCTCTCACATGAAGGAAGTCTGGAGGCAGGCAGATGGTCCACAGTGGCTGGACAGCTCCATGAATATCAGGGACTCAGGCCCTTGCCGTCTGCCTTCACGTTCATCCCCACAGTGTGGTTTCCATCTCATGGCCCAAGAAGGCTTCCAGAGCGACTGCCATCATGTCTGACTTCCACCCAGTAGGAAAGAAAATAAATAAAACAAAGGGGGAGTTCCTGTTATGGCACAGTGGAAATGAACCTGACTGGGATCCATGAGGATGCCGGTTCAATCCCTGGCCTCGCTCAGTGGGTTAAGGATCCAGCATTGCCGTGAGCTGTGGCTATAGTGTAGGCTAATGGCTACAGCTCTGATTCAGCCCCTAGCCTGGGAACTTCCATATGCCTCGGATGTGGCCCAAAATAAAATGAAATAAAATAAAATAAAATAAAATAGTAAAATAAAATAAAGGGAAGAGCCCTCCTCTTTCTGTGCCATTGGCTGTAGCTTAGTTACATGATCACATTCAGCTGCCGGGGGCTGAGAACTATCTTTATTCCATGTCTTCAGCCGCAGTCAGAGCTTCTGGTACCAAAGGAGGAGAAGCAGACACTGCTGGGCTACTAGCAGCTCTGGCCTCCGATGGGGCAGAGCACAGTCCTGCTGGCTGGGGTTCCTTGGGGGACCGAGTGTCCTTCATAGCCCCAGGCCCCTTACTTCGAATCATAGAACGAGAGGACCAAGTTCAGGTCTGAATTCCAGCAAACTGAACAAACGGAGTGTTTATCACAGCGAACCCAGGGGGTGGCGGCGGAGGGGGGTGGGTGGCGGTGGCCTGAGGTTCAGGACGCTCTGGCTCCAGAAGTCACATCAGCAGCGCGCCAGCGGGAAATAGCACATCTGTGCAGCCTGGATAAACACTCACGTACACACAAACACGCTTACGCCTACACGTGTGCACCTACTCGCACCCCTTTTCTCTGCCACCCCAACAAGTCAGAGGGCGGAAGGAGGGAGTCAGCTCTTTGTTTACTTTTCGACTGTGCCTGCAGCATGTGGAAGTTCCCAGGTATCAAACCAGTGCCACAGCAGGGACCCGAGCCATTGCAGTGACAATGCCGGATCCTTAACCTGCTGCCCCACAAGGGAACAGCTTTAGTGCCACCACTTGTCACATGACTTAGTGAAGTCACTTCACCAAGCCGGAGGCTCATTTTCCTTGTCCATACCACGGAGCGAGGCAGACCCCTCCCACTGCCAGCCTGTGGTGTTGATTCCATGACAAATGTATAACAGCGCTTCTTCTTCAGGTTTTACACACATTTTAGTTATTTAGCAGCATTCCAGTGAAGATCCTTAAACACCGCGCTTGTGCATTTGGTCAGGGTGATTCCTGTGAATGCGATTTCTGGGTCAGAGGCTGACCTGACTCTTTAAGATACAGCCATGGGGACACAGTTTGCCTTGAGCACTCACGGCCCCGCACAGCTCTCGCCATGAAAGCCGAGCTCCATACCCGGGTGGCCTGGCCTCGTACTCCTACGTGTGTCCTTCTGTGCCTGGATCACACCAGACTGGCTCCCGTCTTCTCACATCTTTGGGCTCTTCCAGGCCACACAGAAACGTCCTCCTTTCCTCCTCGGCCTGCCCGGCTCCCCCTTATCCATTCAGACCAAAGTTACATTTCATCGTCTCCGAACTGTCTTTTTTTATGTATTTTTTTCTGGCAGGATCCACCACATGTGGAATTTCCCGGGCTAGGAAGTGAATTTGCACCACAGCAGCCACCCAAGCTGTAGCAGTGACAACGCTGGATCCTTAACTGCTAGGCCACCAGGGAACTCCCTTACCTGATTTTTTTTTTTTTTTAACATGGAGGTCTAATTGACATAGAATATTATGTTATTTTCAGAGGTATTACATACATGTTCAGTATACATCTGTACCCAAATGGTCACCACAATAAGTCTAGTTAATAGTTAAGCTTCATCACCACACAGTTTCATATTTTTTTATTCTTGTGATGTGAAATTTTAAGGTTTTCTCTCTTAGCAACTTTCAAATATATAATACAGTGTTATTAACCTTATGTGATTTATAAAACCTTATTTATTAATCGAGAATGTTGCTTGCTGATGAAAGTTGCCCAGATGCTGTCTCTGAATGTACAAGTCACTGATGATGACATTACAACAAAGATAATCACATGTTTGAGAATAGCAAAGTGCCAGATCCTCATAAAAGAAAAGAAATACGCGAACTAAACAAAATCCAGGCACCACGCATCTGCAAGTCTGGAGACTTCATATCACTGTTTTATAGTGTTTCATTCATATCTTAAGACAAGTGTGTGCAGACCTTGGCATGATTTAATTTCAAGTTGCCACTTTTGTTTTTACGAACATTAGAAAGGTTATGCTCTATAGACAATGTCAGGGCTGTTTGCTGTGACAGAAGGCACTTTGCAGATGTGATTATATTCCAGATCTTAAGAAGGAGAGGTTCTTATCGTGGATTATCCTGGTGAGTCTTAAAGGCCATCACGCATGTCCTTATAAGAGGGGGATTTGACACAGAAGAGGAGGAGGTGCTGTGACCATGCAGGCAGAGACAGCAGTGGCGTGGTCGTGAGCCAAGGCATGCCAGCAGCTCCCAGAAGGCGCAAGAACCTCAGGAGGAAGCACGGCTGGCCCACTTCTGAATTTCAGCCTAGTGAAACTGAGTTCCGACTTCTGGCCTCCAGAACAAGAGACTGTACTTCTGTTGTTTCAATCCACTGACTTTGTGGGAGGTCATCAAAGAGACGACAGAAAACTCCTGTCATGTAGGAAGGGTTCCCGATGGCAGAGATGAAGCCAGGCTCAGCACAGATGAGGGACACAGCTCTTCCCTCAAAGCTGTCAGAGTTCTCCCCACCCCCACCCCAAGCAGACAAGTTCAGCTAGAGTGAGGCGATGCAGTGCAGCGAAATGACATCTAAACTAGGATTTTGAGCTTAGTTTGGAAACTTAAGCTGTAAGAGTGAGAAGTCAGGGGGAGGGGAGCTCAGGCAGGGAGCAAATGCAGCTGTGGGAAATATGGTGAGAATTATGAATGCACGAAGGCTGACCTGTAAGTGGTGGCCTGCCATTGTCCATACTTGGCTGGAGACGTCGCACATTCCTGCACTTTTCTATATTTGGGCTTGTTTGACTAGATTGTATTACTGCTTAAGTTATGCCTTAGCAGTTAACTGAGTAAATTTGGATGGAACATTGACTTACTGGCCTCTTTTATACTGTTATTATTATTATTTTAACATTCGATGGTCCACCAGTGGTCATTTAAAGAGTTAATATAGCTTTCCAGAAGTTCTTAATGTATTTTTAGCACAGCAGGAATTTGGCCCCATACAATCACAGAGCTGTCATTTTTACGAGTGTGATTTTTCTCTCTTGCACAAAGATTGTGTCCACAGTAACACCGAAAATGAGTCACAATGCCACCACCCAAAAATTCCTGCCCGTATTCCTTTTCTGTCTCCGTCTATTCACAGACACATTTTTATTATCTCAATTGCAGCTTAGATGTGATTTTGTAAACTTCTCTTTTTTCTTGATATTCTAGCAAAAGCGTTTTCCATGATGCTGATTAGTATTCAGAACAAAACATTTCTAGAGAAGATTTCAAAATCTTTTGAGTGGATGCTCAAAAACAAACACAATGATTGCTTTTTATTGAGCATGCTGAGAGTTTCCAATTTTTTCATTAGTGTACACAAATCTTCAGTATAGCCTGGTCTACTTTTTGGATTATTTATTTAAATTATAGATTATTTATTAGGATACATTTGCAACCCTGGCATTTCTCAGTCAAATCATGTGAAAATTAGGAGCTTGGAATTAACAGATACACACTACTATATATAAAATAGATAAACAGCAAGAACCTACTGAATAGCACAGTATTCAACATCTTATAATAACCTATAATGGAAAAGAATCTGAGAAACAAGTTTTATGTGTATGTATATATACATATATACACACACACATACGCACACACATATATCACTGAATCGCTTTGCTATACACCTGAAACTAACACAGCATTGTTAAACAAGATTGTAAGTCAACTTCACTTTAATAAAAAAAGTCCTATGAAAATGCGTATGTTTGAAATACGCCGTCAAATTATTTTTCAACAAGGCTGAACCAATTACAACCGCCCAGCAGCTAGGCTGATGTTTCAGTTTCTCCCTCCTCTTTACCAGCATGTTGTGTTATTACTTTCCACTGAATTTATACGATATCACATAGCAAATTCATGCTGTTTTCATTTGCATTTCTTTGAGTGTTCTCAAAGGTTGAATAGCTTTTCATGTTTGTTCTTAATTGCACACAAGATGGTTTTTCTTAACTTGCTAGGGTCTGGATTCTTTTTTTTTTTTCGGATCAAGTTAAATGCGCTTGTAATATCCAAATAGGTATTGATTTCGTGTAATATATTTACTACAGTTTTTCTAAACATTTCAGGTCTCTTCTTGTCTTTTTTATTCTAATTGCTGAGTAGTTTAGGGAGTAACAGGTCACGCTCTGAAGTCAAACGGATATGAATTCAAACCCCAGCTCAACCAGCGCAGGATCCCGGGCAGCTTAGCATTCCTGAGCCTCAGTTTTCTTATCTGCGAAATGGACACACCACTGTCTTCTCTCCCTGGCTGGTCTTTTTGCTTTTTCTGTCAGTTACTTCTCCCCTCGCCCCCACCCCTCATAGAGAAGTTTTACGTGTTTACATAGTTAGCTCTGTCTCTTTCGGTTTTCCTTTAAAGTTCCCAGTGAACTGTCTCTGGTGCATGTTCTCAGGATCACAAATGATTACAGCTCTTTGGTGCTCAAATGGGTCCCAGATGCGCCAGGCTCACAGGGTAGCATCGGTTCCCGGCCGGCCTTTCAGCACGTAGGCTCCTACTGTCATCCAAATGCCGGTGTCTGGACACGGAAGGTAGAGGTTTGCCAGTGCAAGAGGGAAAATGGAAGCGGTTACTTGAGCGCGGATGGAATTGCCCATCAACGCCCTCAAATGAAAGTTAATATTGTTCCAGTCATGGGCAAGAATGCCAAGAATGCTTTGTAAAGTTTTATCTCTTTGCAACTCTCCATTTTAATTATTGTCAGGAGGTGACTTACAGGCTCGCCAGGGAACTTTCACCCCCCACCCCCCACCGTGGGGGTGAGCGCCGCGATCCACTGGGGACAGGGCCCGGCTTCCCGCTTCTCTGCCGGACCCTCCGTGGTCTGATGATGGCAGGGCTGGCCCTCAGTGCCAGATGCACAGGAGTTTGGATTCTGTCGCCACCACCCTCTAGTGATGTCAGAGTTTCTTGTGCCCTCAGAGCCTTAGTCTTTCCGGCTATAAAATGGGAACAACAAGCCCGCTGATCTCAGTGGACTCGCTGTGGTGTTTAAATGAGATCACAGACGTGGTTAAAGTCTGAGATGAGGGTGAATATCGTCTCTCTGTGCCTAGCAACTTTCACCGTGATTCTTTCTTTCTTTTTTGGCTTTTTGTCTTTTCTAGGGCCGCACTCGTGGCATATGGAAGTTTCCAGGCTATGGGTCCAATCGGAGCTGTAGCCACCGGCCTACACCACAGCCACAGCAATGCAGGATCCAAGCCGCTTCTGCGACCTACACCACAGCTCACAGCAACACCAGATCCTTAACCCACTGAGCGAGGCCAGAGATTGAACCCACAACCTCATGGCTCCTAGTCGGATTCATTACCCACTGAGCCACGACGGGAGCTCCCTTGAACACTCTTTTTAAACTTTAAACCAACTCATTTGTTTCAAGCCAATTCTACCCTTTCCGATGTTTCAATGTCCAGCAATTTTTCACACATTGAAATTGAGGTTATTCCTCGATCTGTGAACTGGGGATAATAAATGATTAAAAGGATTGAGTGAGCTGTTATATAAAATTCCTTGCATAGTCCTGGGAACAGAGTAGGTCCTAAAGGAGTGACGATCAATCATTTCTGTCTTATGGAAATGTGTTCCAATGAGACCTTTCCTTTCCTTTATTTATTTGTTTACTTCTTGCCCATCCAAGGCATGTGGAATTTCCCAGTTTGGGGAAGCAAACCTTAGCCACAGCAAGGACAGTGCTAGAGCCACCAGGGGCCTCCCCAGCAAGCCTTTATTTTTACATATTTAGTTTGTCTCTTTTGCCTGGGGGTTGTTCCGGTGAATTCCCCTGGGGGGGCATGAGGAGTGTGCCCCTGTCATCTTTACATGCATGACTGTGACGTCCTCCTAACCGGTCTGTCCCCTCCACTCAGCCCCCTCTGCATCCCAGGCTGTTCTGCTCCTTTTTTTTTTTTTGGTCTTTTTAGGGCTGCATTTGCAGCATGTGGAGGTTCCCAGGCTAGGGGTCGAATGGGAGCTACAGCTGCCAGCCTACACTACAGCCACAGCAGCGCAGGATCTGAGCCACGTCTGCAAACTATGCTTCAACTGTGGCAATGCTGGATCCTTAACCCACCAAGCAAGGACAGGGATCTAAATTCTCACAGAGACTATGTCAGGTTCTTAACCCGCTGAGCCACAGGGACATTCCTGGGCTAGGGATGGAACTTGCATCACAGCAGTGACAATGCCGGATCTTTACCCACTAGACCACCAGGGAACTCCTAGCCCCCTCTCTTCTCACCAGTTACATACCATATTTAATATTCCTATCTCTGTTTATTGGATGCCTTGCTTTCCCACCAGAACATGAGCTTCCCAAAGGATTGGACTTTGTTGACTTTGTTCACAGTTGTCTGCAGCCAGGTCTTAGAAGAATGCCGTCCCATTGGGCCCCCAGTAAGCATCTGTGGGATGGATGAGTGAAATTAATTGAGGTAAGTCTGACCTGAATATTGGAGTTCCCGGCGTGGCGCAGGGCTTAACGAATCCGACTAGGAACTGTGAGGTTGCGGGTTCGATCCCTGGCCTTGCTCAGGGGGTTAAGGATCCGGCGTTGCCGTGAGCTGTGGTGTAGTTCGCAGACGTGGCTGGGATCTGGCGTTGCTGGGGCTCTGGCATAGGCTGGCAGCTGTAGCTCTGATTAGACCCCTAGCCTGGGAACCTCCATATGCCGCGGGTGTGGCCCTAAACAAAGAAAAAAAAAGACAAAGGAAAAAAAAAAGTCTGACCTGAATATTCATCACAAGTGGTTTCAATTCAAATGACCTCCTGAAAATGGATTTGAAATAAACACCCTCTACCAGCTCCCCCAAAATAGAACCAGTTCCTGCAGTATGGTTGAAATTCTGAACGAATTAAAACCAGGAGTTCCTGTCGTGGCTCAGTGGTTAACGAATCTCACTAGGAACCATGAGGTTGCGGGTTCGATCCCTGGTCTCGCTCAGTGGGTTAAGGATCCAGCATTGCTGTGAGCTGTGATGTAGGTCACAGATGTGACTTGGATCCTACATTGCTGTGGCAGTGGTGTAGGCCTGCAGCTGTAGCTCTGATTAGACCCCTAGCCTGGGAACCTCCATATGCCGTGAGTGCGGCCCTAGAAAAGGCAAAAAGACAAAAAAAAAAAAGAAAAAGAATTAAGACCAGTTGCCAAAATACCCACTATGTGCCAAAGTGAAGACTCCTGGACCAATAACGGATGCAGATGTTCATTCTCAGCCAGTAAGCGTTGTGCCCAGGTTACTGGGTTGACCAAATTGCTGGTGGCCAAGCTGCTTTCCAACCACATCCCCTGGGCTCAGCATGGCAGGTGTGGGGGGAGAAAGAAGACAAACTCGGGGTCCCTGGGGGAGGCCAGCTCTGCCCCCTCTGCCACTAGCAGGTACAAAGCCCGAGTTTTCTGGTTCTGGGTGCCAGGCTGTGTTTCCATAAGAAAACCAACCTTTCCTGCCTCCTTTGGCAGTTTCCACTGTGTATTTTGAAAGTGCGTGCGTGTGTGTGTGTGTGTGCGTGTGTGTGTGTTTGAGTGAGAGAGACAGACAGACCGGACAGAGATATAGGAAGAGACCGGCAGAGGCGGACAGAAAGAAAAGACCGAGAGAGACACAGAGAGGGGTGGGCCTGTGCGTTTATGTACGAGTGTGGTGTGTGTTTTTGTCTCTGGGTCTGTGGAGTGTTTCTCTACGCATCTGGTGGCTGTCTGTTTACTAAGTCCCTCTGTGGGGGTCGGTCTGTGAGTCCGTGTCGGACTGTCTGTGTTGGTCTGTCTGCTGGCTTGGGTCTGCCCCCTTGCTTAGCTCTGCCCTCCCCCTGTGTGTTCTGGGTGTGATTCTCCACCTGTGCCGGGTAGGGGTCACCGCTGCTGACACGACCGCGACGTGAGCCCAGCCTGCACGTGGGAGTCCGGGCTTCTGAGCACGACCCGGAGGGGCCTCTCAGTCGACTCCTGCAGAGCTGTCACTTCCCCGGCCCGTGTTTCCCACCAGCTCCCAAACACCCCCTGCTCTTTCGGCCCCGGGGCCTTTGCGCCAGCCCTTCCTTCTTGCTTTGGAACACCCCGGGAACACCTCCTCCGTGAAGCCTCCCCTGACCACCACAGACCAGCCAGCCTCCCTCTCCGGGGTCCCCCGGACACACATCCACTGGAGCACTTCCATCCTTGGGTTATATGCTCGCCTGTTGCCTCCACTCTCACCCCCGATGGGCCTAGGAGCTCCAGGAGCCCAGGGACTTGGCTTCTCTGAGTTTGTACAACCAGAGCCCAGTGTGGGGCCCGAGGTGCAGAATAAAGAAACGTCGTGGCTGAACGGGATCTGGTGCTGTGCTATCAAGGGCTGACCTGGCCCATCTCCCCGCCTCCCCATGCTTCCTGTCACCCACCGGGGAGGAGGTGGTGGGGGGACACCGGAGCGTGCATGTCTCGCCCTGGACCTCAGCTAACGCTGGTCGCTATTGGACACGCTTCAGCGAAATCCCCGTTTTCTCCCCTCTTCCTAAATCCCTCTTTAGACGGAGGGAGTTGCCTTTCCCACTGAGTTTTTACAAAGTGTCTTGCTGCAGGGGGAACTCTCTCAATTGCTTTATTTTCGACAACAAAGAAATGTTTGGGGAGCGTACATTAGCCTAAAACCACCTCAAACAACATGGGTTTAGAATTCTTAAAAGGGCTAATCTGACAGAATCTGTAAGAGAAGGAGTCAGAGACATTTTACACAGATTTAGCAATTCTTCCTCGGGGTATGACCTCCAATTACAAGTGCTGGATGTCATGGCAAATAAGCCTTTTAAAGCTCGGCTTGAAAAAGCAATGCTGAGCGGTCTCTTTTGTGCAGAGCACGAACTGACACACACCCAGAGAAAGACTCAAAATCCCCACTGGGCCCTTGTCAGGCAAATGCAGGGCCGACTGCGGTCCCAGCCTGCCGGCCCCAGACCTGGAGCCAGGAGGCAACTGGATGGCAGGGCGGTTAGACCCCAGTGGGGAGAAAGCGCTGGGAAAAAACGGGGCTGGATGAGGCGAAATGGGGCCTCTGGGAGGCCGACCCTGGGGAACAGCATGGCCAGCGTCCTCTGAGTCGGGGCACTGCAGGCGGCGTGAATACGGAGAAAAGCAAAGTTTCTCTGATGATATCCATTAAGAATGTAGTCTTGGGAGTTCCCGTCGTGGCTCAGCGGTTAACGAATCCGACTAGGAACCATGAGGTTGCGGGTTCGATCCCTGGTCTCACTCAGTGGGTTAAGGATCCGGCGTTGCTGTGAGCTGTGGTGTAGGTCACAGACACGGCCTGGATCTGGCGTGGCTGTGGCTGTGGCGCAGGCCGGCAGCTGAGGCTCAGATTGGACCCCTAGCCTGGGAAACTCCATATGCTGCGGGTGCGTCCCTAAAAAGCAAAAAAAAAAAAAAAAAAAAAGAATGTGGTCATGAAACAGCCCATCTGATACCTTGTAAGTGAAGTGGACCAAGTTGCCTGCCATCTGTTGGATACTCAGCACAAAACCAAAGTTGTTCCAAGTGGGTTCCTAAATTATGCTTTTTTCCCCCCTCCTTGACTTGTAGAGTGGCTAGTCTCATTTTTCTTGTCCTTCTCACTTGGCTGATGAGGAGACCGAGATTTGAAAGCTTGATCTAAATCTAAACCACAAGGGCTGGGAGCCGGGATTAAAATCCAGGCCTGACCTCTTGGGCACGGCCTTGTCCCAGCTCTTAAAAACATTTCCTACTGTTTGTACGAAAAGATCTTATCAGAATGGTGGGAGAGTGGTCGAGCAAGGGACTGTGACTTAATTCCTCTGGTCACTCCCTGCTGCGAGTCCTCTGTGAGTCCTGCTTATCTAGTTCATGCAGAGATGAGGTCCCAAAGCCAAATGCACAGAGAGGCTAAGAATGCAATGGAGAGGATGGCAGGGCCCTGGGGGTGAACCCTGGGGAGAGGTGGGGACTGTGGAAAACCAGAAAACCTCTGTTTATCTCGAGGGGGCAGAACGACTGTGCCAGCCCATTGTCGCCGTTAGAACCACAGCCCCAGTGTGGGCCGAACTTCAAATATTCTCAGAAGCCAGAGAGCCAGATTATGGGGGTGAAGTCCAATCTTTAAAAGTTGATCACTAGCTCAAATTAATTTTCAAAGTCTGTATGGAGCAAACAAAACACACTTGGGTGCCAGAGTTGTAAGCTCTCTGTGTGACTTCTGCTCCAGTTTGGGGCAGCTCGGCTGTGCTGGCTTCAGCATCCTAAATTAACACGAATTCACACCCCAGGTTTGCTCCTTCCTAGTTGGGTAGCCTTCCCAAACCTCAATTTTCCTGTCTGTAAAATGGGAAACACTAATACTCTTCCCTTATGGGCTTGTTGAGAACAAATGAATACATTTATTTGCGTGTCTGACTGACATGGCAAATCTATTTTTTTTTTTTTCCCAGCATTGAACTCTCATTTTCCAGCTCCTGTCACCTTTGCTGCTCGCACTGTTTTGTTCTCATATCCAGGAGCAATTATCTTCTCTCTGCTCTCTCTGACAGAAATCACCTTCTTTTAGCCTTGTAACAACACGGTTCTGCTTTCAGAACCTGCCATTGGCTGGCTCCCTCTTGTCAGCCAGGCCTCCGAGAGCACGTCACCTCCTCGGAGACACCCTCCCTGTCTGCCCTGTCTCGTTTTGCCACCTGCCTCCTGCATCAAGTCAGCAGGAAGCTGCCTTCACGTTGCTTTTTCAAGAAACTCCTTATGGCCTCAGGTATTTAACTCATTTCCCAGTTTACTACCTGCCTTCTCCAGCAAAGCTGGGACTCCATGTGGCTTTGTTCACTTTTGCATTGTCAGCACCTAGGATCCTTTCAGTGGATAGCCATTAACGAGTAAATGGGACAGAGTGCTGGACGAGACTATGAGATACAGTCTGACTTGGTGATTAGTAGAAGCTGGTCCTTCAGCGAGCAGAAGGCAAGGAGGCCGATGCCCGAACTGCCTTGAGAGGGCTTGGGGTTGGTTTGGATTTTGCGGTGAATCAGCACTCGGTCCTGCTTACTCTTTGCTCTCTTACCCAGTAAAATGTTATTGCTTGAGAAGCTATTAGGGAGAGAGAGATAAAGCCTCCAGGAGCACAGATAGAATCAGAAATACAGAATTAGCCTTCGAGCAGGCCGAGTGGCTCACAGGATGAGGCAGGCCAGGCTGAGAAAGTGGGGGGAGGCTAATCTAGGTTTTTACCAAACGCACATGGGCTCAGAGCTCGCTGAGGCAAGAGGGGCCGGCAGGACTTCCGCACTGTATATTTTGACACTCAGCTCTACCTGTGGCGGGTGGGTTTCCATTTTCGTTCGTGATAAACACTTCCTCTTAGGATAGATTCCCTTTAGTTTAGTTTTTTCCTTTCTTTTTTCTTTTCTTTTTTTTAAAGAGGGATTTATATGAAAGAAAAATGTTAGGTAATTAATTGCACGGATGGTGCATGGACGTGACCGTCTGACATGGATATCAGAGGACAAATGGCCGAAGCTCAGCAGGTCCCGATCTGGGCGGTTAAGTGCAGCGCCTTAGAACGGATCTCAAAAGATCTCAGAGGCGTGGCCTTGGCCCAGTTTGCCGACTGTTTCGCTTATCTCCCTTTCACTTAGATTTTTGGGGTTTGTTTTTTTGGCCTCGCCCTAGGCCTGTGGAAGTTCCCAGGCCGGGGACTGAAGCCGATCTGCAGTGGCGACCTACAGCACAGCTGCAGCGATGCTGGATCCTTTAACCCACTGTGGTGAGGCGGGGGTTGAGCCCATACCTCCTCAGCCACCCAAGCCCCTGCAGTCAGATTCTTAACCCATGGCACCATAGCGGGAACTCCAACTCCCTTTCATTTAGGATGCTGCCCTAAACTGAACTGCTTCACCCAGACCCCTGCGTCTAGGCTTGGCTTACTCCTGTCCCTTCCCGGCCTGCGCTTTGTTTACAGCATACCCATCCTCTAAGATGCAACCCGCTCCCACCGCCAACCTCCTCTAATCCTTTGTTTGTCCTCCAATAAGAATAACTGTGCCATTTAAGCACTTTCCATGGGCCAGACCGTACAGGTGCAGCTGTATGTAAGGCTCCATCCGTTTTGGGAGTTTTGTCCTCATTATCTTCACATCATTGAGGGCGAAGGGCTCTGCCAAGATGCTTCAGCTTCAAGGGGCCAGGACAGATCCTCAGCCAGGAATCGTGACCCCAGATTCCAGGAGCTTAATCGCCCCGCTCTCGGTCACCCTGGGCACTTTCTATGCAACCACAGAGTTACGTGGGTCTGCGCCTTTTCCCTCTGGAGCTTGTGAGCCGCTGGAGGGTACGTGTGACTCATTCTCCAACTTGGGAGTTTTTGCCCTTGGGAAGTTTCTGCAAACGTTGCATGAACTTTGAGCCAAATTAAGCTGACAGTTCTCCTGATGGGGTTTCAGGCTGGGTGGGGCTGCCAACCTTTACTAGGAATCTAGACAAAGCAGCAAGAAGAAGGAAGGACTCTTTGGAGAGATCCTTCCTAATTACCTAGGGGAGAAGTCTAGACCTTTTGGGTTCTTGTAAAAATGAGGCCCCCATTGGAGACGGCGTCTCAGAGTCGTGGAAGAGACACAGTGTGGTTTGGGTCCCTTCACGTCCTTACTGTAGGACCCCGGGCGAGGCTCTCCATCGCCCCCAGCCCCAGGTTCCTGATCTATAAAACAGTGTTGCTGGGAGGCTTACGTGAAACCAAGGAAATATGACATCCGACACTGGGCCTGGCACATAGTGGGCCCTCCTGTCACCGTTAGCCTGCTGCCTGCTTCGTCTCATCGCCTCGGCCCCATTCGCATTAAACAGGCCTGCGTGCAAGAACTGTTGGGGTTTTTAGCTCTTCTACTGACAAGACATCCTTGGGCAATTTACTCTTGAATCCTCAGTTTCCTAATCTGTGAAATGGGAATGATAATCTTTCTGCCCCGAGGCTTGTTGCAAGGGCTAATGAGATAATTTGGAGCTCTTAGAAACCACCATTACCTGGCATGTAGAAAATGCAAACTTATGAGAGGTGCCTTTTTATGGCCTCATTCCTCAAGCAAATCTGAACCATCTAATCCCCTCTTACTTGACTGCCTCTTTTCCCTTTCTTCTTTGCAGCCGCAGAAACATTTCAAATTCCACAGTAAGTACCAGGTAGGGAGATGCAGAGATAGAAAAGGAAATACACGTACAAAGTTGAGTGTTCCTCCCAGAATGTAACCTGAAATACCAAACTCGGGGCAAAGACATGGAAAATATGAGTAAAATTTAGAATTCATCTGAAGATCTCTTCAAAGTCTTCTTTTTTTTTTCTTTCCACTTTTCTCTAAATGTCATCAAGATAAATAGATGTTCCTGAACTGGGGCAAATTCAGATTATAATGAAATGAAAGAAATATTCAGGTCATATGTACCTATTCAGCATCCACTGAGAACCCAGTGGACCCGAACATGAAGAAACAGCAGGCAGGTTTCCCAGGCTTAATGGGGAAGACAGAGTGAGGCACAAGGCTGCCTAGTGGTGAGACGGGGCAGTGCTGCAGGAATAGAATGATACCACTTATATGTGGAACCTAAAACATGGCACAGAAACAGAAACAGACTTATAAACGTGGAGAACACACTTGCGGTTCCCAAGGAGGAGAGGAGAGGGAGTGGTTTAGATGGAGAGTTTGCGGTTAGTAGATGCAAACTATTACTTTTATTTTATATTTTATTTTTGCTTTTTAGTGCCACACCCATGGCATATGGAATTTCCCAGGCTAGGCTTCTAATCGGAGCTGCAGCTGCTGGCCTGCACCACAGCCACAGCGACGTGGAACCTGAGCCGCGTCTGTGACCTACACCGCAGCTCAAGGCAACGCCGGATCCTTAACCGCCTGAGTGAGGCCGGGGATCGAACCTGCATCCTTATGGATCCTAGTTGGGTTCGTTAGTGCTGAGCCATAATGGGAACTCCATTGATGCAAACTATTACATTTAGAATGGAAATGCAATGAGGTCCTGCTGTAGAGCACAGGGAACTATATCCAATCACCTGTGATAGAACATGATAGAGATAATACGGGAAAAAGAATGTATACATACGTATGACTAGGTCATCTTGCTGTACAGCAGAAATTGATAGAACATTGTAAATTAACCTAAAAAATTAAAAAAGTGGGGGACGCAGGTCAGAGCAGCTCCAGAACAGGCAACCTCCAAGGCAACTGATGAGGTGAAACGGGCATGTCCATCAGATCCGCAGTGGTTGGGGTTGGAAACCGTGCCCTGGGGCATCATTTAGGATTCATTCTCTGCAAACTCAGAAACAGACATACACCGACTAATGACAGGGAGAGAATATGCTGGAGGGATGCTGAACGGCTCACAAGATGGACGGGGGCTAACCTCGGAAAAGAAGAGGACTAGGCTTGCTCTGGGGGTCCCGGGAAGCCGGGCCGGGGGCGAAGCCTCCTCCGTGGTGGGAAGGAACATGCTCCAGTTTCCTTGTTTTTTCTTTGTTTGTGTCACTTAAGATTCCAAGTCCAGGGAGAGAAAACCTGGCTGTCCTGATCGAGATCACGTGTGGGCCTGAGATTACAAGCAGGGGGCAGGGTCTTTGGGTGACAGCCACCCCGTGACCACCCCGAGAGGGGGAGCGGTGACTCCCTGAGTAGAAATGAAAGTCACATGATGGAGAACCGTGACACCCGTGACCTTGTCCTCTCCAGGGAGTGCGCGAGAGAGAGGTACAGAGAATGGTTCTCGGGTCCCACTCAGTCGTGGGTGGATTAGCCTTTCCTCTACGGCGGGCCCCGCGCAGGTGCTAGAAGGGGTGAGGAGGATGGATTTGGGAGTAACTGAGCTCAGGCTGTGGACAGAGATTCTTAGATGTCAAGTCCCTGCCTCCCAGCGTGAATGGACGGGAGGGGCAGGAGGCTTGAAAGCTGAGACAGCTGGATAAAGAGAGGGGCCACCGAGGGCCTTGGTAGGAGCGGGGATGAGAGTAGGTCCTCGCTGATGTCCACTGAAGGTTGGAAGGACCAGGAGGGCCTCGCTCAGCACCTGAAACCTCAAAAGTGGCCTCCTCCTCGCTAAGCCATTCTGACGCCCACCCTAAGTCCGTCTCAAGGCCTGTTTGGCCAAGACGTATCTAGAACCAGATTATCCAACTGTAGAAGGTTGCGCTGACACTGGGACCGGTCAGACATGGGAGGCACACCCAGCAGCTCCATCTGAGGTTGAACACAGGTGAGGCGGTTTCCTGTCTTCTTTTCCAAGAGCCACATGTCCGGAGCCCTGTGGCTGGTGGCTCAATGGCCAGACATATCAAAGGTGTTCAACAAATCGTTATGGGAGGGAGGAAGGGAAGGAGGACAGAAGGGAAGAGGGAATAGAAGGAATGCATAAAAAGGAAGAAGGGACTTGAACATGAACAAGTAATGGGGACACGGAAAACTGAATAACTATATGAAGAACGTCTGTCTATAGGGCCGGGGGAAAAAAAAGGAAGAATGAATGCATGGAGGTTTTTTTTTTTAAGAGAATCCAAACTGTGCCATTTACTAGCTGTGAGATCCTAAGCTGATTCCTTAGTCTCTCGGAGCCTCAGCTTCCTCATCTGTAAAATGGGGCTAATTTGGCCACCTCTCCCCCAGAGTCATTGAAAGGGCAAAACAAGAGGATGGATGCAAAGACTTTGGTTCCAAGTGAAAGCTCCATGCACGTCAGCTGTTATAACCCACGGGCTAAAGGTCAGAAGTGAATGAATGAATGTAAAGGAAATGAAGGAAGAGAGAATGAGAAGACAGTGGCGGGCCTTCATCCGGGGCCTCTCCATCCTTGGTGGCCAGCGAGGGCTGGGGACAGTCTGCCTGGTAGACAGGGCCGCTCGCTCCCTCCCTGCGTAAGCTAGGCCTGTTTGATTTCAGGAGGAAGATAAGATGCCTGGGCTGCTTTTTCATCTTTTCCAGGCCCTCCCCCGGCTCACCACCCCCTTGGCAATTGGGGCCTTCAAAGTCCCTGCTGGCTCCAGATCTACAGATAATCGTTTACTGTAATCCTACCCAGGAAAGAAGCTGATAAAGTCCAGATGGAGTGTGAGGTCTTCAAGCTCACTTTCTCTGCCCAGATAACACTGGGGCCTCTCAGGAGACCTCTTTCTCCTGGGAAGAGAGGCACCACGGCCTGTGTTGTGCCCACATGCAGTGTGGGAGTGGATTCACTCCTTGCTTTCCTTGGTGGGTGGGTGGCTGAATGGAGAAGGGGCACTAGATCTGGAGTCAGGTCAACCTGGATGGCCACTCGAATCCCCATTTTCAGGGATACACTGCGTGTGGAACCACCTGGGCTGGGGGAGGCTTCAGGCTCTGCCTTGTCAGAATTCTCCATGTGGTCCAGGAAGGCTCCCCCAGCATCTGAACCCTGGATGGAGACCTGCGGGCTCTCTGGACCAGCCCTCAGAGGGTAGCCATGGGCTGCTCAGGAGTCAACCAGGCTCGAGCTTTCTGTTTTTCTTTTTGTTTTCATGTTTTAAAGCTTTATTGAAATAAAGCTGATTTAGAATGTTTGATAATTTCTGCTGTACAAAAAATGATTCAGTTATACACACATACATCCATTCCTTTTCAGATTCTTTTCCCATATAGGTCCCCATTCCATGTGTAACAGCCTAGGCTAATCCCAAATCCCCACTCCATCGCTCTTCCCTGCCTGTCCCCTTTGGTAACCTTAAGCTTGTTTTCTATGTCTGTGAGTTTCTCTGTTTTGTAAATAATCTGATTTGTATCATTTTTTTTAAGATTCCCCATGTAAGCAATATCATATGATATCTGTCTTTCTCTGTCAGATGTACTTTACTTGGTACGATCCTCTCTGGGTCCATCCACGTTGCAGTGGCCTGAGTTCGAATTTGAATTCAGCTCTCACTCACTGGCTGTGTGACCTTCGGCAGGTCACCAGACCTCTCTGGGCTTCGGTCTCCTCATCTATAAAGAGTGTGCTAATACTCCCCACCTCACTGACTGGTCACCGAGGTGAAAGCGTTGTATGATTAGAAAAGTAGCCACAGTGATGTGTTACTCCCCCTTCTTGACAAACCGGGCCCGTGATCCCGTGGGGGTGGCAGGCAGGGGGCATGTTGTTAGAGCTGATCGGGACCTGCTGGAAAGGGCCATCCCAGGACCGCATTCAGGAGGGAGGCCGTGGCCCCCTCGCCCGCTTACTCAGGACCTGGTGCTCCAGGCCTCACTCAGCACAGTTTCTCACTCCCGTGTCTGAGTTTTGGGGCCCAAGGAGGTCGTGGGGCTGGACTGCGCAGACTGGGGTCTGGCCCGGGGGTGCGGGGCGGAGGCCTTGGGCGGCCGCAGCTCTGGACACATGGGTGCAAAGAGCAAGGGGTCAGGGATGGGCTGGGGGCGCCCGGGGAGGGGCCTCTGACACGGCGCAAGCCCCCGTTTGGGCTTGCTTTCCTACCGCTTTCATCGGCCCGTTACGTAAATCCACCCAGATCGAAGATTCAACCCTACCTACTTCTAAGGGGATTGAGGGTTATCTTAAGATGAAAACCTCGGGCGAAAGAGGACCTTTAAGAGATTCTCTGCTGCTCCATCTCGTAACGAGAAAAACGCAATCGAAACTCCAGGCGATGGCCTTTGTGCTCTATCAGACAGGCCGAGATTTGCGGCCGGATAATACGCCGAGTGGGTGAATTTGTGAGGAAACAGGCATGCTCACGGCTGTCTGAGGAACAAAAACATGTGTACCGACTCTTTGGAAAGCCTTTGGGTTCTACTTGTTGAAATGAAAATGGGCTTGTCCTTTGACCCAGCAAATCTAGGAGTTTAGCCCTTACTCGTACTCGCCACCAGGAGCGAAGGCGTTCGGACAAGAATATTGATGCAGGATTACATGCTGAGAAAAACATGGAAACTATCTAAATGTCCATTAATAGCGAACAGGCTAAATAAGTGATATTATAGCTTTTCTTTCTTTCTTTATTATTTTTGGCTTTTTGTCATTTTAGGGCCGCACCCATGGCATACGGACGTTCCCAGGCTAGGGGTCTAACAGGAACTATAGCCGCCGGCCTTCTCCACAGCCACAGCCACAGCAACGCGGGATCCGAACCGCATCTGCGACCTATACCACAGTTCACGGCAACGCTGGATCCTCAACCCGTTGAATGAGGACAGGGAGCGAACCCGAAACCTCATGGTTCCTAGTTGGATTCGCTTCTGCTGCACCATGACGGGAACTCCTGTTATAGCTTTTCAAAGACAGCCACTATCCACGGGGGAATAGCGTATGTGTCGTGCTCCTGTTGGTGTGTATGTGAAGCGTGTATGCAGACCTGTATGTGCACAAACTAGCTTGGAACCGATCACAATAGTTGCCCCTGGGAAGGTGGATGGGATGTTTGGGGCTCAGAGGTGAGAGAAAGACTTGCTCAAAGCTATACTTTAAAACTGAGTGTTTTTTTAGTATATGCATGCATGAATTTTTTTATGATATGCATGCATGAGTAAAAAAGAAAAAAAATGTAAAGATCTAAATGCTTCCCTCCCCAAAAGAAAATAAACAAGAAGACTTCAACCACCACACACACACACACACACACACACACACACACAACCCACAGAGGAGCCATCCGAGCTTCACTGTAGAACTAGCAGAGCAATTTGTACAGCCAGACCCTCAATAAACATTAAAATAAATAAATAGATTGGGATTATCGCAGGAAGGAAGCAGGGTAAATGCTTTCTGATACTTGAGCCAAATCGTTTTATAATACTTGTGCAATATATTTTGCTGTCAGCGGGCTGATGAAAAGACAAAATGGCAAGCGGGTTGCGCGACATAGTTTGCATTTTCTAACGTCAGAAAGGCCTCACATTAGTCTACAGAGATAACATGTCTCCTGAACAAACAAGCAATTAGCAGTTTCCCCCTTGCTCTCTGGGACTCCCGCCCTCCCGCCCCGAGAACCTGAAATGCCTCCGTCTAGCACACCACGTTCACTCCGCTCCACGTGGAAGTGTGACCCTGTTCCCAATCCTGCGTGACTTTGGCAGAGGGGCTCTTTTGCCGCCTTCAGAGAGGAGAAAAGGGAGCTCTCGTTGT
>PVHT020000009.1:17317794-17434856 GCA_004024745.2 Catagonus wagneri | reverse complement strand
TCAGGGAACTAAGGGCCACAACGAGACATAGGGTTTGCGAGGACGCGGGTTCGATCCCTGGCCCCTGCTCACTGGGTTAAGGATCCAGTGATGCCACAAGCAGCGGTGCAGGTCGCAGATATGGCCTGGATCTGGTGTTGCTGAGGCTGCCGTGTAGGTCTCAGGTGCAGCTCTAACTCGAGCCCTAACCGGGGAACATCCATGTGCCACAGGTGTGGCCATAAAAAGGACAAAAAAAAAAAAAAGAAAAGAAAAGAAAGGAGAAAGGGACTCCTTGGTGGTGGGATGGGCACTGGAATCGGAGACCAGGGTTTGAATCCAGCTTGGATGAACCTTCCTCTCGTGGTTGAGTGGTTTTGAGCAGGGGGCCCAAGCCTCAGTCACCCAGTCTGGGTCAGGGGGCTGATGACAGCAGATGGGATAAGGAACTTGGAGGTGATTTCTGGACTTTAATGGACTTCCAGTACTCTAGAAGAAGACTCAGGCTTCCGTGGCCGTTAGTGAATAGTCCCAGTCCACCCCAGGTCTTGGGAATGCTAAGCAGAGTAAACTGCTCTGGGCTAGCCGCGTCCTGAAACACAGCAACAGCGTCTCCTGAAAGGAGCCGAGGAGGTATGCAAATGACAGCATCCACAGATGTGTGTGATGTCACCCTCAGAGCCTCGGACAAAATAACCTTCTCATTGTGTTGTCAGGATTAATCCATACCTAAGGATCCCAGCACATTTTAGGTGCTTTGCTGGCATTCAGTAAACAATTTCTCTCAAGAATTGAGAAAATCTGAATTATTCCGGGCAAGGGACGTTTACTTTCATGGCTCGCTCGATAGGGTATGACTTTCCAGTGAAATTACTGTCCTGCCTCGGGACTCATGGGAGACGACGAGCTCCATTCAGACAAGAGAGTGCATTCTCCCTGAAAACAGCTGGTCAAGGAGTTTCTCTTGTGGCGCAGTGGAAACGAATCCAACTAGGAACCATGAGGTTGTGGGTTCGATCCCTGGCCTCGCTCAGTGGGTTAAGGATCTGGTGTTGCTGTGAGCTGTGGTGTAGGTCACAGATGCGGCTTGGATCTGGTGTTGCTGTGGCTGTGGCGTAGGCTGGCAGCTGTACCTCCAGTTAGACTCCTAGCCTGGGAACCTCCAAATCCTGCAGGTGAGGCCCTAAAAAGACAAAAAGACAAAAAAAAAAAAAAAAGGAAAACAGTTGTTCAAGCCTGATTACCTGCACCAGCTATGAATTATAATTCTACACTAGAGCATACTGACTTCGTTTTCCAGTTCCTGCCCATGAAAATATCCAGTAAAAACAGCCAGGTTGACCTGTACCTCATTGCTGAAATTGAGAGTTTTCCATAGCTTTAATCCCTCCCCGCTTTTTTTTCTTTTTCTTTGTAGGGCCACACCTGAGGCATATGGAAGTTCCCAGGCTAGGGTTCAAACTGGAGCACAGCTGCTGGCCTACATCACAGCCACAGCAATGAGGATCTGAGCCACACCTACGACCTTCGCCACAGCTTGTGGCAAAGCTGGATCCTGAAACCCCTGAGCGAGGCCAAGAATTGAACCCACATCCTCAGGGCCACTATACTGAGTACTTAACCCGCCGAGACACAACCGAAACCCGAGAATTCTCCATTTAAATGGTAGCGCGCGTCCCATGTTTTGCTTTGCAGAGAGTCATGCTGCCTTAAGGTGCATGTGGATTGGAATTAACAGACATACACGACTATATATAAAACAGGGACCCGACAAGGACCTACTGTCCAGCACAGGGAACTTTGCTCAATATTTTGTAATAACCTATAAGGGAAAAGAATCTGAAAATGTATATATTCCAGCTCCTGGTGATTTGCTGGCAATCTTTGGCATTCCTTGGTTCTAGGAGCTTCACTCTAGCCTCTGGCTGCATCATCCCAATCTCGGCCTTCATCTTCCAGCCACCCTCCTAGGTGCATGGACCTGTTTGCAGATTTCCCTATAATACACCAGGCATGCTGGATCACCACTGGCTCAGGGGTTCTTCCTATCCCAGTGTGGCCTAATTACCTTTGCAAATCCCTATTCACAGAGAAGGTCCCTTTTTTAAGATACGGACTAGGATTTCAGCCAATGAATGTGTTTGTGTGTGTGCGTGTGGGGGGCATAGCTCATGGAAGTTTGTAGAAATCTGATCCAGAAGTAGATTTTCATCAGCTGTGGGGTTAGGGCATAGAGGTAATTTTAGCTACATTCGCAGGGGTTAGTAGGCCCCACAACTGACACACCGTGGGAAGAAACTCCCCCCAGGGTCAGTCATAATTATTTAAGTACCACACGCCTTATTCCCAGGAGGGGGTGCTTCTCCCAAAATATTCTACAAAATGTCCAGTACCCATTTCCTCGAGAACTGTGTGTCTCCTGCTATTTCATCACCCTGCAATGCCACGATTTTGCTATGACTTGTGTCTCCGCTATCCAGTGGCAAGGAGAAAGGCAGCTGCACTTTGGCCCTTTGGTGGGGAAAGCATCTTTCAGGTTAGGTCAGGGCTGAACATGCTAGCTTCCCTAGAGAGAAAGCTGAGCTCTGTGTCACCTCTTGGGTGTCACTGTCAAAGCCTTTCTTCTCAGAGACGAGGAGCCTGCAGGGATTTCCTTATTATTGTTCTACCTGGAAATCCAGCCACGAAGCTATGAGATCTAATTAACTGCAATTAATGGCCTCCATGTTCTTTGGAAAAGCGCTCGTGGAGTTCCCTGGTGGCCTAGTGGTTAAGGATCCAGCATTGTTACTGCCAGGGCTCAGGTCACTGCTGTGGTGGGGGTTTGGCCAAAAAAAAAAAAAAGTGCTCTTGCTAGGTCCTCTAATTGACTCACTTTCTTCAGTGACAGCATAGGCTACAAAGCGGTATGTCAATGAGAGAGTGAGGCAGGGTTTATTAAATGAGCAACAGTTTAATTCAGAACTTAACCTGATTAGAATGAGGCAATGTCTTTGGGGAAAAGGGGATGGTGGAAAATACACTCATTCTTATCACTGTGAAAGATAACTTCTACATAGACTGATTTCTCTCTCCTTCCCTGCCTGTCCCCCTCCCTCTCTTCCTTCTGTTTAGTGTATACCAAGCACTGGATCTGCAGAATATTTGAGCTATAGAGTGGTCTTAGAGACTATCCAACATGGTTTCCAGATAGGCTCAGAGAAGGAAAGCAACCCATCCAAAGACACACAGCTTTGAGAATAACGCAGTTGAGTCAGTCCAGGCCTTGGTGTTACTTCACGGCTGTCCTGTCATCCTGCATATTTGGGGATGAAATGACCCATTTTCGTTTTTGCTATCGAGAAGAGCCATGAAAGTTGTTCTCTGCCCAACCCCTCCCAACAGTCCCCCTAAACGATGTTTATAGATTGGCTTCTCGGTTTATAGATTGGCTTCTCGGTTTTGTTTTTGCTTTTTTTGTTCTTTAGGACTGTAGCTTTATTTGTCTGTTTGGGGCTTATCTCGTTGGAATCGAGATGCTTTCCTAAGGGGCAGACACTTTGGTGGTTTATATGGTACAGAACAAGAATCAAGAGAGTTTCCTTGTGGCTCAGCTGGTTAAGAACCTGACTAGTATCTATGAGGATGTGGGTTTAATCCCTCGCCTCGCTCAGTGGGTTAAGGATCCAGTGTAGCCTCAAGCTATAGCGTAGGTCGAGGATGCGGCTTGGATCTGGTGTTGATGCTGTGGCTGTGGTGTAGGCCAGCAGCTGCAGTTCCAATTCAGCCCCTAGCCTGGGAACTTCCATATGCTGCAGGCACAGCCCTAAAAAAAAAAAAAAGAGGAAAAATGCTGAAATTCTGAAATCCTAATCCCTGGTACTTGTAAATATGATATATTTTTTTAAAAAGAAGAACCAGAATTTTTTTAACTCAATGAATTTTATTACATTAATAATTGTACAACCTATGCATATATGTATAAATCTATTACATTTATAGTTGTAGAACCAGAATAAAGGCAGAGAAAGAGCCAGTGGCAAGGATATTCATTATCCAACAACAACAACGACAAACAACCAAACAAAGAATCAGGAGCAGCACTAGTCACAAAGCCTTTGTGTTCGGTTGGCAGAAGCTGATGGCTCTCAGTTTCTGATTTCAGATTCTCTGGACAGGCGGTTCAAGCTCTGTGAATCTGGAGAGGAGCCTCGGAAGTCCACCCATGGGTCAGCAAGGAGGGCTCAGCCACTGCAATCATATCACCAATCACTTCTCCAAAAGTTAACGTCACACGGTGCTGAGCGGTAGCTCCCCAGAGCCACGCGTCCCCTGGCTCGCTGCAAAATGCACGCTTAGTGGAGACTATGATTCCAGATGCTGATGTGCTGCAGGCCCAGCACTCCGGTTGGCAAATCTACCCATTATGTGCTCGGTGCAAGAATGATTCTTCTCCTCTGGTTTGCTCCTCATCACAGTTTTCTTCCTGGGCTCAGCTGGGAAAGGAAGATGTTAGCAGCTGTGTTCTCAGGCCATAACTTTGGAGACAAGCCCAGGTGTGAATTCCAGCTCTGCCACCACTAGCTCTGACCTGACACGCACTCCGTTTCCCCACCTGTTAAATGGTGGTAACGATAGGACCCAACTCACGGAACTGTTGTGTGAAGGAAATGAACTGATGGCTGCAAAGGGCTTGGCTCAGGGTCTGGAAGGTGGGGCCGCTCTATTCCGTATTCCCAGCCTTGAGGCCCCAGCCCGTGCCTTGGAGTCTCACAGCTGCGAATCACCACGGAGCCTCTTTTCCACCAGCGCTTCAGAAGCTTTAATGCGACCAAGAGGTCCCCTCAGGGAGTTTGCTAAAAATGGAGATTTCCGGATTCCACCCCCAGACAGTCTGCTTTAGTGGATTTGGGTCGGGTCCCTGGCATTTTTGCATTTTAACCAGCGTGCCCACGTGATCCTGTTACCCGGCACCCATGCAGCATACACACTTTGAGCAAGCTCTGTGTGCATCGGTGACTGTTAGCAGGGAAGGGACAATGCCATGACTGTCTGCTTCACCTTTGTCCTCCTAGGGGGGTTTGTGGCACGTGGTAAGGGCTTCTGGGGCTCATCTCTTGAAACAAAATGAAACGATGCAGTCCAGGGGCCCCAGATTCAAATGATCACTTGACATGAAAACAGCAGGCTGGGGCTGGACTGTCAGCACTGGAATTTAGGCTTCTTGCAAAGGCAGCAGCTGCTGCCCAATATAATGTATATAGGAAAAGAATCTGGAAAAAAAATGGATATGGGTATATGCATAACTGAATCACTCTGTTGTACAGCAGAAATTATCACAGCATTGTAAATCAACTGTGGTTCAATACAACTTAAAAAGGCAGCAACGGTTACCCATCTGCTAGTGTCTGCCTCTTGGGCATCAGAGACCCATGGCTACATTTTCCACCTTTTGCAAGGCTTTCCAAAAAGGTAGGAATTAACCTTAAATCTCTTCTCTCTCTCTTTCTCTTTTTGGCCAAACTCATGGCATGCAGAAGTTCCCGGGCCAGGAAAGCAACCGGCCCCACAGCAGCAATCGGAGCCACAGCAGTGATAATACTGGGTCTGCACCACTAAGGAACTCCACATCTCTTCATTTTTAAACATTGGAAATAATTTACAATTATTCTGTTTTATTTTATGTTATTATTTTATTTTATGTTCATTCACGTGGGCCAAACTGTGTTTACAGGACTGAAGTGGCCCCTGAGCTTCCAGTTAATCAGCTTGCGGCTGCTCCCGTCTTCTCATTTGACAGATGAAGAAAATGCAGGGCAGGGAAGAGGAGGGGAGCTGCCAGAGTCTTCACAGCCTGGAGGTTCTGGGAGCCAGGCCCACCGCACCCCTCTTTGGCAGAGTGATCAGTGGGATCAGCGCCCTTTTCCAGGAGCAGAGACGCAGGGCGACACTCCAGAGCATCCGCGGGCTTCCTGGCCGATGGGGCTCCAGCTCGGGCTGGGGAGTGAGGAGCAGGAGAAGCCGGAGCCCGGCTTACTCATCCCTCCGCTGCCACCTTCTGCTTTGATGTCTTGAGGTGCCGGTTCCGGCCGCCCGTGTGGCCACGGCAGCAGGCTGCCCGCCCCAGCAGCCGCCTCACACCAGCACAGCTCTTGGCAGGGCTTTCTGGGGACTTCAAAGGTGGAAAATTGCTCTGGGATAGCTTCTCGAAGGCGCCTTCCCAGTGTGAAGACTTGAGCAGTGAAGGAGATCAAAGTGGGGCCGACCTTTTGGCTACAGGGCGAAGGACCGGCCGGGCTTGTTCTATGCGGAGCCAAAGGTGTGAGCCTGGCCTTGGGGGCTGTCCAGGGTCCAGAATCAGAGGGCTGTCTTACTCTTGACATCTGTCCCCCCATTTCAGTGCAACCAGGAACCCCTGAGTCTCACTAGTAGGAAGGATGCTGAGTAAGTGTGTCTCACGGTGTCTCCTGAGCCCTTGGCCTTGGCTTTGGTTTTCTCGGCCTCGGCAGGCACAGCCCTGCCTCTGAGGGGGAGGAACCACCGGGTGTGACCTGCCGGGGAGCCTGCAATTGCTGAGGGCAGGGCAGCCAGCCAGTTGCTGATAAATCTCTTCCTCTTGGGAAGCGCCAGGCAGCGCCCCAAACCGGGAAGTGATCTGTGAGACGATCTGCTAATGATTTATTGCCTGGTCCTCAGACCTGGCACCAGCGGCACCAGCTGCTGCCCGGCTGTCTGGAGAATCTTCCCAGCGGGCATCCGGGAACACGAGGTAGGAAATCAAGCTCCCAGCTGCCAACTGCCAGCAGCCCCTGCCCTCTTTGCCCAGAAAGGGCTGCTTTTGTTTGTCTGTTACGTTTTCCAAAGCAGACGCCGTCGGTGAAGCAGTGATCTAACCAGGGAGGGCATGGGGAACTGGACCGGGGCTGGGAAGGGTGTCGAGTTAACAGGCACCCTGGGCTTTGCGCGTTAGTCAATGCAATTGGAGGCTCAGCCTTGAGCATCTAAAGGAGGCCTGCCTTGCTCACCAAGTACTCACCACTCGGTTTCCAATAGTCATGAAGTAATTATTTGTAAAAGGAATAAGTACCCATGGGTAAACATTTTAAGTAAGCTTAGGATGAAAATTAAATCTCTCCCCACTTCCAGTCTCTTACTCAAGAAATAAACATCAAAAGTCGCCTGTTGTAGAAAGCGTGTAATTTTTATATTTATTTATTTTATTTTATTTTTGCTTTTTTAGGGCTGTGCCTGCTGCATATAGAGGTTCCCAGGCTAGGGGTTGAATCAGAGCTACAGCTGCCAGTCGCCGCCACAGCCACAGCAATGCCAGATCAGAGCCACATCTGTAACCTATGCTGCAGCTCACGGCAGTGCTGGATCCTTAACCCACTGAGTGAGGCCAGGGGTCGAACCCACGTCCTCATGGATACTAGTCGGATTCATTTTCACTGTGCCACAACAGGAACTCTAAGAAAGCCTGTACTTTTTAAATGAGCACTTACTAGATACAGCTTTTCTTCAACTTCACTTTCCTTCATTTTTCCATTATGAGGAGCTATGTCATTTGAAGCACTGCACAATACTCTCATGTCTGGATGCGCTATGATTTCTTAATCAGCTCTCTGTGGATGATCCTTTTGGCCGCTTCTAGATTTTCCCTTTTATTTATTTTTTATTTTTTAATTACTTAATGAATTTTATTACCATTATAAGTGTACAAAAATCATCACAACCAAATTTTATAGCATTTCCATCCCAAACCCTCAGTGCATCCCCCCACCCCCTAACTTGTCTCATTTGGAAACCCTAAGTTTTCCAAAGTCCGTGAGTCAGTATCTGTTCTGCAAAGAAGTTCATTGTGTCCTTTTTATAGATTCCACATGTAAGTGGTTAGATTTTCTCTTCTCTAAGAGAATGACAGTGGGTGTTTGCGTCCTCTATGAAGGTGTCCTTGTTTAAGTATGTCTCTGGATGTCTTTTAAAACTTGGACCGAGTATACGGATTACATTTTCCACAATAATTCTCTGGGTGTGTGTGTGATGGTACCCATTTTACAGAAGAGGAAAATAAAAGCTCACACAAATAAAGTGATTTGCCCTGGGTCACATTCATAGAAAAATCATTCATTCAACAGATGTTTACTGAATATGACCACTGTCTTTTCCAAGCAGAATGGTAACCACTGGATAAGCAAATGCCTGAAGTCCTGCCCTCTTGATACTCACAGTCTAGTGATACACATACATGTGTGTATGTGTGTGTTTGTATACATATATATACACAAATTTTACTAGTTGCTTTGGGAGACACACCATGATGTTATAAAAACAAATGGCAAGTGGACTGCATAGGGAGGGTGCAATCACAAAAGGCCACATTTAAGCCGAAATGTTGTCATGGAATGAATGTTGTGTCCTCCTCCAAATTCACATGTTGAGAGCTAGTGCCCAGTGTGGTGGTATTTGGGAGTGGGGCTTTTGGGAGGGGATTGTGTCATGAGAGTGCAGCCCTCACCAGTGGGATTAGTGTCCTTATAAAAGAGACCCCAGAGAATTGGGGAGGGAATGGGATGGTAGGGGAGTCTGGGGTTAATAGTTGTAGACTGTTGCCTCTTGGCTGGAAAAGCAAGGAGATCTTACTGTATAGCACTGGGAATTATGTCTAACCACTTGTGATGAATCCGTACATGTATGTGTAACCCTGTCACCACGCTGTACAGCTGGGTATAATAGAAAAAAAAATTAAAAAAAAAAAAGAGAGACCCCAGAGAGCTCCTGTGCCCCTCCTTCCATGTGCAAGTTTGGTCTTTTAATATAATGAACAAAACTGATAAGTTTCTAACTAGGTTAATCCAGGGGGAGAAAAAGAATATCAATTACAAATATCAGATATGGAAAAGAGATTACGACAACAGATCCCATAGATATTAAAAAGATAAAAAGAAAATACTATGATCGTTAAGCCAACAAACTTAATAAATTAGATGAAATGGATGAAAGTTTTGAAAGATAGAACTACCAAAATTAACAAAAGAAATAGAAAAAACCTATTTTTTTTCCTTTTTTATAGCCGTACCCAAGGCATATGGAGGTTCCCAGGCTAGGAGTCCAATTGGAGCCGAAGCTGCTGGCCTACGCCACAGCCACAGCAATGCAAGATCCAAGCCACATCTACAGTATACACCACAGTTCATGGCAATACTGGATCCTTAACCCACTGAGCAAGGCCAGGGATCGAACCTGTGTCCTCATAGATGCTAGTCAGATTTGTTAACCACTGAGCCACGAAGAGAACTCCAAGAAAAAGAAAAATCTAAAGAGCTCTATTCCTACTAAAGAAATTAAATTCGTTGTTAAGATTTTTTCTTCAAAGGAAACATCAGGCCCAAATTGTTTCACTGGTGAGTACTATCAAACATTGAAGAAAGAAATAACACCAACATTGCACAAATATTTCCAAAATATAAAGAAAGAATCACTGATCAACTTTTTCTGAGTCCACTATACCTTTAATAACAAAACCTGGAGTTCCCATCGTGGCTTAGTGGTTAGCGAACCCAACTAGCATCCATGAGGACGTGGGTTTGATTCCAGGCCTCGCTCAGTGGGTTAAGGATCCGGCATTGCCGTGAGCTGTAGTGTAGGTTATAGACGTGGCTCAGGATCCTGCATTGCTGTGGCTGTGGCTGTGGCTGACGATTTCAGCTCTGATTGGACCCGTAGCCTGGGAACCTCCATGTGCTGCAAGTGTGGCCCTAAAAAGACCAAAAAAAAAAAACCCCAAAAACCAGAAAAACAGAAACAAAAGACCCTGACATAGGCATTATGAAAAAAATAATAAAATTAAGACCAATATTCTTCATAAATATATGCACAAAAATCCTTGACAAAATAGCAGATTGAATATACATAAAAATATATATAAACAAATTATATAAAAATGATAATTCATCATGACTATGTAGGGCTTAACCCTAAAACGAAAGTTTAGTTTAATATTTGAAAGTCAATCCTTAAATATAATTTAACAAAGAAAGAGAAAAAAATATTCACTTCATGGGATGAGATTGATTATGTCAATAGCTTCAGGAAAAGCACTTGGAAAATAAAAAATTCTACCCATTCAAAATAAAAACTTAGGAGTTCCCGTCGTGGCTCAGTGGTTAACGAATCCGACTAAGAACCATGAGGTTGCGGGTTCGATCCCTGGTCTTGCTCAGTGGGTTAAGGATCCGGCGTTGCCGTGAGCTGTGGTGTAGGTTGCAGACGCGGCTTGGATCCCACGTTGCTGTGGCTGTGGTGTAGGCCGGTGGCTACAGCTCCTGTTAGACCCCTAGCCTGGGAACCTCCATATGCCGCGGGTGCGGCTCTACATAAAGGCAAAAAGACAAAAAAAAAAAAAAACTTATAGTCAACTAGAAATAGGGAATTTTCTCAAAATACTAAAAAGCATCTGTAAAAATAATCTCTACCTAACAACTGCTGCAATAAGGCAAGGAAAAATAAAAATGCATAAAATTTAGAAATAAATAACACGTTATCTGCTTGCAGGTGCAATATTAATTTATGTAGAAAACTAAAGGAGATTAAAAACACCTATCAGAACTAATAAGTGAATTAGCAATGGTTAGGATACAAGGTTAAAATACAAATACTAATTGTATCCTTATATGCTAACATCAAATGATTGATGAAATTAAGGAAACAATCCCATGTCTAGTAGGCCAAATAGCACTAAATATGTAGGAAGGACTCTAACATAAAACATTCAGAACTTCTACATTGAAGACTACAAAGTACTGCTGTGAGAAATTAAGAAAGATTTTTTAAAAAATGGAAAAATGTCATGTTTATGGTTTCCAAGACCCAATATTATTAAGATGACACCTTTTCCTAAATTGAACTATATTCAATGCAATCCCAATAAAAATTCCGGAATGTTTTTTAGTGGGAACTGACAAACGGATTCTAACACTTATGTGGAAAGACAAAGGGTGTAGGATAAAAAAGGCAATTTTAAAAAGGGAGTTGGATAACTTTAAACTTGTGTTCACGACTCACTCTAAAGTTACAGCGATCAAGATAGTGCGGGTATTAGTGAAAATATAAACATATAGATCATGGAACAGATTAGAGAATTCATAAATAGACCCACATGTATTTGGTCAACTGTTTTGACACAGGTGCCAAGGCAATTTTGTGAGAAAAGAAATGTCTTTTCAACAAATGGTACTACATGTTCACGAGGGGAAAAAGTGAATATTGAGGGTTAACCCATACCATACATAAAAAAATTGATTCTAAATGGGTTATAGACCCCAACGTGAAGCTTAAAAAAACTGTAAAACTTCTCAAAGAAACCACAGGAGAATATTTTGACAACTCTGGGGAAAGGCAAAGTTTTCTCAGCGAGAACACACCAAGCACAAACCATAAGAGAAAAAAAATAAATAAATTAGACTTCAGGTAAAATCAGAGCCTTTTGTTCTTTGAAGGACATCATTTAAAAAGTACAAAGACAAGTCACGGCTTGGGAGGAGCTGTCTGCAACATATAGTTAGGAAAAAGATATGTATTCAGAATAAAAAAAAAATCTGATGTCTCCCTAATAAAAAGACAAACAATCCAATGAGAAAATGGGCAGATGATAGTAACAGATAATTCTCAAAGGAAGGTATGAGAAATGTGCTCAACACCATGAGTCATCAGGGAATGCAAATTTAACAACGAGATACCACAATACACCCACTGGAATGGCTAAAATCAGCGGTGTGTTGATAAATGTTTAGCTAGCTCATGGTGGGCTAGAAGTTGAGGAAGCTTTTTGCTGATGTAAATACTCCCACTGTGATCACTTTTAAGCTACCAACAACAAGATGTCAATGAACCCAGAGTTGGGAAGAGATGCATATGATTGGTTCCCATAAGTTGGTGCAAGCTAGCTCCAGCACACTGCTAGCTTAAACGTTTAAAGCTGACCTTCCGTCACTGGAGCTTTGGGCTTGGCATACCCACACTGAGGTGCATGAAATGATTGGCCAATGGACATCTGCTATATGGCACAGAGAATTCTACCCAATATTCTGTGATCATTTATGTGGGAAAAGAGTATGAAAGAGAATGGATGCGTGTACATGTACAGCAGAATCAGTTTGTCATACACCAGAAATGATCACAACTTGTAAATCAACTCTACTTCAATAAAAGTTTAAAAAATGAAAAAAAAAAGCCTGAAAAGTCAACTGACCACCCGTCTTCCACTGGTGGAGATGTGGGGCCGCTGAAAGTCTCGTACAGCGCTGCTGAGGATGTAAGATGATAAAACCGCTGGGCAGAAATGGTTTTGTAAGTGTTTGCTGGTTTGTTTGTGTGTTTGCTTTTTAGGGCCGCACTTGGGGCATATGGAAGTTCCCAGGCTAGGGGTCAAATCAGAGGTGCGATTACCCCCCTACGCCATGGCAACTCCAGTTCTGAGCCGCTTCTGTGACCTACACCGCAGCTCAGGCAATGCCAGATCCTTCACGCCCTGAGCAAGGCCAGGGAGCGAAGCCATGTCCTCATGGTTGCTAGTCAGGTTTGTTACAGCTGAGCCACGACAGGGACTCCCTGCAGTTTTTTTTTTCTTAAATAAAAAAGTTAAACATCATTGGCCTCATAACTCAGGCCTTGCACATGTGGGCATAGCCAAGTTTCATCTGTAATAGCCCCAAGTTGGAAACAACCCAAATGTCCACCGGCAGATGCCATATTGTGGCGTATTCATACAATGGAATATTAATCAACATTAGGAATGAACTGTTGATACACAAACCATATGGATGAATCTCAAAATTATTATACCGAGTGAGGAAAAAGACAGAAAAGAGTACATGCTGTCTGCTTCAATATACACAGGGTTTTGTTTTTGGTTACGGGTGACAGAGAACATGTCAGTGGTTTGCCTAGTGAGGCGGAGGGAGGAAGAACGGATTACAGTGGGCACGAGGTCACCTTTGAAGGTCAAGGAAATGTTGGTAATCCTGATTACGGAGATGGATTCACGGGTGTATACATATGTCAAACCTGATCAAACTATACATCTAAATCCGTGCCATTTCACATACTTCAACTATACCTCGATAAAGCTGAAAAAATATTTAAAAAAATGCCAACACCAGGGCCTGCCCCCCAGGCTCAGAGACGGGAGAACGGAGAGAGGAGCTGGATTTGCAGTGCAACAAGCTTCTCGGCTGACTCTTATAAAGGGGGAGCTCTGCAGAAAAGGCAACCCACCCAATTTAATCAGATGTAACAAGCTGAATTTTCAAGGTGGACAAAGCAAGGTGTGTTTACCCTTCAGAGTGGAGCCTGGATTTTAAGAGTCCACCAGTAGCATTTGCGTACCTGTCCCAGCCTGTGCTCGGTGCTCTCCCCCGACGGACGTGCGCCTGACCTTGCCTCCACTAGCAGCCGGCAAAGATGGGAAAACCGACTCTCAGGGCAGCTGAAAATTACAGGCGTGAGTTCAGATCTCCTCTCCACCCCTTCCTAGGCGGGTGAGCTCCTGCACGCGTCTCTGTACAAGTCATCCTCTGCGGTGAACCCAAGCCACTCCAAGGTACTGCCGCCTAAGACAGCTGCTCACAATTCCGCAATCTGGGCGGGGCTTGGTGGGAGTAGTAGCCTCTGCTCACTATAGGGAGGGTCGGCGTGGGCGCTCCTCTGAGGCTGAAGGATCCACTTCCAAGCCGCCTGGACGCTGACCACCTCTTGACAGGTCTGGCACAGTTGCAGGAGAAGGCTCTGTCCCTCTCCATATAGATCCTTCCATGGGCTGCTCTTTAGGGCTTCGTGAGCATCACGGCTGGGTTCAGAGTGAGCGTGAAGAAGAACAAGGCGGGAGTTGTGTCCCCCGTTCTGATCTAGCCTCAGAAGTCCCAAAGCGCCAGCCTGCCACGCTGACCATCTTCAGTGCCTGTCCTCTGGTTCATGCCCTCACAGGCACGCTGCTGTTTCTGTTCCTCTAAACCGCTACGTCTGCTGCTGTTCCAGGCTGTTCATACCCGCTCTTCCCTCTGCCCCAAACACTTCCCCCTACCCCGCAGATCTGCACAAGACTGCCTCCTGCTCCTCATTCAGGTCTCAGCCAAATGTCATCAGTCAGAGAAGCATTCCCTTCTCAGCCCTTTTTCCTTCCCACCCTTGCCAGTCTTGCCAGCGCTATTCAGTAGAACCTTCTGCCATCATAGAAGTATTCTTTACCTGCACTATTCGATATGATAGCACTGCGCTCAGAACTATGGAGCACTTGAAATATGGCAAAAGCATAACTGCGGAACAGGATTTCTGCTTTTACTTCATTTTATTTTTCTTGGATGTGGCGTGCAGCAGCTTGACATGGAATCTCAGTTCCCAGACCAGGGATCGAACCCAGGACGCAGTGGTGAAAACACTGAATCCTGACCACTCAGCTACCAGGAACTCCCAACTTTTACGTAAGTTTAATAAGCTTCAAGCTAACTTTAATATCGGCATAGAGCTAGCTGCTGCCACATTGGTTGCTCAGCTCCATCCCATCATTTCATCCTATTTTCTTCATAGCAGTTATCACCATTCAAAATTATTATTATTTTTTTGGTCTTATTTTTTGTTTCTTTAGGGCCGTACCTGCGGCATATGGAGTTTCCCAGGCCGGGGGTCTAATCGGAGCTACAGCTGTCAGCCTACGCCACGGCCACAGCAATGCCAGATCTGAACCCTGTCTGTGACCTACACCACAGCTCATGGCAACGCTGGATCATTAACCCACTGAGCAAGGCCAGGGACTGAACCCACAACCTCATGGTTCCTAGTCGGATTCGTTTCCACTGTGTCATGATGGGAACTCCCCAAATTATTTCTTTTTGTGTTTTCCACTTTTTATTATGATAAATTCGACTCTATAGACAATTGCAAAAATAATGGAATGAACCCTTCACTTGGATGACTTCATTATCTTCTGTGTGGGTATATGTAATTTTTGGAGGGACGTGGCTGAACCATTTGAGAGTTAGTTGCTGACATTATAGCATTTCACCCTTAAACACCACTAAGAACAAGGGCATTCTCCTCAGTCATGACAATGCCATTATCATGCTGAAGAAATGTGACAGAGACAGTACTGTCATCTAACACTGATATCGTTCCACTGTCTAATATATAGTCTGTATTCAGCTTTCACAAATTGCCCCCATGACTTAATTAAACTTCAAAGTTTCTGCACAGCAAAGGAAACCCTAAACAAAACGAAAAGACAACCCACAGAATGGGAGAAAATATTTGCAAATGAATCGCCTGACAAGGGATTAATCTCTAAAATTTACAAACACCTCCTTCAGCTCAATACCAAAAAAACAAACAACCCCATCAAAAAAATGGGCGGAGGATCTAGGGAGACAATTCTCCAAAGAAGATATGCAGATGGCAAATCAACACATGAGAAGATGTTCAACATCACTCCTCATTAGAAAAATGCAAATCAAAACCACTATGAGGTACCACCTTACACCAGCCAGAATGGCCATCATCAAAAAGTCTACAAACAATAAATGCTGGAGAGGGTGTAGAGAAAAAGGATCCCTATTACACTGCTGGTGGGAATGCAAACTGGTGCAGCCACTGTGGAAAACAGTCTGGAGATTCCTCAGAAAACTCAAAATAGAATTACCATTTGATCCAGCAATCTCACTCCTGGGCATCTATCCAGAGGAAACCATGACTCGAAAAGACACATGTCCTCCAGTGTTCATTGCAGCACTCTAGGCAATAGCCAGGTCATGGAAACAACCTAAATGCCCATCAACAGAGGAGTGTATAGGGAAGATCTGGTACATACACACAGTGGAATATTACTCAGCCATTAAAAGGAACGAATTACCAACATTTATAGCAACATGGATGGACCTAGAAATTATCATGCGAAGTGAAACCAGTCAGACAATTAGACAGCAACACCCAATGCTACCGCTTACATGTGGAAACTAAAAAGACACAATGAACTTCTATGCAGAACAGAGAATGACTCACAGACACTGGAAAACCTTTGGTTTTTCAAATAAGACAATCTGGGGGGTGCGGGGATGCACTGAGGGTTTGGGACGCAAATGCTATCAAATTGACTTGTGATGATTTATGTACACCTATAATTGAAATAAAATTCGTTAAATAATGTAAAAAAAAAAGAATAAACTAGACTTCAGTTAAACCTAAAAAAAAAAAACAAATTGCCCCCAGGATGTCTTCTGCGGCATTTTTTTTTTTTTTTTTTTTTGGATCTGGGATGCACTACAGAAGCACAGGTGGTATTTATCTCCTTATTCTCCTTTAATCCGGAAGAGTTCTTAGCCTTTCTTAGTCCTCACAACATTGGCATTTTGAAGAGCAGAAGTCAGTTGTACTGAGATATGACCTTGGATTTGCATTTGCCTACTTGTTTTACGATTGGATGCAGGTTATTCACTTTGATGGGAGAGCCGCTTAGGAATGTGCTCTTCTCAGGGCGTTGTATCGGGAGGCACATATCAATTTCTTCTTTCATTGGGGACAATTATTTTGATTACTTGGTAAATGTGGTAGTCTTCAGAGCACTCCATTGTACAATTTTTTTTCCCCTCAGCAATTTATAGCTAATCTGTAGGGAGATCCTTTGGGGTCTATGTGAATACCTAGTTTCTCATCAAATTTTCGTTCAATGGGAGTTCCCTTCGTGGCTCAGTGGTTAACGAATCCGACTAAGAACCATGAGGTTGCGGGTTCGATCCCTGGCCTTGCTCAGTGGGTTAAGGATCCTGCGTTGCTGTGAGCTGTGGTGTAGGTTGCAGACGCGGCTCGGATCCCGCATTGCTGTGGCTGTGGTGAAGGCCGGCAGCTACAGCTCCTGTTAGACACCTAGCCTGGGAACCTCCATATGCCACGGGTGCAGCTCTACATAAAGGCAAAAAGACAAAAAAACAAACAAACAAAAAATTTTTGTTCAATGATTTTAACATTCATTGATAATTAAGCCTGAATCAATTGCTGCTATGGAACTGCAAAATGATTTTTGCCTCCTAATTTCCTTTTATATCTGTTAGTTGGCATTCTACTTTAAAGAAAAACCGTCCTTTCCCCTTTTATGTCTATGTGTTTGTTTGTTTGAACCGGAGTGAACTCATGGATTATGTTTGTAATATTATAATCCATTACTGTCATTATTCATTTTGACACTAACATCAGTCCAGGCCAGGCCAGTCGGAGCTCCTTTAAACCGCTGTCTCTGTGCTTCTGACATGCCCCCATCGGTCCTTGAGATTTTACTTCCTGGCACAATAAGATGGTCCAAGTTGACCTTAATTTATTTATGTTTATTTATTTAAATGTTTATTACGCTTCTCTCCCATCCAAAGATGAGCATTTCTCTCTCTCTACCAAGATTCTTAGCACTTCAATGCTTAGGTAAAAACTGGCCAAGAGAAGTCTTAGATGATCTGCTTTTTGGAACTCACGAAGATCATTCTGCCTGAACAGCAAAGAAGTTTCAAGTTCCATGCAGTTCTTAGCTGTCTGATCATAACAGCGCAGTGTAGAGACAGTGAGGCAGCATAAGTGATGCAGAGTATGGGCCACAGTGCTAGGTTTTCCCAGGTTCCTCTAGGAGTTTCATTAGTTTGCCCTCCCTTCCTCCCTCCCTCCCTTCCTTCCTTCCCTTCTTCTTCTTTCCTCTTTTTCTTCCTCCTCCTCCTCTTCTTCTCCTTTTCCTTCTTCTTCTGCCCTCCCACCTTCCCTCCCTCCCTTCCTTCCTTCCTTCTTTTCTTTCTTTCTTTCTTTCTTTCTTTCTTTCTTTCTTTCTTTCTTTCTTTCTCTCTCTCTCTCTCTCTCTCTCTTACTGAAATATAGTTGATTTACAATGTTGTGTTAGTTTCTGGTGTATAGCACAGTGATTTAGATACACACACACATACATATCTGTATATATATACATTCTTTTTCAGATTATTTCCATTATTGCAAAATATTGAGTGTAGTTCCCTGTGCTATACAGTAGACCCTTGCTGGTTATCTTCTTTACTTATAAGAGTGTGTGTGTGTGTGTGTGTGTATATATATATGTTAATTCCAGCCTCTTAATTTAGCTCTCCCACATCTTTCCCCTTTGGTAACCGTAAGTTTGTTTTCTTGTCTTTTTTTTTTTTTTTTTTGGTCTTTTGCCTTTATGTACAGCCGCACCTGCGGCATATGGAGGTTCCCAGGCTAGGGGTCTAACAGGAGCTGTAGCTGCCGGCCTACACCACAGCCACATCCGAGCCGCATCTGCAACCTACACCACCGCTCATGGCAATGCCGGATCCTTAACCCACTGGGTGAGGCCAGGGATCGAACCCGCAACCTCATGGTTCTTAGTCGGATTCGTTAACCACTGAGCCACGAAAGGAACTCCCATAAGTTTGTTTTCTATGTCTGTGAGTCTTTCTGTTTTGTAAATAAGTTCATTTTTATCATTTTTTTTTAGATTCCATATATAAGTGATATTATATGATATTTGTCTTGCTCTGTCTGGGTTACTTCACTTAGTACGATAATCTCTAAGTCCATCCATGTTGTTTCAAGTGGCATTATTTCACTCTTTTTTATGGCTGAGTAGTATTCCACACTGCATCTTCTCTATCCATTCATCTGTTGATTGACACTTAGGTTAGCTTCCAAGTCTTGGCTGTTGTAAACAGTGCTGCTAAGAACATTGGGGTGCATGTATCTTTTCAAATTATAAATTTCTCATTACTTTTTGACTATTAACTTTGGATAAGTCACATTTCTCTAAGCCTCAGTCTTATCATCATCAAAATGGACCACCGCTAACGGTACCTTGTCACACAGTTGCTGTAAGGACTAAGGAAGAGAATACATAAAAAGTGCTTAGCACAATGCCTGGCACATGCAGATGGTCAACGAATCGTAGGTATTACTATTGTACACATTTCTCATCCAGTTTTCCCCAAACCTCTATGAGATAGCTTCATTTGTAGATGAGGAAACTGAGGTTCTGAGTGGTTAGCTGAATTACCCAAGGTCACACAGCTAGTTGGTGAGGAAGTCCAAGCAGGAACCAATGGAGAGGCTCTTCCGGTCATATTGGAGGGTGAGAGCCTGGCCTTGCACGCTTCTCCCCAAAGCCCTGCAGAGTGGAGGGAGAGGAGGTCACTGCTCCTTGTACAACGGGGAAGTGACCAGGGCCGGGGAGAGGAGCAACAGCCATTTTTACTACCAGAAGCTTATCAGTGATACCACAGTCTGTACATGGCTAGCAGAATACCGGTTAAGATCATAAACTTGAGTTAGCCCTGGGTTTTCGTCCTGAATGGGAGATCTTGGGTCAGTCACCTAACCTCTCTATGTCCCAGTTTCCCGTCTGTAAAACCCCAGGGCCGTTGCTCTGGCTGTGCTCTCTGCCTGCAGTGTTCTTCCCGCCTCCCCCGCCCAGTGCTCATGGATTAATCCTTTTATGCTCCTCATAGCTTGATGAAAACCAGAGTCCTACTCTGATCACCTTCCTTAAAAATGAAATTCACCCTCTCCGCCCCACCCCGCTTTCCTGGCTCTGTTTCCCCCACCACCTCACACTCTATCATTCACTCATTTATTATTTTCTTTGTTCATTGCCTTTCTCACCTCGGTAGAAGGCCATCTCCACCGGAGCCAGGACTTTGGTTTGCCTGGATCACCAAGGAGAAAAGTGCCAGGACATAATAATACCTCAATCATTATTCCTGGTTGTTGCCCTGTAAACAAACCACACCAGAGTGCTGAATTTTAGGAAATGCTCAAAACAAACAATGTTATCCAAGTCACACTGATGTTTAAGTCCCTCTGGAATTTGATCATGGTTTTAATGCCAAATTCCTGTCAATTTTAGTGTTGGCCTAAGGCCTCCAAATAAATCCTGGACTTTCTCCTTCTCTATCTTAGATGCCACTTTCCAGTGTGACTGTAGCACGTCCTTACCTAGAGCTTGCAAAAAGGCTCTCAAGGCCCACCCCAGCCTAATGGAGTCAGAGTACGCATTGGAACAAGACTCCCCAGGTGACCTGTGTGAGGTCAGGTTGCTAACTTGCAACACTTTCTTCTTTTCCATTTTTTTCTTTTTTCTTTTTTTTTTTTTTGCTTTTTGCTTTTTAGGGCCGCACTCAAGTCATGTGGAGGTTCCCAGGCTAGGGGTCGAATCGGAGCTGTAGCTGCCGGCCTATGCCACAGCCACAGCAACGCGGGATCCGAGCTGCGCCTGCAACCTCTACCACGCTCACGGCAACGCCGGATCCTTAACCCTCTGAGTGAGGCCAGGGATCGAACACGCGACCTCATGGTTCCTAGTCGGATTTGTTTCCGTTGAGCCACGAAGGGAACTCCTATCACCTACGGCTTTTCTGGAATCTCTCTCTCTTCCAGCTTTCCTTATCTTCTTTCATCCATCCCACCCCCAATCTCCAGATTTCTAATTTGACTTAAAGCTTCTTTCCTTTGCAAGTTTGCTCTCTGCTCCTCCGAGGGGACTTGTCACACACCTTTGTCTACCCCTCTTATCTCCTTGAGGTGCCCTCTCATCTGATGGGGAGCTGTTTGAAGGAGGGCCTCTCCCCACCACCTGCTCATTCGTCTGCCTCCACTTGCCTTAACTTACTTGGTCCTGGGAGCAAATGAATCATTTCACATCTTTGTCTCCTTTGTTTATTCCAGGGATTGAAAGATGTTTAAAATGGCATTACTTTCGTAGATTCTTAGGTCTTAAACTCCATACTTCCTGAACATAGGGCCATTCAGTCTTCCCAGCTACTCAAATTCATTTTTGTTTCATTGTGTTCTGTTTTTTCTTTTTTGGGGGGGGGGGCTGCAACATGCGGAAGTTCCTGGGCCAGGGATCGATCTCACACCACAGCAGCAGCTCAGGTTGCTGTGACAATGCCAGATGTTTAACCTGCTGAGCCACACAGGGAACTCCAATTCTTTTTTGTTTTATTCCATCAACATTGAGAAGAGTCCGAGTGCTAGTCCCTAGAGAAAGAAGCTGCCAGGGAACTAAATATGCTCGGACACAATTCCTATAAATAAACTTAGAGTCTGACAGGCCGCCCCCTGTGGACACGCTAACAGGAGTCTCCATTGCAGCATCATTCAGTGGCAAACAATCTAAGTGTCCACCTGCAGGAATGAAAAAAATAAATCTATGGGACAATCGAACTGTAAAATTCTGTACAGCAGTTACTGAAGAAAAGGAGATAGGAGTTCCCATTGTGGCGCCTCGGAAACAAACCTGACTAGGATCCATGAGGACTTGGGTTCGATCCCTGGCCTTGCTCAGCTGGTTAAGGATCCGGCGTAGCGGTGAGCTGTGATGTAGGTTGAAGATGCAGCTTTGATCCTGCGTTGCTGTGGCTGTGGTGTAGACGGGCAGCTGTAGCTCTGATTAGACCCCTAGCTTGGGAACTTCCATATGCCATGGGTGTGGCCCTAAAAAGCAAAAAATAAAATAAAATAAATAAAACAAAGGAAATAAATACATAGAATTACTGCCAGAGAAAGGTCTCTAAAATCGATGAGTGAACAAAAACATCTTGAAGAATATGTACCTTTTGACACTGACTAGATCTTAAGTATAAACACAAAATGTGTCCAAAAATGATTGACTAGACCCACACAGATGAATGACAGAGATCCAGAGAGACCTCAGCCTTATCTGTAATTTTCTTTTAATCATGGAGAGTACCTGTATGTGTTATTTGTCCAATTACATAATGCATGAGAATTTCAACACAGAACAACATTAAATTCAAATTGAAAAAATAAAATAGGGGACAAGAATAAAACCAACGTGACCAGAATGGGGAGGTGTTTTGGAAACAACTTCTTGTAGCCAAGTAACAATCGTTCCCATTGTATGGATGAATTGACTGAGACCAGCAGAGGTTAAGTGACTTGCATAGAGTCCCATAGTTACTAAATAGGATAGGTCAGCTGGAGCAGTGGTGCTTTGTACTGAATGTGGAGCGGTCCCTGGGTGGAGAATAAGATGAGAAACCGCCCTTCTTAGCCCCCAGGTTAGATGTGGCCCCTCCCATCTGTCCCAATATGCATTGATCTACATTGATCATTTCTTCAGTGATGGCTCTCGTCCCCATTCTCAGACTCCCTTCCTGCCAATGAAGGAGGCATGGAGGTTTCCTCTTATCCTGAGGGCAACTACCTCCCCCTTCTCCCTTTTATCTGCTTCCTACAAATGTAGATCTTTGGTCCTGACAGCCGCTGCAGCTTTACAAGAGGAACCTAACAAATGACGCCCCCCACCACCTCCCCCCAACACACACAATGTTCTGAGCTACCGCCTCGAGTTCTAGATTAATAGCATCTTCTCCCAAGTTCTCAGATTCATCCTAAACCCCAACCCAGTCACCACACAGGTAGGCAAGACCCGTCTCCAGGGCACAGGCCTGATCAGGCATTCCCTCTGGGCATTCCCTCTATTTTATTTTTTATTTTTGCAGCCACACCTAGATCACATGGAAGTTCCCAGGGTTAGGGGACAAATCAGAACTGCAACTGTGGCCCACACCACAGTCATAGCAACACCGCATCCTAGCCGCATCTGCGATCTATGCCACAGCTTGCAGCCACACTGGCTTGCAGCCTTAACCCACTGAGAAACCGAATCCGAATCCTCGTGGACACTATGTCAACTTCTTAACTGATGGAACTCTAACAGGAACTCCCTGCTCTTCTATTTTTGCAGGTTCTTGCACATGCAAAAAAAAATTGCAAAGAACTCATTGGGCAGGCAAGCCGAGCACATAAATGAAACAACATTCACAACAAAAGACGATTTCAAAAGTGTCTATATACGCATTTGAAAAAAGCCGTAAAGCTGGAAATTATTTCCTGGGCAATAAACATCCAGAAGTAATCAAGCTGGAACAAGACAATGAGTGTGACACATCTTGGTGAGTGTTCAGTACACACTGAATGTCGGGAAACATGGTTAGAAACCCATGAGGCATGGTCCTTGAAGGTGCCCTGTATGTATGCTGACTTGAATTGAACAAAAGAAGGTCTTTGAGTCTCAAAACAAGGACACCTAGCCCTGGAGACAAGGACAAAACATCAGAACATGTTCATAAAGCCTGAGCATGTGAATCAATTCTGCGTGGCACACTTATTACCAAGAGTGAGTACAGCAGGCACAGAAGAACCAGATTTGGAAATGGCAGCTCAAATTGTGTTTGTCCAAGTTTGCCAAACATAATGCATTAGGAGCCCTTATGGGTGTACCCAACTAATTGCACCGAGTTGTTTGTGCAGTCAGGTGATCCATCAGCAGCAAGCCCAATTAATTAAATACAGACACACAATTCAGATCGGGAAGGAAGGAGGAGGGCTGGATTCATTTCAAAATGAAGCCTGTGTTATTTTACTTTATTTTGAAAATTCACAGAGAGGACACATCTAAAAACAGAGGTTAATACAGAACACCATTTTTTTATTTTTTGTTTTTTTGCTTTTTAGGGCTGTACCTAAAAAGGAGGTTCCTGGGCAAAGGGTCCAATCAGAGTTCCAGCTCTCAGCCTACACCACAGCCAGAGCAACGCAGGATCTGAGCCCCATCTGTGACCTACACCACTGCTCACGGCAACGCCAGATCCTTAACCCGCTGAGCGAGGCCAGGGACCGGACTCGCGACCTCATGGTTCCCAGTCGGATTCGTTTCCCGTGCCTGAGTCACCACGGGAATGCCAGTATAGAGAATTCTATCGGGGAAATGGTAGAGAATATTCCACCCAGACTTCCCGGGACCCCGTCAAAGCCCCGAGGTTCAGAATGCTGGAGAAGGAGGGAGAGGAGAGAGATATTGCCTTAGCAGGAGCAAGGCTGATCTTCACAGCCAGGAGGAGGGAAGGTTCCCCAAGGGTTGTGCTGTCTACCGCTGGGTCAGCTCTGAGTCTTTTCACTACCTAATCACCAGCATCATCTACCAGACCCACCTGCCCAGCCTCTGGTAGGAGAGCTAGGATGCAAGGGCCGAAGAGGGAAGAGGAGGTGGGCCGTGTTCTAAAACTGGCCAGTGAGAAATGGGGGCATTGCCTCTTCTGTGGTTTGTTCCAAAGAAAGGGGACACAGCCATCCCCCCCGCCTTCCAGAAGCATGGCTCACGAAGTCCTTCATTCTATAAAAGTTTCTGGAGTTCTCCTCCCTAGCTGACATTCAGCTAGCTCTCCTGCAAAGGCAGAGAGAGGGGGGACTGCTCCCAGGAAGAGAGGCCACAGGGATGTGTCTGCATATACATACTTTTTGGGATGCCCTGGCAGGTTTCCAGGCAGATGGAGTCAAGCTTTCTTGGTTGAGTCGGTCAACTAGACACGGTTGTGTAGGTCAACTAGGCATGGTTGGGAAGCCTTAGCCTGGGAATTGCTTTAGAGGCCACCCTGAACTTGTGCAATCTGACTCCGGCTGCAGCAGGTCCCTACCCTCGTCCAGCCTCAGAAGTGGTTCTAAAGCCGCCTGACCCAGAGGCCTGGCTGCGGGTTAGTGACGGGGGAGCATGGACTGTTTGAGAGCTGATGGGGAAAGATGGAGGTCTCTGAGATGTGGGCCCAGCGTCTCCACTGACAGAAAATAAGGCAGCCCAGTCAGAGCAGACGGAGGCAAGAAGAAGCTGAAATGAGTGGGAGCAGAGGGTGAAACATGGGCCAGGACAGCACACGGGACAAAGACCCCGTTTGATATCCATTTCTGTCTACTCCATCCACTCCCAACATTATGATTTCTTTCCTGGTTGGAGAATGAGTTTAGTCCTAGAACCTTCTGCCTAAGGCACCAAAGGAGTGGTAGAGCTATAGCCAAAAATGAAAGGGGTTAATTAAGTCAGGGCACCAGATGCAAAAGGCAGCTTTGTGACTCAAACCCAAGTGATGATACAGCAGTGTCTGAGAGTTCCTGACACGTCCACTGGCTGCTTATTTGTGTGAAAAAGGGTTCCTTTTAAAAACAAGTGCCTCTTGTTTATCCTAGCTGGAACCTCCCTGAGGCTGTGCGGTTGCTGTTACTCCCATGCAAATCGGTGGCCGGTCTTTGAGCACCTGAAATGAGCCAGGCCACGTGCTAATCTGACTTTAACCTTGCCCATTGTTTTTGGGTGCTGGTATTACACTCACCATCTTCTGCATTATGGAGACCTGAAGGTGACTAGGCTTTTCTTTTTTTTTTTTTACGGCCACACCCGCAGCATATGGAAGTACCCAGGCTAGGGGTCGAATTGGAGCTGCAGCTGCCGGCCTTCACCACAGCCACAGCAACACCAGATCCCAGTTTGTCTTTGACTTACACTGCAGCTCGTGGCAATCCTGGATCCTTAACCCCCAGAGCGACGCCAGAGATCAAACCCACAACCTCATGGGTACTGGTTGGATTTGTAACCCATTGAACCACAACGGGAACTCCGCCTGGGGTTTTCTTTATAACTTTGTTCCTTTCAAAGCCTAGAGGTCAGGTCTCTCTGCCAAGGTGAAAAAGATGGATCTGGTAGCCATGTGCTGCTTCTAACGACAGGGCACCTCACAGCAAATCACCATTCTTAGAAGTTCTTGACTGTTAAATTCAGTGTGCATGAACACGCATAGTGTATGATGCATAAACATGTACTGTGTAAAAGGAGAGTAAATAGAATACCCGGGGAGAGAAAGTTCTCATTCTGAAATTTTACCTCTGTCATTTACTAGCTTACGACTTCAAACATACAGCAACAATAATTTTTAATTTTTTTTTGGGCTGCGCCTTGTGCCGATGTTGAAGTTCCCAGACCAAGGATCGAACTCACACGACAGTAATGACAACACCAGATTCTAAACCACTAGACCACCAGGGAACTCCGACTGCTAAATATTTTGAGCATTTTACTTTGTACAAGACATTTTCTGTGCATTATCTCAGTTTATTCTTACAAGAACCTATAAAGTAGGTGCTACCCCAGCCCATCTCCCCCAGGGTGATATAGCTGTTAAGTAGCAGAGCCAAGATTACTTTCAACAGGGTCAAATATTTTTAGGAGGTTCCCAGGCTAGGGGTCTAATTGGAGCTGTAGCCGCCGGCCTACACCACAGCCACAGCAACACGGGATCCAAGCTGCATCTGCGACCTACACCATAGCTCACGGCAACGCTGGATCCTTGACCCACTGAGTGAGGCCAGGGATCGAACCTGCAACCTCATGGTTCCTAGTCGGATTCGTTAACCACTGAGCCATGAAGGTAACTCCCCCAATTTTTTTTTGACAGTTCTTCAGAGTCCCTTTAAAAAAATTTTATTCCAGCATTAAATAGATGAATAAATATACAATTTTTTTCACTATTATGCTGGCTTTAACATAGAAAAAGAAAAATAGCCTCTTTCAGTGGTTCTCCTTAATCACAGTTTATTATGCCTTGGAAACCTAACATGTTTGATTGGCTAGAACACAACCCAGAAATAGATTTATTAGCATCACGTATTGTTTAGAGCGACTACGTTTACATTGATGCCTTCATTCTGAATGGCCATAATAAAAGGTTTCCAAGAAGGTTGATTATTATTGGGTTCCTTAATAACAAACCTTAAGCATGCCCCTATTGGGACCGTATTCAATCCAAATAAAAATAACTTTGTTAATTAAAAAGAGATGTTCCTCTGTTAGCTGCTATATGTTCAACAACAGAGAAACAAAGGACCAAATGAAAAACAAGTCCAGATGCCAGGAACACCACTTCCTTCTTCCTGGATCCCAATTGACAGTAAGAGACTACATACCAGCAACACTGCCCTCTGTTGTTTCCCAGTTACTTTGTCATCTCTCACTCTCCAGTTTGGAAGGGTAGCACAGTTTCTGGGTTACTAGAACCTCTTTGGGCCACTTCATAATTTGGGTGAGAATGGGGGTACAGTTAGAAGTTCTTTCCTTTTTACATCATCTATAAAAAGACAACTCTGCGCTCCCAGCAGTGTTTGCTTAGGGGCTATGAAAACTGAACATTGTGTTTCATTTTAACTAGCTCTCAACAACTGAAGCTGTTAAAGAACCATGAACTTTGAGTAACCCAGTACCCTAGACCTTTACGTGACCTAACCTAAAACCCTTACCAACAATCCACAAAACTTACCTAGCCAACTGTATACAGACTTACACCCTAGCCTATCCAGAGGGCTATAGTTTTCAATGCTTGATTAATTCAACAATCAAGAACTCCCCCTTTTCAACGCTTAACAATCATTGACTTTTTCCTCCTTGGAGAACTACTCAGTGAATTTCTTCAAGATCATGGCTTCTCTGGCCTGGCAAATTAATAGACCTGTTTTTGTTTGTTTGTTATTATTTTTACTTCGTTGCCTGTTAGTCTGCAGCTCTGGTGGTCTTTGTTCAGCTCTTAGGCGTCCAGAATGGAGGTTCCGTCAAGATCTCCTTGACCAGCTTTACTCACAGATACCCTTGATTTCTGAACTACGGCGTTATGAGTCCTTTTATGCTCTGGTTTCGTCTTCCTGTCCCGTGGGTAGGTCCAGCCGTCCTGCAGTAGTGATCAAGCTCTGAGTGTGTGACTGTGTTCCTTGCATCCTGTCTGAGTTTACTTTGTTTAACTGGGTTGTCATACTCTTGACTTCTTTCGTCAAGAACTTGTTTTACCTTGAGAGTGTTTTTGGCAGCACTTCATTCTTGGTTTGTTGTGTTTATTTGTCTGTGGAGGCAAATACTGTCTTTCTCTGAGCTTACTTAAGTCTTGTCTTTTGGCTCAGGTAGAAGTCTAGGAATTCCTTCTATTTTTTGTTTTGTTGTTTGTGGGCTTTTGTTTGTTTGCTTTTGTTTTGTCTTTTTGAATCTAGGGCCTGTCAAGTTCAAAAACAATTAATACTACTGCCCCCTCTACCCCAGTATAAACTATTCCAATTCTGTAATGGTCAGTCTTTTAATTGGCTGTACACTCTGTACTTAAGCCATGCCCTAGGATATTTGGTCCAGGTTTGCAAAAACTAATGAATCAGATTTTAAGTTCTCAAATTCTATGGGAGCCCTTATGTTAACTGGTTTATAGAGGCTTAAAGGCACTTATATAAATTTAAAATAAAAGAACTCAAGAATTTCTAAAAGCCAAAATAACTTAACTTTAAATATTTTAGTTCTTTCAAGGGATATTTTTCTGTTGAGGCCACAGCTCCAGAAAAGGAAGATTTAGCCATAAGCCGATGGTTCTGGTTACCAGATTACACACGAAGATGGAACAAAGTTCTTTTAGTGCTTGTAGACAACTTAAAGTGTTAATTGTTGTTATACAATATAAAAGAAATATTTATAATCAAGATGACTTTTTGAAAATTAGCCTATCTTGATAATGATTTCTCCCTGATTTTACCACAGTGTAAAATTAAAGTTAGCTTAACATTCTACTTTAGGCTAGAAAGCTTATTTAATCTGAATTTCCTAAATTTCCTAGGCTTGTCTTAAGCTAATATTACTTTCATAAATGTTTAAAATTACAAACATGAAAATAAATATGTTCAGTTAGATTGAATTATAATAGTCAATGTCTTCATAAAAAGGGTTGATATTTGTAACTTTAGTCATGTCACAAATTCCTTGAGTCTATAGAAACGGTTGACAAACTATCAATGTTAATTCCAACGTGGCATTTTCTGAAATGTCTGATTTCATTTGTGATACCATGATTTTTGAAAGATGACTTGAATTTCTTTTTTATAGCCACACCCCTGGCATGTGGAAGTCCCTGGGCCAGGGTTTGAATCCAGCCCCAGCTGTGACCTACACCACAGCTGTGGCAACACCAGATCCTTAACCCACTGTGCCACAGCGGGAACTCCAAAGATGACTTGAATTGAATTTTTAAGATCTTTAAGAGTCAGCGGTGAATAATGTGTATTTCAAATTCCTGAAGTTGAGAGGAAAATAAGTGCAGAGTTATAAGTAAATTGGTTTCATATTGTTGCTGTACCAAATTACCTCAAACTTAGTGGCTTAAGAAAACACATTTATTCTTTTAACAGTCCTGGAATCTTTCAGAATCAAGGTGTTGGCAAGTCTTCATGCCTTCTGGGGTTTTTAGGGGAGAATACGTTTTCCTGCCTTTTCCAGCTCCCAGAGGCCACCTGGATTTTTCGGTTTCTTCCTCCAATCTTCAAAGCTAGCAGCTAAGCATCTTTTCTTCTCTTTGACTTCCTACCTGTCCATAATTACATCTGACCCACCCAAATAATACAGGATGCCGTCAAGATCCTCAGTTTAATCACACCCGTAAAATCCCTATTGCCAAGTAAGGTGATGTAGTCACAGGTTCTGGGATTAGGATGTAGCCTCTTTAAGGGAACATCAGTCAGCCCATCACAGTTGAAGTTATGTTAACTTTATTTCTCGCCAATACAGGAACTTGTTTGCTCTTTAACAAGATTTGAATCAAAGTGGTAAAGTCAATATGACACAGACATTGTCTTATGTTAAGATTAATAATGTAGGGGAGTTCCTGCCGCAGCAGGAAAAAAATCCGACTAGGAATCATGAGGTTGTGTGTTCGATCCCTGGCCTCACTTAGTGGATTTAAAGATCCAGTGTTGCCGTGAGCTGTGGTGTAGGTCACAGACATGGCTAGGATCTGGCGTTGCTGTGGCTGTGGCGTAGGCCGGCAGCTATAGCTCCGATTAGACACCTAGCCTGGGAAGGTGCGGCCCTAAAAGGACAAAAAAAAAATATAAAAGATTATATAATATACTTATATATGTTTCAATATATAAACACAACAATTCAATGAGCAAAAACCGTAAATAAGAGAGAAAGGAGGTCCAATAAAGGAAAATTATAACCTTGCACTATTTATCTTCTTTCCACATGAGGAAATAAATATCCTTATTCGACGTAGACTCAATTCTTAAGAGTTTCAATTTTTAATTTATACTCTCTCACCATGCTTCTAGGTTATTTTATTTTATTTTATTTGGCCATGCCTGCAGCATGTGCAAGTTCCCGGGCCAAGGATCAAACCTGCACCACAGCAGTGACCCAAGCCTCTGCGGTGGCAGTGCTGGATCCTTAACCCACTGCACCCTAAGAGAACACCCTAAGTCATTTTAAATGAAACAGTAAGAATTCTTCATTGACATCTTAATGATTAAGTTAACCTCTATTATTTTGTTGCTCTGTTTAATGAAGTTGCCAAAAATGTCTTTTGTTCTCATGACTAACCTATTCTGATGATTCTTTTTGATATTGCTTTCCCCAACAAGAGGCCCCAAATTTAGAATCATAAAGCTCTAAGGATTGCTTTTAAATCTAAAATATCTTTGGGTTTTGCAGGGTAGCCAGTGAGTAAACACAAAGATTTTCTTTTTCACTCTATAAAAAGAAAAGACAGTAAAAATAATAAGATTTGTCTGGCATTCTCTAGATTTTAAGTAACTCAGAATTATTGTGAGAGCTTTTTGTTTTCGCCAACAGCAGTAACAGTTTGAGTTTGTTATTCTTCCCATGGAATTTCATGGTGTCCCTTTCTGTTAAGTGCTGTGCTAGAAAGGGTACTTGGCTGCCAGGATAAGACATTTATGGCCATTTGTTTCTGCATGTTCTGCAATTAACACCTTTACTTGAAGGATTGACATCTTCTTGATTAGTATCCAGGAATCAACTCTTGGGAACAACAATACTAAACAAAATTTTTTCCAAGTGGTACACTATAGACCTTTGCTGATGGTAAATTATTATTTCCTAGGAAATAATTAATAAAGCTCTTTGTACTTCTTTTTCATACATCAAAGAAAATGTCCTTGTGCTTCTTGAACTCACTACACAATTTTTTTTTAAAATCCTTTTTTCATGGCCTTACCTGCGGTGTATGGAACTTCCTGGGCCAGGGATTGAATCTGAGCCGCAGCAGGGACCTTCACTGCAGCTGCAGCAATGTCGGATCCTTTAACCTGCTTCACCAAGCCAGAGATCCAACCCATACCTCTGCGGTGGCCCAAGCCACTGCAGCAGGATTCTTAACCCACGGTGTCACTGCGGGAACTCCCTCATTACATCGTTTTCAGTTAACCTTTAGGTATGTTTGGTTAAAACGGTACGTTGATGCCTGAGAAGTCTACTTAACAATACTCACCAAAATAACAGGTGGTGCCCCATGTGGTTTTGCATATTTCCACCAAGGTTAATATCAGCACTCAACATGGGCCTTGGCAAGGGAAAGTGGTCTGCTATCTTGGCAGGCTTGGCCGTACCCATGTACCACATGTACCCATTTTGGGGATTTCAGTAAAGGACCTGCCTTGCAAGAAGAGGTGTCCCAGAGGAGGGAGGGAGAGATGCTGTTCCATCACTTTGCATCACTCTGGCTTCTCCCTTGGTGCGGGGCTCCTGATCAGAACACTGCTTTAGATAATGTTCCTAGGAATGACAGTCAGACCAGATGAAATTATCCAGGAGACGTCCACTGGTCAAGGTCAATGGTGAGAGCCTTATTCATTTACTCACTCACAATGACCTTGGGCAGTTGCCTCACTGTAGGTTACTCACTGACCAAACAAGGCAGCTTTTGTGTACTGGCCAACACTTCCTGTGGCATTTGGATTCATGTTTCAGAAAAAGTCAAGAGATTCCTAGATCAAATTCAAAAACAAGGAATTCCTTGTCCAACGTGGGATAAACAGACCAATGGAATCTCCCGGCAAGACTTGTCTACATAAAGGGCCTGACGAAGGGGCATTTTAGTGTTCGTTACATTGTCAGGTTAATTGTAGCTGTTGCCAGGTACGTTGTTAAAATGTCTTAAATGCTGTCGCATAGCCTCTCTTGTTGCTTCGTACATCAGATGATTACATCTCCAAGGAGACTTCAACAAATGACTTAAATAAGCACAACAGGATCTGTGAAAGCTGCACCGAAAGCAAGATGGTGGTATGGCTCTGACCACCTGAGAATTTGCCTGAACTCGATGTTCTCATCCATCACATTGGAAAGAGGGAGAGCCAATTAGTGGGAAATTCCCACTTACAGTACCATTTGCCTAGGTGACCACGAACTAAATATTCTGCATCATTACAGTTCTCTCTAAATAGTTAAGGTGGATGAATTTTGCGTGGCCTTGGGTCTCAGATTCTTCATAGACATTACTGGAGTAGTTCTTGACCAATAACAAAAGGACTTGCCTTAACCAACTGTGTTCAGACCTGTAGCCTAAGTTTGTCCTATCCCAAACTTAGGTCCAGTCTTTAATGCTAAATTAGATTAATCACCAGAAGCTCCCTGCTTCCAGAACTTACAGCGCCCTGGAGTTTCTCGCCACTCGCCGCCACAGAACTGTTCAGTGAGTTTCTCTACTGGTGTGTGTTGCCTTAACTTGCAAGTTTACATCCTTAGTTTTGTAACTTTCTCTTTTACGTCTGCTATTCCTGCTCTGTTTTGGACTTGATAATAACACCTATAGTTTCTCAGTTAAAGAGCTCAATCTGGATTGGATTCTGCTTCCTTATGAAATGAAAATGTTTTAAAAAGAGAGGTTAACCTCTGGATAATTACGGTTGAAGTTCTCCCAAATCTTCATACCTGGGTAACTGAAGTTGAAGTGTGAAAATTTCGTTTTCAATGAGCTACATTTAACTCAAGCTTTTGCTTAGCTTTGTCATTAGAGGTCAAGTCCCATTACCTGTATAATGGAGTAATAACATTGTTATGTGGTGTCTTAAATATCACTAATTTTTATGTCACATTTATGACTTTGGCTGTACCCATTTCAGAGTTTTTTCTTTAAACTGACTCATGTTTTTCTTATATATAGAAAGCGGTATCACAGAATAAATAGAAGTGAAATAGAAAAGTAAAAACCAAAGTATTTTCTGAATAAAGATTTGCCTTTGGACTACTAGTGGCATGCCTGTCACAATTTGTGGAAAACTCTTGTGATCTAACAGGCAATGCCCTGGGAGTGCTTTAAATCAGGTCGACCCATGGCAATACCACAAGATCAGAAGTCAATAATAACCCAGCATCCTGCAGTCCAGCCTGCTTCCTCCACTGTCCCAAAGCTTCTTTCTCCACAAGCCTTTGCCTTTTATACTGTCACAAATTCAGATCTCTGGCTCGTGCCTCTCTTTGCCCTGTGTCCCCCTTGATCTTGACTTTAGAATTTAGTTTTCCAGCTGTCATCTTTCATACCCAGTATATTCACTGTAATGATTTTAGGAACCTGTGATGGCAAGCAACAGAAACCCAACTCTGGCTAGATAAACCAAAGAGAGAGAGAGCGAGAGAGAGAGAGAGGAAAAGAGAGAGAGAGAGGAAGAGAGAGAGAGGAAGAGAGAGAGAGAGAGAGAGAGATTTAGTGGAAGGACTGGAAGAGTTTGCAAATGAGCAGCCAAAAGCCAGATTCTGTATAGGGAGAGAACCACGGGGGCACTCTGAGGTCAAGGGCCCAGCAGTTAGTGGTCAACCTCTCTAGGAGATGCTAAGTCTCTTCAGCCTCTGACTCTTCTTTTGGTTGTTTGGGGTCAGCATCAAGGCAGATCCGTCTGTGGCTTCTGGAACATTCCCAGCCCCTTTGGCAGGAATATTGCAGAATTCTAGCCTCAGCATTCAAAGGCTTGAGTCACTCTGGACAATTCTCTTCACTTCTTTTAGCCTCAATTTCCTCATATGTTAAATGGGAAAACTCCTGGGGTCTGGGAAAAATAACTATGAAATGCAAAACCACGATAGTGGAGCGGATACAAGCAAAGCCATTCAAGCTACATAAAGCTGGGTTCAGATTCTGATTAAACTGTGCACTAGCTATGCGTCTTTACGCAATGTATTATACTTCTGTTTCCTCATCCGTGAAGTGGGGATAATAATATTTACCTTATTGTAATTAACCTTGTATCTAGCACATAATAAATGCACAATAATGTAAACCATACAAGCAAAAGAGGTAACAGATGTGATAAGAACTTTGTGAAGTTATTATTATCAATCACTCTTTCCTGAGGGTGAGTTAGTGAAACCACACCTCCTCCCACATATAATTAATAGGACAGTTACGAGAAATTTCTGTCCTACAGTAAGCTTTTCACATAGGAGAAAGGAAGCCCTTGGAATGATCTATTGGTGGCATTAGATCTTGCCTCTGTGTAATCAGCAAGGTTTGGCCTGCTCCAGGCTCATGTCTCTTCTGGAGCCTGAGGTGTTCTCGGCACATCTTTTATAACAGTCAGCCTTGCTTTCTTCCTGTTGCAAATTGCATGCACATTTCTGCTCCCCATGACCAGCCTCCGTTTCTCAACCAGCCTTCTCCAGCCTCCCCTTCCCCCTCGCTTAATGAGAACGAGTTGACTTATAATTAAGGTCATATTTTATCTGCTGGGAAAGGCAGTGGCTGGCGTGGCTGGGGCTCTAGAGCTCCACTCAGCGTCGCTCCGGTGGGTTACCCGTGCTTTGATGACCATCAGTGGTTGTTTCAGGCTAGAGACAGAAGAATCGTTTTGATGGCCTGAGATTAACAACCAGATTTTTAATTTGCAGACAGTCCTCGCGGCAAGATTTTCCTTCTCTCCTCTAATGCCCTCTTCCCATTCAGACCTCATCGAGGGTCCTTGCCAGGAGCATCGTTCTCAGCATAGAAAAACAGAGTCTCTCTCACGTTGCAGGTTGCTTCTGCTGAGAAGTCCATCAGGCACCTCCATGGGTCTTTGCATCAGTTCTCTCCTGGGATACTCACAGGGCCATTCCGTTGGATCACTGCCCAGTCCCCCTAAGATCGGAATCCCTCACCTCTGCTTCTTTCTTTTCCTGGCTCAGAGCAAGAACAATTCCAACCCTTTCCTATGATTTCTAACCTATCTCTTAACATAACGGTCCCTGCAAGAAAGACAGGCAGTTTTCCCAGACACCCTGGCTGTTAGGGTGATGGAGGAGCTGGTTTGGCAAAATGCGAACTTCCTCCAGCTGCTTAAAGTCAATCTAAGCTGTTGGAGGGATACTGAGAAGCCTGCCGGCTTTGCCCGTTTTCAAGTTGCGCTCGCTTCTCTGGCTCAGGCGGCTCAGCAATGAGAACCGAGCAGAGATTCCCCTCTGGGAGAGGAAGTTTCCCATTAGAAGCCAAAGAAAGAACAATCCATGTCCAAACAGCTTTCTGGTCCACTGGCTCTGAGACTGGCGGATGGGCCAGTGCTCACAAGCAAACTGGGCCAGCTTGCAGAGAAGGGACCCCGGGTTCCCTTTGTCTGAGTCACCCAGCCGCCTCGGGGTTGGCGGAATGACTCACCCTTAAACGGCTGCCCCAAGAGTCGAGCATGGGAGACAGTCAGTCCCCGCCTGCTTGTTATCCAGGGCAACGCAAGAGTCCCCCACCTCCTGCCCTCCCCCTCCTCCCACGTCAAACCAAAATGTTTTAGATTACCATCAGGGTCTTAAATGCGAACAGCATGTCAGCAGAGCCCCTAGACAACATTATTTAGTCTCTTGACGTCAGACGTTTGGAGTGACCGCACATTGTACCGGCACCTTCTTTGGAGTGACACTGACATCACTCCGCTCGAATAAGTTAATTTTCCCATCACTGGCTGATTCATTGGGCAGAAACCACAAGTTCACATGCCGATGCGTGGGCTGAACTCCGTGACCCCCTCTGCGGCGCAACCGAAAGTATATCATGGTCTTTTCATGCAAACGAGCCCTGGGAAGCAGTTTGCTTTTTTACTTAGTTAGATTTTTATTTTTCCCTTTCGTGGCAACATGACGTTTCATGACAGCATGATGGCTGCCCTTTTTCTGGAGCATTCTCCTGTTGGGATTTGCCAGTTACAGCCGATATTTATTGAGCTCGTTAACATATTGGGTTGTGCTGGGCGATACCCATAGGCTATTTCATGTCATTGTTAGAGTGACTTATTAGAAAAGGTGACATGGTCCTTTTCGAACCGAAGAAGAAATGGACGTTTAGAGAGATTAGGGAACTCTCCAACTCATAGATGAGCTCAAAAAGTATTGGCTACCAAAGGCACATTCTAGAAAATCATTCGCTCCGTATAGGGGAATCAAGTGCTATTTCTATTCTTCTATGTCTACTCTTTCCCCCTGCCCTTAGATTGCGCTTCGTCTCCTTTTCTGGAAGAATCTCTGAGCAGGTTGCTCAGGAGAAAGTGCCCCAAGGCTTGAGATATCCCGACAGACTAGAGGCCACATTGATTCTTCAGGGTGGATTCTGCCAGCTCTGAGACTCGGGCTTCAACCCAGCAGGCTTGCGTCTAGGCCTTTATCGTCTGACTTCAGTTCAAAGGAAAGTGATGGTTAAGCCCGACGCGGGGGGCAGGGGGGGGGAATGAATGGGCTTCGGCAAACGTGAACCCACCCCCCAGGCCCTCCCCTGATTTTTTAAGCCCAGCCCAAACCAAATGCTGCTCTTTGAAGCCTGCAAACTTTTCCTCATTACTCATCCCTCTGATTTTCAGCCAACTTTCCAGCCGTCGAAGTGCCTAAGGCCCAGAAGAAAAGTGCCTTCTTAAACTCCGGGAGGAAGTACCCTGGAGAGCTGTGAAAGCGCCTCTCAGGAGATCCCCCTGCTGGCTTTTCAGATCCACCAGCTTGAATCCTTGGGGAAACATCCAAAAAATTCTAGGCTCTCCTCCAAATGGAAACTGAATCCTGAATCTTTGCAACCGTGTCCATAAGCATTTCAGACCGCTCGCTGTGAATTCGGTTGTACTGCGGTGTGAAGATTTGGACTGATGGCCCATCATAATACTTTGCTAAAATATGAAATTTCATGCTTTCAGATTACAGTTTCCACATAGCTTCTACTCCCAGATGCCCCTGCCTTTCGACAAGTGTTTGTTAAAATTGTTCTGCAGAATCAGCGACATTAGATCATGGGTTCAGATGCCTGAATCAATTAAGTCTCTCTGTGTCCAAATCCCAACTCGAAAATGGCTTTAAAGACAAAGCAGGACTATTGGCTCAGGAAGCGGAAAGGTCCAGAGATAGCGGGCATCAGGTGAAGCTTCATCAAGGTGCTCATAGAGTATCATCAAGGCTCAGTTTAGCTCCATTTCTTGGCTCTGTCTTTCAAGGTGTCAGCTTCATCTTTTAAGTCCCATCTACTGGCTTCCAGCAGGTGCAGGCTCTGCCGGGGTTACAGCTCCTGAGGTGGGAGGGGAGTTTCATACAAACTATCCAGGAGAAAAAAAAAAAAAAAGATTCCTTTAGTAGACCCCCTGGAAGAGACGACTTCACATCCTTCAAGTTCATAGTCAGTGTCTGCTCTCGTGTCCTCGGTGTTGACTGCTTTTGTGATGACCGCCATCAAACCAATTCTCAGGGTCGTAGAGGGGATGTATATGCATTCATTGGCTTCGGGCAAGGAGGGATCCCGCCGGAGCCGAGGTGGGGCCAGTCCCACTCAAGCCTCATGGCTAAGGAGAGCGGAGGGGTAGATTTCCGAGCGGAATTCAGGGCACTGTTTCCAGGAAGAAAAGAAAGATCTGAGCGTGGGAAAGGCAGATGACAGGTGTATAGAATATGCTTTTTCATGCTGTCGTTCTCAGGATGGACGTACCGGGAAAGGAACAAAATTGGCCAAGGTGTTTGAACCCATTCGGTGACACCTTACACCGCAGCCCACACAGTGATGGATGAAAGGTGACATTTGAGATTCAACCCTCTGAGCAGGATTCTGGGCGCTGTGACCAGCCCCAGAAGTTGTTTTATTCTGGGCTTGTACTAAAAATGCACGAGCCTGGGGTCAGGCCTTTGTGTTGCAGAAAAATTACCCTGGGGTCCAGCCGTCCTGTCCCCTCTCTCAGCAGAGCCCCTTGTCCTTGGCAGCTCCGAAGTCACTCCCACCTGCCCGCCCCGTGCCACCGCACCAGCTGGGGTCTCGCCGGCTCTCTCCTGGGACTTTGAGAGGTTCTGTGAGATTCCAGAGAGCAGGGACTGGGTCCTATTTACCTCAGAATTCCCAAAGCTCTGCACAGAATCTGCATGTAATAGGTGCTACGTAAAGACCAGTTCAATGAAAAAGTGGTTTCCCTGCCTCTGTCTCCTGCCGCATCCAGTCCGGTTTCCACCTGGACAATGAGTAATCTTGTCCTAAGAGATGGAGCCACCCAGCGAAGGAGATGCTTGTGCCCCTTCACAGCAGAGGGAGCTCAGACTCCAGGAGGTGAGGTGAAGGTCATGGGTGTAAGGTCACCCGGTGGAAGAGGCGGGACACGACTGCGTCTGTCTGGGGTCCCATTCAGCCTCCCTTCACGATACACCTTGAGCTACAGCAGGGGTCCTTCCCCCGGGCCAGGGGCTCCTCAGTGGAGTGTCAGGAAGCCAGTGAACGCTGGGGGTGCCCTGCAACTGGGGGGATGTGAGCACGCGTCTGCAGAAGGGAGATCACAGTTTTCAAAGCCATCCGGAACCAAAAACCATTAAGGGTAACTGGCCTGGGGCAGTGTTCTCTCTTTCTTTGTCTTTTGACTGACACAAATGCTGACACACCATTGCCCCTGCCCCCCCCCCCAAATCATCTCAATAGTGGGTTTCACGCGGAGCTGGGGGCCCCGTCTTCCCGGGGCACCACCACCAGTCCAAACAGCGGCTGCTGCCTCCTCCGTCACATTCCTGAAGAATCTGAATAGTAGAAGGAACTGACGATACAATGAGGTGACTTTCCAGACAAGATAAATACAGACAGTAATATAATCCTGACGTGAAGAATGAGGCTACTGTTGGGAGCTCCGTGCTGCAAAAATGTACCGAATTACAGGAGCACACCCAGTTGGAATTCTGGTTTTCACAGTCTCTTTGCTTGTCAAACTTAATATCAAGGAAAATAAGCTAATTTGATTTGGCAAAGGCTCACGCAATATGGAATTGATATCTGTGGCAGCGACCTTTGATGTTTTGTATAAACAGTGTTCTCCCTGCTGGGGAAGCGAGAGTTGAATAATAAACAGCCTCTTCCCTTCTCCACTCATGGCCTCCCAGCCCCCATCACCAGGAGAAAAAAAAAAAAGGAAAAAAGAAAAAGAAAGCAAGGAAGAAAAGGCAAGAAAATAAGTCGTTTCTATGGCTCACAGAAGTCAAGGAGGCAACATTCATTGGCTGATTTCTCATCCTTGGCACTGACATTTGGGTCCACGTAGTTCTTCCTTGTGGGGGTAGGGGGCGCTATCCTTTACTCTATAGGGTGCTTAGAAACACACCAGGTAGATGCCAGTAGCACCCCTCCTCCCCATATCAGTGTGACAACCGGAAGAGCCAAATGTCCCTAAGGTGGCCCCCAGCTGAGAACCACTGGCGTGAAAGTAAGAAAGAAGATTATTAAAGGAAACTTTTTTCCCATTTATTAAAGTTGTATTGAAGTATAGTTGATTTACCTTATTGTGCTAATTAAAGAAACTGCTTTCTTTTCTCTCACTTTCAGGCACTAGTTGCCTTGACCAGGGCCTTCTACCTGGAGGCACTGAGTCAAAGCCCAGCAGTTCCTTAGGAATCTTCCCGTAGGGACGCTCCCAGGGGCTTCAGGTCTGTCTGCCACACATCTGATGGGAAGAGGACAGCCCTCAATATCTCTGCTGGCTTAAACACTCAGTGCAGCCGATCTCATGGGAGTCTCTCTGCCTCAAGAGATTTCCAAAGTTCTGCAGTCGCGTGGTCCCTGAGCACATGCGTTATGCTCCTTTCTCCATGTGCCTAGCATTTGGTAAGGTATTGCGGTGAAGAGTCAATGATGACTTGCACGAGCGCTGGTTGTTAAATCTTCAGGAGATCTGGGAACCACTTGCAGTCACATCTGTAGCTTGACATGATTCGTGATGAGAGAGTTTACACTGCAGAAATTGGCACATACCACAGATCAGACCTCTCGTCCCCGCACCTATTGCCTAACCAGTCAGATGTTCACTAGTGCACTGCTAGTTCAAGTCCAGGCTTGAAAATGGGATTGCAGACACTGCTCACAGCTGACCCAATATCCCTTTTCTGCCTTGTTTCTTAATCCAGGAATTCTAGTTTTGTTTAGCCTGGCAGTGAGTGCATTTATATAACTGCATTTCCTGTCTCTTGCTGTTGGAGTACTCAAATGACAAGGCTCTGGCCAGTGGCACGGAAAGGGGGCACACTAACTGGGCTGTGACCTTGACTCTGTCCCTTTCCCTACTCCTTATTCAGATCATAAAGGCCAGACTGGATGTGACTCTGACATCCCAAAACCACAGGGTGACAAGCCAGAGGATGAAGGTCAGACACTGGGAATGGCTGATCTGAAAGACAGGAGGTGCCTGGTTTTTGAAGGCATCAAAGTGTCATGGTCCCAGCCCTGGACTCCCTGCTGGCTGGAGAGTTTTGGTAATACACCACTGAATGCAGTCTCCAACTAGGACCTTGGGCAAATGAACATAGTTCCCTTATCAGTAAAACAGAAATAAGAAGAACCGAATTCATGGGCATGCTCTGCGGGTGGAAGGAGATAGTGCATGTGAGAACTCAGAACAGTCCTGGCAAGTGCGAGGCACCTAGTGGGTGCAGGCTGTTGTTCCTACTATCCGTAGACTGCATTTACACCTGGTGGTTATTTTGTGCTTGGCTGTTTGTCTCTCCATCCAGCCTTTGTCCCTTCAAGCACAAGGACCATGTCTCATTCACTCTCCATTGTTAGTTTCCACCACAGTTTCAGTGGACACAAATTGAACTTGGTGGTTGCTAAAAAGCAGGCTAGAGATATGGGTTATACTCAAACACAGGATAATTAACTGACGTTTTATTGTCTGAGTATAACCCATATCTCTAGGCTGAACTTTAGCACCAATTGAACTCAAGTCACGCGTGCTGATCACAAGATTGTATTATTTACATCGCGAACAACAGAGAAGCGAATCAGACATTTATATCTCTGCCCTCCTCTAAGGAACTTGTACTCAAGTTGGAATTGTAAGGAGGGTCCATATGTAGCGAGGAAACACGAAGGTTCACAGACAAGGATGGAGCACAGTGCTGCAGGTGGGTGCCCTGTCCTGGAGGAATGGTGGAGAAAATCAGTTTGGAGCCAGGCACCCAACCAAAGGGACAGCTTCAGAAGTTTCCTTGTAGCCTAGGCATTAAGGATTCGGTGTTGTCACTGCTGTGGTGTGGGTTCGATTCCTGGCCCTGGTGTTCCTGCATGCCAGGGCAGGGCCAAAACAAACAAACAAACAAACATCCAACCTCCCTGCAACATGCTGTGAGACTCAGGGAAGTCCCGTAACCTTCCCCAGGATCCTTAAAAAATGCAGAAGTTGGGATCATGACCTTGAAGGTCTTCCAGAGCCCCGTGCATCTTGTTGGAAAGGGAGGCACTGAGCCAAGGGCTTCCCCTGCTTCCTCTCATTTAATCTTCAGAAGAACCCCGAGATGGGTAAACATAGCCCAGGGACTCAGAAGGCAGCCAGGTTCCCCTACCTTTTACGTTCCGAGTCACTCGTGCCCAGGGAATATTCTAGGCTCCACATTTTCATATCTGGGTTTCCTTGAGCAAAGGAGTTAGCTTTTCTGTGCCTCGATTTCTTCAGGCAGCCCCCCAAATATTATGTATCTCGCAAAGGACTTGGAAGAATTCAGTGAAATAACGCATTTAATTCGTGTACGGCCCCTCTGCTTGGTCCTCAGAGATCAATAATCTCAACTGTTAATGTCACAATAGACCCAGTGGAAATCCAAAGCCATTTCCAGGAGTCGAATGAATTGGTAGGGGGCTCAGAATCTCACGATCACCTCCCTGTAACCAGGTGCTATGATTTCCTGAATATAATTTCTAAAACCACTATTTAAAAGGTAACTAAATCAGAGTTCCCTGGTGGCCTAGAGGTTAAGGATCTGGCACTGTCACTGCTGGGGCACAGGTTCAATCCCTGGCCCAGGAACTTCTGCATGTCATGGGCATGGCCAAAAAAAAAAAAAAAAGGGGAAAGGAAAAAAAAAAATGTAACTAAATCTATTTCAAAAGCCTGCAGAGGGCTAGTCAATGGGAATGAATTCGGTAAATGGAAAAATAAATACCATAAAGACAAAGGTCTGGCAGGGTCCTAGCTGGCTCCGGCTGCCTGCAGAAGGCTGTGTGCCTGTGTTCCCCCCGCCACACACACGCCCCCGTCCATTGCACGTTGTTCAGAAACAAGGTCTGCAGTGTTAGAGACGTGTTTAAGAATAGTAGCACCAGAATGAAACAGAAATGAGAAGGGACTACGTCTTCATTTTGTGGTCCAGGGTCATTTATCAGTCCCTCCTAAAATCACCCACCATCACAGCTCCCCTGCGGTTTGAGAAGTGCTATACCAGGCAACTTCTCCCACACAAGCCCATTCCCCTGGGTGATAGATCAAGGTGCTTGCCCGTTTCCTTAGTCTTTCCTTCTCCTTCGCTCTTACTTGATCTGGCCCGTTATTCTGGGAGCAAAAAAAGCATCCTATTCCTTTCATCTACTGCATCTTGGCGGAATTTTTTTCCATCCTAGAGTTTGCTTTTCATCTCCACTACCCCTGTTAACTGCTTAATTTGTCAAGTTCCTGTGAGCCGCCTATTGATAACTGATAGATTGTTCCTTTCTTCCCAATTTCCTCTATTAGTCAGCCCAGGAAGTTTATTTGTGCTTTGCATGTAACCCAATAGGGTGGAGAGTGCCCGGCTGGTTTGTAAGCCTGTGTAAATTAATACCGGCCAGCCCTCCAACCAGGAAACTATCCGGTTGCACCCTGGCAGGCCCCCCTTCATTGGAACGACTTGTAGTGGAGACATAAGGACCGCCCTCGCTGTAAGGGCTTTGAGTGTCTGCGGAGATCAGTTATGTCAGGCCTGGCTCCTCCCTCTAGACCCAAAAATGGGAACCTGGGACTTTCACAAGGTCCGGGCAGGGGTGTCTTGCTAGGATAGTTCTCTCCTGTTCAAAGATCTCAGTTTCTCCATCTCGTCTACATCCTCCTGTTTAGTTTTTTTTTTTTTTTCTCCTGTTAATTTTTTTTTCCCTTTTCTGCCCTCTGGATTTTTTTCAGGCAAGAAGCATTAACTACCAAAAAGTTTCTTTAGGTGGGATTTTGATTTGCGGTTGGATCAGTCCCCAAATTTGCAGGTGATTATCCACAGACTGTTATTTGCCTTGTGGTTTAAAACAACAGCGTAGTATAAATTGGAAGATTGAATTTAGGGCCCCCCAGTTTGTTTCTTTTTTTTTTTTTGTCTTTTTGCCTTTTCTAGGGCCGCACCCGCAGCATATGGAGGTTCCCAGGCTAGGGGTCCAATCAGAGCTACAGCTGCCGGCCTACACCACAGCCACAGCAACGCGGGATCCAAGCCACGTCTGCAACCTATACCACAGCTCACGGCAACGCCGGATCCTTAACCCACTGAGCGAGGCCAGGGATCGAACCCTCAGCCTCATGTTTCCTAGTCAGATTCGTTAACCACTGAGCCACGACGGGAACTCCTAGGGCTCCCAATTTGGAAAAATTTGCCAAGTTTTGAATTTGGGAGCTTCTGTTGAGAAATTGGAAGACTTGGTCCACATCCCTACAGGAAAACAAAGCAGCTGAGAATGGGAGCTTCTTGTCACCCGCTGGCCACTCTCCTGTGGACCACAGCCTCCAAAACCGGGCAGCGTTAGGACAGTGACCTCGTACCTGAAATAAGTCGCATGTGCACGTGACCTTCAGGGCCCCTGCAGGTGACTGAGTTTCAGACCCGTGGTCCATGCAGCCCAGGCTGGAGAGACCTTACTCTTCCAGGGAACTTTGGATTTGGTCAGACAATTGTCAGGTTTCTGACCGAGTTCATTTCCTTCTCTGTTGACATCAACGCAGCCCAACCCTCGCCCTCAGCCCCACCCCAATCCCCAGTCCCTAGCCAGAGAGAAAGGCAATTTCTGGCCTTTTCTTTCATTCACTTTACAGACTTAACAAGGAGCCACTGTCCATCAGGGTTCTGCTAAAGTGTGGGGATCTGAAGATAAGCTGCTCTCACCTGCCTTCCCCAGCGGGACGACGAGGACGGGATGGAAGCTTGTCTGCGAGGAACCACCGCAAACCCTAGCATCTAGCACACGCCTGGCTTGTCAAAGAATGAAGGGAGGCAGAAAATGAGTAAATGAATGAAGGGCCTGCTCTCTGCCCTCCCGGAGCTGGCCATCTGTAAATATGTCACTGTAATGCCCTGTGTGCGATAAGGGCTAGGCAAAGGGAAGAAAAGCGAGTTCCCTGGTGGTCTAGTGGTTAGGATTCGGCACTTTCACCACGGCAGCCCAGGTTCGATCCCTAGTTTGGGAACTGAGATCCCACATCTAGCCGCTGCACACTGCTGGAGGGGAAAAAAAGAAAGAAAGGAAAAGGGGAGAACAAAGGCCTCTAGACATTTCCTCCACCTGACCCGGCTGGTGGAGGAAAGGTCAGAAGAGACTTTGAAGAGGAAGCGGTGATATCTGAGCAGGTATTTGAAGGGTGAGTCTAGCTGGTCAGCCAAAAACAAGGGGTCTGGGATTGAGAGGTGGAGGGAACCCCTTGTGATGATCTCACCGGCCTGCACCCTATAAACCAACCCTGGGACCCTCCGTAGCCCCCGCCTCCACTGAGATGAAGAGTTTCTTTCAGAGAAATGATCTTCCCATCGCCCCTCAAGAGAAACTCACGGCTCCCTGAGGGACTGTGTCTTAGGTCGGTGCCTTAGAAGCAGAACCGCAGATCGGGCTTCTTGTGCAAGTGGCGGAGTGAGGGAGCGATCGCTCGGGAAACCTGGGTGGGAGCTAAGGAAGCAGAACGGGGCAGGGGAGGGTCAGCAAAGGTGTGATTTCCAGAGGTGTCTAGCTGAGTCCTGTGAGGCACTCTGGAGTGTGACTTGCGCCACAGAGGTTATGATGCTTAAAGGCATCGGGACAGGGCTGCAAGGCTCCATCATCGTTCATGGCCAAGGGCGGAGGCAGGACCATGGCGGGTGTGGGGGGGTGAGCCTCTGACGCAGCTCTGGTCAGCACAGGGTGTGACTGCTGCACTCCAGTTATCTGCGGCTCACTTGTTTCCATCGGTGGGAGACAACAATCGTCAAGGTTACACGTCAGCAAGTAGACCCAGCTTCAAACTCCAGCTCCTCCACACACAGCAGGGTGACCTCGGGCAAGTCACTTCATCGAGCCTTGACTTCCTCTTCTGTAAAATGGGGATAATGTTGTTTTAGCCTCACAGGATTGTCGTTAAGGGTTTAAGAAGACAAAGCAAGGTCCTAGCTCCTCACATTGGCTACTATTATAGTTGTTGCTGCTGCCACTGCTGTCCCAACAGGCCCAGTTTTAGAAAAGTTTCTGTCCAGTTGGTGCCCTTTTGGTGAAGAATTGCTTATTCCTCTGAAGTGCATAGGGAATTTTCCTTACAGGTAACATTGAGAAATATATACGTGTATGTACAATGTGTGTTCGTGCATGTGTGTGCATGTGTGCGTGTGTATGTGTGTGTGGTGTGTGTGTTTATTTTTTTGGCTGCAGCTGCAGTGTTTGGAAGTTCCTGGGCCGGGAGTTGAACCCACGCCACAGCAGTGACAACACGGGATCCTGCTGAGTCACAACAATCCCAGTGTGTATATTTTAAGAGGAGCCGAGTTATAAATCCAATGGGCATTTGGCAGGTTGGGACTCATCTTTGGGGTCCGAAGTCTCCTGAGAACTGTTGGGAAAGGAATGAGTTCAAAAACCTTCACCAAGGACATGTGTCAACAGCTTATTTCCCCTGTGAGCATCATGCAAATACATGGCCCTAAATTGCCTGCCAATTATTCTGCTGCCCGTTGCCAGAGTAATTTTAGGATAAACCTCCCTCCCTAAATTCTTAGTGCGCTTTTGAAATGAAATGTGAAGGTCATTATTATTGGATTAAAAATTAATAAGTTATTTTTAGAGTATTTCATTTAAAATGTGCCTAGAGGAGTTCCAGCTGTGGCGCAGCGGAAACGAATCCGACTAGGAACCATGAGGTTGCGGGTTTGATCCCTGGCCTCGCTCAGTGGGTTAATGATCCCGCGTTGCCGTGAGCTGTGGTGTAGGTTGCAGATACGGCTCGGATCTGGCGTTGCAGTAGCTGTGGCGTAGGCCGGCAGAAACAGCTCCAATTAGACCTCTAGCCTGGGAACCTCCATATACTGCGGGTATGGCTCTAAAAAAGACAAAAAAATAAATTAAAAAAAAATAAAATGAAATAAAATAAAATAAAATGTGCCTAGAAAACGCCCATTCTAGATGGATCTATTCCATCTCATGGTTACTGGTTATTCTTTTAAGTGGAACCTCGCCTTCCTTTCCTTCAAATCAAGCAATTGACCAATCAGAAAATCCTTACTGCCTCACTGTTTTTGAAGCCTGGGTTTCTTATCTGTCTGTGTCCCCCCGGAACCTGGGAATCTAGGTCCTGTTCCGGGAAGCTGGCAATTTTCCAACTTAGCCTAAGTTGAAGGGAAATGCGTGGAAGTTCTTCCGAAACCCTTTCAATTCTCACTAGGTGGTTGGTCAGAGGAACTGGGTTAGATGTTAACATTTCAGCGCAGAGCGGCTCCAGAACCAAACCCAACTGAGACGTTGTCTAAGCTCCCACCTTCTTCCTGCTGCCAGTGGGGTCACTATTCCTACATCCTGGCCCATGTCTGTCTTTCTAGCCTTATGCTACAAACACGTCTCTCTTTTTCACATACACAAACACACACATTCACTCACTCAGTCATTCATATATACACACAATGATGAGATTTTATTTAGAACCAGATCTTGGAGTTCCCGTCATGGCTCAGTGGAAACAAATCCGAGGATGCGGGTTCGATCCCTGATCTCGCTCAGTGGGTTAAGGATCCAGCGTTGCCGTGAGCTGTGGTGTAGGACACAGATGAAGCTCGGATCCCGCATTGCTGTGGCTGTTGTGTAGGCCGGCAGCTGTAGCTCCGATTCGACCCCTAGCCTGGGAACCTCCACATGCCGCAGATTCAGCCCTAAAAAGCAAAAGAACCAGATCTTACTATCATCCATCCATCCATTCATTTATCCAAGAACTCTTTACTTACTCGAGGTAGAGTCAAAGGACGAAGCGAGTGATCAAAATAAACCCAGTGCCTACCCCAGGGTCCTTACATTCTAAGGGGGCATCTAGACATAGTCATCAAATAACCAAAAACTAAAGGTAAAAGGACAGCAGGGATAAGTTCTATAAAGCAGAGATAAATGCCTGCAAGAGCAAAGAGCAGGGAGGTCTAGCTGATCTGTAGAGATAGGGAAGGAAGGCTTCCTTGGAGAAATGACAAGGGAGGGGATTTGAAAGAAGTATGGACATCAACCAGCAAAAGAAAGTCTGTGGGACTTAGACAGAAGGAATGATCTGTGCAAAGGCCCTGTGGCTGGAGGCAGCACGGTGCGATCAAAGAACAGACTAAGGGCCTCTGTGCCTGGAACCCAGAGAGCAACTGGGAGAGAAGCCAACTAGAGGTTAGAAGGCATGTGACTTTGCATTCCCCCCAAACAAACCCCCCCAAAATCCCCAAACAAGACAAAAAGCCCATGGATCCAGCAGAGCTAAGTTTACTGGATTGGCTGCAAGAAACAAGAACACAACTTCGACAGTTTCAGTGATGTCTTGGAAGGCAGAGGTCAGGGGAAGCTATTTATAGAGTTTTAGGGCCTGGGCTTGATGGTTTTAAGGCTGGTTTTACCAGGCTGAGAATTAGTTGGGATCAAGCAGAGTTTACGACCCAGATTTGTTTATGCCCTGGATTTGCGAACACAGTGAAAGAGGTATTCTTTTTTTCTTTCTTTCCTTTTTTTTTTAAGGGCTGCACTTGTGGCCTATGGAGGTTCCCAGGCTAGGGGTCTAATCGGAGCTGTAGCAATCGGCCTACACCACAGCCACAGCAACACGGAATCCGAGCTGCGTCTGCGACCTACACCACAGCTCATGGCAACGCCGGATTCTTAACCCACTGAGTGAGGTCAAGGGTCGAATCTGCATCCTCATGGGTACTAGTGGGGTTCTTAACTCCATATGTATTTTTTTTATTATAGGGCCGGGAACACAACACTCTCTCACGGCGGAATTCCATGTTTTCAGCTGTCCAGTGGGAGCACAGTAAAAGATGACTCAGAAGGCTGTTGCCAAAGGTGACGTTTTCACAGGCACAGGTCCTTCTGTGTTAGGGACGGATGCCCTTTGGAGCAAACCAGATCTGTCTTCCTCGGTCAGCTCGGCCGCTTACATTTTCTGACCCTCCACCCACTCTATAACCTCTAAGTGGTTTCCTCACCAGCAAAGGGAGGATAATAACTTCATTAGGGTGATTCCAGGAATTAAACAAAATACGCAAATACACTCTTCCTGTTGCCTGGCATGTGACACGTGCTCGACGGTTCATGATTGTTACTGCTTTCACACTTAACCACAGAGCCAAGAAGGTCTCCAGAAGCCCCTTGGTTCATTCCGAGACTCTCTAAAGGGCCCATAATTTGCCAAGGCCTCTTGTCATCCAAGTCACTGCCATGGGTCTGCTCTTGTATCTCTATTAGTATGTTTGGCCCACAGTGTTGTCTTCCTGTTCCTTCTGGGGTTGCGACTTAACTGTCTACCTGTGCGACTCGGTCCTCCAGGTCAAGGCTGCAAGCAACTCGAGTGCAGGGAACTTGTTTCCGTGTTTCTTTCCCCAACCAGTAAGAGCTCCAAGATTCAAATCATTCCAGTGGCAAGTGCCGAACCCACTCCGGGCCAGGCTGGCTGCTGCCTGTATAGAAATGAGGCAGACACAGAATTCTTGGGGGACCCTGGGATTGGAGGCAAAGAGCCCAGATAGATAATAGCCTTGGGGTGGGGGTGGGGGCGATAAAGCACTTACCCACAGATAGATGCTTAAGGTTCAGGCTAGGAAATGACTCATTCCAGCCTGGGGCATTAAAGAAAGCTTCTTAGGAGTTCCCATTGTGGGTCTGTGGTTAAGAACCTGAATAGTATCCATGAGGATTCTGGTTCAATCCCTGGCCTCGCTCAGTGGATTAAGGATCCAGCATCACCACAAGCTGCAGCATAGGTCCCAAATGTGGCTCCAATCTGGCATTGCTGTGGCTGTGGCTGTAGTGTAGGCCTGAAGCTGCAGCTCCAGTTCGACCCCTAGCCTGGGAACCTCCATATGCCATGAGTGCAACCCTAAAAAGAAAAAGAAAAAAAAAAGTGAAAAAGAAAGAAAGAAAGAAAGCTTCTTAGAGAAGTTGATGCCTGCACAAGATTTATCAGAACATATGCATCATTATGTTTTTAATAAGTCAAACATGTTAATGGAAAAAAAAATGGAAACCGTTCCAAAACAGTTTAGAGGGAAAATAAGTCTTCTTCCTAATTCTTGAGTTTCCCTCTCAGAGGCCCTCATCTTTTAAAGGTTCTACTTGCGAAAGTAAGCACAGATATTGCATAACAAACATCAGAGTGCACTCTACTTGCCATTACTTAATTACATATCTTCAAGATCTTGTTATAACAGCATATATTGATCTCCTTTACTGTTATTGATTAATTGTACCGAATCAGTTCCCCACGGATAAAATGGCTTTCCCCCCACATGCAGTTTTTTTCGTTTTTGCTGCCGTAACAAATAACTCAATGAATAACTTTGAGCACTCATGTGAAGAGTGCATCAGAAAACTTATAACAAATTCCAGAAGTAGAGTTCCTGGGTCAAAGTATGCATGCATGGTCAATTTGAACAGGCATTTCCAAGTTGCATTTCTTAGAGGGTATAGTCACGTGTAAGCCTCACCAATAGATGAGCTGGAGTTGGAGAGGGCTTAGGGTAGGCAGGGAGGGGCCTTGCCTAGCAGATTTTCAGCTAGAACAGGTTGTATTTTTTTTAACTAAAGTATAGTTGATTTATAGTATTTTGTTAGTTTCAGATGTAATTTCAGCTGTTAGTTTCAGTAAAGTGACTTGTTTTATACATGCATATTTATATAACAAGATACTGAATATATTTCGTGTGCTATACACTAGGATCTTATTTTTTGTTTATTTTATATATACAGTGTGTACATGTTAACCCCATCCTCCTAATTTGTTGCTCCCTCCCCCTCACCCTTTGGGAACCATAAGTTTGTTTTCTATGTCTATAAGTCTGTTTCTATTTGGTAAATTAGTTCATTTGTATCATTGCTTTAGATTCTACATATAAGTGATACCATCTGATATTTGTCTTTCTTGCTAGTATGATAATCTCAGTGTCCATCCATGTTGCTGAAAAAGGCATTGTTTCGTTCTTTTTTATGAATATATGGAATGGAGTATTACTCAGCCATGAAAAGATATATACATACCACGTCTTCTTTATCCATTCCTCTGTCGATGAACATTTAGGTTCCTTCCATGTCTTGGCAGTTGTAAGTGTGCTGCTATGAACACTGGGGCGCATGTGTCTTTTCAAATTAGAGTGTTCATCTTTTCCGGACATATGCCCAGGAGTGGCAGGATGGGAGGGATGGAGTCCAGGCAGGGGTACTGACCAGGTCTGGACCTGGAGGCTCGGAGAACCGGGTAGGTGGAGGCAACAGAAAGGAAAGTGATGAGTTTTCAGTGCAAGAAGGCAAGAGCAAGATAAGAGGACTCAAGAGTCGGAGTCAGGTAAGAGAACACTGAACACGGTGTTGTCCTGTTGGACAAAGCTCGGAGGCAGTTTGGAGATTTTAGGAAAAATAATGTGATCAGATTTACTTTTTTTTTTTTTTAATTTTTGGCTGCAGCATGTTGTGGCTTGATATGGGATCTCAATTCTCAGACCAAGAATTGAACCTGGACCATAGCAGTGAAAATGCCAAGTCCTAACCACTAGACCACCAGGGAACTCCCCAGACTTGTTGTTAAGAAGGATGGTTGTAGCAAATGGAGAATGTCTCAGACAGCCAGTCTCTGTTGGGTGGGGGAATAGCATCACGATGCTAAAGGAAAATGATGAGACTTGAATTAAGGAAGGGACTTGGAGAGTCCATGAGAGGGAATGCTTTTGAGAGCTGTTTAGGAATTAGATTGGACAGATGCTATTTTAACGTGTCTAAATTTTATTTTTTTTTAAAAACCTCTTGAAATATTAAAAAATTATCTTCATGGTTCTCGTAACTCTAGCAATGTACTTTGTTAGTAGTTAATTTGCGTAATCAGCCCAGAGCACCGTGGGAACAGACCAAGATGGAGTCAGGTTGGTGTGGTGGTCTCCTGAGTCTTGGCTGTGTTGGTTTAGAAAGAATATCTAGTCCTCTTGGAATGAGTAAAGACCAGAAGGATGCTGGGATGGGACCAAAGCATAAGCAACCACAACCCAAGGGTTCAGCAAAATTCTCTTCCCTCAGTCAAAAGCAAAAGAAGTAATGAAGCACCTTCTCCTGCCACTGTTTCAAAACCTTCTCATTTGTCTTAAGATAATCACAAGCAATGTTTGGAGATCACAAAGAACAATATATAACTACACGTAGGCTTCTATAGTCACTGTGTATGGAAAGGTTTAAAAAGACAAAGTGATTATGGACTCAGGAGTAAAGCCTCGTTCAGTAAGCTATAAACAAGTACTTGGGAGATCTTGGAGCCTCGGGAGATGGAGTGGGATCTCTGTCCAGAAAGTTCCTCAACTAAGATCTTTTGGAGCCAGTTGAAAGACTTCTCATTCATCAGTTCCCAAAAGTCTCTTGGCAATAACAAGAAGGTTTGGGGAATTGCCATCAACCCCCAGAGGCTCTAAGCAGGAGGTTCTGCTTTCAGAAATCACCATCCTACCTGCGCATCCTCAGAAAACATTGGGCTCCTTCGGGCTGTTTTTAGTGGCATTGGATTTATTGTACAACAGTCACTCAATATTAATTCTCCAGATGAATGTCAAGGGTAGTGGGTCTAAGAATGAGCTGGGGAGATTCTTTAAAGAAACGTAAAGAAAAAAGTCAGTTGATCTGAGCTAGTATCCATGACCTATCTTTTGGTGAATATGATGCATGTAGTCTGGGAGAAACACTGCTCTATGCAAAAGCCTAGTAATTGCAACCCAGTTAAACCTAATGCTGTGTAGTATCAGGTGGAACACTTCCTAGAGTCAAGACAGGAGAGGCAAACAAGGAAGCCACCTTAAAACTGGGATTTAAGGTGGAAAGTTTTGGGAGTCAGTCAGCTGATGATTTAGATGTATGCAAGAGTCAGAGTGGCTTTTCCAGGAAGGTGTTGCCTTGGTCTGGGGAGAGGAGTAAGACATTGAGAAGGATGGTCAGTGAGCATAGAGACCAATGAGGTTTTCGTTTTGTTTCATTTCCAACAGGACACCCAGCCTTTGCTCAAGCTTGGACTGGATATCGGGGACATGGGATGAATCTGATGTCACCTCCAGGAGCTGGTGGTTGCTAGAAGCAAGGGAGAGACGAAGGAGGAGAGAATGAGAGGGAGAGGTGAAGGACAAGGGCGAGGGAGAGGGGCAAAGAGATAGGGAAGGAGGAGCAAATGTTTTGAGTGTTTTCTCTGGAAGTTCCAAATCCATGAGACTCAAAGTGTGCTCTAGCTTATTTTAAGTTTCAAAAGGAAGACAATGATGATATGTGCAGAAAATGATGCGAACTGGCTAATTCTCCAGTTTTAGCCTTAGATTGTGCTCTATCCCTTTGGACGATGTCAGAACTTTGGTTTTCAGCAGTTATTATAAAAAAAAGGCAAGTGCAGCATGAACATCCCTGTGGAATAGGATCTGAGGACGGTGGCGTCCATCCCTTTCCAAGATTTAAGTTGTGTGTTACTGCACAGGTACATCCCATTTGTAAGTAATCTGGGATCTTTAAGAGTAAAAATATTGCTTTTTTTTATTTAATGTGTCCTATTTTTTTTCCAATCGTTAGGACATTAGACACGTGTTAGATTTGTAGTTTGGTGACAACTGCTTAATAAATGCAACTGTTAGGTATTTCTATTGGTTGGGGGACCACGAAAAAATTACCGAGATGCTCAGACACTGTGCACAGAGTAAGTTTGGGGACTATGGGATGACTCGGTTCTTGCAACATTTAATTCCTTTTCGTCTCCTTCTTGCCACAACACCATTGGTCAGGTACTCTTTCTTCTATTTATTTTTTAGAGAAAACAAAAGATCAGTGGAGACCAGCCTCCCACAGCTGGATATTGCGAGGGAGCCAAGAGATCTGAATCAATCTGACGAATGTCCCTGTTCTCGGCCACTACGCGTAGCGTGTAGATCCTTAGGATGTTCAATTAGCCAGGACACCCTAAGCATTAAGGGAGCTTAGTTTTACTGGATTACTAACAAGGCCACATTATTCTTTCATCCTATTAAATCACAACGGCGTCTCATCCTCCAATTTGAAATCCCTTAATGTCTGGGCGCGGCAGCCTCGTGAGTCAGAACTCTGGCTCCACTGCCGTGATCACGGACAGGAACGGGGCCCTCGGGAACCGTGGGGTGATATGCCCTCTGAAGATGGTCCTGACAGGGCCTCTTCCAGACACCAGGAGGTATCCTTCCTGAGGAAGGAGGAACACTTGGAGAGAGTTCAGAAGGAAGCAACCTCTGTGATCATAGGTGGGAAGCAAAGGGTGTTACAAGGCTGGGGACCAGTTCATCAACCGCCTCGTGAAACCAAGGAGAAGACAAGCCCAGGAGGGTCAAGACACTGACCTAAGGCCACATTGTGCTCTGGTGGCAGAGCCATTACTCTTGAGATAAGCCATCTTTCCTGACAGAAGTCCATCGGACAAAAATAGGGGCCAAGAAGAAAACCCCAGAAAGGGTGATTTGGTGGCAGATCATCATTCTTATTTTTTGGGGGCTACACCCTCGGCATATGGAGGCTCCCAGGCTAGGGGTTGAATGAAAGCTACAGTTGCCAGTCTTCACCACAGCCACAGCAATGTAGGATCTGAGTGTCTGCGACCTACACCACAGCTCACAGCAACGCCAGGTCCTTAAACCACTGAGCAAGGCCAGGAATCGAACCTTTATCGTCACGGATACTCACCAGATTCGTTTCCACTGAGCCACGACGGGAACTCCAGATCCATCACTCTTGAGGTGAGTCATCGCTCTTGACATAAGCCATTGGGCAAAAATAAGGGCCCAGAAGAAAACCCCGGAAGTCTCAAATAAACTACTGAGACTCGATAATGCCCACCTCTAGCCAACCTCCAGGATGGCCCCCCAAAGTTCCCCTTCAGAAGCTGATAAGAATTGTGCCAGAACTTCTGTGCTGCATCTCACGTATGTTGTCCTGCACAGTCTTGCTTGGTAGCTATATTTTAAAGATCAGGCAACTGAGATTCAATGCAAAGAACATAGGATTTGCCGAGTGGCCTAGAGGTTAAGGATCTGGCATAGTCACAGCTGTGGCTGGGGTCACTGCTGTCATGCGAGTTTGATTCGCAGCCGAAAACCCCACAGAAATCAATCAATCAAACAAACAAAACCAAAGAACATTTGCAAGTCAAGGAGTAATTGAGGTGGGACTCAGTGCCAGGTCAGGTTAACTTTTCATGATCCATGATGCTTCTCATGCAGCTCCCTCGTGGATCTGGGTGGATGGGAGCGTGTCGTTAGAAAGCCATTAGCTGCCACCAACACACTGTAATCTGGACTTTCCATTCCCCATTGGACTTCAGCTCCGAACATTTCCACTTTGCACACTTTGCCACTGCCAGACTCCATATGGAAGAGCACCTTGGGTTTTCAGGTGGAAGCAGGTAGCCCTCCCCTGTCTAGTTATATGTTGTCCCGGAGCTGGTAAGCTTTTTCTGGAAAGGGCTGGATAGTAAATATTCTAGGCTTTGCAAGCCTCTGCTACAGCCAGCACTCAGCGCCCCTGTTGCAGCAGGAAGGCCACTGCAGACAGTATGTCAACAGACAGGTGTGCTCCAATACAAGTTTATTTGCAAAAACAGGTGAGACAGCACAGTTTTCCTCCCCTGCAGTAGTGAGTCCTGGTTCTTGGCCACGACGGTTTCTCTGATTTAGCTTTGGTATATTTACTGGAAACTTGTCTCAACACTGAAGACTTTGCATTAATGGTTCTTTGGATCGAACACGCAACCTCATGGTTCCAAGTTGGATTCGTTAACTGCTGCGCCACGACAGGAACTCCTAGACTGGGTCATTTTTAATGATCAGAAGGCACCGTGATTCTGATCATTTTCTGACATACCACACACACCATGGTCAGGAAGAAACCAGACCGGGGCCCTAGCTTGAGGCTGCCTCTCATGACAGGGGCCCTGGGGCTTATGCCCTCTTGGGAAATTTTCAGAATTTACTCCTTTCCACAAGGAGACAAGTTGCAAGAGAAGGCAACTTCCTGGAGGACAAATCAGAGGTGACAAATGCACGGGTCTCAGTGGTTGCCATGGACAGACCTCAGGCCAGTTCTCCATGTGGTTGGGGCATCAGCCTAGCTACAGCAAAATCTGGACGAGGATGTTGACTTGGTAGCCCCCTGAGACCTTCCTTCATGACCCAGCAGCTACCCTTTCTCCCGAGAAAGGTACAGCTATTATTGCATTGTGCAAACTGGGAAACCGAGGCCCTCCTGATGAGCGATGGCCTAATTAGTGATGGATTCAAGCCCTGACAGTCTCTCTCTGGGGTTTAGGCTCTTAACCACTACCCTAAATTTGACCTAAACTTGAAGCTACTTCTTTTGAGGGCATGACCTCCCGTCTTCCATTCCCCAGCTTCCTCCCCTTGTCCAACACCCGTACTGTGCTGGCCTTTGAATCAAGAGGTTCCTGGGGCAGGTTCTGGAGGGCAGCTGCCCAGGTTCAAGTTCCGGTTCCATTGCGTACTTACCAACTCTGTGACCCTGGGCCGACCTCAGTTTCCTCATATGTAAAATGGCGACACTAATAAAAGCCCCCGCCTCATTAATTTGGTATGAGGATGAAATAAGTTCACGCAGGCAAAGGACTAGATATTTAGTGACCCCTTAACGGAGGCTGGCTCTGATTACGGATGTGAAACACACAATATGTTAAACTTTCTGAGCTCCTTTAGGCATTTATCTACATCTGCTCTGCTCTCCCCCGGGCTTCTGCTTCTTCCCTGCTCTTCCTTTCACCACCCACGCTCCCCTTCCCCTCTCTTGCTGCCATGTTATATTAGGCAGGTATTTTTTTTTTTAATTTTGCTTTGTTTTTAATTCAGAGTGAAATGGTTATATTTAACTGAGTCTAATTTATTAAAATAATTGTCTTAATGAATACTAATTATTAACTGTCCACTTAGTTATGTGCTTCCCTTTGCTGGTACATGTACCTCATATGAGTCATTACGAAACAAGACAGGCAGCAAAGTGTGTAATTACAGACAAAGCATTTAAGATACAAACCAATAAAAATCAAAGGTAGGAGAAAAATGCTTTGAAGAGAGCTGGCGACTAGCTGGGACTTCCTGTGTCCTGCCGGGAACCTGGGGCAGGAGGTGGGGATGGGGCCGGCTGTTGGGTGACGGCCCCGGGATCCGGGGCCGGGCCTCCCCATCCAGAGAGAGAGAGGAAATGCGAAGTTGTTTATAGGGAAGACCAAAGTGTCACCAACCATGCCACATCTTTAAATAAGTCGAAAGAGATGAAGCACTGGTCTGACAAGCCCTTCTCTCAGGAAGAGGCTCTGAAAAGGCAGATGGTATGAGACACATCGTGAAAAGTCATATTTCGGATGGGTTCTTGCCTTGTCCACACTACCAGTCTGCTGGGTGACTTCGTGGGCTGAATCGTGTCCCCTCACCAAAGTCACAGGTGGAAGTTCTAACCACCCTGCCCTTGGACTTCAGAGGGCTCCTTGTTTAGCGATGGGGTCTTTGAACAGGGGATCATGGTGAACTGAAGGTATTCGGGTGGACTTTAATCCATTAGGACTATCGTCCTTACAAAATACCACGGCCTCGGGGGCTTAAACAACAGAAAGGTATTGTTCACGGTCCTGGAGGGCCGACGTCCAAGGTCAAAGTGTCAGCAGGGTGGGTTTCTTCTAAAGACTGCGAGAGAGAGAGACCTGTTGCTGACCTCCTGCCCCCGGCTTCTGATGGCCTTCTGCCAGGCTTTGGCACCCTTTCTCTTGTAGACGTATCACTTTAGTCTCTGCCTTCATCTTCATGTGGTCTTCTCCCTGTGCGCCTGTCTCTGTCCAAATCCTCCCTTTTTATAAGCACATCAGTCCTATTGGATTAGATCCCACCTTAACGTCCTCATTTTAATTTGGTCACCCTTTCTTCATATAAGGTCACATTCCGAGGTCCTGGGAGTCAGGATGCCAGCCTATGAATTGGAACGGAGGGATGGGGGGAGTGGGGGGAACCACACTTCAGCCCATCGCAGTGGCCTTGGGCAAGTGGCTTCCTGCTTCTGAGCTTAGTTTACCCAACTGCAAAATGATGGCTTCTCAGCCCTCGAGTCCTATCTGGCCAAATACATCTCGGCCCCTAGAGCTAGCCTTGCCCCAAGGGCTGCAGAGGGAGATGCAGAGACTTCAATTACAGCCAGGGACGTGAGGCTGGAACCTGCCTTCCAGAGAGAACTAGGCAAGGGCTCACCTCCCCAGGGCTGTCTTCATGATTTCCTTGGGTAGGGGGGCAAGTCCCAGATCTCCGTGACCGAGTGCTGTGCTGAGTTGGACAGAGAGGACCTGGACCCGGACCTGGTCACTTGGGACCAATTACCAGTGTGACCCAAAGCTGGGCAAGAGTCTTGGGGAAATGGGATTGGGTCACCAACCCTATCCGCTTAGGTCATCAAAAAGCTATGGGGCGGGCCGTAGTGCAATTCCCTGGGGTCAGCTGCACCCAGATGGAGCCAGAGGCCACGGGGGGGATAAAAGGCTCCTCTCACAGTTCCTCTGACGCATTCGGTTTCAGTTGTGCTGATTCCCATCACATTGTGCTGGTAAGAACCCGATTTTAGCTCAGGCCCTCTGAACACCGGCAATTACAATGGGGAGGGGGTTCTGGGACCAAGAGTGCCAGAGCAGGTTTGCACATCAAGCTCGCATTTGCACATGAAAAATGGGTCAGCTCTGATAGAAAGTTTGCTGTTATAGGATTTGCGGGTTAACTGAGGGTGCATTTTCCAATCTGAGGACAGTGGGATGTTTTGCTCTGAATATGGTTTAGTGTGGAGACGCCTGGGAGGAACAGAGGCTGGGACTGCATAAGGCCACCAGACTCAGCGAGACCAGGTCCTTCCCCGAGACTCTTTCCACCCAGATCCACCTGCACTCCGTTTTCCGTCTCATCTGTATACCTCGCTGCACCCACCCAGGGTGGCCAGTTTTCCCAACTGTATCCCTGAATGCCCCGCTTCCCAGAACCCCCTCAGTCCCTGGCAAAGTGGGACAGCTTGGCAGCCTACCTCCCCGGCCAGTTCCAGCCTACACATACGTGCACACACAACAAGCCCGACAACATCTGCAGTTTCTGAAACAGCCTGATTCCCTCCCTGAGCACTTCACCGTCTCTTAAGACCATGCTTCCCTCTTTCTTTCAAGCTGTCACTGGACCCTGTGCTCTTGGGCGCGCGGCTCAGCCGCCGCCCCCCGCCCCCCCGCCCCCAGCTCTGTCTTCATCTCCTCCTCAGCTTGTCTGTCTCCCCTGCCAAACTGGAAGCTCCTCCAGGCCAGGGGTCTGGAGAAGACCGGGAGCCAATGCCTCCTGGAAGAAGCAAGAGGCTGGATGCCAAGACTAAAGTGACAGCGCCCCCCACCGACCTGCCCCATGCAGCTGTCTTCCCATGACCCTGCCTGACAGGCGCTGACACCAAGAGCTGGGTTGTCTGGAAATGAATAAAGGATGGATCAAAGGCACAGAAGCCAGGGTCAGTTTCCCTTCCACTTCTTACTCCCCTCTTTCCCAGGAACAACCATCATGAACCACTTCCTGTGCCTCCTTCTAGAGACAGACTGTACCAAGGCCAGATCATCTTTAAAACACACCAATAGGAGCACAGCGTCCGTATTCTGTACCTGGCTTTTTTTTTCTTTGTTGACCATATACCTTGGGTCTTGTTTCGCATCAGAACGTACAAATTTGCATCTTTTTTTGTCCTATTTTAGGGCCACCCCCAAAGCATATGGAGGTTCCCAGGCTAGGCGTCCAATGAGAGCTGTAGGCGGCCCACGCTGCAGCCACAGCAACGTGGGATCCCGAGCCTCATCTGTGACCTACACCACAGCTCACGGCAACGCCGGATCCTTAACCCACTGAGCGAGGCCAGGGATCGAACCCGCAACCTCATGGTTCCTAGTCAGATTCGTTAATCACTGAGCCACGAAGGGAACTCCCAGATTTGCATCTTTATTTGTAATGACTCAGATTTCCTAAGGAGAATCAGGCCAGAAACTCCAGACCCTTCAGCATCCTCACTGACCTGCACTTGCTCGGCACGCTGTAACCCGTGTGAGTCCTGATCAGAGGTGAAGTGAATTAAACCAAGTGCTGTGCTATTTAATTACGTACCTAAGGCCCGAATCCCACACCAGGCCGGTGGAATGTTCTTCAGAATGCTCTGGAAGATTTATTCAAACGCAGCTTGCAGGACTGACCTCAGAGTTCCTGATGCAGTGAGTTTCAGGCGAGGCTGGTGGGTTTGCACTTCTGACAGGTTCTTGGGTAATGCAGACACTGCTGGTCTAGGAGCCGCACCCTGAGAACCACACACCGGACCGTGGGCTCCCTCGGGTTGTAAAGGAAACAGAGGGCAAGTTTTTTTGTTTGTTTGTTTGTTTTTTTGTCTTTTTGCCTATCTAGGGCCGCACCCACGGCATATGGAGGTTCCCAGGCTAGGGGTCTAACAGGAGCTGCAGCTGCCGGCCTTCGCCACAGCCACAGCAACATAGGATCCGAGCCGCGTCTGCAACCTTCACCACAGCTCACGGCAACACCGGATCCTTAACCCACTGAGCAAGGCCAGGGACCGAACCCACAACCTCATGGTTCCTAGTCGGATTCGTTAACCACTGAGCCACGACGGGAACTCCACAAAGGGCAAGTTTTATTCACGAAATTGTCCTTCATGCCTGGCACATAAGAGAGAGGCAGTTTATAAATGTTTGCTAAGGGAAAAAATAAATGAATGAGGGCTTGCACCCTGGCTGTGAACGCTCAGTATGCATTGGTTTGGGCTGGAGCTAAGGCTGTCTTGCTAAAGGACATGTGACAAAGCTGCAGAGTAAATCAGAGATGGGGCCTCCGGGCCAGCCGGTCAGACAGGTTGGCCCACCCCACCCTCTCCCTGCCTAAACTTTGATGCCACCTTTGACTCTTATTTTCTTCATGCCTGGATCCGATCACTTTCTTTCAGACGGGGAGGGACTTCCAACAGGACCGCCCCCCCCGGCCCAGCCCCTTATTGTCCTGGTGAGCAAATTGGGCAGCCTGGGAGGTAAATTGGTTTGTTAGGGTCACATGGCACTTTTGATGACACAGCAGAACTTGCCCAGCTGGCCAGAGGAACTGGCAGTGCTGAGACAAGTCACAGATAAAGCCAGAATGGCTTCTTTCTCTAACGAAATTTTTCAGTCTTGAATGAACTTTCATACACATTCATCAGTCATTCATTCATTCAGTCAGTCACAAGAAAGATTTATTGAACACCAATATGCCATGTCAGAGACTGTTTTGGGTACTGGGGATTCAGTGATAAGACAAGTTCTTACCTCCACAGAACTTCCATTTGGGGACAGAGTGCAGATGACAAATGGAAACAAGCAAATAATTTCAGATGATGATGACTGAATACAAAGAAGAAAGGAAATCAGCCCAAAGTTAGAGTGCATTATCCCCAACTGGTGGTGGGTAGAGCTGAAGGGTTTTTGTTTCCCTAAGTGGCTTTGCTGGCTTCTGGAAAGTTCCTAAGTAGAGGTGCTTTAAGGCACTGACTCTAACAAGGCAGAAGACCAGTCGGGCAAAACCAGGAGGAAGGAGCCTCTGCTTCGCCAGGTGCTTTCTACTGGGCGTATAGAAAGAGCAACATCTTTACAACCTAAACGTCCACCGACAAATGAATGGATTAAGAAAATATGGTGCATATACACAATGGAATACTACTCAGCCGTAAAAAAAAGCATGAAATAATGCCATTCGCAGCAACATGGATGGAACTAGATATTATCATATTAAGGGAAGTAAGACAGAGAAAGACAAATACCATGTGATATCCTTATATGTGGAATCTAAAATATGACACAGATGAATTTTTTTATAGGACAGAAACACACTCACAGACATAGAAAACAAACTTACAGTTACCGAAGGGGAAAGTGTAGGAGAGAGGGATAAACTGGGAATTAGGGACTAACAGGCACATACTACTACATATAAAATAGACACATAACAAGAGCCTACTGTGTATATATAGCACAGGGAACTATATTCGATGTCTTGTAATCTGAAAAAGAATATATATATATATATATATATATATATATATATATATATAAAACTGAACTATTTTGCTGTAACATCTGAAACATTGTAAACCAACTATACCTCAAAAAAATAAATAAAATGCAAAGGAAAGAAAGAAGAATGCTTTCAGAGCCAGAGAATTCTTAGCTTAAATCCTGCCTCTATCATCTTTCCACTGCATGAGCTGGAGTCATGTCACTTTGGAGCCTCAGTTTTTCCACCTGTGAAATGGGACACAATGACAAGAACTACTGCTTAGAGTCAGAGGAGAAGGGTTTGGGTCCCAGTTCTGCTAAATCCAAATAGTGAGACTTAGAGCAAACGACTTGACTTTTCTGAGCTTCAGAAAGTATATTCATGCGTCCATTCAAGCAAGAAAAATATGTATTTTTTCCTGAGCCTCAGCCAATTCATTCGGTCGTTCATACAAAAAAACGATGATCTTAAAAATAGGCGTGATCATTTATATTTCACTGGGATGTGGTAAAGGCCGCACAAATCCATACACGGAAACTTCATTTAAAGGTGTTGCATTCAAGAAAAGGCTCTTCCTGTTATTACATATTTCCCATTCCCCAAAGGAGGAGGCAGACGTCCTTTGTTCCTGACCCCCTTCCCCCAAGTTTCCCAAGGTCTTTTACGTCTTGACATGTTCCAGTTTTGGCCTCTACTCCATCCATCCAGGCAGAGTCAAAATAAGTCCCGAAATAAAACCTGAAAGCAAGGAGGTGAATCGGGAGAGGCTGGGAGGTCCCAGCACCTGAGCCCAGGGTAGCGGAACGGTCACTCTGGCCTTGGAGTCAGACCTACCTGGAGGCGAGTCCCAGGTCATCCCTCAATGGTTCTGTGACTTGGAAAAAGGCATGTCACCCCCCTGAGTCTCTCCTTCCTCCTCCGGAAAACAGAAAGTCCAGTTCCTGAATCTGAGCTAGTGTTATTGTTTGTACTGATTCTAGGAAATAGCGAAGGCAGTAGTGACAAAGATGACAAGGACGATCATTCATAATAATAGTTTCTAGTATTGCTCGCTCATTTATTGATGACTTGCTCTGTACCAGGCACCGTTTCTTGGTGATGTATGTGCTTTCTGCTGATAATTCTTTATGCTAATGAGATAGTAACAATTAAAACCCCATCTTCCAGGCAAGGAAACAGACAAAGAGGGTCCAAAAAACCTGCCAAAGTCACCTCGTTGGGAGAGGCAGAGCCTGGACCCCAGCTGTGGCTACCAGCTCTAGAGCCCATACTGGCACCGCTGCTCTGTTTTACTTCCAGCAGTGCAGTGCACATGGAGCCCCGGCTATCTGACATGCTCGGTGCTGGGTAACCACGCTTACATTAGATCGTCGGCCCACAGGTGCCTTGTTACCGCTGCTGCTTAGAGGGGCGTGGGACCGATGTTTGACCAGCATGCTGGTGGCCAGCAGTGCCCTTGGGTCTTTTTATCAGGTCTTAGGGAGTAGCTCTCATTCTAATTTTGGAACCCAGATTTTTAAGGCCAAGCCTCTGAGCAATAGGATCTTCTCTGGAATGTGGATTACAGTCTTTAGCTTTATTAAATATGGAACTTCATCCTAGGAATCAAGAAGACATTGATTTTTTTTTTTCCTACTAATTGTAAACTCTCAGCTGTTTCTCATTTCTGGAAGGGTGGAGTGGGGTGGTTTTAAGCGAAAGTTTCACTTGTCTGTGACCGATATATCCCCTACAGCAATTGCACTTTCCAAATTGTTTGAATCAAATAAAATGATTTGATTACACACACACACACACACACACACACACACAACCATATATATATATACTCCTATTTAAAAAAAACATATTTTCCGGGAAAAGATTTCAGTTTCTTGCACATCAAGAAACCATGAGTCCTCCTTGGTCTGATTGGCATGTGTTGAAAATGCTGAAATGCAGCTTGGTTTCCGTCAACGGCTTTGCTCACCAGGAAGACGCTCCCGGGGGCAGAATCTCAGTGGTGCACGAAAGGGTTCTGGAGCCAGAAGTGCTTCAGACATCACCTACTCGTTCCACGCTTATTCTCTTTCAATCTCAGTGTCCTTGTATTAGCTAGATACCCCAAAGCTTAGAGGCCGAAAATGACAATATTTATTCTCTCATAGTTCCTTTGGGCTGGGAATCTGGGCACAGTATAGCTGGTCCCGCCTCAGGGTCCATCACAGGCTGCGATCAAGGTGTTCATCAGCACCATGGTCATCTCGAGGTTCAACTGGAGAAGAATCTGTCTCCAAGCTCACTTACGTGGTCACTGGCAGGATTCAGTTTCTTGCAGGATGTGGGACTGAGGCCCCCAGTCTTTTGCTGGCTGGTGGCTGAAGGCCACCCTCGGTTCTTTGCCACATGGGCCTCTCCAACACAGCAACAAGCTTTCTTATCACAAAGCAAGAGAGTAAGATGGAAGTCACAGTCTCTTATAATCTGCATCTCAGAAATGACATCCCATCACTATGTTTTGTGTGCATTATTGTTGTTGGTTCCGTGAATCTCTTCTTGTTCTGTTATCTTTTTCAATATTTAAATTTTAACCTATTTGAATTGTGGCTTAATACACACAGCATGAAATCTGCCATCTTAACCGTTTTTAAGAGTACAGTGTAGTAGTGTTAAGTACTTTCACGTCGTTGTGCAATCCATCTTTAGGGTCTTTTGATCTAGCAAAACTAAAACTACGCTTAATAAACAAAATTCTTCATTCCCACCTCCCACAGCCCCTGGCAACCATCAGTTTACTTTCTGTCTCTGTGAATTTCCCTGTTCTAGGAACCTGATGCAAGTGGAATCATACAGTATCTGTCTTTTCATAAATGGCTTAATTCAATCACCATAATGTCTTCAAGTTTCATCTGTGTTGCTGTATGCATAGGATTTCCTTCCCTTTTAAGCTAATAATCTGTTGCATGTATATAACACATTTTGTTTATCCATTCATCAATTAATGGACTCCTGGATTGATTCTACCTTTTGGCTGTTATGAGTAATGCTACTATGAACTTGGGTGTACAAATATCTCTTTGAGAACCTGCTTTCACTTCTTTTGGGTCTATACATAGAAGTAGAATTGATGGATCATGTGATAATTTTATTTTTAATTTTTTGAGGAGTGGTTTCCCTGTTTCCCACAGTAGCTGCCCCATTTTATATTCCCATCCAAAAGTGTTCCAGGAGTTCCCGTCGTGGCTCAGTGGTTAACGAATCTGACTAAGAACCATGAGGTTGCGGGTTCGATCCCTGGCCTCGCTCAGTGGGTTAAGGATCCGGCATTGCCGTGAGCTGTGGTGTAGGTTGCAGACGCGGCTCAGATCCTGCGTTGCTGTGGCTGTGGCGAAGGCCGGCGGCTACAGCTCCTGTTAGACCCCTAGCCTGGGAACCTCCATATGCCACGGGTGCGGCTCTAGATAAAGGCAAAAAGACCAAAAAAAAAAAAGTGTTCCAATTTTTCCACATCCTCACTAAGAACACTGGCTATTTTCTCTCTCTTTTTTTTTTTTTTCTGCTTAAAAAAATATAGCAGCTATCCCAATGGGTGTGAAGTTGTGTCTCATTATGGTTTTGATTTACATTTCACCAATGACTAGTGATGTTGAGCATCTTTTCATGTATTACTTGGCCATTTGTTAACTTCTTTAGAGAGATGTTTATTCAAGTTTTTGCCCATGTTTTTGTTAGTTTGTTTCTTTGTTTTTTTGTCTTTTCGCCTTGATCTAGGGCCGCACCCGCGGCATATGGAGGTTCCCAGGCTAGGGGTCTAACAGGAGCTGTAGCCACCGGCCTTCGCCACAGCCACAGCAACGCAGGATCTGAGCCGCGTCTGCAACCTACACCACAGCTCACGGCAATGCCGGATCCTTAACCCACTGAGCAAGGCCAGGGATCGAACCCGCAACCAGGTTCTTAGTCGGATTCGTTAACCACTGAGCCACGAAGGGAACTCCAAGTTTTTGCCCATGTTTAAGACTGGGTTGCTTCTTTTTTTGTTGTTGAGTTGTAGGAATTCTTTATATATTCTAGATATCAATCTCTTACCAGATATGTAATGTGCAAATTTTTTTTGGTCTTTTTAGGGCTGCACCCATGGCATATGGAAGTTCCCAGGCTAGGGGTGGAATCTGAGCTGCAGCTGCTGGCTACAGCTACAGTCACAGCAACTCAGGATCTGAACCACATCTGCAATACACACCACAGCTCACAGCAACAATGGATCCTTAACCGCTAAATAGGCCAGGGATCGAACCTAAGTCCTCATGGATCCTAGTCAGATTCATTTCTGCTGAGCCACTACAGGAACTTCAAATTTGCAAATATTTTATCCATTCCATAGGTTGTCTTTTCATTTTATTGTGTCCTTTGATACACGTTTTAAATTTTGATATAGTTCAATTTATTTTTTTTACTTTTGTCTCATGTGATTTTGGTGTCATATCAAGAAATTAAATACAATGTCATAGAGGTTTTCCACTATGTTTTCTTCTAAGAGTTTTAAAGTTTTAGGTCTTCTGTTTATTTTTTTGATCCATTTTGAGTTAAATTTGTGTGTGTTGTATGGGAAGGATCCAAATTCACTCTTTTGCATATGGATATTCAATTTTCTTAGCACGATTTGTTAAAAAGACTATCCTTTCCCTTTGAATGGTCCTGGCATCCTTGTCAAAATTATTTAACTATAAAAGTGAGAGTTTATTTTTTCTTATTTATTTATTTATTTCCATTTGTCTATATATTTGCTTTATGTCAGTACCACACTGTTTTTATTATTGTAACTTTGCAATAAGTTTTTAAGGCAGGAAGTGTGAAATCTCTTATTTTGTTCTTCTTTTCAAAACAGTTTTGGCTATTCAAGGTTCCTTAAGTTTCCATATAGGTTTTGGAATGGTTTTTATATTTTTGTAATTGGAGTTTTGATAGGGGTCACATTTAATCCATGGGTTCCTTTGGGTAGTATTGACATCTTAACAATGTAATTCTTCCAATCTATGTGCATGGGAAGTCTTTCCATTTATTGTTGTCATCCTTAATGTCCTTCAGTAATGCTTTACAGTTTTCTGTTTCTCTTCCAACTTTCACTTTTTTGGTTAAACTTATTCCTAATTATTTCATTCTTCTCAATGCTATTTTAAATGGAACTGTTTTCTTTTCTTTTTTTTTTCACTCAGATATAACCTTTATTTTATTTTTTTTTCCATTATAGCTGGTTTACAGATTTCTGTCAATTTTCCAACTGCGCCGCATGGTGGAACAGTTTTCTTAATTTTAAAAAATTGTCCATTGTTAGTGTATACGAATGCAACTGATTTTTGTGTGTTGATTTTGTATTCTGCAACTGTGTGAATTCATGTGTTAGTTCCAACAGGTTTTTCTGGTAGTATCTTAAGGGTTTTCTATGTATTATATGTCATCTTTTAACAGAGATAATTTTCCTTTTGTCTTTCCAATTTGAAAGTCTTTTGCTTCTCATTCTTGTCTGACTGCTCCTGCTAAGACTTTCTGTACTATATGGAATGCAAGTGGCAAAAGTAAGCATCACTGTCTTGATCCTAAAAAAAGTTTAGTTTTTCACCATTGTGTAATATATTAGCTATGAGGTTTTTAATTGTGACCTTTATTTTGTTGAAGTGATTTCCATGTATTCTTAGTTTGTTGAAATTTTTTTTTCATGGAAGAGTATGGAGTATTATTAATTTATTTCTCTACATCAGTTGTAATGGTATTGCATTTTCTGTTCCACCATTTGGTTCATACGGTGTAGTATATTGACTGATTTTATTTTGAATCATCTTTGCATTCTAGGAATAAATCCCATGCTACATAATCCTCTTAATGTGTCATTGACTTCTGCTTGCTAGTATTTTGTTTGTTTGTATTACTGTTCATCAGGGATATTGGCCTATAGTTCTTTTCTTGTAGTGTATTTATCATTGGTGTCTGGACAATGCTGACATTATAGAATGAGTTTAGAAGGGTTCCCTCTTCTTTCAGATTTTTTGGAGAGTTTGAGCAGGATTGGCATTAATTCTTTTTTAAATGTTTGATAGAATTTATCAGTAAAGCTATCTGGTCCTGGGCTGTTCTCTGTTGGAAGGTTTTTGATTACTGATTCAGTCCACTAATACCCCCTTACATCTGTCAGGTTCTTTGGGATGGAAATGCTACAGAATTTGGTTGTGATGATCATTGTACAACTATAAATGTAACTGAGTAATAAAAAAAATGCTATTAAAAAAAAGAAGCAAGGTCCACTAGGTCCAGCCCACATTTAAGGTGAGGAGCTTACCAGGAGAGAAAGATTTGGGCCATCCTAGCAGACTGCCTACCTCAGTCCTTCTCTGTAAAATGCACCTATTCCCAACCAACCAATTAAATAAGAGGATAAGCCGGGCACTTCTATGCCATGTTTGCTGTCCGCAGATTACTCAGTGAATGGTGATTCGCCCGCTCACTTGACTGATTTTTACGATGCAGCCCAAATTGCTGGCAAATGCGAGCTTTGTACAGCCTTTACAAGATTCACACTTTGACACAATTTTCCATTTCCCTCAAATCAGTGCAGTTTCATAGGACACCAGAAAGACAGCCTCACGGTGGACCTCAGCGAGATTGCTTAGAACACGCTTCGGAGCTGTGCCCCTGAGTTGCATGGGAGCTGTGAGGTTCACATCAACCCCTGATCTCATTTTTTGGCGGATGCCCTCCTGGCACTTCCGGCCTGGCTTGCAGCCAGAGAGAGAGAGGGAGCCCTTTGGAGAAGGGTCCTCAGTGTTTTCGGGAAGAAGCCGCCTGGATGCTGAGCGCGGAAGAGATTGGGAGGGAGACTGACAGCACCTGTGGCAAAGAATCGAAACTGGATTTACAAATTTGAACCCTAGACCTGGCTTTGTCCCTCCTCAGCAAGGCAGTCCCTTCCAACTCCGCAGTGCCCTGTATACCCATCCCCAAAGTTCCGTCCTGCTGGCAAAGCACTAGGAGTTTATTCTGCCTTGAAGAGCCATGACTTGGGATGGCTGAGGGCCTCGGTTCCAGAGTTCCCATGCAGGCCGTCTCCCTCCCGGGCCCCGCCCACGGTTCACACCCATCCTCCGAGCTGACGTCCAGCAGGATCAGATTGCTCGTTACAGCTGATCTGTGCATGTCTAACCAAAGCATGATTCATGTTTTGCTCTAACCCTGGTGTTTATAGCATTTGATACTTTGATTACTTTGTTCAAAGTGATCTCATTTGTTTAGGAGCACGTGTTAAGTTCCCTTGAAGTCCCTGCTCTCCTGTCTCCTGGGCAGCTCTCCTTGCAAAAAGAGTTAAGACCTCTGCTGCTGGAATAGCCTGGTGGTGGGAGTGGGGGTGGGGGTGGGGCTACGACTGTCTCATCAATGAGTCACAGGTTTGTTGTAAATTCGTAATCTGACCAGGGTGACCAAAAAGAAATAAAACAAAAGCAATGCAATTTGGGCCCAGTTCGGTTAGAATTACAGACGCAGATTTGTATGTTGGAGGTCCCCTCCCAGAGCACGCATCTCCCTCTCCTTGCTGGCATCTCTATAGCCCTTCCACCCACATCTTCATCTCCACCCTTTTAGGACCAGACAACTGCCTTCTAAATGTTCTGTGGGAGGCGACTCAGTGAATCAGAAAAAAAAAGAAAAAGCTTCCACAGTCACATAAGTCCGAGGAAGGCTGGAATCAACAAAGTAATAAAGGGAATCTTTGTTGCGGGACTTCTCAGAGCCTTGAATCTGCTAATGTCTACTGGGACTCATCGTGGGGGACAGGGTGAGCAGCATTTCTGAAACTGACTCGACCACAGAGCACCTTCTGATTGCTGGAGACACTCTGCAGAATGCAGTTTGGGAAATGCTTTCCTGGATCACACACTTGCCACGGAGCTAAAAAAAAGACCTAATTCAAAAGGCTTCAGCAGTCAGCAACTGTTCAGTGGCGGCACAGCCTCTGTACACACCGCATCTTCCCTGTGCTGGGTCTTTACTCTAGGAAAGCAACTTTGTCAGGGGAGATGGAAGTGAAGACAGTCTCCAGGAGAGGTGTTGGGAGGATCAGAGAAGAGCGGGAAGAGTCTGGGGACATCTTTCTGGAGGCTGGGCAGGACACACTCTCCAAACCGGCCCCAGCCTGGGGACCAGTGACATAATTAGCTATGCCCAGTGCAAGATGCAAACGAGGGGCTCTGTGTTAAAAAAATGAATAAGAACTGCAAGGTGAGAGCAGAACGTTAAAGCAAGCTCGGGGCCCTTCTTGTGACTGCACATTTCATAGGTCAGTGCACAGCTGCTGCGACAGGAGGAGCAGCAGCCCTGGCCCTCTGGGGAACCAGTCAGCTAGGACCTACCTACCTCCTCGTCCCTTCCCGGGAAGGTGCTGCTCAGAGACTGGCTCTCTCCCCTTCTGCCTCCTGACGGAAAGCTCCCTGGGCCAGCTCTTCATGAATCAGCAGCTGCTTAAGCAATGCACCTACAGATGACGCAGAGGCAGCATGAAAGGGAGCCAGAGATTAGGAGGTTTGAATCCTGACTTTTGGCCCCTTCCCTCTCAATGACGGTGAGCAATTTCAGGTTCCCTTTCCTCCCCCTTAGACCCATCCTTGGGAAAAGGACAGTATGACTGTCCTGGAGAAAGGAAGGTGTCAAGGGTCCATGAAGGGACTGGCCCTGGGTAAAAGCTTGGCAAGCCGGCCACTGCTTCACAAGTCAAAGGTTTTGCATTTCCCCCCTTGGAGGCTCTTGGTTGCTCCTCCCGTTGTGCATATCCATTCTCTCAGGAAGCGTTTGGCAGGTGGATAGGAAAGAAGCAGGCAGAGAGGAAGGAGAGAGACGTTTGCAAGATTCTGTGGCCAGAGGAGTCTGGCACCCACGGAGGAAGAGTTGGGGTCCAACCCAGACAGCTTCCCACCACCCCTCACTGCCTCCCGGGCTCAGAGAAACTCTGCTGACTCTGAAGACAAGAGCTAATGGGAAACAAGGGCCATCGGGGTGGCTGTGGATCTGACAGCCTCGCATCCCCACTGCACGGTAGCCCAAATAATGGCTGGCTGGCCACCAATCAACCCCAAGAGGCTCCAGCCTCCCGGGGCTGTCAACCATCTCCAGCAATTAGGCTCAGCCTGACAGTTGTTTCTGAAAGGAGGAGCCAAATGAATGGAATTAATCTCCCCGATTGAAATCCATTAGTGCCTGTGATATACTGGTTCAGGCATTCAAGAGCCACTTCACCTCACCCGGTCATGCCCATAGGGTCACAGGATGAGTCATAGTTAATAGTGGGGAAGGCTTTAATGGAGGGGGAGGCTTTGAAGAAGGGCAGGGCGTGTTCCGAAGCTTGAAGGTTTAATGCATTTTTAATTAAATGTGCTTTAATAGGATTCAGCACCAGCTATCATGTCGCTGCAGATAGATTCATTACATTTGTTCAGTTAATTATGCGTGTGTGTTATTGCCCAAGTGGAAACTCTGATGACCTGGAAAGCAGCTTGACTTCGAGGTACAACCGAGCGTTCTGCTGGCCCTTTGGGGATGAGACAAAACCACTCTGGCCCCTCCAGCTCCCATATTTACCCTCGTGCGTCCCACACCCACACAGGTGGGTGCACATGCAGACGCTCCACCAGACACCCAGACACCCATGTTTGTGTTCTCTCTCTCCCTCCATCTCTCCTTTCAAAGAGGAAGGGGCGGGAGGAGATACCGATGTTAGAAACAAAGTGTTTCCGGATTGGGCTCCACCGTGTTATCAGCTGCATGTTTTCACACAAGGCGCAGAATGTTTCTGAGCCTCAGTGTCCCCGCTCTGTAAAGTCACAATGACAGCAATGTGAATAATCATCATGCCTGCCAGTATTGCTATAGGGCTTGGGAGATAACACCTCTATATCAGGCGTTTCATTGTGTGAACAGCCAAGAGCCTAGGAGTTCCTGTTGTGGCTCAGTGGGATAAGAACCCAGCTAGTATTCAGAAGGACGCGGGTTCCATCCCTGTTCTCGTTCAGTGGGTTAAGGAACCAGCACCGCCACTGCAGTCTGCAAACGCTGGACACAGACGTGGCTCGGGACCCACGTTGCTGTGGTATTGGCCTGCAGCTTCAGCTCCTCTCTGACCCTTAGCCCAGAAACTTCCATATGCCAAGAGCCTGCACAAGCCAAGAGCTGTACTTTGTTGGGAGCGGTAACTGATCCTGTGAGAAGGCACCCAGTTACGGCTCCACTCCCCGCACTCAGGGCAGAGGGTGCTTGCTTCGCCCCAGGTGTGGTCATGCCCAAGTGTGACCTCGTTTGTTTACTCGCTCAACAGATGCACAGCAAACACCCTCAGCTATGACTTCCTGAGTAGCTGCTCAGGGCCCCGGGCTTCCGGTGTTTCTCACACGTGTCTGCTTCTCCACCAACAATCAGAGGACTGCCTACATATTACAGATGGGAAACTGAGCTTAGATAATGGATTTGTTCCACGGAGTTTATGGGCTCTTCTACGTGTATCAGGCATCGGGTGCCAGGCATCATGCCCCAGAAGTTGGGGATCAAGGCGGAGATGAAACACATGCCTCTTGCTTTTGTGGCCTGATCTTCTCACAGGACGTTTTTGCGGGCTCCCAAGAAAGTGCTTCCATCCGTGGGCCTCTGGTTTTCTCTGGAGTCAGATCCTGAAGTGCTGGACTCTGTGCCTTTCCGGGTGGGGATGGTGGCCTGAGCACCTTGCTGCCTCCTCCCACAGTATTAGCTCTAAGTTCAGGGCATGGCGGAGGTGGTGGGGCGCGGTAACGGGGCCCCGATTATCCAGAGGAGGCTCTCAGAGATGTCCAGGGTCAATCTCAAAGGTGATACCTCTCAGACCTTCGTGTGCTTCCACCCTCCCAGGCAGCTTGTTAAAACGCGGATGCTGGTTCAGCAGGATGAGGTGTGGGAGGGTCGGTGTGATGGTTCGTGTTATGTCTCCCCTTGGCTAGGCTCTGGTACTCAGTTGTTTGGTGAAATACTAATCTGGATGTCTTCATTGGGAGGGTCTTTATTAACACGGAAGTGTGGGTAAAGCAGAACACCTTCCCGAATGCGGGCAGGCCTCGGCCAATCAGCCGCAGGCCTTAAGAGAAGAGACTGAGGTCCCTCGAGGAAGAGGAAATCCTGGTTCCAGACTGCCTTTGGACTTGAGCTGCAACATCCGTTCTCCCCTGCGTCTCCAGCCTGCCAGCCTGCCCTGAAGATTTTAGATTTGCCAGGCTTCACAGTTACATGAGTCAATTCCTTAAAGTCTTTCTCCCTCGATAGATAGAAAGATAGATAGATGATACCTACAAATAACATATATTAATTTTATGATATTAATATTAATTTATATTCATATTATAATTATTGATGATATGTAATTTTAATATATTTTAATAATGCATCTACATTTAATTTTTAATGTTAATAGTATGTAAGAAACAGGTAAATTACTTTCAATAATATATTTTATTTCACGGAAAACATTATTAGTTCTACATGTCATCCATATAAACACATGAGAATAAGACCGAGATATGGAGAAGTGTGTCTATGTGCGTGTGTGTTGTTAGAAGTATAGGCATATATATAATTGAAATAAAATCCATTAATAAAAAAAAAAAGAAAATAAAGAGCTGTCTGGGGGAACATTATAAAAAAAAAGAAAATAAAAAGAGCTGTCTGGGGGAACATTATAAAAAAAAAGAAAATAAAGAGCTGTCTGGCTGACAATAAGGAAATGAGAGCAGCAAAAGGGTACGGCTTTAGGGCCACCATCTATCAGCTCTGTAGCATTGAGAAAGCTATCAGTTCTCTCAAGGTCTCATTTCATCATCTGTAAAATTATTTTATCTACTCAATTTGGTTGCTGTGAAGATTTAATGAGATAATTTGTATAAAGGCTTGGTTTTATCTGGAGCTGTAAGTAGTAATCAATAAATGCATTTTTTTTCTGAGTTGGAAAAAAAAAAGAGCTGTCTGGGGGAACACTATAAAAAAAAAAGAAGTATAAAGAGCTATATATACGCACAGATAAATATGTATGTATGGATATCGTGTCTTTATAGCTTATATATAGATCTTGGTATATAACGGCCGTTTCTCTGGAGAACCCTGCCTAACACAGGGGACGGAAGATTCCACATTTCCTACAAGCTCTTGGGAGATGCCAGTCCCCCCAGTTCGCGAACCAGTCTCTGAGTAAGGTCAGAGGTAAGGGTCACGCCTGCAGACAGGACTCCATCGCTGGAAAAGTCAGGGCAAAGCCAGTCTTCAAGTGGCCTAATAGACTTTCAGAGGCTAGTTTTGGCTGGCGTTATTCCGCTTGCTGTGTTCTCTCCAGTAATTAATTTCTGCCCGATCCTCCGAATCCAGCAGTTGGTCCAAGACGGTGAGCCAACTGGAGCCTCCAAGAACACTCCCTGCTTACTTTCAGTCTCGGAGTTTGGCGTTGTATACACACGGATTTTTCCCGCACACCCACAAGTCAAGCCGAGGCAGCCAAACAGCTGGATGGAAGCGGCAAAGGGAAGAAATCACATTTGGTGCAAACGTTTTCCAGCTGCCCAGATGTCTGGCATCCCCCGCACACCGACACCAGCCTCCGCAGCAACCCCGCCTCCCCCAACGCCTCTTGAATGCCCGCGCAAGCTGGGCGTCAGCAGGATGGCTAGACAAAAAATAATGAGAGAAAACTTGCAGCCGTTGCAAAATGCAGATGGGGCAAACAGTTGGTCTGAAGAGGGTGGAAGACCCCACAGCAAACCCAGAGGGGAAGGTGAGGACTGGCGGGGAGGGGAGAGCTTCTCTCCGGAGTCTGATGGTGCCAAGGCAGGGGCGGCCAAGTTCAGGGGGCAGATGCTGCTGCACAGACAGCTTTAGACCTCGCTCCACCGGGGCTTGGGGGCAGGACCTGTGATGGCAAATGACTGGGGCCAGTCAGCACTGTCCAGGGACAAGAGAACACCAGCCACGTAGGCTATTTTCAGTTTTCTAGTTGCCATGTGCAAAGAGTCGAAAGAATATTTTTCATGATAAACTCTACTGAGCAGAAAACACCCTGAGTATTGCTGTTCCCATGGGTCATCAGTAAAAAGACGCATCAATGAGATGTTTTATGTTTACAGGCAGAGCTCATTTGTCGCTCTTTTATTTACTGCACTTTGCAGCTACGGCGTTTTTTTGCAACTTGAAGGCATGTGGCAACCCTGCATCGAGCAAGTCTATTGTCACTATTTTCCCAACAGCCTTTACTCGTCTCGTGTCTCCGTGTCTCATTTTGGAAATTGTCACAATATTTCAAAGTTTTCATTATTATTTTTTTCTCGTGATCATCTGTGAACAGTGATCTTTCTCACTGCCCCCACTCACTGCAAACCTACATGATGGCTAGCATTTTTGAGCACTAAAGAATTTTTCAATTAAGGTATGTACATTGTTTTTAAAGACATGATGCTATTGCATATTTGACAGACTACAGTCTAGTGTAAATAAATTTTTTAAAAAATTTTAACGGCCGCACCTGTGGCCTATGGAAGTTCCTGGGCCAGGGATTGAACCCACACCTCAGCAGCAACCCAAGCTGTTGCAGTTGGATTCTTAACCCGACACAGCAGCAATCCCTGTTTTTGTTTTAAGGATTTTTCTATTTTATTAATTTCTATTGATTTGCCATGTATTAGTTTCTGGTGTACAGCAAAGTGATTCCGTTATACATAGACATGTATATTTATATATATATATTCTTTTCCAGATTCTTTTCCGTTATGGTTTATTATAAGACATGGAACCTTGTCCCCTGTGCTACACAGTAGGAGCTTGCTGTGTATCTATTTTATAGGTAGCAGTATATATCCGCTAATCCTAAACTCCTCTCTTATCCCTTACCACTCCTTTCCCCTTTGGTACAGTAAGTTTGTTTTCTACATCTGTAAATCTGTTTCTGTTTTGTAAATAAGTTCATTTAGATCACATTTAAAATTTTTTATTAGAGTTGATTTACATTGTTCTGTCGATTTCTGCTGTACAGCAAACTGACCCAGCTATATATCTATATACACATTCTTTTTCTCATATTACCTTTCATCATGTTCTATCACAAGTGATTGGACATAGTTCCCTGTGCTGCACAGCAGGACCTCATTGCCTATTCTTAATGCAATAGTCTGCATCTCATTTATATCATATTTTAGATTCCACGTATTGATGGTGTCATGTGTTTGTCTTTCTCCGACTTACTTCCCTTAGTATGATAATCTCTAGATCCATCCACATAACTGCAAATGACATTATTTCATTATTTTTTATGGCTGGGTAGTATTCTATTGTGTATATACATATCATGTCTTCTTTATCCATTCCTCTGTTGATGGAGACTTAAGCGGCGTCCATACCTTGGCTTTGTAAACAGTGCTGCCACGAACACTGGGGTGTATGTCTCTTTTCAAGTTAGAGTATTCTCTGGATATACGTTTAGGAATGGGATTGCTGGATCATATGGTAACTCTATTTTTAGTTTTTTAAAGAATCTCCACACTTAAACATAACTTTTACATGCACTGGGAACTCAAAAAAATGGTAGAGTTCCTGTCGTGGTGGAGCAAAAACGAATCCAATGATGAGGTTGTGGGTTCGATCCCTGGCCTTGCTCAGTGGGTTAAGGATCCGGTGTTGCCCTGAGCTCTGGTGTAGGCTGCAGACAAAGCTCGGATCTGGCATTGCTGGGGCTGTGGCGTAGGCCGGCAGCTGTAGCTTTGATTAGACCCCCAGCCTGGGAACCTCCATATGCTGCAGGTGAGTCCCCCCCCAAAAAAAATTTGTATGACTTGCTTTATTGTAATGGCCTGAAATGGAAACTGCAATATCTCCTTGGTATGCCTGTATTCTTTTTGCAGTAACCTTTCAAAATCTGGTACACCGACAGCACATTTTGATGGAGATAAGTCACAATTTAAGTGCACCTTACGCACATGTGGTTGGGGGCTGCCATGTTGGCCAGTGTGGTTCCAGATCCTCAAATGACCATGCAGGAGCAGCCCTCCAAGTTGGCATCTGCTGCCTTCCCTGCACCCTCCGTCCAAAGTAGAAAAAGGAAAAAGAATGAGAAAAAATAATCTGCAGCTAATTAAAGATGCCGGGCAATCCGTGTCAGCTTAACGCACACAGAGACTGGAACACTAGCAGTGGTTCCACTCAAGCGAGCGCCAAATAAGCAAACACTCTTTAAATAAACAGAAATTGAGTATGTTTCGGGAATGGATTTAGTCTGTGGGTCACAGAGGAGGTTAAACAAAAATTTGTTTTAAAAACGTCTCCCAAAGGACACTCTGCTGCGATCCCAGCACACTTTGTTGGGAGAACGGGAGGCTCTTTGTAGCGGGAGCCGGCTGTTGGGCTGAAAGATGGGATTTAGGGGGACAGCAGGGCTTCTGGACACCTCGGTCTGCCACGGCCATTCCCAGCTCTTGCAGTCAAGTGCCAACTTCAAGTGCAGATCTGCCGGGAGAGTGCGACTCCCATTTGGGAGAAACTTAGGAGACTCATTTTCTGGACGGGACTTCCTGCAGACACTGTGCAAAACTGCAGGGTGTGGATCAGAGGCGGACTGAATCCCACACATTTGAGTTGTTTACTTAATCACTTAGCTCCTCACTCACTTTCTTTCTTTCTCAATCTTTCTTGTTTTTTCTTCCTTCCTTCCTTCTTTCCTTGCTTCCTTCCTTCCCTCCCGTCTTCCTTGCCTTTCTCTCTTTCTCTGTTTCCTTTTCACGTTGTCTCTGGTTGGGTCCCCTGGGAAACAGACAGGACGTTTCTTAGCGAGTATCTCACAGTTAGTGCCTCCAGAAGGGCTGGGCTATGGGAGACAGTTAGTTGCCGTCTCATGGAGCCCTCAGCCCTCCCTCCCCGGGGAAGGTCTGAGGGTGGCATGAGCTTCCAGAGATCTCCTGAGCCAGACCTTCTTACCCCCAAACCGATCTGTCGTCAGAAGTGGGCTGCCCCGGGAAGGGAGGGTGATGGAGGGCAAGGTGGTTTTCCTCTGCCGAGAGCCGGACTCCAGCTGCTGGCAGCCACTGCCGGTGTCCAGGGTGATAGATCCTCATTCCCAAAGGGCCACACTGATGGGGCATCTCAGCACCCACCACACCCCCTTTACCACGGTCACTGATTGATGCACTTGAGTCTCTGCGCTTCATTTCACGACTCACTCATTCATTCACCCATTCAGTCATTCCTTCATACATTTACGTAATGTATACATGCCTCTTCTCTGCTTAGAAACTTCCAGTGGCTTCCCTTGGTATGTCAAGGCCTTCCTGACGTGTCCCTGGCCCCTCTGAGTCCTGGCTGGGAAACACCCTCATCCTCACTCACTGTGCTGTGACCACGCTCTTTGAACATCAAGCTCTTTCTTGGATCAGTTACCACTGCACTTATTTTTGTCTGTGTTTTAGATCCTGTGCCTGGGGGATGTTTGCAGTTTGGCTCCCTTTCATCATCTGGGTCTCGGCGTGGAGCTGCGCTCCTCAGAGCCTTTGCAAATACCTCATCTACGACCGTGTGGCCCCTCTCTCCTCTCCCCCTCTGGCCCTCTTCCCTGGCGATTTGTTTCAACAAAATCTCTCTCTCTCAGAAATTACCTTTTTCATTTACATATTCGTGCATTATTTCTCCCTTCTCCACTGGAATGTGAGTTTCATAATGCGGGGTGGGGTCTTGTCTGAGTACTTAACCTTCTTGGTTACTCAGATATTTGTAAAAGGAACAAGTGAATGACTCAGCAATTAGCTGACTAATTAAATCCATGCATTCATTATACATGTATTGACTCTCTTATTCATGAATTAATCTATCCACTTATTCATTCACTCGGTAAGCATTTTATATATCTATAACTATGTATTATATAAATATAAAATTTTATTTATTTAATATGTAATATATTTATATAAATATTCACTCTATATTCACATTATACACACATATACTATATTGCAACAAATTTGTATTACCTATAACTACATAACATGCACATTTATATAAATATGCAAATGTATATAATCTTTATTACAAACTCAATAATATTAGCGACTTTATTGAAAAGCACAAAAAGAAAATTATACGAAAAAGCAAAGTAGAGTAACCTCGAGCTTGTCTAATCCTAGGGGATGGCTGAGGAAATAACAGTGAATCCTGATAGACCCCTTTGCAAATGACACTTTGCTTTGACTTTTGTGACAGAGCAGCAAGGAACGTGGCCAGTAGATCCATGAGAAGCAGCGCAAAGCAAGTTTGATAAAAAGGCATGTAACTTATAATTGCACCTCTTTCAAATACATCTGGTTTCTGATGAAGACTAGAAGGACAACAGTAGCTAGAAATAGTCTCAGGTAGTGACATGTGGGGGATTTTTATTTTTTCCAAGTATTCCTTTGATAGTGTATCATATTTCTCAGGCTGGAAAAGATGTTTCAGAGTTGCATGGCCCCCAAGGCAGGACGAAGTGCATAAACCTGAGACCTGGTGAGGATACTGTCAGCTGTCTGTACGTGGGGGTTCCGAATCCGTGGATTCAACCAACTCTAGATGGAAAATATTTGAAAAAAAAATCCAGAAAGTTCCAAAACTCAAAACTCATATTGGCTGCGTTGGCAACTATTTACCCAGCACTTCTATCGGACTTATAATTATTTCCATAGCATTTACATTGCATTCGGTAGTGTGAGTAATCTGGGGATGATCTAAAGTACACAGAAGGTGGAGTTCCTGTCGTGGTCCAACGGAAATGAAACTGACTAGCAACCATAAGGACGCCAGTTCGGTCCCTGGCCTTGCTCAGTGGGTTAAGGATCCGGCGTTGCCGTGAGCTGTGGGGTAGGTTGCAGACATAGCTCGGATCCCACATTGCTGTGGTTGTGGTGTAGGCTAGCGGCTACAGCTCTGATTCGACACCTAGCCTGGGAACCTCATGTCACGGGGTTGCCCCTAAAAAGCAAATAAATAAATAAATAGAAAAAAAATAAAGTACACAGAAGGTAATATTGTGAGTGCATGTGCATGTGTAGACGTGTGTGTGTGTCTAGAATAATGGCTCCAGAATCTGTGACAACATTACCTTAAACCACAAAGGGGACTGTGCTAATGTGATTCACTTACGGTTCCTGAGATGGATTGGTCATTCCGGATCCTCTGGGTTAGTCCAATGTAATCACTGAAGTCCTTAGAGGAGGAGGGCAGGAGTATCAGATTTTAATACGTGATGACAGAAGTGGAGGATGGAGAGATGCAGGGCTGCAGACCGAGGCGCTCCGGCAGCCTCTAGAAGTTGGACAAGGCAAGAAAACGGGTTCTCCCCAAGAGCCTCCAGAAGGATGCCAACTCATTTTAGACTTCTTATCTCCAGAAGTGTAAGCGAATAAATGTGTGTTGTTTTAAATCTCTAACTTTGAGATAAATTTTCAGTGACAATGGAAAACTAATACGGTGGGTAAATTGAAGCTCAGAAAGATAAATGACTTGTCCAAGATCAGTGCCACAGTTAGGACTGATTCAGAGGTCATAAAATTTTACTTCTTGCTCCCTACTGCCATCTGTCTATGGAGCATAACTGAAGCTGGAATTCTTTGTTATGAGCTATCCACAATGTTCCAGATACCTGTGGGTACCTGCTTGCTGCCTTCATTTTTGGAGTTTAACTCGGCGTTGGGCATCCACACATAAATTTCCCTTCCTTTCTCCTTTCTTCCTCCTTTTCTTCCTCCTCCCTCCCTTCTTTCCCCTCCCTTATATTTATTGAGCACCTGCTATGTGCCAAGCTATATCCCAGACTCTGAGAAGACACTGGAAGTAAACCAGGTGCCCGTCCTTGGGGACCTGATGCTGAAATTTTGCCCAGATTCCACACATACCTAGAATTTGGTGGCTAGTCTGTGCTATAGGAGTCCAGCTTCAGCTTTAGACCCATGGAGCCCTAAAGAGGCGGAGGGGCACGAAAAGGGTTAAAATGACAGTCTCTTCTTCAACTCCTCCTCCTGGGGGATCCTGGAGAATAATGAAACCATGCTTCCAGACGTCCCCCTTCTGAGCCCTGCTGCTTCCCAGCGTCTTCAGGGGAGTTTCTGTCTTCCTGGAGTTTAGGGCGGTCCCAGGCTCATGTGTTCAAAATCTCAGAAGGGACCCAAACCAGGAAGGAACAGGAGGCCCTGCATGTTGGGAAGTACAAAAACACAAAGGCAAAGTCGCATGGGAGAACCAGCACTGGACTGGGAATCTGGAGGGGTTCGGGTTCCGTCTCTGCCTCTCATTCACTCTCCACGTGACCTTGGGCTGGTCAGTCTCCTTAAGTGGCCAGTGGGGATAAGGATATTACCTAAGTCTCCTCTGTCCCAAGGTCGGAATACCAATGAGAAAATATGTAAGGGAGCCTGATGCAGTGATAGACGATGGATGCTTGTGCTGTATGGGGTGAAAAGTGAGCAAACACATATGGAAACATTCATATTCTGTTGCCACTATATAGATGACTTGGCTAAATATCATTCTCTACCATAAATAACTGTAGATATTGGTATGTGGGGTTCTGGTTCTTTATTAGATCCTGCCCACCTGTACACACACACACACACACACAAACACACACACACACACACCACGCTCTCCACCCACACACACATACGGTGCGGTGGAAAAAAAATATGACAGTACAGGAAAGCATAAGACCCCCGTTCAGGTTCTAATTCTTCTCTCTGGACCCCAGTTCCGCAACTCTTTATCTCTGTATGAATGGAAAAGTGTTCCACTTTAAAGGTCAGAGCCTTGAGAATGGGCTATCCTGTCTCAATTTCAGGCTATAGGCAACATTCTTAACTTGTGGTCAAAGCAACAGAATACAAAGGTTAAAGTAAAAGAAGCCCATCTAACATGGAGTCAGAGCTGTTCTTCCCTGTTACAAATACATGTGAGCGCACACACTGTGCTGTGTTCTTACATACAGACACATTCATACATCCTACTGAACCTGTTTTTCCATCCACCAGCTGAATACCCTGATGGGGCCACCCATCCGGAGATCGTGAGGTCACTCTCTGCAGGTCTCTTTCACAACTAAATCCAGCCATTAAGCTTCAGCGAGTTCCTTGCTGGCATTGTGTGAGGGCAGGGAGCAGGATTAGTCACCTAATCTCCTCTCTTATCTGTGTTCTCTCCCGCAGCAGACAACAACACAGACTGTCAGGCAGGCGTCCTGAGTTCAGCAGGAGAGGGTTCGGATCCCGCCCACTGAGAGCGGGGAGGGGGGGGGAGGGCCGCAGTCTGAGCTTCGTCTCCAGCAGAGCCCAAGGAACTGCAGGGAAGAGTTCTCAGGCATCCTCGAAATGGTTAAAGCGAGGTCAGCTTCTCCTCCTGGCCCTTTGTTGGGCTCCTGAGCTAGGACAAGCTCTTTGCTTTAGGGGGTCACTCACCTCCGCAGAACAGTGCTCGCTCATCTCCAACCCTAACTGCCCCAGGACCCGTCACAAAGAATGCAGGTTGGCTTTCCAAATCATTTCATCTTCTGCTTTGCCGTTTTCTTTTGGGGGGGCCTCTTAGAACTGGAGGGATTTTTTGGGTGCAAGTCTGGCCATTATTAAAAAGTACAGAAATGCCAGGAGACTCCTTCGGGGAGACTTTGCTCACATTTTAATTTTTTCTCTTGACTTCCCAGGACAAGCTTCGGGGCCTTCCGGGTCCAAGTCACTGTGTGTTTATCACAATTTGCAGTTCTCCATTTCTTTTCTTTTAATGGGCTAACTTCCCGGCCTCACCGCTAATTCCTGAGGACAGTGCTTAAGCGTGCTTCCCTTTCAGTCCACGGGGATAGGCTGGCTGAGGTGGCCATAACAAGCAAATCCCAATCCAGTGATTAAAGCAATAAAGGTTTACCTTGCCTGAGCTGGATGTCCACCACCGTGGGCAGGGGCTCTGCTCAGGGTAATCAGTCTGGCACCCGGGCTGATGGGTGTGCCTTCATCTTGGGGGCTTCTCGGCTCAGGCTCCAGGGCTCCCGGCAGGAGGGTTGGAGCCTTGAGACTGGCAATGACCGCTGGGGACTGGAAGCCATACTTCTGCTCACATCTTATCGGCCAGGACCGGTCACATGTCTGTGCCAGACTTCAAGGGCTGGAGACAGTAACGCCTCCCACACCCTGACTTCCAGCACGCACGTATGGCCCAGCCATTCAAGATGGCTGTTCTCTTGCTCTCTCTCTACATCCCCTGCTAGACCAGGCCCTGCTTCACTCACATCCGATCCTCTTAATGATGGGGCTTGGAGTTCCCATCGTGGTGCAGCAGAAACGAATCCGACTAGGAACCATGAGGTTGTGGGTTCGATCCCTGGCCTCGCTCAGTGGGTTAACGATCCCGCGTTGCTGTGGCTGTGGCGTAGACCAGCAGCAACAGCTCTGATTAGACCCCTAGCCTGGGAACCTCCATATGCCACAGGTGAGGCCCTAAAAAGTCCAAAAAAAAAAAAAAAAGATGGGGCTTAATTAGTCCCTGGTCACTTGTGTGCCCATCTGATACGATTGCCCCTAAAAATGTTAGCCTCCTTCTGTACTGCCCTCTGCTGTACGTGGCGGGGTATGGCTCCAGGACCTATTGTGTAAGATCCTCCTGTCCCATAAGCCATGTGTGCTTCTGTTGCTGTCTCTGGGCTCTTTCTTCGGTTTTGAGGCTGGGCTACTAGAAAGCTTGCCTGGTCCATGGGGTGTAGTTGAACAGCCCAGTACCCAGGCGCTCAGTAAATAATCTTGGAAGTGCTGCAGACTGGTCCAAGCCAGTCTGCCTGATTGTCAGCTTCTCCTGGTAACGGCTGGGATGGGGGGCAGTTCGGGAGGTGGGAGCTGTGGATTCCCCCATCGGTCCTCACAGCTTCACTGCTGGCTAGTATGGTCCAATGAAAACAAGTCTCAGCTTGAATTGGTTACATGGACATCACTTCCTGGCATATAAAGGAAAAATGTCACTGAAGATGTCACCGAACTATAGCAGCTCCTATAAAAAAAGTGGAGCCTTGGTCCTCTGTCCTTAGTGTCCTAACAGGTGTATTCAGAGTAAGCTCATCTTGGAAGCTGCGCACTCTCCTGGTATATTTAGCCAATCGTCTAGTGGAATCAGGAATCAGAGACTGGGCTTGAAAAGAGAAGCTCTGGCCCTAGAGGACCACCATGTCTGTAAGTCTGTCAGCCCACCCTGTTTCTTGAGCGATACTCATTTTATGCAAAGGACCCGTAATTTCTCCTCTTCTAGACAACCAACCAGCTGGTACAGGCATAGATCAGAGTATCCAAGGTGCTTGTGGGGCGTGGATTCCTGCTGAAGGTCCTTTGAATATTAACTACTTTCCTCGGGCATAGATATAATTAACTCACATAGACTGCTTAGACCAAATATAGTACATCTATAAACCGGAATACTCTGCAGGTATCAAAAGGCTGTGGCTGCTTGCCAGGGCATGAATGAATCTCAGAAACACTACTCTCAGTGAAAACAAGCCAGGCACAAGAGACCACTCCATTTCTATGGGCGGTCCAGGAAAAAAAAAAAAAAAAAATATATATATATATATATATATAAACCCTATGGAGAAAGGAAGCAAAAATAGGGGCTTCCTGGGCTGGGCAAGAGGGACTAAGAGTAAATGTGCACGCGGGCTATTATTGGGGTGATAAGAATGCCTACCGCTGGTTCATGGTGACGGGGCACAACTTGGGAGATTTACGTTACTGGATTTGTACACTTGGGATGCGCGAATTACCTGGTGTGTACAAGTGCCTCAGTAAAGTTAGTTTAAAGATAAAAGTGATTAAGTCACACATAGGCTCCTCATGTCTTTCAGTGCGTTTAAAAAAAAAAAGACATAGACAATACAACACAAAGAAACGAGTTTCTTTCCTGAGGAGTTTTCAATACCTCCACCTACGTATACGCGCTTTTTGAAGAACACATTCATTTCATCAGATACCCAAGGAGCTGGGGGTTCTCCTCAAAAAGCCTCCAGATACATCGGCTGGAAAACACAAGAGTTCACCGTGAGAATTTGCACGAAGCACTCCTTCCTCCAGACAGACGTATGCAGTACCGTTAGGAGGCACACAGAAACACTGGAAGACCTTGAATTTGGAGTTTCTCATCACTTTGTAAGTCTCAGCTGGAATTCATGTTGTGGCGCAGTGGAAATGAATCTGATTAGTATCCCTGAGGTTGCGGGTTTGATCCCTGGCCTTGCTCAGTGGGTTAAGGATTCGGTGTTGCCGTGAGCTGTGGTATGGGTCACAGACGTGGCTCAGACCCTGCATTGCTATGGCTGTGGCCTAGGCCAGCAGATGTGGCTCCAATTCGACCCCTAGCCTGGGAACTTCCAAAGACCTGCCACAGGTTCGGCCCTAAAGAGCTTAAAAAAAAAAAAAGGCTTAGTTCCTTCATTTGTTAAATGGGGATAATCTGAGCTCCTTGGCATCTTGGGCCATAGCTGCTCGTGGTGGAGGCTGTCATGACCCTGAAAAGGTGTTTTGTTTCTCCATAATGATGGGGTCTGATCCCCAGCAGATACTCTGGGCTCCACGGAGCGGATCCAGCGGTGCTTCTCACACTGGAGGCAGTGTTGCTGAAAGGCGGGATCTGATGCCAGACAGTCCAAGCAATGCTTCCGGGATGGGGCTGTACCCCAAGTTTCAAGAACTAGCCATCGTCCCTTGGTGAGGGCTTACCTCTGCCTTCACCTGACTTCGCCCCACATCTGGCCAAGCTTCAGAATTGCTGGGGAAGCACAGACACCTGGCTTTGCCAATAGGCCCCTGGAATCAGTTCTCTCAGGGGTAAGGCCCTGCCTCGGAGTAGGCTAGGAGCAATTTCTGGATGTCAAAGCATCCACAGGGCTGGTGAATCCCTGGTTAAGAGAACCTCGCAGAAGCTAAGGAAAACACCTTGGATTCGGAGACGTGGAATTCACCTTCTTCTTCCTTTTTCATTTTAGGGCTGCAGCCAAAGCATATGGAACTTCCTGGGGGGTCAGCGGTCGAAGGGGAGCTGAAGCTGCCGGCCTAGGCCACAGCCACGGCAACAGCTGGACCTGCCGCTGCTTGTGCCAGGTGTGATCCTTAACCCACGGAGTGAGGCCAGGCATCCGAACCCGCATCCTATGGAGGCTATGTCCAGTTCTCAACCCCCTGAGCCACAGCGGGAACTCCCAGGAAATGCGGCTTCTAATCCCTTCTCTGGCACCCTGTGAACTCGCTGTGGTCACTTCCCTTCGACGGGCCCGTTTCCCCATCTGCACAGAAGGGGTTGATGGAAGGGGTGCTCCCACCTGCCACCCCACACTCCCGTTCTCCTGCTCCATCAGCCTGGGCTTATCCTGGCCCCATCCTCCCCACCACCCCCGCCCCGCCCCGCCCCGAATTTCCAATGGGCCGTGGCGTTTCTGTGACTTGGGGGCAGGCCCGGGAGGCGGAGGGCGGGGTGCCAGCTTTTCCGCCCCGCTGCCACTGGAGCCAGCGCCCAGCTCCAGCTATTGTGCTCATGGGAGGTCTTAGCTGGCGAGGCCGCCAGCCCGACTGCTCAGGCGCCAGGCCTGTTTCATTATTTCATCAAAGTTCATTATGCCGGGGAGGAGAGCAGTAATAAAACATGATTACAAGTGTCTCCAATGAGCACTTAAAGACATAATTCGGGGTGTACATTCGGCTGCATCCCTGTTTGTGGTCACGGAACGCACGGAGATTTGCACCTCTGATGTCGACCAGTCTTCGTGTTAATTGGAGTGAGAAAAAAAAAAAAAAAAAAAACAACGCTCCCAAAGAACTAGGTTCAGTTTGTTGGGACAAAGTTGGTGAAATACGTGGTTAATTGTGTGTGTCAGTAGCAGGTACAGCGACCCAAGCAACCCATAGCGACCGGGTCGCTGCCAAGCATCTCCGATGTGACTGGCAAAATGCTTGGAGAAAATGGCCTTCCTCCCTCCCTCCCTCCCTTCTTTCCTTCCTTCCTTCCTTCCTTCCTTTCTCCCTCCCTCCATCCCTCCCTCCCTTCCTTTCCTTCCCCGCACTGCTCCCTCCCCACCCTCATCCTTCATCTAAGCAGCTGGTGAGAAGTGCTGGAAAGGTTTTAACTTAAATGTTTTGGATGTAAGACACTGAATCCCCGATAACCAACGTGGCAAAAATAGGTGGGAATAAAGAGTTTCCATCCACTGTGTCCCCCAGTCCTTTGGTTCCTGATCCCAAACACAATCAAAGCCAACAGTTTTGTGTGTGTGTGTGTGTGTGTGTGTGTGTGTTCTTCCAGACAAATCTGTGATGAGCAAGCCAGTGTGTGTATATGTTATGTCCTTCATCCTCTCTTATATATATATATATATATATATATATTTTTTTTTTTTTTTTTACATAAAGGATAGCATATTATACACGTTGCTCTGCCTTCTTTCTTTTCTTTTCATTGAATACATCTTGGAAGTCTTTTCATATCAGTTAATAAACGCAGCCACGTGCTAGAGCCAACAGGGATGGAGCTCCTTCAAGCCCAATTTCAGGAAACTCATGTTGGTGACTTGAAACTGGCCCTGGAGGTATTTACCCCACGGACAGAGGCTCCAGCCTGGCCACCCCTCAGCCTGAGCCACCTCCACCGTCCCCGCTAGAGAACTGGGCGGTACGCATTTACCGGCACACCGCTGGATCAAGTCCACCCTCCTTTTTTTTTTTTTTAATGGCTTCAGAGTAATCTAGTGCACAGATGAACTACAGCATATTTAGTCAGTTCCCCGTCGATGGGCATTTAGGTGGCTTCTGATCTTCCGCCGAGGCAGCCAATGCTGAAATAAGCAATGCTGCACATACGTCACCCGCCATGTGTTCACGATTAGGAGGCACAGCTGGAGGTGGCCGGACTGAGTCAAAAGTGTGTGCCTTTGTCATCTGGTTGGGCGCTGTCCCATCGCCTCTGAGAGGCTGTAGCCGTGTGCGCACCACCAGACGCAGGTAAGAAGGACGCTGTCTTCAAGCCCTCCTCAAGTCATCAGCTTTAAACCGCTCCCGTCTCAGGTTAATGCACATTCCTTCAGGTCGATTATGACAGCGAACCTACCTCTGCACGTGTCTCAGAGCCTTTTGGGGCTCCTTTCCTGTGCCCCGTTTGAACATTTTGATCAGGGAAGTCTGGAAAGACCAGCCTAGTCTAATTGTTTTCTGCACACAGAGACCCAAAGGCATAGGGTTGACCAAGCTCCCACAGTGAATGTTGGCAGTGAAGGGTTTAAAATTAGGAGGGTGGTCCCTTCGAATGTAACAGAAGTGCTCAGTGGGTGACTGGACATTGCAGATTGTAGCAAGTTTATAAAAAAAAGAGGTGCACGCTGGTGGCCCACAGCTACCCCTGGCCTGTGGACATTGTCTGTTTTGTCCTGGACAGCGTTGTTGTTGTTTTAATTTTAACTGAAAGTCGTAGACAACTATACAACAAAAAGATTTGACACATGATTTTTTTTCCTTTTTCAGCCACCCCTGCGGCATATGGAGGTTCCCAGGCTAGGGGTTGATTTGGAACTGCACTGTGACCTAAGCCACAGCTGTGGCAATGCCAGATACTTAACCCATTATGCCCGGCTGGGGACCTCCAACTGACAACGCCACAGAGACAAGCTGGATCATTAACCCATGGCACCACAGTGGGAACTCCCATGAATTCTTATTTATGGTTTCTCTTAGGGAAAACAACCAGAAGCTCTAGCACCACTAGGCTGAATATTATGGTGGCAGGAACCATCCGGATGCGGGTGGCAGCTGCCTCGCTGTGATGGGCACACAGCTCACTACCATCCTCACTGCTCCTTCGTGCCCACTGTGCTGTCACCACACGTCGTCTCTCCGGGGTGATCACATTTGTGCTATATTTTTCTCATACCGAAGAGGGAAGCAAACATATTTTTTACATCTGTTTCTCTGTCAAACTAAGGATGATGAAACCTAGACACAGAGGGCTACAGATTTAGACCAATCTCAGGATCATGTTTTCTTTTCTTTTTTTTTTTAGGGCCGCACTCGAGGCATATGGAGGTTCCCAGGCTAGGGGTCGAATCAGAGCTACAGCTGCCGGCCTACACCATAGCTCATGGCAACGCCGGATCCTTAACCCTCTGAGCGAGGCCAGGGATCAAACCTGCGTCCTCATGGACACTAGTCAGATTCTTTTCCACTGCGCCACGACAGGAACTCCTAGGAGCATATTTCTAAGCAAAGAGCTTCTCTATGTGTTTAACACATAGAAAAGGATCAATGAAGGCATGACACGAGTATCTACATGGACCATAACTTAGAGAGAATGTGAAATAAAGTATAGTAAGAACCCATCAGCCTCCCTTATTAATACTGTCTGCCTAGTGTTGGAAATAATTGGTTTTGGGGGATTTTCGTACCTTGGTCTCAAAAATCAATAGGGTTCTTTTCACAGAGATGGCTCTAGAACGTCTGCTTAGAAGAACTTTCCAAATGACCGACTGATTGGGAGCAGGAAGCAGGTGCTCTTGTGCTTGTTATGGAAGCATGCTAGTTTACGGAGATTTTCTTTTTTATCAAGGATGGTTTGGGGAAGATGCTTGAGATAGAGAGGGGATTAACTTCAGCCCTGCCACACCACCCCCAAGGCATTCATAGCATCACTGGGTATTGCCATCAGCAATGTTTGGCAGGGGGTGTCATCTACGAACTCGAGACTCCCAGAGATGTCCTCCTGGTTCTCCAGAGTGTGGTCCAGGTTCTCCCCAGGTGGGCTGGACATATGAGACCTCAGGTCAGCTCATCCCCTAATGGGATAAGCCTTAACTCCATGGGGTTCAGCCATCTCCAAGGGCTAAGCATGAGCATGACTGGAAACAAGCATCCTAGACCCTCCATCGTCCTCCTCCACGGAAAGTGTTGGCTGGACAGTGTCTCAAAGGGCAAGCAGATGATGCTTCCAAAAGGGAGACCGGGGTAAGGCATTTGCACCTTACCGACAAGTGGTACCACCCAAAATATCAGAATCAAACCCAGGAGGCGCCTTCTGTGGGACTGTAAGAAAGTGAAGAAGAAAGCTGGGAGGATCTGGGATGCTTAGGAAATGAGAGGCTGCCTTTTCTCACACTGGGTAGGCAGACATCATGGCCTTTTGGGGCCACAGAAGCTCAAGACTGCTTTAGTTCTTTCTTCAGCCCATTTCCAGAAAGCCAATAACAGCAATATCTGCATTTATCAAGCACTTGCTTTATGCTGGATACTGTGCTAAGCTTCGCTGCAACTCACTGATCTAGGCTTAATTTTTAGCCCCATTTTACAGATGAGCAAAAAGAGGCTCCTCCAAGGCGAGGTGCCTGCCCAAGGCCTCACTGCCAGGGTGTGGAGGCTGGGGCTGGAAAACAGCCTGGGCACAAAGCACATGCTCCAAATTGCCTTGTCTTGTGACCACCCAGGTGGTCCTCCTGCCAAATCATTTACTCATGTGATGTGCTTGACAATATGGCATAAATTGTTTCCTGATACTTAAAAATCAAGACTTCACATAAAAATGAGAGGATCTGGGAGTTCCCTGGTGGCATAGTGGTTAAGGATCTGGCATTATCACAGCTGTGGCTCTAATTTGAACCCTGGTCTGGGAGCTTCAGCATGCCATAGGCGTGGATTAAAAATAAGGGTGGGGGAGGGCCTGGCATCACTGTACATACAATCATGTGTGGCAGTAACAGCAAAGACCAAGGCCCCCCAGTTCACCACAGTCCCCACTACTCCTTAGTGTCTTATTCCTAGCTTCCTAATTCACTTTTTTTTCCCCCACAACCCTCTGAAAACTTTCAGAAATACAGAAAAGCTCAAAGACTTGCACAGTGAACACTCAATACCTAGATGTCACCATAGCATTTTACTCTATTGGATCATTTCTCTTCCCATCTATCCATCCCTCTGTCCAACCATTTCTCCACTTTCTCTTTGATACATTTCAAAGTAAGTTGCAGACACCAGTGTACTTCACCTCTCAACACTTCAACACGCATGTCCTTAACTAGAGTTCAACATTTTTTCGCAGTTCCTTCTGTTGAGATAAGGCTTATGTATATAATGAAATGCACAGATCTTACATGGACCATTCTTTAAGTATAGATAAACATGCATAGCCTTGAACCCACACCCCTGTAAAATACAGAACATTTATCTCTCCGGGCAGTTCCTTCATGCAGCCCTTCCCAGTCAATCCCCTCACCACCTCCTGCTTCAGTTTTGAATATTACCAGCCGGCAGGCATTTCGGTTTGGAGGTCATAGCACAGAGCAAAGAAAAGAAAGGCAGGGAAAGAAAACAGCCTCAGGGCTGAACAGGAGCAAAGGAATCCAGGCTAACATTTCTTGCCTCCCGGACTCAGCCTCCTCAAGTAGAACCAGCCTCTGCCCTCTTGACTGTGTTCACTGGTCCCTGATTCCTGAAGACACCATTACACCCCTTTATGCAGCACCTTTGCACATGCTCTGTCCTCTGCCTGGATGCCCCTCCAACTGGCCAACTCCCACCCCTTTCGAAAATTAATTTAAATGACTTCCTGGCATGGTGAGAATGAATAAGTGGTAAATCTGGCCTGCAAGTGACATGCAATCAATGTTTATCTTCTAAGGAGGTAATGAGTGATCAATGGAGCTGTCTCACGTTATGGCGCTTATAACTCAGTGCTTGGCACATAGTAGGTAGTCAGTAATATATGCTGGGGAGATACACACCCATGACCCCTATTAGCCTCCCTGTGGCAGATTTATCATCGGGAAAGAAATGTGTCCATATTTTTTTTTCTTGCTTTGCTGTCCAATTCTTGATTCCTAGAATCATATAAAGATGTAGACTTGAGCTTGGAGTTGAAAGATCTGGGTTTGAGTCCTGAGTCTGACTGACGCCCTTGCTTTCTGTGAGCTACTTAACCTCTCTGAGGCCTCAGTTTTTTCATCTGCAAAATGGGGACAACAAAACGTCAAGGAGTCACCGTGATGACCAGCAAGATACTAGAAAGACTGATGAAATCACTTTCCCAAGATAAACTTTCCCTCCTTCATGGGCTGATTGCTCTAGGAGGCACCACTTTGTCACAGCAGCGACTTCACTGCATGGTTACAGGAACCTCAAATGGGAGTAAGATGATGTGGGCTTGAAACCTGACTTGATTCTGAACCCTGGGGTTTAACCCTGTGAGCCTTAGCATCCTTGTTAGCAAACGAGGCACAGTAACACAGAAATAAAATAATTTGTTCGAAAGCACAGTGTGAACTTGAAATGGAGTACAAGTTGCTATAAGACAGAGTTCCTGGGTGGCCTAGCGGTTAAGGTTCTGGCATTGTCACTGCTGTGGTTCAGGTCACTGCTTGGTTCAGGTCACCTCTGTAGCGCAAGTTTGATCCCTGGCCCGGGAAATTCTGTATGCCGCGGGCAGAGCCAAAAAAGAAGTTACTGTAAGGGGTCACTTTCAATAGCTATGAGCTGCCCTTCATTGCTCTGACCTAGTTAAAGCTGTCGTTGTCTCTTATCATCTGGATTCCTGCCCATTCCTCACTTCTCTCACATTCACTCCCTTCCCATCCAGCCTCCCCATGTCAGCCAGCAAAATCTGATCGTGTTTAAATTCGCCTGCTTAAAGCCCTTCAAAGCTTCTGTGGCTCTCAGGAAAGCGTCTGACCCCATCCCGTGTCTTGAAAGGCTGTCACACCTGGCTCTGCTTCTGCCACCTGCACAGCTCTTACTAAGCCCCCTTGCACAACACCAGCTCCCCATGGGCCCTGTGAGAAAGCGTGCCCTCAGTCGCCTCTGGGCCTTTGCACACGTGCTTCTGTGAGTCTCCATTACTCTCCCTCCCTCTCCGAGCACAGGGACTGTGTCTTATGACTGCTGTCTTCCCCAGAGCCTTGCCCTGAGCCTGGCATATAGTATACTCTCAATAAACACCCATTCGGGTCACAAATCCCTCTCGGCATTCACAGGGTGTCAGGCGCAGCGTGTAGGGCATTCATATCCGTGAACGTGATGCACAGATATCCCCGCCGTCTTAGCTCTCCCTACATCTCTCTCTCGCTTGTTTTATTCCCTGTATTATGATAAATACATACATAAGTACGTAAATAAACTAGTTATTTTTGGCCGTAGGAAACAAGAACTTCTGCATTTCTTTCATTTTCTAGAAGTTCTACGTGTCTGCAAAACTTCACTTGTAGCTGGATGGAAAATTATGGTTTTTTTTAATAGTTCTGTTGCCTTTTTATAACCATAGGCATAAATACATGCACCTTCTTTTATTTTCCTTTTGGGAACAGAAAGGGGCTGCATCTTTGATCTAATGAACCTCCATTCATTTAGTGTTTCACACCTAGAAACAATCCATCAGGAACCTGGTAAAGTTTTGATCAAGGGGAGAGCTTCAGAACCCTACCAACTGCTTTGGTGAAGTTGGTTCCCAGTCTCACGCCTTTTCTCCCTTGCCAGGTAACTTATGCGGTGTACCCAGATGATGAAAAGATACATGAGTTAGGCTCATCATATGAGTGTTTTTAGAGGGTCAATTTGCGTAATTTTCAAAGTGTTTCTTCTTCTTCCTTCCTTCCTTCCTTGCAGGGGGCTGATCACCACATAGCACCCATTCTGACTCAAGCCCTTCCAAGATGCCATGGGAAAGCAAGGATTGGTATCTGTGAACTGAAAACAATGTCAGACTTGCCCATGAATTCCAGCTCCACTCAGCCTGTGTGATCTTGAGCAAATTACTTTTTCCCCCCTCTCTGATTCTGTTTCCTCATCTACAAAACAGGGCAGATCTTGACCGCAGGGGCGGTGTGGGTGGTGGATGGAGTAAAGATGCCAAGTGTCTGATATGGTACCAGGAGCAGGTACCAGGTATGAGGGGGGCATCTGATAACTTCCAGCAGAAATGGGTTTCTCCTCAAGGGCCAGCTCTGATGTGGCTGCTGGGAGCCTTCTGTCCATTGTTCCGGGACCATATTTGGGCTCATGTTGAAGGCACACTGTGGTCTCTCAGTCAAGGTGGATACGGAGGCTGAGCAAATGCAGAATTTCTGTCTTCCCAGATCCATCGTGGATGCTTGTGTATGGAGTCAGAGGGGCTCAGCATGAGTCTCGTGGACTTTGACTCCTTTGTCACTGGGATTCTGTGTCCTACAAGGAGCAAAAGTGAGCACGGGGGCACTCACTGCTTGGAGGGCCCATTGAGCGAGTGAGGAACATTTCGAGGAAGAGGGTGACCAGGTTCAGGTCTACTAAACGTCTGTTTTAACTTTCTTCCGTCTTGAGCTCTGCCAACACTTGGGTGCGTTTTTGTCCTACCATTTGCCTGTGCGATCACGAACCACCAGTTCAGAGGGATGGTGTGTAAACATTCTGATTCACTTACAGTTGGGTCAGCAAAATGTGCATTGGTTGGGGAGGGGAGAGACCTCCCAGGAAGTTATTATATAGGCTTCCTCATGGAACCCAGAATCCTTATTCTGGCCAAGTTTAACTCAATCAGCTGGGGCTGCGCTTTGATTCTAAAGACAGAGCGGGGATGGGGGTTGGAGGTTTCCCATCCCACCGCGGTCATCCTTTCTGGTCTTAATTACATAAAGCCCGGAAACAGAAATCCTAATGAATGGTAACCTTAGGAGAACTGCGGTCTATATCCTGAAGTGTCTTATCTTGATAATTTCAGAAGAGAACTGAAAAAAAAAAAAAAAGGAGAGAGAGAGAGATAGGTCCTGAACAACTATTTGTCCAATAACACCCCCCCCCTTCATTTCCTGCAAAAACAGCTCTGTTGCAGCTAATCCAGCTTGGCTCCACTCAGAGCCTATTATCATTTTTATCGGCCTCATAAATCGCCTTTCCAGATTACATGAAAATATACATTGTCCCACTATAATTATTCCAGACCCCTGCTTTCTCGTTTTTCATTTTGATCCCAGGTAAAAACCCATCATTACGCGAATCAGTGTGGCTTCCCCAAATGTCAAAATTAAAACGGACCGTGGAGACTTACGCAAGACTGAGTCAGCCAAGCAATTTGAACCAATAAATTTCAAAGTCATGTCTAAGCAGAGAACAATTCATTTGATACCACATCTGTCAACAGGCCTACGGAGGATTTTCCTTCCCGGGGCTCCACCCTGGCGGCCTCGCTGGGTCTTCTTCCAGATACGGACAAAGAGACTGGATTTGGCCTCCCTGGAGGAGGGGGTCCCGCGCCCAGGAAAGTGCCCAGTGCCCAGACCCGGGGTCGGGTGGGTGGATCGGGGCAGATCTGGAGGCCGAGCTGCCTGCCCTCCGCCCGCCATCAAAACGACCTGCTCTAATGCCTAAACTGGGCAGGCGTACTCTGCAATTAGCGATTCTTTTTTATTGGTTGATGTGGGCCTCTGGCCAAAAGGAGCTGGGATTGAATCAATATTCCTTTTATTATGTCATCGTAGGCAAATGAATTATGAAAACAAAAGCTCTATATGAAGCTGCCAATGCTAATTACTGGGGAGGACGTGAAGGCACAATAAACAAAGGGTGCTCTGTCCAGGCGGGTGCTGGGGAGCTGCCCTCTTGCTGGGTCTGGGGACTGCACGGCCCACCTGTCCCTCTCCCCTTAAGCCCTGGGTTCCCAGAGGGAAGTTGGGAGGGTCTAGCCTGGTCGCCCCAGCTCAGGCACTACTGATGCCAATTTAAATTATGCACAATGGAATACTACTCAGCTATAAAAAAAGAATAAAATAACGCTATTTGCAGCAACATGGATGGAACTAGAGACTCTCCTACTAAGTGAAGTAAGTCAGAAAGACAAAGACCATACGCCAGCACTTATATCTGGAATCTAATATATGGCACAAATTACCTTTCCACAGAGAAGAAAATCACGGACTTGGAGAACAGACTTGTGGTCGCTAAGGGGGGAGGAGGAGGAGTGGGACGGACTGGGAATCTGGGGTTAATAAATGCAAACTTTTGCCTTTGGAATTGTTAAGCCATGAGATCCTGCTGTATAGCACTGGGAACTACCTCTGGTCACTTGTGATGGAGCATGATAATGTAAGAAAAAAGAATGTATGCATGTATGTGTGACTGGGTCACTTTGCTGTGCGGCAGAAAATAGACAGAACTCTATAAATCGGCTGTAATGGAAAAAATAAAAATCATTATAAAAAATGGCTAACTCTGGGGACCAGAAAAAAAAAAAAGCAATTCAATATGATTCAATTCAAGGCATTTACTGAGCACCTACTATGCACCAGGTACTGTGCTTCTCACACACCACCCCAGTGGCCATTTAGTGCCATCTGTAGAATCTAATGGTGAAGAGGGTATATCCTGAGACTCAGACACACCTGGCTTCAGATCTCAAATCAGATGCTACTGACTGGGGAAAACCGGCTTCTCTGAGCCCTGGTTTCCTCATCTGCAAAATGAAGATAATACTATGCATGTTACAGAGTTCAAGCAGGATTGACTGGGAAGATACATACTGGTCACGGCCAAGGAGGGCGAAGAGAGAATTGACCAACCCTGAAGGCCAAGCTGAAGGCAGCTACTCTGGAGCCTGGCAAATCTGAAACTATGAGGGCCCAGAGGAAGGGGATCTAAAGTAGGTGCCAGATGCCCCCCCCACCCCACCCCACCATTTACCGGAGCAGAAAAGTCCATGGAGAGATGGCACCGTGTTTCTTTGCTTCCCCAGGGGCCCGAGGAAGTGAAGCCTCTGGATGGACTTTCTAGGTATTTAGATCAGAGACTTCAGTCTGGCAGCTCTCAGGTCATTTTGTTTAACTTCTATGGAATCATTAAGAGGTAAGCTATCCATAAGACAAGGATCTCACATTCAAATTTGGATTTCTTTCTTTCTTCTTTTTTTTTTTTTTTACTTATTTCCACAGTTTTTTTAACTCTTACTGGAGTTTGATAGTAACATTATCCTCCAGAAGCTCTGAAATACACTGTCAATGTCATGCTCTCTTATTTTTTAACTTTAAAATTTTTTATTGGAATATAGCTGACCTACAAAGTTGTATTACTTTCAGGCGTGCAGCAAAGTAAATCAGTTGCACATATACATACATCTATTCTCTCTCTCTTGTTTTAAATGATTGGACCATCTGACATTTCTGGGCCCATGCTCCAGCTGTTATAATTGTTTGGGGTCCACCGGTCCCTTCAGTTCCCTCAGTTACTATCTGCCTGTTTCACTGATTTGTGCTTCATTCAGTACATTTCCGTCTGGGTCTCCTAAACATTTGAGTTTCTAATCCCTGTTAAAATACTGCATTGTCTCCCTTCCCAAATGGTTTCCAAAATATTAAATATATACACATATGGTGACACTGATATAAAATATATGTAATCTAGTAGGGTTCCCCCCCATCAGACTACAGCTGTCATATATGCATTTCTTGACCACTGTTACCCATTTTCTCTCTGTATTTCTCTTGACTTCTTTTCCCCTCTGCCCTCAGTGAGCTAATTCTTTTAAAAACAGCCAGGGACTGTTACCAAATGCTTTTAGAAAACCAGTGGTAACATTTACCAGAAGTTTTCTCTGGGTGACACACCTCACTTGCTTTCCAAACAATCAGCTGTAACATGGACCAGATATTTTTCAAAGTAGCTGCTTCACGGAACGTGCCCTTTATTTTTTACTTGTTGGTGTTTGCAGATCTTCTGTCAGTGAGAAATGCAGTTGGGTTTGTTTCTCCAGTGACTGACAAGACTGGGGAGGGAGGGAGAGAGAGAGAAAAGGGAGGTGTGGCCAACTTGTGCTATGGCACACCTGTGCTGTGCCAGGCCCAGAGCTGGCATCCTGGCCCCCCTGAGCACCTCTCACCTTTCCTGAGTCTCAGTTTCCTCATTTCAACTATGGGGAATAGAAAGAATTGGAACATGATCCGTTGATCTCTGAGAGTCTCTTTTCCAGCTAACTTCGTGTTGTATCGTCCAACTGGAAACTGAGGCACAGAGAGGTTATGAAACTTGCCATGGTCACACAGCAATGAAACAGGGACCTAAGTGTCTGTTCCCCTAATCCCTGCAGACAGTGTTCCTTCCTTTATACTGGTATTTTCCAGACATTGGTTATTCAAATATGATATCGTAATGCTGTATGATCATTTATAAAATGATACAGTTAATCATTTTTCTTAATCCATTTGCTCTTTTTACAACTTTGTAGCATTACCATAGACGGAAAACCGTGATCATTTGACATGAACAGAAGGTAACTGCACAGATAGATTCATTAAAACGCAGAAAACTGATTAATAAATTCTAGCTTGATACTGTTGCCTGTAAAAAGAGGGTCAGCAATTGCTAGGAGAGGAATTAAAGAGAGACCAGCTCCTCCCTGAGCTCTTTTCCTTGATCTAACTCTAAGAATTGGAAGAAAACGGAACCGGAATTAGCTTCCCCTGGGTAAGCCCATGTCCTTGAATGTCACCTGTGTGTGCCATGGCACCCACGAAATCACCTCTTCACATCGGGGTGAGCCCACTGCCTCCAGATAGCTCCAGGCTGGCTCAGGGGACAGCGGAGACCGTGTCCTTCAGTGCATGACAGAGTTCCTGCTCTTTGCCAGAGACGGTGTCCTTGTTACCGTCATGAGTACGCAGAGCTGCCGGCAGCAGGGCTGTCAGTCGACTGCTGCCAACGGGTCTGAAGTACCCCCTGAACCAAACCCACCAACTGGTCCCAGCGTTATGGAAGGCTCAGACCAGACAGAAAACCAAAAGCCAAAGCCCAAAACAACAGCCAGTGAGATCACCCCTCACGATCCAACCTCTTTACTTAAGACAAACAACAGAGCTTTCCACCCCCCGGGCCCCGAACCCGGAGGTGGGGCCGTGGAGGACACGGTCTGGTCTAGAGACACCTGTGGGCCAGCCCGATCAGCACCCTCACTCTTCTGGGATCTTTCTTCCCTCCTTCGCTGTGAACTTTCTGTCCTGCTCAGTTATTAGTCCTGGCAGCCTCAGATTGGCTCTTTTGTTTTCATAATTCATTTACTTTTGATGATATCATAAAGCGTGTATAAATTTCACCCCCTGCCCCCCTAACACGCTGGCCCCACGCCCACATCCACTAATACAAAGACACTAATTGCTCCCGGCTCTAGTGCCAGGCGCTTTGAAAACATCTTTGCCTAATGGATGGAATTAACCTTGTTTAACGTACAAATCGGCAGCCTAATTTGCCATGACTCCCGACTCCGCGGCTCCATGCACCAAGGCTGGGAGGAAACGGCTTCCTACTCTGCCTCAGCCACACTGGGGAAGAAAACCAGGGGTGCCGGCCTTAGCCACGCCTCCCTCTCGGCTCTGCTCTCCTCCTCCTGTGATGGAAGGAGGTGATATTTGAGCAGATACCTTTTCATGGGGCAACCCGTCTGATGAAATCATAGTCCCCAGCTGCATTGCCAGGCAGGGTCTCGCGGAGACCACCAAACAGAAAGACTCGTAGATCAACTGAAGATGCTCGAAGCACATGGTTCATTAAATCCTTTGAAAGCATTCAGTGAGAAGCCCCAGGAAAGAGCTGGGGTTGGTTAACGCACTTCGTGGGCTGCAGTGGCTCGCGGGAAGGCACCATCTGAGTCCTGGGCTATGCGATGCTTCTCTCTCTCTCCGCCTTGTCAGCCTATTCCTCTGAAGGTTGCAAAGACCAGAAGTGAGGACGGGCAAGGGGGCTCAGCAGATGGAAGATGCCCGGAGCCAGCGCACGGCTGTTCCCTCACAGAGCTGTGGGGCCAGTTCTGCCAAGCCCAGGTCCTGCCTGACCACTCAGCCTGCTGAGCATGGTGGCTTCTGTCCCCGCATCTTGGACACAGGACACATTTGGCTAGAACGGGTGTCACTAGTGGTGGACCGTTTAAGACCCTGTGAACACTGAGTGCCCGTAAACATTTATGTTTGATGCTTCTTGGCCTCCTCCCTCCATCCCCCCAGACTCGGGCCCGGAGGCCCTGGTCACTTCATCTGTGTCCAGCGCAGCTCAGCAACTACCTGCTCACTGACTATTCTGACTTAGTTTCATGCCGTCACCTTATTTCTTTCTCTTGTTCTCAGCAAAGCAGAACCGGACGTCCTTAAGTCAAGCAGGAAACACACAAAACAAGACCTGAACGGCGATCCGCAGCTGCCCCGGGGAAAACCTGGAGGGAAGACTCCCGAAAAGGTAGACCCAGCCCGACCCACAACCCAGGTGCCCGGCGTCCTGCAGCTCTGACCAGTACAGAAAGGTCGTGGTGAAGAGCGAGCCTTGGGACTCAGATATATCTGGCTTAGACTCCGGGTTTTGTTGCTTCCCAGCTGTGTGACCTACAGCAGGTGACCTCCCTCTCTGAACTTCCGTTTCTGTGCGAGTGAAAGGGAAAAGGGAATCATCATGATGAGATTTGGGAAAATACATATGAAGTGGTCCACAAATTATGGAACTGTCTTTGGCACCTCTATCTAGAATATTTTGTTTTGGATCCTGGCTCTGTGTGTTTTCAAGTCACAAGATCAGTTCATTCATTGACTGAGCAAAGGCTTACTGAGCTCCACATGGGTCGGGTGCTGTTCTAAGCACTGAGGACGCCCCAGTGATCAAAGCCAAGCGCTGGCCCTCCAGAGCTTCCATTCTAGAGGGTGGAAGCAGATAAAAATCCAAAGAACAAGAAAATCTATAGGTCGTTGCGTGGTGAGAAGGTTTAAACAAAGCAGGGAAGAGATAGGGCTGGATCGGGCAAGAGGGTGGGTAGCTCTTTGATCTGGGAAAGCCCACATGGATAAGATACCACGGGAATGGGGGAAACTGAGGGAGGGACCCAATGCCTGACTTGGGAAGAAGTGTTTCTGACAAGGGCAAAAGCACGTGCAGAGCTCCCGAGGGAATGGGGAAAAGCTGGGTAGGGTGCAAGTAACAGCAAGGAGGCCAGTGGGGCTGGAGCAGAGGGGGTGTAGATCCCGCAGGACCTGGAGTGGCGAAGCCCCTGAAGGGTCACGATTTGCCGTACAACTTAGAAGGACGCTCCAGCTGCTGTGGGGAGAGTGGGGGGAGCAAGGTTAGCAGCTGGGAGGCTGCAGAGATACCCCGGCACAAAGTAACTCTGATCCGAGTGGCAGCAGGGAGCCCAGTTCATATTTATCCCTCAGGGTCTCTGGGAAGATTCAGGGGAACATGTGTGTAAGGGGTATGACCCTGGGCCAGCACCAAACCTGCATCTGCTCAAGACAGTCTCAATCAGGCCCTCTTTTCGGCTTTTAAAAAATTGAAGTATAGATGATTTATAATATTGTGTTAGTTTCATGTGTACCGCAAAGTGATTCAGTTACATTTTCTCAGATTATATCCATTATAGGTTATATCACAAGATATTGAATATAATTCCTTGTGCTATACAGTAAATCCCTGTGGCTTATCTATTTTGTGTATACCAGTTTGTATCTGTTCAGCCTATACTCCTAATTTGTCTTTCTTTCTCTCCCTCTCCACTTTGGTAACCATAGTTTGACTTCTATGTCTCTGAGTCTGTTTCTTTTTTGTATATAGATTCATTTGTATTATTTTTTTAGATCCCACATATATGTGCTATCATAATATTTGTTTTTCTCTGTGATATCATATAATATTTGCTTTTTATCATATAATATTTGTTCTACTTCACTTCGTAAAATGTTCTCCAGATCCATCCGTGTTGCTGCAAATGGCATTATTTCATTCTTTTTTATGGCTGAGTAATATTCCATTCTATCTATTTGTCTATCTATCTCTCGTCCTCTCTATCTATCCATCTATATCACATCATCTTAAACCAGTCACCTGTTGATGAGCATTTGGTTTGTTTCCATGTCTTGGCTACTGTAAATAGTGCTGCTATGTACATTGGAGTGAATGTATCTTTTTGAATTAGAGTTTTCATTTTTCCAGATATATACACAGGAATGGAATTCCTGGATCATATGGTAACTCTATTTGTAGTTTTTTAAGGAAACTCCATACTGTTTTCCATAGTGGTTGCACCAATTTACATTCCCACCAGCAGTGTTAGAGTGTTCCCTTTTCTCCACGCCCTCTCCAGCACTTACTATTTGTAGACTTATTAATGATGGCCATTCAGACCAGTGTGAGTGGACACCTCATTGTAGCTACCAGGTCATCTTGATATGATAGAAATAAAGCCTAGGGGAAAATGACTCACTGACTATTATTGAGCAAATCAGAGGCAGGTCATCTGACTGCCCATCATACAACATCTTCTGGGAAAAAAAAATCTCAAAATTGTGTCCTACTAATGGAAGGGCAGGGTGGCCTTGGGTTTTGTTTACATGTAAAGAGGACAAAGTGCATCAGATGCTGGCATCCTGAACTGTCACTGGGGTTGAATAGATTCGCAGGTGCCGCGGCCCCAGCAGGCACTGCCATTCAGCTAGTGAATCGGCCGCTCTCCATGGGAGGGCTCCCAGGCTGGCTCCATGCACGGGTGTCCCCACGCTGGGGCCGGGACGGTGTCACCGCAACAGTCCGTCTTCCCTCCTTTTACTCTCCTGCTGAGAATGACCCCGCCGCCTCTCCCCACAGCCCCCCGTCCCTCCGCTTGCCCCATCCTCTACATCAAGGAGGAAATGGGGTGACTCTGTCAGGATCTTATTGTTCAGGCTGTAGGCCTTACACACAAATCAAAAGTATGCGCCTCACATCTGCTCCTTCTGGCCTGGCCTCATCTTCTTTTGAGGATGAAACGAAACAAAACAATAGGAGTTCTTGTTGTGGTTCAGTGGTTAACGAACCTGACTAGGAACCATGAGGACGGGGGTTTGATCGCTGACTCTGCTCAGTGGGTTAAGGATCCGGTGTTGCCGTGAGCTGTGGTGTAGGTCGCAGACGGGGCTCAGATCCGGCGTTGCTGTGGCTGTGGCGTAGGCCAGCGGCTACAACTCCAATTTGACCCTTAGCCTGGGAACCTCCATATGCAGCGGGTGCGACTCTAAAAAGATGAAAAAAAAAGAAAGAAAGAAAGAAAGAAAGAAAGAAAGAAAGAAAGACAGGCCAGAAGAAAGCGCACCAGGAAATGGCTGCCATGAGGTTACTGCACGATCAATGGCTTCTGTTGTTGACTGAAGGCTTGGATCCAACACACACCGTCACGGAAACCTCATACATTCTACAGAAGTAGAAATAGAGGAGTTCCTGCTGTGGTTCAGCGGGTTAAGGACCCAGTATTGTCTCTGTGAGGGTGTGGGTTTGATCCCTGGCCTCGCTCAGTGTGCTGAGGATACGTGTAGGTTGCAAGCTGCAGTGTAGGCTGCTGATGCAGCTTGGATCCAGCGTGGCTGTGGCTGTGGCGCAGGCTGGCAGCTGCAGCTCAACTTCGACTCCTAGCCTGGGAACTTTCATATGCCGCAGGTGCCATCAAAAGAAAAAAAAAATGGAGGAGGCAGGTGGGAAGGGTCATTTGCCGAACTGGAAAGTTCTGGAAAGGCATTTGCAACTGGATGGCCTTTCCCCTGTGCTCAAGTTTAGGCCAGCCTCCAGATGCCATGGGATTGTTTGCATCCTGGTGGTCCCACCCCTCTTTGTAGTACTTCTCTGTAGCTCAGGGGTAGCATTCAACAGCCTGGGACTTTGGAACCACAGCCCAAAGCAGTGTGCTGGGCATTTTCTCCCTGAGTCCTGAGATATACTTACTCAATAGTCACTTAATCCCAGGACTCACTGGCCCGCCCACTCAGGCCTGATAGGGATACAGCTTGCTGGCCCCATCATCCCTGAGCTCCCCTGACTGCAGGGTGGTCCAGGCGGGCTCAGGACACGAGAGAGGCATTGGGTAACTTTTCATCGACTGATGAATGACAGGTCTCAAAGAGCTTGTAGATAAGTGGGCTTAGCTTGTGGAGGCAGATGGAGAAGCACTGAAGGGTAGGCTTCTAGCAACAATTGCACACCCAAAGAGAGTCTCCGAATCAAAAACTGTGGCACGTCCCTCGTGCCAGGAGCCGTGTATATACATTGCAGCGAGGGGGAGGTTTTCTTCGCCACTACTGCTGACTTAAAGTGCCTTCATCCTTGAGCGGCGCTCTTTAATACCGGACCAAGCCCCTCCTCCACCCTCCTCCTTCCCACAGCCTCACCACACAGCGGCAGGTTCAAGGTTGGTGAAGGACCGCACAGATATAGACGGAGGCTCCCAGCCCTGGGCAGCAAATCAGCAAGAAGGAGGCAGCCTGTTAAAAAAAAAAAAAAAGGATGCAATGCAAAAGCAGAGAAGTAGGAGGCAGACTGAAAGCAATTTGCAAGGCTGGCTGGACTGGAGCTGAAGGCTTGAGAGAGAGAGAGAGAGTGTGTGTGTCTGTGTAGGTGTGTGTAGGTGTGTAGGGCTGCTGCCTATCCAACCTGACAGCCAGCCAGGTTAGTGTGCACGGCCAGGCGGGAGGGGAAGCAGCACGGGATTCAGCGAGTGCCGCCCCAGCTCCGCCCCTTGCCAGTTGCACGGCCTTTGATAACCTGCTGTCTCTTTCAAGACCTTGGTTTCCTCATCTAAACACTAGGGTTCAAGTTTTTACCTTTACACGCGGGAGATAACATGTCTCTTTTAGACACTGGCTCCTGGCAGCCTTCCTGAGTCTGAAGTTGCACCTACCTTTCTTGTTTTTAAAAACTTCTTTAACAAAAGAAAAAACTTTCGGGAATAGATTTAGATTTATAGAAAAGTTGCAAAAACAGAGAATACAGAGTGTTCTCATATACTTCACACTCGTTTTTTTTTTTTCTTTTTCTATTATTGACATCATATATTAGCATGGTACATTTGTCACAGCTAATGAACCAATACTGATTCATGATTATTAACCAAAGCTCACACTTTAGATTTCTTTAGTTTTTACCTAATGCTCTTTTTCTGTGACAGGATCCCATCCACAGTCCCATGTGGTCATGACCATGTGGTCGCCACGCCTCCTTAGGCTCCTGTTCGTGGCGACAGTTTCTCTGACTTTCCTTATTTATGTCATCTTGACAGTTCTGAGAAGCACTGGGTAGGTGTTTTGTAGAAGGTCCTTCCGTGGAGAATGATGGGACATTTTTCTCACGATTACACTGGAATTAGGGAGAAAGACCACAGAGGTAAATGCCATTCTCATCACATCCTATCAAGGGTAACTACTATCAGCCTGACTTATTGTTGGTGTTGACCTTGGTCATCCAGCTGAGGTAGCGAAGGTCAGGTTCCTCCGCCATGGGGCCTCTCGTGGCCCCTCCCCCTGTTTCTGTGCCATCCTTGTTGGAAGGCAGTCGCTCAGCACAGCTCACACGTAGCAAGTGGGGAGTCATACTGCACCTCCTTGCGGGTGGAGTAGCTACATATATTGTTCGGAACGCTTGATATGGGAGTGTTGTCTCTTCTCTCCGTGTATTCATTAATTCAATACTTTATTTATAGCAGTATTAATTCTTGGTATTATTTTGTACTTTGGATTATAAGCCAATGCAACTTTATTTCGTTCCTCAAATTATTCCATTATTCCAGCTTTGGCATTGGGAGCTCTTTCTTTTAACAGATAATCTGTTTTTGTTTCCTTTTTTTTTTTTAGCAAGTTCTTAATTTTTGGCACTACAAGATATTCCAGGCTTATTTTATATATGTCTTGTCTATGTCCTGCCCCCGGCCCATTTCTCATTCTCTTTATTAAAAGAACGGTATTAGAAACCAAAATCTGGGTGTTAGGTATGCTCATTGCCACTAAGAACTCATTGCTTCCAGCCCCTCTCAGCTGACAGAGAAAGGAAACATATGTGTGTATAATAATTCCATTTATAAATATTTCTACACACAACCATCTATATCTATATTAAGCTGAACATAAATTCTTACCGATGTTTCCAGCTCTAACCCAGTATTCCCTGGATTATTCTAGACTTTTCCCCTCTGCTTGCCTCCAACAGTGAGAAACTTGGCTAACACCACCCACCATTCATTGTACTTGATTGTTCAGTTTCAGTTTACACACACAGTGGTTTCAGAATTGTTAGCCTGTCCTCCCATAGCACCACCTTACGAACCAGTAGACAATGCTTATGGCAATTCCTTTTGCCTTTAGTCTTACAGACTTCATTCAGCCCCATAGTTACTTAGGTCAGGACCTTTATCCCTCACCCCTTTCTGTGAGGTTATTTCACACAGTTATAATACAGTTAGATTATTTTGTCACAACCTGCATTTCATTCTAGGATCTCCAAACCCTCCCTTTTTTTTTTTTTAATTTGCATGCATTAAGGTTCACTGTATCTGTTAGAAAACTCTATACATTTTAACAAGCCAATTGTGTCATGCATTAATTCTCAAAGTATCACACAGAATACTTTCTCCATCCTAAAATATCTCCTGTGCTTCATCTTTTAGTCCTCCTCCAAACCCCAGAAGCCCTAGGAACCACTGATGTGTTTATTGTTTAGGTGGCTTGCGTTTTCTAGAATGCCATATAAATGGAACCATATAGTACATAGCTCTTTAGAATCTTTCTTTCAGGAAGCCCTATACGTTTAGGATTCATCCATGCCTTTACATGACTTAACAGCTTTTAACCCCTTCATTAGTGAATAATATTCCATGGTATAGATGTACCACAGTTTGCTTATCCATCCACCTATTGTAGGATATTTCAGCCTCTTCCAATTTTTGGACACCCCGGCGTAGGACTTTGGATTTTAAGGGAGTGATCCAAAGATGCCAGATCAATTGAGATAAATTCTGACCGCATCATCAGTGCCACCCAGTGGCCACCGATAGTGGTATCTTAACTATTTCTATAAAAACCTTGGACTCACTGCAGTTTCCATGGTCCACTCGTTTTCCGTGCCTTGGTTCTCCAGTCTTGCCGTGGATGGTGTGGGGTTCCGAGAGCTCTTCATTTCTGAGTTCACACGTATTGTTTCTCCCCATCCTCTCCCCACTGGTAACCACTAGTTTGTTCTCTGTATTTGTGAGTCTACTTCTTTTTGTTATACTCACTAGTTTGTTGTATTTTTTAGATTTTGCATGTAAGGGATATCATACAGTATTTGTCTTTGTCTGACTTCTTTCACTTAGCATAATACCCTTCAAGTCCATCCATGTTGATGCAAATGGCAAATTTTTGTTCTTTTTATGGCTGAGTAGTATTCCATTATATGTATACACACATAGCACAGTTTCCTTATCCATTCTTCTGTCGATGGACATTCAGGTTGCTTTCATATATTGATTGTAAATAATGCTGCTATAAACATTGGGGTACATGAATTTTTTCACATTAGTGGTTTTGTTTTTTGGAATATATACCCAGGAGTAGAATTGCTGGGTCATCTGGCAGTTCTATTTTAGGTTTTTGATAAACCTTCATACCGTTTCCAACAGTGGCTGCACCAATTTACGTGGCCACCAAAGTGCAGGAGGGTTCCATTTTCTCCACAGCCTCACCAACGTTTGTTATTGTGTTCGTTTTGATGATAACCATTCTGACAGGTGTGAGGTTATATCTCATTGTAGTTTTGATCTGCATGTCCCTGGTGATTAGTGATGCCGAGCATCTTTTCATGTGCCTGTTGGCCATCTGCTTTTCCTCTTTAGAAAAATATCTATTCTGTTCTCTTGCTCATTTCTTAATTGAATTGTTTGATGTTTTGATGCTGAGTTGTATGGGTTGTATATGTTGGATATCAGTCCCTTTATCGGTCATGCCATTTGCTGATATTTTTTCCCATTCAGTAGGTGGTCTGTTTTGTCTATGGTTTCCTTTGATATGTGATAGCCAGTTGCTTGAAGTTTTTGAGCTCATTTTGCCCCTCCGTAAAATGGGACTGCTCCTCTCCATCTCAAAGAGCCTACGGGAGGATTCAGTGAGATCACTAACCAAAGGGTAGGAAGGAGGACCCAGGAGACTGTGGCTGGCACAACACCTGCCCTGGGCCCTTTCAACTGCACTGCAACAGGGAGGGGGCCCCATGAGAGGCCAGGCCACGGTGCCTGCAGCCTAAAGCCCAGGCCTAGCAGTCCTGGGGAAAGTCGGCCCACCTTCCTGACACTCCTCAACCCACAGCTTGGCTTTTCTCCTCTGGAGGAACCACACCCAGGGCAGGGGAGCAGTTGGGTCACTGTGACCTAGGACAGAGCAAGCTGTAAAGTCAACATGAGCTATGTGTCCCTCCCGGCAAGGACAAGGAATTGCAATGACGAAACTAACAGTCTTTTAAGCAGGATCCAACAGTCTGGAGGTGAAGCGCATTCTGCGCTCTTCCCCCTGAGCCCTCTGTGGGGGCTCTGCTCCCATTTGGGGGAGGCAGATTGTATCAGAGGGAAGGCAAGGGCTTTAGCATGAGGCAGAACTATGTTCAAATCCTGGTCTTTCTAACTACCAGCTGTGTTGTCTTCGATGAGCTCCTTTACCTTTTTTTTTTGCTTTTTGCTTTTTAGGGCCACACCCGCGGCATATGGAGGTTACCAGGCTAGGGGTTGAATACGAGCTACAGCTGCTGGCCTACGCCATAGCCACAGCAACGTGGGATCCAAGCCAAATACGCAGACTATACCACAGCTCATGGCAACACCAGATCCTTAACCCACTGAGGGAGGCCAGGGATTGAACCCACATCCTCGTGGATACTAGTCAGATTCATTTCCCCTGAGACATGATGAGAACTCCTCCTTTACCTTTCGGAGCCTCTGTTTCCTCATCTGTGGAATGGGCTGCAAATATACCCACCTCCCAGTGTGCCGTGAAGATCAAATGGGTTAGCGCAAGAGCAGAGGGACGCTCATAAACATCACTTCCCTTCACTGTCATTCTTCCCCCGGGTCCAGGTCTGAGCCGGCCTGTGGAGTTCCCTGCACCGCCCCCGCCCCCAAAGTCTGTGCTAGTTGCAGGGTCAAGTGCTGGGTCCTTTGGGAAGGGTGGCATTGTCCAGAGCAGCAGACGGCTACCCAGGAGATAGCACTTGGGTCCCCCAAGCGAGTCTGGGTCCCAGGAGCCCCACTCACAGCTCTCTCCGTGGACCCAGATGGGAACGGCATCGGGCAGACTGGTAAAACTGATCTTCAGGAGGGAAGATGAAAACTGCCTCTTCTAAGGAAGCAGTGCCATCCTCAGAGAAAAATCTCCCTTTCTATTTTGGTGTCAACAGGTGAGGAACAGCAGGCTCGCGGCCCAAGCAGACTAGGCTTGTGCTGTTCCTTTATCGCCATTCATCTTTCAGCAAATAATTACTTTCCCTCCAGGCACCCTCATCTCAACCTTCTAATTATGCTATTGTTGGTTTGATGTCAACTGAACAATAAATCAAAAGCGGGGCAGAATGTCTGACGCAAAATGTGCTGAGAGGGGGTTGTGGGGGGACGCGGGACGCTGGGTCAGGCGCAGAGTCACGGCTTGCCCTCTCTTTCTCTCGCTTTTGCCTCAGAGCAAGCTTCCTTTTTCTCTGTGAATTCTGTTAACTCTGGGATCCTGATCTGGGTGGCGAGTTACCCAAATCCTCTGCCTCTAAGATGAAGGGCACTGCATTTGTAATCCTTTCCCTCCAAGAGGTCTGGAGAGAATTTAATTAATGAAACTGACTATAAAATACTTGCAAATATATGGGTAATGAGCAGTTTCTCATAAACTTTGTCCTTAGTGGCCATTAGCTGCCTTCTGAATTTTTGCGGCATACAAAAGCCAAGCTCTTCATTAGAGAACTTTATCCTTTTATTTTATTTTATTATTTTTTTTTAGGGCCACACCCACAGCATATGGAGATTCCCAGGCTAGGGGTCCAATCGGAGCTACAGCTGCTGGCCTACACCACAGCCACAGCAACGCGGGATCTGAGCTGCATCTGCGACCTACACCACAGGTCTCGGAAAGGACAGATCGATCCTTAACCCACTGAGCGAGGCCAGGGATCGAACCTGCATCCTCACGGATGCTAGTCTGGTTCTTAACTGGCTGAGCGACGAAGGGAACTCCTACGTTACTTTATTTCATTCCATCCTATTTTATTTTATTTTCTGTTACTGAGGGAGGAGAAGTGGGTGTTTCTAGAAGGGATTCTCAGGGCATGAGGGGCTAACTCTCGTTTCAGTTCCATCATGTTCATTGCCATGCCCTGTCAACTTGGTCATGGCGCTTACATCCTAGGGGAAGACAGGAGCTCTCTCTGATCTGTCACAGCACAACAAACCACGGCAGAAGCCTTGGAAGGTGCAGAGGGCATGCAGGGCAGAGAGTGACCTGCTGTATAAACTCCACCGTGTGTTTCTCTAATTTTTTTCTAAAGCCAAGTCTGTGTATGCACTGGATCAAAGTCCAGTGTAAGTCAGTTTAATCAGCATTTTCAATTTAGTTTTAAAAATATGCCCTGACACCTGCTGGATACCATGCCCTGTGCCAGGTGCAGGGGACGGACACAGAAGGAAGATACAGTCGTGGCCTTGAGGAGCTTCCTTGAAATGGGGGCAGCAGATATGAAAACAGATAATCATGATGTAAACTGGTGAGTGCTGTGTCTGAGGTGTGTAAAGAGTATTGAGCAAGAGTAGTAACTGATTGGGAAGGAGTCATGGTCACCAAACTGACCTTGTGTCCTTTAGCTCCAGAAAACAAGATGACTCAGTGTGCCAGTGATAGTACTTTCCTTTTTAAACCTACAGTTTATTGAACAATTGTTATGAACCAGACACTGTGATAATCACTTTTCTGTTAACTCGTTTAGTCTTTTGAGAAACCCCTTGGGGTAATAAAACATAGGAAAATGACTCAACATCATGTCATTAGGGGATTGCAAATTAAAACAACAATATCACTACACACCCACTCGAATGGCCAAAATCCAGGATGCTGACAACACCAAATGCTGATGACGATATGGAGCAACAGGAACTCTTATTCATTGCTGCTGGGAACGCACAATGGTTCAGCCACTTCGGAAGACAATTTGATGGAGTTTCTTACAAAAGTAAACATACTCTTACCATATGATCCAGCAAGGCCCTCCTTGGTATCTGTTCAAATGAGTTGAAAACTTACGTCCACGCAAAAACCCACACATCTTTGTAGAGAGTAGCTTTCTTCATAATTGCCCAAACCTGGAAGCAACCGAGATGTCCTACCGTCAGTGAAGGGAGACACTCTGGTGCATCCAGATAATGAGTTCAGGGCTAAAAGGGAATGAGATATCAAGCCATGAAAAAAACACGGGGATCTTAAAGTGCTTTTTTGGGGCGGGGAGGAGGTGAAAGGAGCTAAATCTGAAAGAGCTACATATGGTACGATTCCAAAGATAGGACATTCTGGAAAAGGCAAAACGATGAAAACAGTAGTAAGATCAGTGGTTGTTGGCGGGGCTGGGGGAAGAGGAGTCTCGGGGCACAGAGGACATTTAGGGCAGTGAAACGGCTCTGCGTGATACTGTAATGGTGGGTACATGATATGTCCAAACGCACAGAATGTGCAACACCAAGAGCGAACCGTAATGTGCATTATGGACTCTGGGTGGCGATGATGTGTCAGTGCAGGTCCATGAACTGCAACAAATGGCCCCCTTCCCGGGGCATGTGCATAGCCGGGGGAGGCCGTGCTCGTGGAGGGGCAGGAGGCACACGTAATGGAAAATCTCTATACTTTCTGCTCAGTTTTTTTGGGAGACCTAAAACTTCTCTAAAAAAATAAAGCCTATTCAAAACAGGAAAATGAGGAGTTCCTGTTGTGACTCAGTGGGTTAAGAACCCAGCTAGTATTCACGAGGATGCAGATCTGATCCCTGACCTTGCTCAGCGGGTTAAGGATCTGGCCTTGTCATGAGCTGCAGTGTAGGTTGAAGATGCAGCTCTGATTCGACCCTGACCTAGGAACTTCCATACGCTGCAAGTGTGATGAAAAAAAAAAAAAAAAAAGGTGGGGGGGGATAAGAAAATGAGGAGTTTCCTCTTGCCTCAGCAGGTTAAGGATCCAGCATTGTCACTGCTGTGGCTGTGGTTACAGCTGTGGCGTGGGTTCGATCCTTGGCAAGGGAACTTCTGCATGCCATGAGCGTGGCCAAAAATAAAACAGGAAAATGAGAATATAATTGCCATTCATGGGCACTGAGGCTGACTATGTCCTGGGCAGTGGATTATGGGCTTTGGACTTACTCTCGGTGCAGCGAGCACCATCTCCTTACACTGCAGAGCAATCGCAATCAAGGCTTTCAGGGATAAATGAAGGAACTTGCCCAGGTTGTCACAGGAGGAGCTGGATCCAGTCTTCTGACTCAGGCTGACTCAGTTCTGATTCCAGAACCCAGCTCATTTAACCGCGGTGCTAGACGCTTACTCTGAAGTCCAGACGTGGCCATAACCTCCTATTTGAAACAACTTGTGGCTGGTCCATACAACACTGGTAGAACCACATATTTGACTTGGTCATTCATTCATTCATTGCTTTGGTGGTCAGATGTCTGACTCCTTAGGCAGAGGCCTGATGTTCAATTGAATGTTCCTTTTCACTGTCTTGAGCAGCAGGAAACCTGAAATACCTGTTCTTCTCCCCTGGTTCTGGCCTCGGGGAGAACACTGAACACGAAGCACTGGCATTCTAGCCAGCCAGCACAATGACGGACCCCCCTTACACATGCCTTATTGGAGCATTTAAAAGCATGAAAAAAAAAATCCCCTAATGAAATGGCCTAGTGCCAAAGAATACCAGGAAATTTATTTATATATATATATATATATATATATATATATATATATATATATATATATATATATATCTCATATGAAGCGGTGCCTGGCGCAGTTGCAAACCAATGAACCATCAATTCTAAATGAAGTTGCACGTTTGCCCTGAAGGGCTGGTCCCGGGCTGAGCCAAGCTGAGTTTGGGGGAGGAAGCAGGGTAGAGACAGTTCTTTGCCTCCACCCCCAGTAGTCAATCTTTTGGTCAGAATTTGCCAGATCGAGGTTTTAATTCTCTCTTCCTTTTGGCTGTAACCAACCTACTGGCACTATGCTTGCAGTCATAGAATCCGTGTCGCCTGTGCAGACCGTGGATACATAAACAAGGCCGAGAAGTCAACTTTGAAGCCCACGTGGGGGTCTGATATGCCCCGGATATCTGTTTGCAGTTACCTGGAGTGTTCTCATCTCTCCCCCGTTCAATATCACGCAGCACTCACTCCCCAGTGTCAGTACACCCTGACTGCCCAAGTTCCAGTCAGCTCCCTCACTTCCTAGCTGTGTGATCTGGGGGAAATGACTTAACCTCTCTGGGCCTCCATCTCATCATCTGTACAACTGAGTGTGTAGTGATCCTCCTAAGGTTATGGTCAGGATTCAATAATGTAATAAACTGGCTCAGTTGTTATCATTGCTATTATACTGGGAAGAAACTGATGAAGTATCTACACTCTTTGCTCCTGAGAGCCCCAGAAGACAAGATGGAAGGCCAGGCTTGAAGAAGCTCTGTAGGAGCTACGACATAGCTTTCTGTCCCAGTCATTGACCTGGGATAACTGCAAGCCCAGGGTAAAGAATTCACCGGGTCTGGCTGTACCAGTGGTTTGCTTGCAATGAGTTCTTGAAGGAGGGACCATGGTTGTTCATCTTCCTTTCCCCAAATCCAAGTGCAATTTCCTGCCCAGAGCAGATGCCCAACAGATACCTGCAATCAAGTGGAATTCAGTTCTAGACCTGAGTTTCCTTGTGGCGTGGACCACGTCGGGTCCGTCATTACATCCCTGCAGGGCTTTGCTTGCTTGCTGAATGAATGAATGAATGAATGAGTTAATACTGCTCACCTTCTGTGAGATGGATGGCATGACTTTCAGGGAAAGCAGAGGTATAAGAACTCAAGTAAGGGAGTTCCCATCATGGCTCAGTGGGTAACGGATCTGACTAGCATCCAGGAGGATGCAGGTTTGATCCCTGGCCTCACTCAGTGGGTTAAGGATCTGGTGTTGCTGTGAGCTGTGGTGTAGGTCACAGACATGGCTCAGATCTAGCATTGCTGTGTCTGTGGTGTAGGCCAGTGGCTACAGCTCTGATTCAACCCCTAGGCTGGAAATCTCCATATGCCTTGGGTGCAGCCCTAAAAAGACCAAAAACAAACAAACGAACAAACAAACAAAAACCCTCAAGTTAGTAGTGCATTGCATCCTAGAGAGAAGTCATTTATGTTGGTAATTGAACGCATTTACATGAGCGTGTATTTCACATAATCTGGAGATTTTCGGCCAGACAGCAGAAAGAGGAGGGAGTGGAGAGGAGGCACTGGGCCCACGTGGGCCCGCAGTCAAGCTGTCTCCTTCACAGGGTCCCTGACTTTCAGGTGACTTGGTTTCCTCACCTGTAAAGCAGATAATAATAGAGGTTTCATAAATCCAAGGATTAAATCAGACCCTTCTGTGACTGGCACGTAAAAGCATTCTTACTTGCCAAGTGCATTTACGAAAGGGCCCTGGCTGGTCCTGGAACAAAAAGATGGCCAAACACGGCTGCTGCACAGAAACTCAACACAAGGGGAGGGAGATGGGTGAGAGGAGTGATTCTCACACAAGCCAGGACGAAAGACGGCTTCTCTTCCCTTCTCCAACCTGGGAACTTAATGGCAATGTCTGGTGAAAATTTTTACGGAAAATCCATCACTATATTATATACTCATTTCTGGATATCAGAGATCAAAACAGGGAGCATGTTTCTCTGAGCAATGACAGAAAAGAATAAGCCTTACAGAATATCCACCTGGGGCTAAGGAAATAGAAAACATGAGCAATTTTGAGACTGGGGCATCAGTAAACAGAACCTCTGCCCTGGACCTCGCGGGGGGCGCTTAGAAATGAATAGGTGGTGAAGGGGGCAAGCGTTAGGGGAGGGGACAGCCTGAAGCTAGGCTGGGAAGTGAGAACTGGCAAGAGATGTAGGTGAGGACAGTGGGCCTTTGGTGGAGGATATTCTGTGCACCTGTGGTTGCACAGCTGCCAAACTGTCTGGAAAGAGCTAGCAATCCCCAGGTTCAAACCCCAGCTCTGCCACTTTCAGGCAAACCTGGACCAGGCGTTTCATGCTCTCTGAGCTCCCGTCTTTATGTGGACAACAGGAATAGAAGCACTTCCAGCTGTGACAGGGATTACGTGAGTAAAACCTGTGCGACCGCATGCAAGACGGCACGTGACACACAGGAAGTGGGAACTCGGTGCTAGATCCCATTGCCAGTGTTTGCCTTCATCTGCTCCCACTCCCCAACAAGCAGAAGGCTTCACCATTCCGGAGTTCCCCTTGTGGCTCAGTGGGTTAAGAACCCTACAAGTATCCATGAGGACGCAGGTTCCACCCTTGGCCTCACTCAGTGAAGGTTAAGGACCCAGCATTGCTACAAGCTGCAGTGTAGGTCATAGATGCGGCTCGGATTCCACGTTGCTGTGGCCCGGGCGGGGGGGGGGGGGGGGGGGGGGGGGGGGGGGGGGGGGGGGGGGGGGGGGGGGGGGCGCGCGGGTAGGCCGGCAGCTGCAGCTCCGATTCAGCCCCTAGCCTGGGAACCTGCATATTGCTGCAGGGGCGGCTGTAGAAAGAAAGAAAAAGAAATCTTCGCAATTCCAGTGCAGGAAACTGAGCTGCAGGAGGTGGAGAGAGTCGCCTGGCAGGAGGTCAGGAGGGGGCATTTTCTCATTCTCTGTACACTGGGCATGAAGACCAGGGTTCTGCAGTGAAGGTCATGAGCAAGGAGCAAGGTGGGCTCTTCCTTTATGCGGTGAGGCCCTCACTTCCACTCCCCTGCGCCAGTCCATGGAATAAAAAGGACGCCATCGGCATCAGTATTTCTCTGTCCCCTGTATTCTTGGTTTCCAGGATTCTCCTGGTCCCCTCCCTTCCCCTCTTCTTCATGTCCCGGACCCCAGGCACATTTCCACCCTGCCTCGCCTTGCCAAAACCATCAGATAGCGCTGTCATGTGAACTAGGCTGGCCGCCAGCTGGTTAGCGCTTACACAATCCGTGGCGCCTACTTAAAGTGTCTGAGAGACTCACCACTCCGTCAGGACCCGGGGGCAGAGTCATTATCGCCCCTTCTTTCTTTCTTCTCCTTTTTTTTTCGGTCTTGTAAAGATACAGTATGAATTGATATTTTCCTGTGAGTTCCCTCCTCCTCATTTCTTAAAGGGATAGCTGAATCCAACTGTGTCGTGTCATTCAGGTCACAGTGGAGCCCAGACACGACAAAAGGGCCCCGTGGAAAGGACCCATCATCCGAGGGGGCGCGAGGATGCTGCGTGGCGGGGGAGGGCGGGGGGGTACCCGTTCAACAAGGGCTTGGCGATATATTTTGTGTAATCTGCTGGTTATGCAGGAAAAGATTCTTGACCACAAAAGGACTGTTTTCTGGACCCATATTTATTCCACTCCTTACTGTCTTCGTTAAAAGTGAACAACATACTAGTTGCCCTTCAACCATTTACATTCTAGTAACTTCTAAGAATATGGTTTCCTGAGTTTCACGGACACTTCTGGGTGTGCAGGGAGGGGGAGGTGGAGAGAGGGGAGTCAAGCTGGGGAGCTGGGTGGGTTGCTGGAGAAACTCCCCCAACTCAGGTTTCTGAGGGTGCTGAAGGTGGATTGATCTGAGAGTGGGGGACGGACCTACCCACCATTCAGAAGTTAGGTGCTCAGGAGTTCCCGTTGTGGCTCAGTGCTAATGAATCCGACCAGCATCCATGAGGAAGCGGGATCAATCCCTGGCCTCGCTAGTGGGTTAAAGGATCTGGCGTTGCTGTGAGCTGCGGTGTAGGTCACAGATGCAGCTTGGATCCTGCGTTGCTGTGGCTGTGGCGTTGGCCAGTGGCTACAGCTCCGATTTGACCCCTAGCCTGGTAACTTCCATAGACTGCAGGTGTGGCCCTAAAAAGACCAAAAAAAAAAAGTGTGTATTTCCCATTTCTCCATATTTTTAAAGGATGGCCATGCATTAGGAAAGGCAATGTAACATCATTTTGTTTCAAAGAGACTCGACATAGTTGACTTCTTGTGAAACTGGGACATGTTGATAGTGAAAAGTGGATAATAATAATTTTGTTAAGACAATAGGTGTAAACCTTGGCTGGGCCAGGCAAACGAGGACATAAGATGACCCCCCTGACCTGGCATCTTCACAAAGGTGGAGCAAGGAATAGAGTCTTGCGTGCGCTGACAAAAGTTCGATCACTCGGAGTTCCCGTTGTGGCTTGGGGGGTTAAGGACCTGACATAGTCTTTGTGAGGATTTGACTTCAATCCCTGGCCTTACTCAGTGGGTTATGGATCCAGTGTTGCTGCAAGCTGCAGCACAGGTTGAAGATGTGGCTTGGATCCCAAGTTGCTGCGGCTATGACATTGGCCTGCAGCTGCAGCTCTGGTTCAACATTTCACCCAGGAAATTCTATATGCTGCAGGTGTGGCCATAAAAAGACTAAAAAAAAAAAGGGCTCATCACTAAAGTCCAAGCCTCATCCTCTAAGATGAGCTATCAGTTCACCCTTACTCGGAACTTGCTTTTTCTTCCTCTTCTCCAGCAGCAAACCAGAAAGACCCTGACAGGTAGGTGTTGGAGTCATGCCGCCAGCAGGGACAAATGATGCTTTGCCTCCAAAGCAATTACTCTAGAGAGAACTTTCAG
>PVHT020000009.1:17279420-17307582 GCA_004024745.2 Catagonus wagneri | reverse complement strand
GAGGGCGAGGGGGAGGAGGAGGTGCTCAGTTCATCACAGCACTGTTTGTAAAAAACTTGGAACAGTCTAAATGACGCACAGTGGGAGAGTGGTTCAATTATAGCACATGCGTAAAATGAAATATTGTACAGTCATTGGAAATCATAATGTGGTGCTATATTTATTGACATGGGAAAACGCTCACAATATACTATTACAGAAAAAATAACCATTCAGAAAACTTCAAGTATGATCACATTTGTACAAAAGCTAGTGCCGTGTATACACATTATCCTACATCGAGAAGGACTAGAAAGATCTACATGGGGAAGTGAACAGTGATCACTCCAGGCTGGTGGCGGTGGCGTGTTTTTTTTAACTTCATCATTTCCTGCATCATCTACATGATTGTGACAATGTATGTCTATAATCATCGAAATTCTTAAAGCTATATCCACTTTAGAACCAAAAATCAAAACAAAAGCTTATGTATTATAATGCTATTTTTTGGTTAGTTATTTAAAAGTACGTATTTATACACATAGAAAGATGTCTGGGGCCAAGTTCTAGGAGTTTAGAGTTGTTACCTTGGAGTGGATGGGATTAAAGATGGCTTATAATTTATTATTTTGGCTTGACTCTATTTGGAAAATGTTCTGCAAAGGAAAAGCATTGTGGGGGAAAAAATTGACACAGAAGTGATTCTCCTCTAAAAAGGAACCCTATTACACTGTTGGTGGGAATGCAAATTGGTGCAGCCACTGTGGAAAACAGTATGGAGATTCCTCAGAAAACTCAAAATAGAATTAGCATTTGATCCAGCAATCCCACTCCTGGGCATCTATCCAGCAGAAACCATGACCCGAAAAGACACATGGACTCCAGTGTTCATTGCAGCACTCTATGCAATAGCCAGGTCATGGAAACAACCTAAATGCCCATCAACAGAGGAGTGGATAGGGAAGATCTGGTACATACACACAATGGAATGTTACTCAGCCATTAAAAGGAACGAATTACCAACATTTATAGCAACATGGATGGACTTAGAAATTATCATGTGAAGTGAAACCAGTCAGACAATTAGACAGCAACACCCAATGCTACCGCTTACATGTGGAAACTAAAAAGACACAGTGAACCTTCTTACAGAACAGACAATGACTCACAGACTTTGGAAAACCTTGGTTTTTCAAATAAGACCATCTGGGGGGTGGGGGGATGCACTGGGGATTTGGGATACAAAACCTGTAAAACTGACTTGTGACTTATGTACACCTATAATTGAAATAAAATCCATTAAGAAAAAATGAAATAAAATTAGGCCCTGGGGAAAAAAAAAAGATGATGATAACTTTCCAAAGTGGCAGTATTTTAATTACATCTTCAAATGTCAACATAGTGCCATGGTCCCTCTGGAATCTACATTGCTTTTTATAAATTCCATTGTATAATGTATTTATATAAAATACCTATAGTCATCTGTTCACATTTCTATTTTTATAATTCAGTGAATTTTATTATATTTATAGTTGTACAGCCATCATCACAACTTGATTTTAGAACATTTCCATCCCAAATCCCCAGTCCACACCTCCTTCCCCTCCCCCCTCAACCTGTCCTCTTTGGTAACCATACATTTTCCAGAGCATTTGTCCATATTTCCATGAAGCTTCTTGGTAGGGTGAATGTAGCTTTATTTTAGGTACAAAGGATTTCAAGATTGTTAAGAGTATTTATAAATCTTAGAGGACCACCTTCCTTGTTCTGAAAGAAAAGGAAAAAAAAGAAGTGATTCTCCTCCACTTTCTCCTGTGAGTCGGTCAGTCCTCTCTCAGTCCTCCTGCGTCAGAGGGGCGACATTGAAAAGTTACCAAATTCAGGAGTTCTCATTGTGGCTCAGCAGGTTAACAACCCGACTAGTATCCACGAGGAGGTGGGTTTGATCCCTGGCCTCGCTCAGTGGGTTAAGGATCCGGCGTTGCCGTGAGCTGTGGTGTAGGTCGCAGGCACGGCTCGGATCTGGCATTGCTGTGGCTGTGGAGTAGGCGGGCAACACAGCTCTGATTCGACCCCTAGCCTGGGAACCTCCATATGCCACAGGTGCGTCCCTAAAAAAAAAAAAGGAAAGAAAGAAAAGTTACCAAATTTATTAAGCGATGGGAAGAGAAGGGGAAGAAAATGAGTATTTTTTTAATTCAACAGGTTTTATTATATTTATAGTTGTACAACCATCGTCACATTATGGTTGTACAACTAATTTTAGAACATTTCCATCCCAAACCCCCAGCCCATCGCTCTCCTCCAAACTGTCCCCTTTGGTAACCATAAGTTTTTCAAAGTCTGTGAGCCAGTTTCTGTTCTGCAAATAAGTTCATTGTATCCTTTTTTCAGATTCCACATAGAAGTGATAGCATATGATGTTTGCGTCTCACTGTCTGATTAACTTCATTTAGCACGATAATTTCTAGGTCCATCCATGTTGCTGCAAATGCCATTATTTCATTCCTTTTTATGGATGAGTGATATTCCACTGTGTACATGTACCACATCTTTTTTTTTTTTTAAGGGCTGAACCCAGTGCATATGGAGGTTCCAGGCTAGGGACTGAATCAGAGCTACAGCCACTGGCCTACGCCACAGCCACAACAACGCCAGATCGGAGCCGCATCTGCGAACTATACCATAGCTCACAGCAATGCTGGATCTTTAACCCACTGAGCAAGGTCAGGGATCGAACCTGCATCCTCATGGGTACTAGTCAGATCTGTTTCCGCTGAGCCACGATGGGAACTCCTTACCACATCTTCTTTATCCACTCCTCTGTTGATGGACATTTAGGTTGAATCCATGTCTTGGCTATTGCATATAGTGCTGCAGTGAACACTGGGGTACATGTAGCTTTTCGAATCACGGTTTTCTCCGGGTAGACGCACAGGAGTGGGATTGCTGGATAGTATGGTAATTCTAGTTTTAGTTTTTGGAGGAATCTCCAGACTGTTTCTGAGCAGAGGGCCTGGGGTTCAACTGCAATCCTTCCAATGTCTAGTTGTGTGACTTAAGGCAAGTTACTTAACACTGCTGTGCCTCAGTTTTCTCATCTGTGAAATTGGTACAGTGATCATTTCCACCTCAGAACTCTGAGAGACTCGGGGAAGAGGGAAGCAGCCCCAGCCTGTATTCTTTCATTTCGTGGAGGAGGCTGTGAGAGTTCAGCGAGGCTAAGACACTTGCCTGAGGCTACACAGCAATGGATAGTAGAGTGGAGATTCCAAATGACACTAAGTCCAGTGCCTCCCCATCCTCCTCAGAGATGGGGAGCCCACCAGTCACTCCTGACCCTATTTTTATTATGAGAAACAGATTCCACAAAGGTAAGCAAAAAATAATGGGAAAACCTCTCTTCCAGGGGCATTTAGTGCACCGTCTAGATTTGCTCTCTGATGCTTCCGGGCTGCTTCAGCCTCTTGTCCCCTCTGCTTCATTTCCTTGGGGAGAGATAGAAAATGAGGTCCCTTAAATGGGTGTGAATGGGTTACCAAAAAAAAAAGTGGAAAAAGAAAAATAAACAAGCAAACCAAAACCATGAGATGTTTTTGGGAAGAAGACGCATGCTGTGAAGTACCTTGTCCAGACACGAAGCAGTGGATGCAGCGAGAAGTGGCACAGCTGGCTGTTTCCAGAGAAGCTGCTCACTCTGAACTCACTGGTAGCGCCGAGGCAGAGATAAAACATCTGGCCTGATGTGATGTTCACACAGCGTCTTTGTCCCCAGCGCTCCTTGGACACGGGGCCGTGCCTCACTCACCCCTGGGGTTGCATCTTTCTTTGTGGTGAAATAGAAGGAGCTTGAGGGAGGACGAAGGATGGTTTTTATTTTCACTCTAATTTTCTAGATTGAAATCTAAATGAAAACGGGCTCGAGTGGACCCAGAAACAGAGGGTAAACTTGAACCTGCACGAGGCTTGCGTTGGCGGTTGAGTCTTAGCCACGGGTGATGTCATGCCACGTGCAGAGGCTGAAAATCTCCACGCTAAGCAGAGGAAGATGACGGGGTAACGGTGGTGGGGACCTGGAAGAACACAGCCCCTTGGAGACAAACCCGGCCGGTTGCAACCCTGGCTCTACCTCCCAGCCCCGGGCCCATTGCCAGGCGCGGTTAAGAGACTGGATTCCAGAATACCAGGCCTGACAGCCCTGTTCCACCACTTAGCAGCTAAGATCTGTCTAAGCTTCTGAGTCTTCAGCTGTAAAATGAGACTGATAATAATAGCACCTACTTTACTCCGTTGCAGCAACTGGGGAATGATGTCATGTGTGTAAAACTATTGCATGGTCCTCGATGCTCAAAAATCATCATGGTTGTCAGCATTCACTTCACTTCTCTGTGCTTCATTTTCCTTATCTCCGAAATGGCACTCGTGCCGAGTCTCCCTCAGTTTATCCAAAGGGCATTTTTTTTTTTTTTTTGGTTCCTTTTTAGGGCTGCACCCGAAGCCTATGGAGGTTCCCAGGCCAGGCATTGAATTGAAGCTGCAGCTGCCAGCCTACACCACAGCCACAGCAATGCCAGATCCGAGCTGGGTATTCGGCCTACACCGCAGCTCGTGGCAACGCGAGATCCTTAACCACAGAGTGAGGCCGGGGATCGAACCCACATTCTCATGGATACTGATCGGGCTCATTGTTGCTGAGCCACAACAGGAGCTCCCAAAGGGCTTGGGCAAGACAAGAGCCCTATAGTTGCTGTGTAAACCCAACATTTCTCCTCTGTTGACCAGGCTTATCTCCAGAAATCTCTCACAAACAACCGTGGGTGGTAGTTTGGGACGAAACGTGTGAAAACCCCTGGCACACGGTAGGTACTTGGTTTAAAAAGCAGCAGTGTGGACGTTCCTTCGTGGCTCAGCGGGTTAAGGATCTGGGTGTTGTCACTGCTATGACTCCGGCTACAGCTGTGGTGTGGATTCCATCCCTGACCCGGGAACTTCCGCGTGGCGTGGGTGTGGCCAAAAAAAACAAACAAAGGTAACAGCGTAAAGGATGGATAAACCACAAGGTCCTATTGTGTAGCCCGGGGAACTATATCCAATACCTGTGATAAAGCATAACGGAAAAGAATATGAAAAGAATATACATCGATGTATAACAGAATCCCTGTGCCGTACAGCAGAAATTAACACAACGTCGTAAATCAACTATATTTCAAAACCATTAAAAAAGAAAAAGAAAAAGGCAACAGTAAGTTCTTGGCTTGTGTCTGTTCAGGCCAGGTAAATGGCAGAGCTCTGAATAGCTTTCTATAAATAGGCAAACTGGTGATTTCACGCAGAACGAACAAGCAGATGTCTACGATGGTTTCCTCAGCAGTAGCATTTAGGGACTCAGAGTTATCCAGGGACTCGATCTGTCTGCACAGGGGTGCCCGGAGCAAAAAGAGAAGGCAGTTTCAGGGGCAGATCTCTGGGCAGCCATGGTGGGGCGACAGGGCCTCAGGCAGACCCCAGCACCAGCTGGCAGCCGCCTGGGAACCGGATGGCAGCTTCTGCGAGCGGTGGGGACCCCAACTGGTGTGATTGCTTTTGCAAAGGGACTCAGAGGGGGTCCTGCTAGCAGCTGACCTCTTGTGCCCTCCAGATGGCCCCCTGGGGAAAGGCACTTCTGGCATCAGGGAGATCTTTTCTGGAGACCTCCCAGCTCTACCTGGGGGCCATCTGACCTGGGCACCGAGGCCTGGGTGGCGGAGGGGGCTGGAAGGGACAGGGGCGGGGGCGTACCTTTGCCTGAGACAGTTGGGCGTAAATAACAAACATTCATTCATGTCCCGTCATTCCCGGGCATGGAGCAGAGCTCTGGGAATAATAAAAACAACAATAACCATTTTTACTGCTTGTCAGGCTCTGCACTGAGCATTTTACAAACTGTAGTTCTTTTAATCGCCGTAATCATCCTAAGCGATGGAATGGGCTGAGTGAGCTCTATTTTAAAGATGGGGAAACAAGCCCAGACAGACCTCCCCTAGAGCACAGGGACCCACCTCCAGGATCAAGGGGAAGTTCCTAAGCCTGACATTCAAGGCCCCTGCTGGCTCTTCCAGCCCCATCTGTACTTTCAAGGGGGCTGCCTCTGCGGAACAATTGGCCTTTGCTGTGAGCACCACCCCGCAACCCCAGTCTGTCCGGAACTGTCCCCGTCCTCGCCCACCTTCCCTGGGGCTCCAATGTGTCTTTCAACAGAATTAGCACGTGAGAACACCTCTAGAGGCCAGACACTTCATCCGTAAAGTGTCCAGATTCTTGGGGTCTGGGCATCATCACACCCACTTTAAAGAACAGGCAACAGAGGCATAGAATAGCGGATCAATTAGCAGTAAGGTCCCGGAGCCAGGAAAAGGCAGACCTGGGATTTGAACCCGCACCCGGAGCTGGGCTTTGGTTGGAGCCCAATGTCTTCTCTACACTGTGGTGCTTCTTGGCCCAGGAATCTCCTTCTCTGAGAAGCCCTCCTTGACCTCTCCTGTCGGGTTAAGCCCAGGAATGTGCCGGAGCCTGCCCTTACCGGTCCGCGAAAGCCAATTACTAAATTGTCAGGAATTTTGCAAGCCGGTTGTTAAACACAGCAATTATTAAAGATTAAATTATAAGCACTTATAATTAAGTAAATTATATTAAAAACAAAGGTCATAAATACTCAAAACTCATCACTTCCTAATTATTTTATTACATGTTACTATTATCCAGGCTCTGAAGATTATTTACATCCAGCGCATCAGCGTGGTAGAGATTCTATAGAACTGGGCAGTGCTGTGTGCCTGCCTCTCAGTGATATCACATTGTTTGCTTTGAAATCAGCTACAGTTGGAATACTTACACCATGGAAATTGGCAAACGCTGCCGGACCGGGGGCTTAGTTTACTGTGCTGATTGATTTGATTCAACAAGGTGATGGAGAAAATCTCAAGGATGCACCTTCAGCTTGCAAGTGGGTCACATCTGTAGCCACTGCAGTGTGAATAACCCCCCAAAATGAGAGAAAATATTCTTCCAGTATTTGAGAACTAGTATTCAATTTAGCAAAGAAGTTGCTCACACCATCGCTACGCAAGTGGGGTTCCAAACGTAGTCATTGCTTGCCTTTCATCTCCGTTGTTACTGTCAATGAAAATATGAGCTACAATCAAAGAACCGCAGTCGAACACTCAGCAGCCCACCCCTGGTGAGGTGGCCCTCTCGGTGCCACCAGTGTCAGCTGTGTTTCTCTCCATAGCAGCCCTAACTTCAGGGCTCTGAAACTTCCTACCAATGTCCACATCTTCTGGATTCCTCTTGAGAGAGGAATTATGTCTCTTTCTTTACTGAACACTCAATCGTTGGGGTAGGCACTTAATAATTGCTCAATAAATAAATGCATGCATGATTGCATACATGCGTGACTGACTAAATGAAGAATCCACCCTACCCCCAATGAAATCCCCTCAGGACAAATTTTCTGAAGATATTCATTTATGAATCTTTTATTCTCGACTTATCATACATTGCTGAGTACCTGCTAAGTGTCAGTGGTGTTAATACTAACTCTCATGGGCTGAGCACGCCATAATGAAGAACACGAAAATGGAAGGAAGAAAACATTTCTAGACTCAAGGACTTTTTCTGTCTCATGTTCAAAATAGCACCCAGATTCATGTATTACTAAAGAAAAGTGAAGTCATCAACTCCGCCATCTTCCTTCACCACCAAGGATCCTAATGAGCCTTCAAAGAACTGACTGAGCTCCCACTCGAGGACACTGCCATGCCCTGACGCTGAGGAAACAGAGGTCACGGAGAATCAAATTAGTGTTTTGATTCTCCATAAATGTCATTTTTATTTTTTTAATGGTTGCACCTGTGGCACATGGCATTTCTCAGGTTAGATGTTGAGCTGGAGCTACAGCTGCCAGCCTACACCACAGCCACAGCAACGCCAGATCCAAGCCAAGTCTGTGACCTACACCATAGCTCACAGAAACGCCAGATCCTTAACCCACTGAGAAAGCCTGGGGACCGAACCTGCAACCTTAGGGATACTGGTCCAATTCGTTACCACTGAGCCACAATGGGAACTCCTCCGTAAATGCCTTGAACACCATCTTCCCCAATGACAAGAAGGAGGCGATTTTCCTGTGAGTGAAGACCTGGTGTCTCTTGCCTAAACCATCGTCGAGTAGCTAGCAGTGTCTGCTGAGGCAGAAAGAAGAAATGGCTCAAAAGAACTTACAACACAAGGCTTAGAGGGTCAGAAGACACCAACCAATGTTCCTTTCGACAGAGCTCTGCAGTGAGCCCCCATTTCTCTCTTCCCTTTTGTGAGTTTCCCCAAAACTCAACCTTCAGGACCATCTTAGCAGATAAACAATATAGCGTGTATCCCATTATAATATTAATACGAAGAGAGGTGGTCAAACTCACTAAGCAAATAACTAGTCATCAGATGAATAAGAGAAAAGAACAGCCATTAGCACACTACGTCACCTGTCAAAGGTGGCTGTGTTTATAGTTTGGTGGCGGGGCGGCGAGGCGGGGGGCATTTTCCCATAGCCAAGCAGGCATGATATCGGTCGCCCCAGCCTTGAGACCTTTCCCAACACAGGTCTCTTTTCCTTGAAAAGAAGAGATGAGGAGGGGAAAGAAGCACTCAGTTGCTTCAACTTGAAAGTCAGCACTAAAGGAGGCATTAGAAAAAGACTTTCCTGTGGCTCAGAGCCCTGATTACCACAATTAAAGTTCAAGGTGTGGTGCTATTTGCTCAGCATGCTCTGACACATGAAAGAAAATGATTCAGGCAAGGAAAATAATTACACATTAATTTGTGTTTGGCAACTGTGTTTTATCCCTCTGGCCCGCAAAGCAAAGATAAAAGGTGATATTGTTGAAAGAGTTTTGTCTGCCTTCAATGGGGTTGCCATGGGCTGCATTTGGAGACAGGCCTCTTTGGTTGGGCATTTTCCCTGCATTGTGGGGATGCCTGCCTTTTGTGCCCCATCTCCTGGACTGGCCAGCAGAGGAGGAAAGGTATGTTAGCAGCTGCTTTTTTTTTAACCACACTCAATCCTTTGTGTTGCAGGGTTTCCCATGGGTCTGGCCAAGTGGCCAGAAAAGTGACCTTCTCCAGGATGAAAGCTCTAGTCCCCATCCTGTGGGCACTCAACCCTTACCCTGGTATTGCACTTTGCCACTGAATGAAGAGGCAGATGAGGCAGGACCCCAAGCCCGGCTGTCTCTGGAGATGGTGATGGGGCGGGGGACAATCGTGCACAAGCTGCCTAGGCGATCAGATGTGCCTGAAAGAAACTCAGGCCCCGTGTGGCCAGATCTTCCCAGCTGACCTTCAGAAGAAAAGTTAGGAGGAGTCCTCGCTGTGCCCCCAAAGGAGTCTGCGGCATCTCTGTAGTGCCAGGACACAGGTTCAAGCCCCGGCCCGGCACAGTGAGTTAAAGGATCCAGCCCTGCCACAGCGACTGCGCAGGTTGCAACTGCAACTCGGATCTGATCCCCAGCCCAGGAACTCCATATGCTGCGGAGTGGCCAAAAAAGAAAAAGTTACAAAACCCAGATTTTTTAAGATGAAATCTCTCAGCTTTTGCTGGTTGGCTGAGTTAAAAAGAAAGAAAGCATGTCCGTGGGCTGCACCTGACCGACTGGTGGCCAGTTTGGGCCTCTGAAATGCAGCGCAGATTTAAACACTAGCTCCTGGAGTGAGAAAGATGCAGGCTCTGAGCTCAGTTTCACTGCTTCCCAGCCCAGTGACTTTGGACAAGTTAGTTAATCTCTCTAAGCCTTGACTTCCTGTTTGTAAACTGGAGCCGATAACAATTATACCTCCCTCTAAGAGTTACTGTGGGGATTAAATGAGATAATGCAGGCAAGACGCAAGTTCTTCGCCCAGTCCCTGGCAAACAGTAAGCACTGAATAAATGGCAGTGATTATCATTATGTATAATTGAAACTTGGGAGAGTGAAAAAATACATCATTGCCCCAGGCTTTCTGTCAATTAAGACGTCTGGAACACCGCGGATGCGCTACACATGATGGGATAATTGCCGAACGAATGAATGGATAAATGGGTGGATGAACGAGTGGATGGATGAAGACGCCCGTTAGGGGCCAGAATGAACAAGCCATCCGCCCTCTTCTCTTTCTGGTGAGGTCCCTGTGTTTGTACAAATCATTTCCCCTCCTTGGACCTCAACTTCTTCATCCGTACAGTGGACTGGATGTCACTCTCTCACCAGCTCCAAGGGAACGTCACCCTGCCTGCTGGTAAGATCTGCCAAGGACTCTTAGAACAAGCTGGGGCCGGCCAGCAGGGACTTTTACCCCCAGCTCCAGGAGGGGAGGCACTCTGCCCACGGGGACTGGTCATAATCGAAGGAAAACTGGTCCTTCCGTCCTCTCACTCCACATCTGCTGTCTTCTCACTTCTGCTTTTTGTTCCAGGAGGCTGACCTGGGAGACAGTGTCCCTTGTCCTCTGCCTTTCAGCATGACCTGGTCAGCAGGGAGCCCGGCTGGAGGGCGGAGGGAGGGAGAAGAGGGAGCTGGGGGTATTTATCCTCCACCCTGGAGCACCCCTCGCCCCAAAGGCCCCTCTCGGTAACCGTCTCTGTTCAGATTCCAGGAACCGCTGCTCCACCCCCACGCCATCCCTCTGGGTCTGGGGCAGTGGCCCCAGCCCCAGCATCTCCCCTCACCCACACCTTTGATTCTCATTGACCATCAGAACCTCGGGTGAACGTGTCAGTTGTTTTCCTGGGGGACCTTGATGGATATTAGCAGAGACTCGTCACCACCCCAGCCATGAGCAGTGCGTTCTAAGGAAAAGGCTTCCAAGTACCCAGCAACACAAGCTTGCGGATCAGACAGGCGGGAGCTCAAATCCCTGGTAGCCGCTTAGGGGCTCTGCAAACCTGGACGGGTTCTGTCTTGACTAGGAGCGTGCTTCCTACTTTGTGCATTGAAAGATGCACGCGGCGTCTTCCAGCAAGGCCAGGGGCAGAGGGGGACCATGCAGGCAGCCCCCTAAACCCTCAGTGCCAGTCACCACAGCAGCTCGGGGCGTCTTTCTCCCCTCCTCTGCCTCGTCTCATTTCTTCTCTCACCTCCTATTTTTCCTCTTAGAGGCATGATTTTTTTTTTGGTCTTTTTTTTTTCACCTTTGTACTTTTGTTAGACTGTGCCTAGTAAAAACAGAGTGCCCAGTGGCTCACATATGTTCTTGATAAGCTTCCAACAGTCACGAGTGGTTATTTCGGCAAAAGAACATTATCGCCCCTAATCAGAGTGTCGGGCAAAGACTGAATATCGCTAAAATTATTCTGAAAATGCCTTTTAAAAGATTTAGCCATAAATTTTGGTAGATTTAGTGTGGGATGCACCCTCTGCACTCGGGGGTATCCGTATTCTATAATGTATATGGCAACGGACAGTAGATTAAAGACTACATAGGCGAAATATCATTTTACAATGAAAGAAAGATATAGAGAGCACATGCAGCCGATTTTTTTTGTTGTTGTTTTTGGAGTCAAATGCACCTAAGACACAGCCATACTTATTTCCCAAATGAAGACGCTGAGGCCGGGGTGGGGGCAGAAGACGCTGAGGCTCAGAGAAGCCAGGCAGGTGGGCTCAGGGCGCGCAGCTAAGGAGTGGCAAGAGCCAAAATTCACATCCAGGTGCATCGGACTCCAAAATCCGTTTTTGACCTTGTGTGCTATAGTATCCGGATTTATGTGAGCTGGAATAAACAAAAATCCCCGAAGCCTGCGTGTTTGAAAACTACGACTTTCAGAATTTTCTGTTAGAAACAGCTTCATGGACTGGGCCTGCTGCCTGCTTCACCGACTCTTGGCTTTGTGGGGCCTCTGCCCCACCTAGCGCGGAGACCCAGGACCCTGGGCGGGGGTGCCAGGCACCCACTCTTGCCTGTCGCCAACGGAGGCAGCATAGGATGGAGGCCTGTACTGTTGGGCAAGCCAGGCAGAGGGTTTTTTTTTGGCCACTGATAAATGATGATAATTGTTAGGAGATTAATTTAAGAGTCTCAGATGAAAGATACTACCAAAGCGCCAGGTACAGCGAGGGATGGAGGGCGGGCGGGAGCCTGGCACTCTCCCCACGGCTCCAGGGCTGACTCGGTCCTGACCTTGGGCGAGTCATTTGACTTTTCTCATCTGTAAAATCAGCCTAATGATGGCTTCTCTTCCAAACCACTTTGATTCTCAGATGAAAGCGTCCATAAAAGTGCACAGGATTGCTATTAATTGGGCCATTATTATTTTTATTATTTAGCAGATGAAGTCCACTAAACTTTAATTATGTTTTGACTTCCCCCGACCGGTAGGATGAGCCGCTGACTATCAGACGACAGGCCTCTCTGATGTCACCTTCCAGAAGGAGGCCGGCAGACGGGGCGCTCCAGGCAGCAGGGCGGTTGCCTGGGCAGGGGCAGTGGGTGCCAGGCACAGCGGGCCTCTTCTGCTTCTGCCCTTCAATATAAACGCAGCTGACCCATCGTGGGCAACGCGTTCCAGGAGCAGAAAAAAACCAGAGCCGGAAGTGCCTGGCTTCCGGGCCTCAGCTGTGTGATTTTTATGGGCGCCTCGTGGAAACCCTTGGGCCATCGGCTTCTGCAGTGAGAATAGGACCCAGCGTCATCCCACCCACCTCCGGGCCCCGCTCCGAGGAGGCAGCGCAGTACAGGCATCAGTGCCCGCATTAGGTCATGCGTGACCATCGTCCTTTCTCTAAAGCATCAGCCTGCTGCCCTGGGACAAGAAATTAGTGTAGGAAGGAGATCCTGGAGCTCAGATCCCATCCCCCCACCCCCAGTGCTGCAGGAAGACGCGGCCAGCACTGTCTACCTTCCAAGCCGGTGACAATGAGATCATTTGGCCAAATCCTTAAGCCAGTGCCTGGTGCAAAGCACAAGCTGAGCCACTGACAGGTATGGTTATCGGAGAGTAAGCACTTGCCAAGTAACAAAAATGAGCTTTGCCCTTACGTTAAAGGGCAATGCACCTCTTTTCTGGATTTACAAAGCATACGTTGCATAAAAACATAAAAATCACTTTCCTTTTTTTTCTGACACAGAAACAAAAATTACAGAAGTGATGCTTCTCAACAACCTGTGAGAAGATGGCTGTGAGCACGAAGGGGACCCCAAAATCGCCCACAGCCCCGTCGCCCAGGCCCTCACTGGGAAGTCGTCGGTGGCTGTGTCTAAGTCTTAGAGACCTTAAAGTCACAAGGGAACATTTAGTGGCAAAGGGCCCTGGATTCAAAGCTGAGTCTAAGACTCCCTGTGCCACTAACATCGGTACCATGTTTTCCGCTCCCATGCCATGTTTTCTCCTTTAGACAGTGAAGGTATGTGCCTGGATCAGTTTCCGGAAATTGTGGAACGTGGACACACTTTAATTTTCTAATCACTAATTATTTATTAGAAATACATAAACTGAGAGTTCCCATTGTGGCGGAGAGGAAATGAATCCGACTAGGAACCATGAGGTTGCGGGTTCGATCCCTGGCCTTGCTCAGTGGGTTAAGGATCTGGTGTTGCAATGAGCTGTGGTGTAGGTTGCAGACGCGGCTCAGATCCCACGTTGCTGTGGCTGTGGTGAAGGCCGGCAGCTGTAGCTCCGATTAGACCCCTAGCCTGGGAACCTCCATATGCCGCGGGTGCAGCCTTAAAAAGCAAAAAAATAAAAATAAAAAAATAAATTAAAAAATGGAAGAAAGAAATACATAAACTGGAACAGATGCACATCAAAGAAAAATCTACATCCAGCAAAAAAAATCCACAATTTCATGAGTAAATATTGAATTATATTACAATGCATGTAATATAATTGTATATTATACCACGCCTTCATTGAATTCTATGTAACAAATGTATATTTCAGTACATTTCAACATTCATATAAGTTAAAAAAAAAAATGAATGGATTTCAAGCAAACTGCCACAGCAATGCAGGTGGCATTTAGATCTGAGAGGCCTTCTCAGGATGCAGCAGAGCCTGAGAGCTGGAAAATCCTGGTCTGGACCATCTCTAGATTAGTTCCTGCTCTAAGGATCTCTGAAGGGAACAGTAGAGTCAGTCACCTGACCTCTTGCAGGCCTGTCCACCCACCTCTGATGATGTTCAAAACAACCCCAAGTTTTTCACTGAATGGTCCCTGTTATACTCAAATTTCTCTCTGCACCGAAGATGAAATGTGCCACCTTGTGGCAGATCCATTCTTGGGGCAAGAAGTAATGAGCACGGTCCAGGAAGACTTTTTTTCAAACCCTTTCAGATCCTGCAAGCATTTATTGAGAACTTGCTGTGTTCAAGTCAACATACCAAGTCCTCGCTCAAGATCTGTCTCTCTCTTTTTTTTTGCTTTTTATGGCTGAACCTGGAAGTTCCCAGGCTAGGGGTTGAATCAGAGCTGCAGCTGCAGGGCTACACCATAGACACGGCAGATCCCAGCCGCATCTGTGGCAGATCCCACACCACCAGATCCCATACCACCAGATCCCAGCCGCATCTGCGACCTATGCTGCAGCTTGTGGGAACGCTGGATCTTTAACCCACTGAGGAAGGCCAGGGATCAAACCTGCGTCCTCATGGACACTGTGTCATGTCCTTAACTCACTGAGCCACAATGGGAACTCCAGTATCTGTCTCTTTAGTCCCGCGGCCACCCCCTGAAAATTCACCTGCACCTTTGTCACTAGTGGGTCTCTGGCTAGTCGGTTAGCTACTGGGACCCATTTTACCTTCAGCAAGATGGAGATAATGAGATCTGCCCTGTGCGCCTCACTGGATTAGCCAGGATGGAAAGAGATTGTACAAGAGAAGTCTCTTGGGAAATGCAAAGTTCTGTCCAGAGGGGGAAAAAAAGAGAGAACATTAGAAAACTCCTTTTCTCCTTTTCTCTCCCTTCCCTTTCTTTAATAAAGTTCACTCTGTACCATTAGATTATCTATGAAGACCTACAGCATCATTTAAGTTGCCAGAGGTCTTGCTTCTCCAGCCCTTCTCCAATTCAGCCACTGGCTCCTTCTATGACCGATCAGCAGGTGTTTAAGTTGTAAGCCCTGAACCTGAAGGCCATTCTGTCACTTATGAGCAGGGTCTCCCATGGGCCTCTCCTCCTAATGATAAACTGGAGGATAACAGGATTCGTTGCCCGTCGGTCTGTTGGGAAGATACAAGGCGCTGAAATGTATCAAGCGGTGGGCACAGTGCTTGGCTCATCGCAGGTGACAAATGTGTGCCATCATTATTATCATCTACTCAATGAGATCTGATTATTAGTATTCCCACTCAGGAGATGAAGAAACTGAGGCTCAGAGAGGTGAAGCTGCTTGTTCAAGATGATGGAAGCAGTGGGGCGGGGATTTGAACCCTCTTCTGATTCAGGTCATGTCCGTTTGCAGGGTGTCAAGAGGTTTCTCCACAGGAAAAGAGGACATGTTCGAGCGCGCATGCGTGTGTGTGTGTGTGTGTGTGCGTGTCTGAGAGAGAGAGAGGGAGCTGATCTTGATCTGGATCACATAAAATTCTCTTTCTTTTGTATGGTGCTTCCTGATTTCAATAGTTTTTTCATTTGCTATCTCATCAAACATGGCTGCGGTAGTCACCGCCAAGCTTGGATTCATACTTGAGGCTTCTGTCTCTAGAGGCTCAATTCTGCCCCAAATGTCCTTCAGTTTCACAATTTGCCGACTGAAAATTATGATGTGTCACTCAACCCATCACTTATGCATCATCCAACAGCAGATATGACAGAATATCTGAAATTAGTCTGTCCCAGAAAACCTGTTTTATTTGATTTCTGCACAGAAATATTTCATCTGCTTGAAAATCATGCCCACCCCTCCTTCCAGCCCCCCGGTGAGTTCTGAGCCGAACTTCTCTGCTGGCCTTTGATCCCCACTGCCTTGGGAGTGTCATGAGTGACTGGTGCCCAGGTCACCTTCTGCTGGGCACAGCAGAAAGCTGGATGGGAAAGGACAGGGAGTGACACCTGTGTAACTTGGCGCCTTCGAGGAGACGTGGGTTTGACTCCTGCATCGCGCTGCAGATTAGCTGCCCTCAGTTTTTCTCAGCTGAAGTTTCTTTATCCATGAAATCATCTTTATCTTGGAGGGTTTTGGTGAAGATGAAGCGAGATAATCCATGTTAAACCATTTAACTCACTTAGCTGACATTAAGTGCTCGGTTACCCCCTGAGCTCCCCTCAAGTGGAGAGGGCGTGCTCCTTTGTTGACACCCAGCCTGAAATCCAGCGCAGTCGAGTCTGTGGCTATTTCCTGGGCGCTTGGAATTTTCCTGACCAGTAGTAGTAATTCTTTTTATTTCCATTCCTCCAGGAAAGCTGTTGAACCACCAGTAGCTCAAAGTGAGCAAAAAGACACTTCCACCTTTGGGTCAGTTGGGCGTGGTTGCCGGACCTGGTTGCCCTGGAGCCTGGAACCCTTGGTGGAAGAAGCCTTTGGGGGACTGAGCTGGTGCCACAGCGCCCTCTGGTGTCCAAGTGGCTTCTGCCGGGCCGTGTGAGGGGCTGCAGGAAGGCAGCAAGCAGGGGTTTGAGAACACCTGCGCAGCGCTTTTTTCCTCGCAGAGGAGGAAGGGGCAGACAGTGCAGGAGTTCGCGTCCCTGCTTCACATGGAGCGGTGCTGGGCTGGGAAGGTGGGGTTACGGGATCAGGCTGACCTTCTGTGAACCTGTAACTCAGCAACCACAACCCAGATGGTGAATCCTGACTTTCTCTCCAGGAGGGTCCAGCGGACTTCTTCCCCTTCCACCCCACCACTGCCCCCTGCCGTTTCTTTTAGCTCTTTCTTTGCTCCACATCCCAGAAAAGGCTGAATCTCAGGGTCTCAGCTCTGCCCTACGCTTGCCAAGGACTGAGAAAGAAGGGAGGCTGGGTCCAGAGAAGGGTCCCTCTGAGACAAGAGAAGGGGGACTGGTGTATATTTCCAGGTTGCTCCACACGCATTCCTGCTCTTTGTTCTCTTGGCTCTCAAGTTCACCCTCCATCAGACTGGGCGGCTCCAACTCTCTGACTCTGAGCTGACCCCAGTCATCGGGGCTCTGCTTTTACTCCAAGGGCCAAAGTCCAGCAACCATCCTTGGTCATTGGTTGGACTCCCATTCCTGAGTTTGCTCGTCGGGTCTCGTTGCAGATCTCTGGAATGAGGGAGCGTGACGGGACCACCCAGCCTTACCAGGACAGCATGAGGATCTAGGGGTGAGAAGAAAATGAGATGGAACCTTTAGCCTCAGCCACACTGTGCCCCAGCAGATTTCACCATTAAGATCATGGATGGTTAACACTTAGAATATTTTATGAAGTGCTCTGATGATTTACCTGCTATTTCCTTGGGTTTACTGTACAAGAAAAGAACCCTGAATCTGAACAGTATTGCTAGAGTATTATTCATCTTTTCAGGCAACAGTTCTCCAACTGTAGCCTCCTGACTAACAGCATTAGCATCAACTGGGAGTTTTCTAGGACTTTGTAGAAATGCAAATTATTGCCCCCTGCCCACCTTACCCCCCAATGAATGAAGAACTCTGGGGATGGAGCCCAGCAACTTATATGTCATTAAGTCTCCCACTTTGGCCCAATGAATCTGGAGTCTGAGGACTGTTATTTTAAGGGAAAACGGAGAGAGGACCCATAATGGGCCATGTCTCTTGCTTGACACTTCCTTGTAAATATGCTCTTTATGTTTGTCTGGTCATTTAGGGTGGTTTGTTTGGAATAGTCTGAAATGATGCCGAGCCTGGATGTAGAAGGTTTATCGAATAGCTTGTGAAGTGTTCTTGGGATTTTCCTGAACTTTTGACACACATTATATTTCAACATAAAGACATGTTAGCAAGTAAAAAAATAAAGGATGCTCTTGGAGTTCTTTTTTATTCGGAATGAATTCCCAGAACTTGTGACACACATAATATTTCAACATACAGCCATGTTAGCAAGTAAAAAATAAAGGATGCTCTTGGAGTTGCTGCCGTTTTGAATTATGTGCACTTGCTTCTGCCCATTTGGGGACCACGGTAGAATATCAACAGTCATACCTCTAGAAAGGGAGCTGACTGAGGCAGCCCTTTGCTGGAAACATCAATGGTTCCTCTCTGCTGGGAGAAGAGGTCCACCTACTTTCGTCTGGCTTTCAAGGTTTTCACCAATTGGCCCTTGACCTGCCAGCTTAGCCCTGAGTCCCGCATTCTCCCTCCCAGTTTCCTCTAAGTTCAGCCAAACCATCCACTTTTCCCCAAACGCTCTGCCTCAGTTCCACGCCTTTACTCTTCTGTCCCTCAATTCATGGTCTGCCCACCGCTTCCAACATGGAGAGCTCTTCTGCATGTACCAAGGGCCAGCTCGGAAGCCACTTTCTCTATGAGAGCTACCAAATTCCCCCAGGCACCAAACTCCCATATGCTGACATTTCAGCAAGTTTCCGTGTTGGAATATAACTCTTTATCTGTATCTCTGTCACTCCCATGTTTTTGCTCTTCAAAAGTGGGGACTTCTTTTATTTACTATGATCAGTGACTGGAAAATAATAAAGGCTCAGTAAAATGTTGTGAATGAAGGAGTGAATGAGCCAAAAGGAAGGAGGTGACTCAGAAAGTGTTTGATGGCAGAGGTGACCAATGGAGCAGGTTACCTGCCACCATCACCACCAGGACCAGCCCTGAACTGGTGGTACATGAGAGGTTCCAGCTGGAGAGGGGCCCTCCAAACTCTGCTCATGTCACCACTCCCATCCTGATATAACCCTCAAAGAGGGGTGTCCCATACTTCCTCACTTTAAGAATCACTCGTGAGTGAAGGGAGATATTACTGATGGGGACCCATTGTCCTATGAATGGTATGAAGGCAGAAAAAAATGTTGGAGACCATTGTTTTCAAGTTTTTCTTTAGAAGAGAAAGACATAAGAATGTAAAATGGTATTGACATACCTAAGAGTCACCAGACACTCACTCATAAAGAAATTCTGATATGAGCCGATAGGTTTCTCCTGTTAACTCTCCTGGGTTCTTTTCTTCACTTGTCATGATACATACTCGGCATCATGATCATTAAAGGATCTCTACTCCAAGAACATGGAATTAGTCAAAATATGACACATTAATCTAATGAAAATAAAACTTTTGTCTATAGGGAGTTGCAACTCTTTGGGGTTTGTTGAATTTTCCTTTTTTTTTTTTTAAAAAGGCAAGATGTATAATGTCTCTTTTTCATTTTCGTCTTGCTTATATGGGTAGTCAATGCCATACCTTAATTTATGGAACTGATTCACTTTAGTAGTTAGGATTTCCATAAAATGAAACGCTTATCAGTTTGCATCAGTAAAACCCAGAACAGAAGCCTTCATGGAGCTGTAAAAGTTCAAGTGCCAGCTACTTCTTCTATTTTCCGGGACTAAATGAAAATCCAAAGAGGATTCAGAGACAATTTGAATCAGTGAAGCATAAATAGGCGCCTTTTATTACACACTCCCTTTGTGCCAAGAACTTTCAAATCGTGATCTCATTTAATCCTCACAGCCACCCTGTGAGTAGGTGTTTTAAATCCTCACTTTATAGACAGAAGGGGAAACTGCAGCTCAGAGAGGTTAAGTAACTTCCCTGAGGTCACACAGCTACTGTTTCAGATCTGGAGTTCTTTGCAGAGCTATTTGATCCCAAAGCCATATTTCCTAATTATTATGAAGCTGGCCAGGTACGGCCTGCAGTAACCAAAGCCATAAGTACTATTTAAAGGCACAGCTGGGCTCCAGCTCCAGCCACTCATCGCCGCAACTTCAAATTCCTCTAGAGAAACTGGGAAGCCTGGTTTTTATGGAAAGATACTAAAATGTTGGTAATTACTTAAAAACAATTTACAACTTCATGGAGGCATATATGAGACATCTGGGATCCCCATGGGATTGGCTGAGGTCTTTTTTCCGACTCTCTGTTCAACTTCTCTCTCTGGAGTCTTCCTTCCCTCCCCGACGGTGTTGATTTTGAGAGCACTTCCCAATGAACTTCTGAAATTGATTATCTTTGAGTCTGTTTCTCTGGAACCTAACCTGTTTGCACAAAGGAAGCCAGGGAGTGGGGGGCGGGGAGTCAGAATGGCTGAGCATTTTACTCCAAAGAGATTGAAACAGATGAAGATATAAATTATTGAATCAGACTGAGTTTTCCGGATTAGAGTAAATCCACTGCCTGTGTCTTTCTCTTCTTGTGCCCACCGGTATTCAGCAACGTGGAGGCGCGGGAGGAAGATGCAGTCAGTCATTCAGACACACACCCAGGCGTATGTAAATTAGCAATTCCGCTGTGGGCAGCGGTGTGTTGGTCAGTGTTTGACAGTGGACCATCTGCAGAGGAAAAAATAGCCCTGATTTACAGCATGCCCAATTTCTGTGGTGCAAATACCCTCGCCGTGATTTCAAGCAAGCTCTGTGATGTCACTGAATGCCGGCAAGGAAGAGGTCTGCACAGCCCGCTCTTGTGACTGGGTGTGAGCCGGCTCCAGCGCCCACCGGCTGTGGGTCTCTCACGTATTGGCGGCAGTCTGAGCACTTCGGTGTGTAACCTATGTCAGTCCAACGCGGCTGCATGGACACGTCACAGAGATTCTGCAGAATAAATGCCCGCCCCGGGGGCAGAGTTGGACAAGGCCATTGGCTTTCCTCTCCTTTTATCCTGGGCCCAACATTCCAGAGACAGTCATGTGCATGGTTCCAAGTCCTCTGGGCCTCCATCTGTTCCTTTGTCGCCTTTACTCATAACCCGATCGGGGTTTTGTAAGCCCGAATGCCTACGGGCACAGATGAAACACTTTAGCATCTCTAAATGATGTTATCTCCCTCCAAGGAGCATGGCTAGTGCTTCCAGAAGGCAGTCAGAGTACAGACTAGGAGCAAATCACCTCTTTCCTTTCAGGGAGTGAGCTTTTGTGAGGCTGGGTTTCACGCTTCATGTTTGCCCTAATTCTGGGGATCTCACCCTTTCAGCATCCCAACGGAAGATCCTTAGTATTCTCCAAGTCCTGCTCCTTAATGGGTCCTAAATTCTATTTTAATTTCAAGCCCCTCTCCCATCCGTGAGACTCCTAGAAGCTCCACTTAGTCCCCCCTTGCAGAGAAGGGCACCACCAAATATCGAATTCCCTTATGTGTATTTTTTTTAGCCCCTCAAGTCCTGGTTGCCTCAACAGCCCTGAACAGCACCTTCTGGTTGTCTGGCCTCTGCGTGTCCCACAAGCTCTGCTCAGCCCCTCTGCCTCCTGGTTACTGCTGTGCGCAGCGCTGCACTGCTTAGGGACCCGCGCGTGCCTTGACCACGTCAGCTTCATTCTGAAGCATTTTCTTTCCAGAAAATGGAACCATAGCTCTCAAATCCTGGCATCCTTAGCCAGTCTTCAATGTTATCCCACAGAGATTTTGAGTCCAGCTTTTCTAGTCGTTCATTGTGGGAGGGTTGGTCTGAATCAAGCCAGCCCATCAAGGCTGGAAGTGAACGGTGTAACCCCCCAATTTTGTGTTGGCAACGGATCTAATTTTTGAAATATATTGTGTGATCCAACACTTAAGAGCCAAACAAAACATATCTTTGGGCCAGTTTGGGCCCACAGGCTGCCAATTTGTGACCTCTGGTGTTTTGGAATGCAAGTGAGTGAAAGCTATGCTCTAAGAGGAAAACTCAGCTCTGATTTGCGTGTGTAAGTGGAATTCAGGGGAACTCAGCAGATTGGGCTCTCTTTGGTCAGTTACCAGAGCACAGACACCCGAATCCAGCTTTTTCTCTCACCCCACCCCCGCCCCCCGGCAATGGTTTCCCATTCTTGGCTTCCCCAAAGGGGAAGGTGTTTGAGAGGTCTATGGAGTAAACAGCTGCGGGTTCGCATCCCGACTCTGCCACATATTTGCTCTGTGCCTTTGCCTAAGTCACTTAACCTGTTTTGTAAGTTATTAATACTCTTCTCCTAGGATTCAAAGTGCGGGGATTAGATGAGATGAGGATGTGACTGTGCCGGGTAAGTGGTACAGATTCAAGATGTGTCATTTTAAAGCCAGGTCCCACCTCCCACAAATCCTCTTCTCTCTGGCCTCTCTTTCTCTCGTCCCTGTTCAGACCTGCAGATCCTTTGATCTGCTGTGTTTTCAACCCTGGAGTCCTTCAGTCTTTCCAAAAGGAGACAGAGCGGCAGCACTCGTCTGCTGCTTCTGCTTGTTCACTGTAATGCATCCACCACGGGGGCCAGCCAGCTCCAGCCCACAGGCCATCAGAGCGGCACGCCTCCACGCTGGGCCGGTGAGATTTATTTCTGGGACAACTCTGGGCTCATGAGGAGGGAAGGTTTAAGAATTAATTCCCCACAAAACTTAAAAAAGTGAAGAAGAGAAGACGAAAGAGTCATCCACTGTCAGTCTAGACTCATCAATTGCTTAACTTTCCCCAGCTTTGCAAAAAAGAGAATACGCCACTAATTGATGAAGTATTCTAGATGTCACAAGTGCAAGAAAATACGGGGTGTCAGGCTGCTTCCAGTGACACGATGCTGGCCATATATTTTGTTGTTGCCGTCGTCGTTGTTTTAAACCAACACAAAAACACTGTGCAGAGGATGATCAAGTGTTGAGAAATGCCTTCTCCTCATTTCTTCTGGGCTTCAGCAGTCTCTGAAAGCAAAGATCTGCAGAATATTCTAGAAACACCTTCCATCGGACTCCAGCCGCTAAACGATTTTGGACAAGACCCTGCATATGAATTCTCCACATGCCTCAGAATATGTAGGCCCTTACAAAGAAAGGGTGAGCAGAGGAGGGGAGATGAAGCAGCACATTTTAGACCAAAAACTTGCAGGGTTCAAGGACCTTAGACGATCCCTGAGGGCTTCCCTTGACCCGTGTAGCTATAATCTGAAGTTCGAGATTTTAATTCAGAATGGCGCTCAAAGGCAAGAACACAAGGGGAAAATAATAGATTCTTTTGAAAGCCTGTCTGTTAATTTTTTATTAACTCTGGAGGAGAGGTTGTTAAGTCGGTTGAAAGTGAAACGACTCTTGGCAAACTATTGTTAAAAACTCACAAAAGCTCTGGGAGGTCAGTGTCCCTTATCTGGTGGCCGTAATGCCAGCATTCAGACCTGATTCTTTCTGTTGCCCCCACCCCCAGTCCCTGCCCGGCTAGAAGAAACCCTCCTTCAAAAAGGCACTTCTTGGGAATGTGTCTAGGTCCAAAAGCTCACACTAGCTATGTGTGCAAATTCTCTTTGAGCTTTCATCAGCGGCGGTGGGGGGGCAGGAATTATATAATAATATCACATGATTTTGCAAGAAGTTCACCAGGGCTGTTTCAGAGGCTGTCAGCCAAGACACTGTTCAGACAAGGAGGCGTCAGAGCTGCCACTACAAAGTGGATGTTAATTACCTAAAACAATGTGTGTAACAGGCAAAGAAAAAAAACAGGACCTGCTCTCTCAGCCCAAACCACTCATCTACTGCAGCGCCAACTGCACAGTTATTCAGCCCGGAGGAGTTGTAATTAGCTGGTTTGCAAATTAATAAGCCCTTAAAGAAAAAAAAAAAAAAAAACCGGGGGGGGGGGACAGAAAAAAACTACAAGGGGAAAAGAATGGTGGGAAACTTTATATCTCTGATTCTCCAGCAATATACTTAGCCTACAATTACCTCATTAAGTGTCCAAAATTCACTTAATATATGCTGTGTGCATTCTGCCCAATAGGGGCAGGTGGGTATAGCCCAGACCCAGGGGGGCGGGCAGTCAGAGGTCTGGGGGAAGAGTCTTCCAGGCTCTTTTTATCTCAAAACCCAGATTGCTTGTCTGGTTTGAGTTTGCCAATGCTAATAACCGTGCTTGATTATGCCAGAAAGATGAAAACGCGTCCAGGTGAACCAAACGCTCTGTCATGCTGGTTCTTACAAAGCCAGGGACCAGGCATGACTCAGTCCCCGTAACAATGGATAATTCGAAACCCAGGACACTGTAATTAGCTCTGTAATCCTATTGGCCTTTAATAACAAAATGGACTTAATGAATGGTTAGTCGGTTTTGTTTGGTTGGAGGATACATTCTCTCCCAATAAAGAAAAAAAGATGGTTTTGTTTTTTTGTTCTTTCTGTTTTTCCTGTTGGCAAAGGAAGTTTCAAGATGAAAGGAGACTTAGCTAGCTAGAGGCCTGGTGCTGGCACACGCTTAACCCATCAGTGGAGTCACTCCGGATCCTCTCAATTCCAACTTGAGGGCTTCCACACACAGGGTACTGCCATGCCTACCGTCATCATAAATAGATTGTAATGGCCATTAATTCAGTATTCCCTCTGTTTTAGCCATCCGAATTATTTTCATCTCCACTTCAACTTTGCAAAGGGAGTATTATGAATCTTAGAGATATTTGAAGCTCACATGGGTTTTGAAGTTTGCTCAGCATCACAAGTGACAGAGGATTTGAGTCTAGGCACCCTGTCCTCAGGGTACGTTGCCCCCATGTTCCCTAACCACAGGAATCTCTTGTAACGATTAAGGTTAGTCTTACACAAGGGCCAAGGAGTCATGATCAAATTCTCTGAGCTTATTTTGCTTTCATCAGCCTGAAGAGTGCAGTTATGGTTGCCCTACCTACAGAGGCTCCAGTTCTTCCAAAGAATAGGGCCCCCACTTACTGGCTGACTTCTGACAATTCGCCAATAGCACTTCATTCACATAGCTTATAACTTTCAATCTGTATAAATTGAAAATCCCGGTGAATGGATCGAGTGTAACAGAAGAGTCACTAGTAAGAACGGAAGATGGGGGAGTTCTTATTGTGGCTCAGCAGATTAAGAACCCAACCAGTATCCATGAGGATGTGGGTTTGGTCCCTTGCCTTGCTCAGTGGGCTAATGATCTGGTGTTGCTGCGGCTGTGGTGTAGGCCGGCAGCTGCAGCTCTGGTTCAATGACTGGCCTGGGAATTTCCATACGATGGGAAGGGGCAAAGCAGACCATGGAAAGGAAAGGGCAGGAAGTGCAAGACGGAGGTGCTTCAGACTGGTGTTGTCCACTTGATAATTTCACAGAGGGTCAGCCTGGTGCAGCAAAGGGACTGCCAGGTGAGAAGCCTGGGCTAGGTGGGTTGGGAGGAGAGCGGATGGGTGGGTGCAGGGGCTCTTTCATTGTAAGTTCCATGAGGGCAGGTCTCAGTTTATTTTTCTCAATGTTCTAAAAGAGTACATGACCTTGAGTTGGGTCCTATGACCTTTCTGGAATCATTCTTGGACCTATCAGCCTCATCCCCAACAACCGGAGTGAAATCAGCTTTCCCCGATTTACAAGGCTTCAGGAGAGTGCCTGGATACTTGGACATAATTGGGGTTCTAGGAAGAAAAGAATGGGAACTGGATGCTGGGTAGACATCCTTTTTTTTTTTTAAAGATTCTAGTTTTAGTTTTTAGTGGTTCGATTATGCTTATCTAGGTTTTTTTGTTTGTTTTTTAGGGTTTTGTTACTGTTTAGCTTTACCTTTCACATTTAGGTCTCTATCTATTTATTTTTTGGTCTTTTTGTCTTTTTAGGGCCCCACCCATGGTATATGGAGGTTCCCAGGCTAGGGGTCCAATCGGAGCTGTAGCCACCGGCCTACACCACAGCCACAGCAACGTGGGATCCAAGCCACGTCTGTGACCTACATCACATCTCACGGCAATGCCAGATCCTTAACCCACTGAGCGAGGCCAGGGATTGAACCCTCGTCCTCATGGAAGCTCGTCAGGTTCGCTAACCACTGAGCCACAATGGGAATTCCAGGGGAAACATCCTTAAACAGGCAACACATTTGTCATGTCTACCACAGGGTAGGGACTCAATGACTGCTTAAAGTAGCGAAGAAACAGTCAGTAAAACCTTAGCACTCAATGTAGACAAAATTCTGACATAATTTGGAGGAAGTTTTGTTTCTGTTTCAGGTAAGGCCAGAGTGGTGCTGGTTAAGAGTGTGTGTTTTCAAGTCAACCACCAATTAACTGACTAACTGGTGAGGTAGGTAGTCGATTCAATCATTTGATAAGGACACTCGACTTGAACTTTCTTAGGTTCCGGCCCCATCCTATAACAGTGGGTTGGACCTCTGGGTTAAAAGACAGAGATCCAAGAGATCAAATGGTGTGCCCAAGGCCATATCACCCTAGTGAATTTATTGTCAGCGTTGCAATTTCTTCAACCTTTTATTGTGAGCCGCACGGGAAGTCTGCTTCAATCTTGTATTATGGGGAATAGTTTAAAAATTTTTTTAAAGATAATTATAGGCACACTTAGAGTACTACTTTTTTAAAACTGTTATGGGATGAAAAAATGTATGTACATTAACAGCTGGCATCAGAATCCCTCTCAAGAAATAACATACTTTTCCTAAGAATAAATATATTTAATTCAAAGTAAAAGACAAGGCACACACACACATATAAATACACACACATGAACACGCACACAAATATTAACTGCTTTTCATTAGACATAAGCAGGAATTTGGGAGTAGAGAGGTGGGGAGACAAGAAGGGATAGTCAGAAACGAAGGTAGAATTTTTGAAAACAGAGATATAAAGTAATTATCTTCAAGATTCAGTAGGTGCTGAAATGAAATCACCCTATCCACAAAGATTTCATTAAAATCTTTTATATACAACAGAGGTTTTGTGTGTATAGAAGGAGAGACATTTTAAGACCTAGGGTAAAAGGTTTTAGAACAAGGGTAGCAAAGAAAGTATATACTGTTTTAGCTACACACTGATCAATGGTGTCAAAATATTGTTCTTAATTATATCTTTAGGTTTTTGGTTCTACAAGATAAAAGGAGTTCCTGCTTTGCTTGAGAAAGGAATTGCCCCAGGAGCATCCTGAAGGATCAGAAGAAGGAGGTGATATGGGACCATAGCTGGCAAACGGGGACTGGGTTAAGAGCAACTTAAACAGGTGGAGAAATTCAAGAGGGAGCAAGGAGAGGAAACCACCCCTCACCTAAAACTGGCTCACCACACACCACACTGTTTTGAGAGTATAAGCTAAACATGATATGTGACTGCAGAAGGATTTAAAATATCTGTCTGTGTATATGTGTGTGTGTGTGTGTGTGTATGTATATTTTTTTTTGCATTTTTTAGGGCCACACTGGCAGCATATAGAGGTTCCCAGGCTAGGGGTGCAATCAGAGCTACAGCTGCCGGCCTACACCACAGCTACAGCAATGCAGGATCTGAGCCGCGTCTGTGACCTACACCACAGCTCACTGCAATGCTGGATCCTTAACTCAATGAGTGAGGGCAGAGATCCAACCCGCAACCTCATGGTTCCTAGTCGGATTCATTTCCACTGTGCCATGATGGTAGCTTCAAAGTGTCTGCATATTAAATATATCAACAAATATATCAATTTTTTTAAGCCAAGAATTTGGAAAAGTATTTGTAACACAGATGGCAGGGAGATAATATGTTTAATATAGAAAAATCTTTTCATGGAGTTCCCATCGTGGCTGGCTCACGTAGCGATACCGACTGGCATCCACAGGGACGTGAGTTCAATCTCTGGCCTTGCTCAGTGGGTTGAGGATCTGGCATTGCCCTGAGCTGCGGTGTAGGTCCCAGAAGCCCTCGGATCTGGTGTTACTGTGGCCATGGTGTAGGCCGGCAGCTGAGGCACCGATTTGACCCCTAGCCTGGGAGCCTCCGTATGCTGCAGGTGCGGCCCTAAAAAGACCAAAGACAAAAAAAAAAAAAAAAAAAAGACGTGACTAGGAGCTCACCGACAAAGACATACTGATATATATTAATGTATTATCAGTGACGTTGGCCGTGATCCATGCGCATGGGTCAGAAAAAGAATTTTCCAGCATTAGTGAGGTGAAGAGAAAGAAGAGTTTATTGAAATAAGAGATGCTCCTAGTGCAGCAGGAGGCTATCCTGATGATCAGGGAGAGCTGACCCTGAGCTCATGGTCCTGTCTCTTTTTACAGCCCAGAGAGAAAGGAGAGGTCTTATGATACATCTGCTGACCTGCTGGTTGGTTGAGGAAAGAGGGGTCTTACGATCCACTTGCTGGTTGGCCGGGGGAGTAGCAAGCTCCTGTAGGGGTAGGGTGAGGAGTGGGCC
>PVHT020000009.1:17193642-17278420 GCA_004024745.2 Catagonus wagneri | reverse complement strand
AGGAGCTCTAGCTGCCAGCCTTCGCCACAGCCACAGCAACGCGGGATCCGAGCTGCGTCTGCAACCTACACCACAGCTCATGGCAACGCCGGATCCTTAACCCACTGAGCAAGGCCAGGGATCGAACCCGCAACCTCATCGTTCTTAGTTGGATTTGTTAACCACTGAGCCACGAAGGGAACTCCAGTGTCTGATAATTCTTGTCTTGGCCAGAGGCTTTGAGTTCTATCTCCCTGAAGAGTCCTTGAAGTCCCACATAACCCCCCAAAAATAGACTCAAAATACATTCAAGAAAAGTTAGAAAGTCAGGAAGAGATCAACGGAAACACTAGGGGAAAATAAAGCATGAATCAACCTTTCTTCTCTTTGAGGGTCCAGAAAGCGTTAAAAAGAAAATGAAAAAAAAAGGATAAAATGATTAACTGAATTTAATGGGTATGCATTAAACTCAGTACCTACAAAGACTATGCATTCTTCTCGAGTTTTGGGGGGAACAGTTACAGAAAATGACTACTGTAAATCATAAAGAAAAATCTTTTAAAAAAATTAGAAAATTTTTATAGAAATATCCTGTGACCACAACAATAAAGATTTGAAACAAAATAATTACCCTAAAATCACAATAAAAGTATGTCTGTTGGAAATGAAAAAACGTTAATCTAAAAACTCTTAAAAAATGGAGAAACTTTAAAGTGTAATTATGTACCATTTCTACAATAACAATGAAAAGCTATCAAATCTTAAGAGTTGTGGTTAAACTTTAACTCAAAGAAAAGCCAGAGACTTGACTTCTTGAATGAATGCAAATAAATGAGAACATCCTGCTGCCCCCCCAAAAAAACTTTAAAGGAAAACAATAAAGTAAGCTTTAAAAAAGAAGCCATTGCTAAAAACAAAATACAAATTAATCAATTAGATACAAAAGAGGCAAATACCCAGTAGGATTAGTAAATCTGAGAACAAATTCTTTGAAAGACCAAATAAAGAGACAAAGTTTTAGAAATTCTAATTCATTATTTTTAAAAAGGAATATGTGCATTTAAAATAATTAAAATAGTTTATTAACTGGGGGAACAGTAAATAGAGCGATGGGATGTAATAGAGGGTCCAGATACAGAACTAAGTGTAACAAAAATAAAGGATTTAAAAAACTAAGCATCTTTTTGTACGCCAATAAAATTAAAAAAAAAACTAAAAAGCATCTTAAATCAGCAAAGAAATAAAAGATACTGGAAAACAAAGCCATGGATTAAAAAATTTTTTTTTCCTACCTCATGCCATAAAATAAATTCCAAAATAGATGAAAGTTCTGAATTTACCAAATTTCCAAAATAGATGAAAGTTCTAAATTTACCAAATATATTCAGCCATGGATTAAAAAATTTTTTTTCCTACCTCATGCCATAAAATAAATTCCAAAATAGATGAAAGTTCTAAATTTACCAAATATAAATTTACCAAATATATTCAGATACTCATGAATTGAGAAGGGTTTTCTGGGCATGACCACCAAAGCAGAAAGTTAACAACTGACGAATTTGGCTATAGGCTTAAATATATTCAATTCTGTACTTTGTAAATAACGTCTCTCATGTCCAAGTACAGGGAGCGACAGTAAACAAAACCAACGATCACTGCCTTCTATCGGGGCAATAGATAATAAGCAATAATAAATTAATACGTAAGTTAACGCCACAGTTTTTTAGTAAGTGTTAAATGGTAGAGTTTGTAGAAGGTTGAAAAAATAAATACACATAAAGCGCTTTTTTTTCTCACTTTTTTTTAAGGGAGTTGGGATTGCGGAGGGGTGATTGCCATTGTCAATGATCTGGTCAGTAAAGGGTTCATTGAGTAGGTGTTAGCGGTGACTGTGCCAGAGAAGAATATTCTAGGCAGAAGGAGCAGCAAAGCCACTAAGGCAGGAACAGTCGGGAACATTCAGGGGTCAGCAAACGGGAGCCTGTGGCTGGAGATGAGCTAACTGAGGACAGAGCCCTGGGAGGTGAGCCCAGAGAGGTAGCAGGGCAGGCGAGGTCACGGCAAGGTCATTGGCTTTACTCCAAAAGAGATGGGAATCGTGGGTTTGAGCGGAGGGAGGATAGGCTCTTCTTTGTTTGAACTGGATCACTCTGCTGCTAGGCCGAAAAGGGACGGTAGGAGATCAAGAGTAGAGGCATGGAGAAGAGTTGGGAGGCCAGCTGCAGCCTCCAGGCAGCCAGGATGTCAGTTTGTATCAAGTGGGGCTGGTGAACAGAGCTGGAGTTCAGATAGAGTCTGAAGACGGGGCCAAGGGGATTTCAGGTGGGGTGGAATGGGGACTGATTGGGACACGTCAAGGATGCCTCTGGGATGTGTTTTCCTGCACAGCTGGAGCCCCTGGAAAACAGACAAGGCCGAGAGTGAAGCAGCCGTGAAGGGAGAAGATCAGGATCCCATTTCTGGAGCTGGAAGTGTGTCTCCGATATCAAGGAATCAAGAGGCAGCTAGACGGAGGAGTGGGAGGTTCAAGAGGAAGATCTGGGAGGGAGACAGCCTTGGGCGCAGGTTTGGCACATATTGCAGTCAGTTTGGGGTGCCAGAACAGAATCTCGTGGGCTGGGTGGCTTAAAGAACACACAATTATTTGTCCTGAGGGCCAGAAGTCTGAGATAAGGGTCTGGTGGGATTGGGCTTCTGGTTAGAGCTGTCTTCTTGGCTTGTTAGATGGCCGCCTTCTCACCTTGTCCTCACGTGGGAGAGACAGAAACAGAGACAGAGACAAGGAGAGATTTTCCTCTCCCTGTAAGGCTGCAGTCCTGCCCCACCCTTGGGTCCTCTTTCAGCCCTAATTATCTCCTTCAAGTCCCTCTCTCCAATTATGGTCCAGTGGGGGTGTTCAATTTTCAACACAAACATTTTGGGAAGACACGACTCAGTCCACAGAAGTATATCAACAAGATTGAAACCTGTGATACTGGAGTGAGAGTGGTTGAAGAGGAAAGAAACAGCCAAAGTGCCGTAAAAAGCTATGCAGAAAGCACATGGCATGTTGGGAAAGGTATCTGCCGCATGTAGGTGGACGAAGGATCATGTGCTTGCTCTATACAGGATGCTTTAGATGAGTAGCTGTTCCCAAAGAAAAGTGGACAGAGAACATGAATAAACCATTCTCACAAGGTCAAATAGCCATTAAACAGATTATTCGCTATTTCATCTCATTCACCGTTGGACACACGCCAGCTGAAAGGATCAAAATGATAAGAATGTATTTTCATCCATGGGACCGATCAAAATTAAAGAAGGATGATGATGGCCGTGTTGACAGTGTTTGGGGGAAAAGGCATTTCACACATTGTCAGTGAGAACACAAATGAGTCTAGCTTTACTGGACGCAAGCTGGGACTGAGATGCAAGGTTTTAAAATTAGGCCAATTGCAAGGCAAATTTACGGTGTCAAAGTCAATGGTTATCTTGTGGGAAAAGGTGTCAGTGACAGGGATGGGTCTGGGGACACCCAGGGTGCTGATAATTTTTCTTGAATATGGGGTTTTCACTTTTTGAAGATTCACTGAGAATTTATTTTGCTCGTGGTTTATACTGAAATATAAAATTTTAAAAATCATAATGCCTTCTATTGGGTAGAGAAATCTACAGGCAGCAGAAGCCGGGCTGATAAGCAGCAGCTGCCAGCTGTGCTCCAGACCCCAGCAGGCATATCTGCATCTCCTTCCCCAGTCTCTGGTGTCTCCAGCTAAACCTCCATATAAATTCAGAGCTGGGCTTTACTGGGGGAGGCTGTGAAACGTGAGCCCCATTTTTATGAGAAATGGGCTTAGCACTAGAAAACCAGTTCTATTGTGAAGACAACACAAGTTGCTGATAACAGAGTCACAGACAGGGAAAACGAACTTATGGTTACCAAAGGGGAAAGGTTGTGGGGGAATAAGTTAGGAATTTGGGAGTGACATTATACACTCTGGTATAATATAAAATGGGTAAACGTCAAGGACAGACTTATAGCACAGGGAACTATACTCAATATTTATGATAACCTATATGGGAAAAGAATCTGAAGACAGACTGGCAGATAGATATAACTGAATCCCTTTTTTTTTTTCCTTTTTTCCATTTTCTTTAGGGCCGGACCTGTGGCATATGGAGGTTCCCAGGCTAGGGGTCTAATCAGAGCTATGACTGCCAGCCTACACCACAGCCACAGCAACACGGGATCTGAGCCACATCTGCGACCTACACCACAGCTCCTGGCAACGCTGGATCCTTAACCCACTGAGCAAGGCCAGGGATCAAACCCTCAACCTTATTGTTCCTAGTTGGATTCGTTTCTGCTGCGCCACGATGGGAACTCCCATAACTGAATCACTTTGTTGTACACCTGAAACTAACACAACGTTGTAAATCAACTCTACTTTAATTTAATAAAAAAAAGAGAGAGAAAGAGAGTTTGCCTAACTGGCTTTTTCTGCTCCTTAGGGACCTGTGTTAAGTGTCACCTTCCTGGAGAATATTCCCTGACTGTCACCCTTACTTCTGTCCATTCTTTCTCGGAGCACCCTGTTTCTCCCACCACCTCGACCTTGGTGGAGCGATGATTCTCTTCTGTATTGGTTTCAATATTCCATGGGCATAAAGATGATTTTATCACCAGTGTTTCAAGAATCCCCTGGCACTTAGTAGGTGCTCAATAAATACTTACAGTATAAATTAATGGGCATTTTAGTCCCACGCCCCCTCATTCCCTTACTCTTAAAAGAAGCAAAAGAGAAATTCCATTAAAAAAAATTTTTTTTAAATGTGGTTATTCTACATGCCCTTGAAGATGGACTTTTGGACCTGGCTCCCAGGTAGGCAGATGGTGCCAGGGCAGAGAGCAGAGGCTGGAGGAACCCCGGTCAAGTCACAGATTTACTTCTGTGTGACCTCAGTTAGGTTTCCAAACCTCTCCTGGGTTTGGCTTCCTCAGACTGGGAATGGAGAATGATGCCGTCCACCTCACAGGCATAGGCTCATGGCATCTATCCTCTAAGCTGGGACGTCTTTGAGAGTGAAAGGGAGCTGGACTGATAACGCTTCTGGGACATACGAAGCGGGACCGTCCTGGGCCAGGGGACCCAGGATGTATACTTAGCTTACTCCAAAGCCTGCTAGGTGTTTGAAAAGAGCCGAGGAGTGCATCTCTATGTTTGCTGTACTTCGGTATCAAGATTCTGGAGCAGTGGTTCTCAACCTTGGCTGCCCCCCAGAATGACCCAGGAGCTTAAAAAAACAAAACACACACACAGACACTGATGTACTGGGTCTCAGGTGCAGCTGGACCTGAGGGTCTTTCAAACGCCCCAGGTGCTGGTGGTGAGGCAGGCAGGAATCCCGCCCCAGTGCAAGTGGCTCTGGGCCCCCTGCACTCCTTAGCCACCCCCCCACTTTTTACTATGGTGAGATACATATAAATTTACCACGTTAACCATATTAAACTTTACAGTTCAGTGGCACCGTGTACATTCATATTCCTCAGCAACCATCACCATCTCCAAAACTTTCTCATCTTCCCAAACTGAAACTGTGCCCATTAACACTGACTCCTCCTTTCCCCACCTTCCCCAGCCCCAGGTAGCCTCTATGCAACTTCCTGTCTCTACGAATTGGACTATTCTAGGCAACTTATGTAAGTAGAATCACCCAGTATTTGTCCTTTCATGTCTGGCTTATCTCAGCATGCCATCTTTGAGGTCCGCCCGTGTTGTAGAGTGGGTCAGAATTTCCTTCCTTTCTATGACTGTATAATATTCCACTGCATGTAGCACATTTTCTTTACCCATTCATCTGTCGATGGACACTCGGATTGTTTCTGCCTTTTGACTACTGTGAATAATGTTGCTATGAACATGGCTGTGCAAATAACTGTTCAAGTCCCTGCTTTTAAGTTTTTTGGGGAAATAATCAAAAGTGAAGTTGCTGGTCCTTTGTCTTTCTCTTTTTAATTACCATTCCCCATCCTCCCCTCACCCAAACATAGTTCTGTTTAACACAAGTCATTTTCTTCTAACCTGCATCATCCCCAGGCTACATAAGGACAGGGCTGAAGAAAACTTGCGGAAAATAAAGGACTAATATTCAAGTCAATGGCCTCTGAGCAGAGCAAAAATTGATTATAGATTTGCAGCATCCCCGAGCCTGGAATGAGGAGTGTTCGGTGCCTGCAGTGAAGGCTTTCGCTGATAAAGCACAGGTGCTGCAATGTCAAAGGGCTCAGGCTCATATTAGACTGATTCTGACATGAGATGATGGTTTCCTGTCTGAGCTCACAGCTGGGATGTCTCCAAGCCATTGTTCCCCTGGAGCCGAGTCCTCCTGATGCTGGGAGTTTGTGACAGCCCTGGGAGGAAGTGACTCTGACTTTGCCTTCTCCATGACATAAGCAATAAACTGAGGACGTGGCAAGGGGTTTCTCTTGGGACACTCTCTACCTCTTGATGATCCTTGGATCTCCAGGCTCTGGAGAGGCTTTCCTTCTCTGTTTATAGGATGGGGTATGTCCCTTCGGGAGCCTAGAGGGACACTAGTGGGTGTGACACGCATTGCATTCTTGGAGTTCACAGCTGATATTTGCTCCCGAGAGGGATATAGTTCCCTGAGCACAGAGATTGAGTTTATTACTACACTAGGCAACGGTGATCTTCAAATCTGGTAAAAATTAGGCAATGCTGACATTGGAAGCCATGATGAAACTGATGCCAAACTTTCTGTGACAGCACTGGTCATCCTTGAAATGCAAAAGGAACACTCCAGGAAGTGAAACAAGACCCGGGAGAGAACTGCCTCTAAACAACATTATTCGTTTCAGGAACTCCCAGCCCACATCTGCTAAGCGGTCATGTCCTTCTTATAAGAGCAGTTTCGTGAACACCAACCGTGGGCCGGTCTCTGTCCTGGGAGGCAGGATAGTGCCCATGTACAGAGCACAGGTTTGGGTTGACATGCCTTGAGTTGTTAGCCGATACCTCCTTCTTTCCTCCTTCCTGGGTAGGCAGAGAGGAAGTGTCCACTCAATGTTAGCTGCAACAGTGGCTGAATAAACTTGAGCTCTGGTCCTCACAACAGCCTGGGAAGTCCTAGAACCATCCCATTTTACAGAGGAGCAGACAGGGGCTCAGGGAAGTGAAGTAACTTGCTGAATGTAACAAAGTATCCCAAACTTAGTGGAGCAAAAACAACACACATTTATTCTCCTAGAATTCAATAGGCCAGAAGTCTGAAATTGACTTGATCAAAATCAAAGTGATCCTAGTGGAGGCTCTAAAGGAGAATCCACTTCCTTGCCCTTTCTAGCTTCTGGAAGCTGCCCTCATTCCTCACATCATCTTTTCTGCCCTTGCTTCCCTGGCCACCATCTTCCTCTTCTGTAGTTGAATTTCCTTCTGCCTTCCTTTTACAAGGACCCCTGTGACTACATTTAGGGTCACCCAATAGTCCAGGATGATCCCTCCATTCCAAGATCCTGAACTTAACCACATCTGCAAAGCCTCTTTGCCACGTAAGGTACCATTCACAGGTTCCAGGGATTAGGACATGGACTTCTTGGGGGGCCATTATTCAACTACAACAGTGGCCAAGGCCACATAGTCAGTGAGTGGCAGAGCTGGGACTCACACACTTGTTTGTCTATCCCAAAACCCATGATTTTTCTCTTAAAAAACCTTTTAATTACCTAAGACATCAAAACATTTTTCTTTTAAAACTCAAAGTATTACAGGTTAAAGCTAGTGCCTCTTTTGGCAGCAACCTCCCCCAGTGTAATCTTGGCTCCTTCCCATCTCTGGAGATGTATTTTTGCCACTGGTTGGTGATTTGAAAGGCTGCTGCCAAAACATTCCTCATTCATTTGCATACATAACTCTCTACCCATCATAAACACATGGCATTTTTTTTTTCTTTTTTAGCCGCCCTGTGGCATATGGAGTTCCTGGACCAGGGATCAGATCTGAGCCCCAGTTAAGACCTATACTGCAACTGTGGCAATGCCAGATCCTTAACCCATGGTGTCAGGCCAAGGATTGAACCTGCATCCCAGGACTCCAGAGATGCCATCGATCCTGTTGCTACACAGCGGGAACTCCAAACTCATGGCATTTTTATGTATATGTATATTATGTGGTACCCCGCCATCCTGCTCTTTGTACAACTTGGTTTTCCATCTAAAAATGTATCTTAGGCTTCCACATGGTGCTGTGGATCCTATGAATGGTCCTATCCTTTTTATCAGTTGTGTAGTATTCCATTTAACAGTCATACTATTATTTTTATATCGCCTTCTATTGTTCCCAATTTTCCACTGTACAAACATTGTTATTTATGCCTTCTGGATCACATGTGGGGATGGTTCTCCAGGGTGGATACAGAGAACTGAACTTTGTGTACGATACGTTTGTAAAATTTATTTGATGCTGCAAAATCGCCCTGCAGTGAAATCCAGGCTTTCTTGGCTACATTAGGTTCTCATGTACATGAAAAGGCATCTTAGGAAAATATTCCCCTGCCCCGACTTAGGTACCTGTGATGGTGCCTCACTTGGTAAGCTTCTGAAGGAGCCTTTCTCGCCTACTGGTAAAATTCCCACCTTGCCATTCCAAGTCAGATTGATCCAGGGAAACTTGGTGGGAAAGAATGAATACTCGGGGCATTTGCTTCAATTAACCATCCAACCCTTCTTGTCTTCAAATTGTACTTCTTCTAGAGACAGCACTAGAATGGGAGCCGGGAGACTGGTATTCTAGAATGCTCCTCTGTTAGGGATTCCAAGTGTCTCAAATGGATAAAACGTGCTGTATTTAATTAACTTTTCCTATGTTGACTTTGTCAGGGGCCCTTAATTTTTTTTTTTTTTTTTTTTGCCTTTTAGGACTCCACCCGCAGCATGTGGAGGTTCCCAGGCTAGGGGTCCAGTCGGAGCTACAGCTGCCGGCCTACACCACAGCCACAGCAACGCAGGATCTGAGCAGCATCTGTGACCTACACCACAGCTCACGCAATGCCAGATACCTAACCCACTGAGTGAGGCCAGGGATTGAACCTGCCGCCGCATGGATACTAGTCAGGTTCGTTACCTCTGAACCACAATGGGAACTCCCTAGATGTTTTTCTATATTTAACTTTTTTGCAATGAGTTGCAAAAATCCAACAGAGATTCTTTTCAAATTTAACTGGGTGTCTTGTATTTTTATTTGCTCAATCTGGCAACTCTAAATTCATTCAGCTTTCTCATTTGTAAGGCGGACAATTCTAGAGACTCAAACACAGCTGGATTCAGATACTACCTACATTAGTTTGCTAGGGCTTTGGTACCAAATACCACAGACTAGGTGGCTTAAACACCATAAACTGATTTTCCCACAGCTGTGGAGGCTAGAAGTTTGAGCAGTCCTGGAACTGATCCCCCGAGTTTACCAAAGGATGAATGTATTTGCTGTTGTTGCCACCTAGCAAACCTCTAGTCCAGCAAGACCCAGTTCATATGTCTCATATATGGGAAATCCCTTCATCTCTCATTCCGACAATTAGGGGGAAAAAATCACGTTGCCCAGACTGTAGAGGCAAAGAGAGCAGGCCTTAGTCTTCTCTGTTGCTCAGCAGCTTATGACTGGGATCTCCTCTCTTGTCTGCAGGGCCCACAGACGTGCATTCCTCCGAGGCAGGTTTGCAGGTGCAAGGAGATACTGTGGGAAGAGGGTGGCAGCACCTTGACCCAGAGTAAGCAGCTATTAGAGAGTGTTATCAAGGACACTGGAGGAGTACCCGTCGTGGTGCAATGGTTAACAAATCCAACTAGGAACCATGGGATTGGGGTTCGATCCCTGGCCTCGCTCAGTGGGTTAAGGATCCGGTGTTGCCGTGAGCTGCGGTGTAGGGTGCAGACGTGGCTCGGATCCTGCATTGCTGTGGCTGTGGTGTAGGCCTGTGGCTACAGCTCTGATTCCACCCCTAGCCTGGGAACCTCCATGTGCCACGAGTGTGGCCCTAGAAAAGACAAAAAAAAAAAAAAAAGACAAAAAACAAAAAAAGAGACACTGGAGCAATCTGAGGCCTTAAACTGATGCCATATGGACCAGATGCAGCACCTAGATAGGTTTTGTTGGGGCTTTTCGGTGTTTGCTTTAAAAATGGGATTAACATCCTGAAACATCCTGAAACAGGGGAGGTTTAAACCTTAAAGCCATAGGCCCCGGGCACCACCAGCACCAGCGAAAGTGGATTCTGGCTCCTCTTAAGGACTCCTCTTAAATCTCTGACACCCCAGACCTGTACCCCTTTAAAACCCTGATCAGTTACAGTCCCCTTTCAATGGGGTCTGCATACCTTTCTCCACCAACATAGCAGGCGGCTTCCTTCTTTCCTGTCACCTGTAGGCCCCTGACCCAGCAGGTGCCCAGTCCCAAGATACAGCTTTGCACAGACGGTATTGCTGCCCTGGGCAGGTGCATTCAGTGGAACACGAGTCTCCCCTGCTCTGCCCTCCACGGCATCCTGCATCCCTCCTCCCGGCCCCGAGTGCCTCAGAGACAGAGAGGACGTCGTAACATCACTCTAAGCCCGGGTTTGTGAATTGGCTGCAGTCTTTAAATTTTTAAAAATTCATCTGTTTCCCAGTGATCAGTCTCAGGAAAGATCAAAACACCCAATAACTGCATCAGTATGACAGTGATTCTTAAGGACGCACGCTAAAACAGGGTCACATTTGGAGAATACAATGCCCAGTGTCATCTTTTTCCCAGGCCACCGCTCTCTTCCGCTTTGCCAGGCTCTCCATTTACAGAGGCCATGGCTCTTGATATAAATATTCACTACCTTCTCTAACCAGTGTAACTCTTACTCATGGAGACAATAGGGTATTATATTTGGATTAGAGCGACCCTGGAAAATCCAGACGTGCAGATCCTGTTACTATTTATTTATTTTTTCTTAGAACAATAAATGGCACCCATCAGAGACTGGCGCAAGTTTAAAAGTCTGGTGAAACCCATTCTTGGCATAAAGCAATAAAACTTATTTACAGCACGTGCTTACCAGGTGATACGGGGGGAAATTTCTACCTTAGCGATTCCCATAATAGTGAAAACTTAGAAACAGCCTAAAATCTGGCCAATAAGAGAACCGATAACTTGGCTGCATATTTATGCAGCAGATTGCTACCAGGAATGACAATGAAGTAACTAGAGCTATTTATATCTCAAAAACCATGCTCAGTGTGAAAAGCAAACAACATCAAGATGTAAATACTGGAGTTCCCACTGTGGTACAATGAGATAAGCAGCATCCCTGAAGCGCTGGGACGTGGGTTTGATCTCTGGCCCCGCACAGTGGGTTTAGGGATCTGCCACAGCTGCGGCATAGGTTGGAGATGTGGCTGGGGTCTGACCCCTGGCCTGGAAACTCCATATGCTACAGGGAAGCCAAAAAAGAAAAAAAAATGTCATTGGTATAAAGTTTAAAAACAGCAAAATTCAAAGCTATAGAGTTTTACAGACTTATCTGTCCATGGTACATGTGCTCGGGAATGATAAACAGCAGAGCCACCTTGGAGAAGGTGGGAATCTGTCCAATCTGATCGGAAGTGGTCTGTTCTCTAAAAGAATATCTGCAGCAAATAAGGCAAAGTGTTGGATTTGACAATGCTAGGTGGTGACCAATAAGTGTTTATTACATTATTGCCTATACCACAATGTATGCTTAAATTCTTCAAAATAAACAAAAAGAAACTTTAACTACTATGTATCAGGCTGTGTTATATGTATCACTCACCTTGAATTAAAATCACTTGTGCAGGAATTATTTATATCCCTATTTTATAGATGAGGAAACCAAGGTTGTGAAGCATTCTGTGAGTTCCTAAGGCCAGCACCGCTGAGAGCTGGGTTTGCACGCTGTGTTTAATTCTAAAATGCACATGTTTCAGTATGAGCACGATGCCTAAAGACTAACTGCTTTCTTGAGCCTGTTTCCCATGGTTAAACTCTCCTCTTACGCCTTTGTATTTCCCTTCCTATATCTCCCTGCCTCCTGAGAGCAAGCCCTGACTTTCTCTTAACATTCCTATCATTTGCCTGGCATGGCTGGCCCTAGACCAGCTTCAGAGCAATCAGGTTTAAGAATGAAGAGTTGGAAGCCACATGGGCTGTTTCCAGATCCCCAGCAGGTGGGTCGTCAGGATACCTCACCCTGTGGTCCCTGGGAGGCTTTGGTTGAAACCCACTGATTACAGGTAAAGCCATTGACCCTGATCACTGATTCTTTCTTTTTTCCCTCAAATCCTCTAGGAAACAGGGCAACAGACTCCTTTGTCCCCGTCCCATCTGTTGCAGTCCTGGTTTAGACCACATCCTAGCTCATGGGACTACAGTCTTCATCAATCTTGTCTAGTCTTATCAGCTCTAGTCCAAAACCCATACTGGTGACTGGAACGATCATTCAGTCATTCAACAAACTTTTACTGAGGCCCCCATTGTGTGTCAGGCGTGTTGGGTTTCAGAGGTTGAAAAGATATAGTCAGTCCCTGCAAATAACTTAAAAGCAAAATAGATCTAAAATGTATCTTGGAAGGAGATGACATTTCCTTGCTTAAAAATGCTCAGTGACTCTCCACGTCCACTGACCAGACTTCTGTGAAAGATGCCTGAGAACGGGCATTTGGTGAGCTGCCTAGAGGACTCAGACTCTATAGTTGGAGAATGCTGGCCCAAGTAATAAAGCCCAAGGCTCTTGGATTGGATTTGACCAAAAAAAAAAAAAAAGAAGAAAGGCAGGACACATTTGCGTGCATTTCCAACTAGATAACGCTGATGTCATCACGACCGCCATTTACACTCCACACACCCTGTGCTGTGTATTCATGAAATGGGGTTCTTTTAAGATAGTATGTCACAAAAATCATTCTAGGTCAATACCATCATTTGGTGGAATCCAGTGTCTAGATGTCTGAATAAATGATCTGCTTGAAATCCCATGAATGTGCTCTGCTCCCTCCCACCTCTGAGCTACTGCAGATGCTCGTCCTTCTGCTGTCTTCTTTTGTTTCCTTGGCAGCCTTTATTCGTTATCGAAGTTGTGTCCTCTGAGTAGGCTTCCTTGCTCTTCCTCCCTCCTTTTTACCCCCATAAAATTTTAGGGCTTTCTTTTTTGTCGTTGGAATTATAGGCTGCAGTAAAAAGGATACTGCATTCATCTTCAGCCTGGAACGTCACTAGTTCCAACCCCATCTGCTCATTCAAGCATTTGAATCTGAGCACAGGTTCCTGGAATATTGGGGTGGAGGGATTGTTCTATTCCACTAGACCCTTGGTCAAATTATCTGTTATAGTTTCCAAGCTCCCCCTAACAATACCTATACATAACTTGTCGCCTCTGCTTTGAAAAAAAATGGCAGCGAATACTGGTGGGATTAATAATAATTATCTCAAGTTAGCCACAGTGAGATATACATACACATTCCCCAGAAAGAGAAATTCACAGGAGTGCAATAAACATAATGTATGGTGCTTGCAAAGTCCTTATGAAAAATGTTTGTTTAAAACACATGGCTGACCCAAATGCCCACTGGGCAATAAACAGATAAAACAAAGCTGACTAGCCACACTTTGGAATATTATTCAGCCATGAAAAGGAATAAAATACTAACAAATGCTGCAACATGGATGAACCATGAAAATATGATGCTCTGTGAAGGAAGTCAGTCACAAAAGGCCACATATTGTACGATTCCTCCTTAAAGGCAGAAAGTAGAGTCCTGGTTGTCAGTCTGGAGGGGACGGGGAATGGAGAGTGACTGTGCAATAAGTACAGAATTTCCATTTTGGGTGATGAGAGTGTTCTCCAGTTAGATAGTGGGCACTATTGCACAACCTTGTGAATAAATGAAATACCAATAAACTGCACATTATAAAAGGGTAAATTTTATAGTCTGTGAATTATATCTCAGTTTGAAAAAATTCATGCAGCCACTAAATTGCTGCTAAAGTATAGAGAGACAACAGCTTGTTAAGTATGCCTGAAATATGGGAATGGTCCCCAAATTAGATGGCTTTGCTGCCAATTAGGCGAGGTTACAAGATGAGGCAAAACATCTCATTTTTTTCTCTGTTTACGGCTACACCTGTGGCAAATGGAAGTTCCCAGGCTAGGGGTGGAATAGAAGTTGAAGCTACTGGGTTTTATAATTGATTTTTAGTCATCGAAGTTGGCAAATCTCATCTACAAACTGTAGTTGAATAGGAGAGCCCAAAATGGAGGATGCCCGCTCCAAAGAAGTGAATTCTAAGTTCCATTCATGGGTTGAACTAATGAGAGATGAAGTTTAACTCCATTCACCACTGAACACCAAAATTCATAGAACGTGACTGCTGTGTGCTACATTCCATTTCTTCTACTGGACCTAGAAATGCCTGAAGGGAATATTAAAGGCTGAGGGTGAGCTTTGACCACGGAGAGCCGACTAGGAAAGAATGGGCCATTCACCTTTTTCATTCTCTTCTGGGAGAAATAACTACAGTTTTGCTTTATTTTGATTTGTTGGGTGGGGAGCTGGCTAGGGCCCCTGCAAAAATGGGTGAGATCCACCTTGTGGTTGACCTCTATTGCATCTGCCTCCCAGCACATCCACACCTGGTAATAATGCTTTTCTTTCTATTAGGATTCATTTCTCCCTCTGCTCCAAGCCTGGGCTCTATCACTAAAGCCGTATTCTTACAGGAACATACCCCAGCTGGTTCAGGGGTTGGTTCCAGACACAAGCTATATCGATTAGAGTCCATTTCCAAGGTTATAAGAGAGCGAAGGAAATCATGTGTGTATGAGGCTTAACGAGATTAGGGGCTACATTTATCATGTGATGGAAAGCCATGTTTATTCATATTTGCTTGATATATCTGTTTCCATTATTTTATTTTCAACCTATCTATGTTGCTGAATTTGAAGTATGTCTCTTGTAAGCATTATATAGTTGAGTTGTTATTTTTTTCTAAACCCACTCTGCCGATCTGTGCATTGATTACTGTATACACACCATTTACATTTAGGACACTTCTTTATTTATCTTTTATGAAGGAAGTCTTCCTTTAATTGAATCCAAAATTCCGACAGCAATTTAGACAGACTTTGTTTTGTTTTCTGAAGAACTGGAACATAACTAATAGTAACTTCTGGTTGAATCACACATTATCTCAAGTAAGCAATGGTGTTAAAATTGTAAGGCACCTCTTTATAACGCTAATGTTTATAATTTTGTTATGTGCTCTCTATTTGTTTCTTCTGGTTCTCATTCATGTTTCTCTTTTCTTACCTTCCTGCAGGTTGCTTGAACATACATTAGGATTCTATCTTGATTTCTTTTTGGTGGTTTTAAATATTTCTTTGTATAGTTTTTAGTTGTTTCTCCAGATATTGAATCATATGTGACTTAAAACAATTTATTAGTGACAACATTTTACCCCTGCAAGTGTGGAAATTTCACTTACATTCTGATTTGGGGGAGAGGGTGCTAAGCTAATAACTATATAAAAGTCTTTATCTTTTCCTCTTTCCTTCCTTAGTTTTAAATATTATTGTCTTGAATATTTGTTTCAATCATCAAACGATTTTTAAAAGCCATAAGAGTAGTCTATTATAAGTAACCATTTCTCCTCTTTTCATTCTTTCTTCTTATTTTTTTTTTCTTTTTAGGGCCACATCTGCAGCATATGGAAGTTCCCAGGCTAGGGGTCGAATCGTAGCTATAGCTGCCAGCCTACACCACAGCCAGGGCAACGCTGGATCCTTAACCAACTGAGCAAGGCCAAGGATCGAACCTGCAACCTCATGGTTCCCAGTCGGATTCGTTTTTGCTGTGCCACAATGGGAACTCCTCAGATTCTTCTTTTCATCAGCTTTCTGTTTAAAGAATTTCCTTTAGCTAACTTTTAAGCTGATGAAAAATTTCTTGGTTTTACTTCGTATCAGAATGTTCTTTCTTTCTTCATTCCTGGAGGATAATTTCACTAGATACAGAGTTCACAGTCAGCAGTTCTTTTCTTTCAGCCCTTGAATAATATCGTCCCACTTCCTCCTGGCTTTCATATGAGTAATTTGCTCTCATTAAAATGGATGTGTCCCTATTTAGATGTTTTTCTTGCTTGATTTCAAGGTCTTTCTTTTCTTCCTCATTCCTATCTTTCTTTTTTCTTTCTTTCATTTACAAAAGTTTAATTACGATGCATCTTAGTGTGGATTTACTTGAATTTATCTTATTTGGGATTTTCTCAGCTTCTTGGATCTGCAGGTCTGTTTCTTTCCTCCAATTTGGGAATTTTTCAGCCATTATTTCTCTGAATATTTTTCCAATCCCATTTTTCTCTCTGTTTTGGGACTCTGATGACACTAACATTGAATTCTTTGTTATTGGCCCGTAAGTCCTCTAAGTCTGTTCATTTTTTAAGTCTATTTTCTCCCTGCTGTTTAGGTAAGGTGAATTTTATTTTTCTTTTCTCATATTTACTGATTCTTTCATTGATCATCTTCACTTTACTATTAAGCCCACCCAGCAAGTTTTTATTTCTGTGATTGCACCTTTCTGTTCTATAATTTCCATTTGATTCTTTTTCTTAACTTCTGTTTCTTTGCTGAAAATTTCTGGGTCTTTTCATATGTTTCAAGATGTTATGTGATTGACTGTTAAAGTATTTTTATGACAGCTCTTTTTGTTCTTGATGGAAAATTCCAATATCTGACTCATGTCAGGTGTTGGTGTCTATTAATCTTTTCTCATTCAATTGGTGATTTTTGTGGTTATTTGTATAACGGGTGGGTTTTTTAAACAATTTAATTCTTCATATTTTTGTTTACTTCTTTAGCAGACTCGGGATCCTACGTAATTCTTTTATTTTAGCAGGCTGTCACTGCGTCTTGGTGTAGCACATGGGTCCAGCTTACTTTTGGAGGCTGTGGTCCCAATGGTAGTTTAACTTTCAGAGCAGCTGCAGTGTTATTTTAGTCTTCTTGGTTTATGCAGTGCCACTGGGGCTTTCGCTAGTCCCTGCTGGGGCTGCCTGATGAAGCAGAAATGATACCCCGAATCCCGGTCAATGGAGTGCCTCATAATGGGCAAACTGTGGTGGGATTCTTCCTACCACTGCCTTCTGGTTCCTCTTGGCAGAGGAGGAGAGTCTTGTATTTATAAGGACTAAGAGGCTTCCTGGGCCAGGCTGCCTACTGCAGGTAGGTTTCCCTTGCCAGCTCCTTCCCTTCCTCTGTATCTCTCAGTGAAAATGGGTGTCCTAGGTCTAGCAAGGAAGGAGAGTTCTCCTTTATCCTCTTATTTATGGAAAAGATCCCAATCATTCTCCCTACCGGGGGTGTCAGGCTCACTTGAGGTGGCTAGAGCCCTCCCCCCACCCCCGCCCCGATCTTTTGATCCAGGGAAGGAAAGAGCCAAGCCTAGCTGCCTTCTGCTGCTATGTTGGAGGTTAGGAAATGCCACGTCTGGGTGGCCTTGCTCTGAGTGTGGTGGAGACTCAAGATCCTCTGTGCTGTTCCTGTACTCCTGGGATCTCAAACCATCTCTCTTTTGGTGGCTATATTAGTCAGGGTTCTTAAGAAAAATAGAACTATCAGGATGTCTAGATGGATAGGTAGATAGATAGATAGACAGACAGACAGACATCTGCATATATCTGCTATATAAATAGAGATAGAGATATCTATATTTTAGAGAGAGAGATGTATATATATATATATGTATAGATAGATACAGAGATAGAGATAAAGGTATAGATATTGCCATCTATCTGTGTATGTGTGTGTACACAAACACACACACTCATTTGGGGAGAGAGAGAGAGATTAATCTTAAGAAACTGGTTCACATGATTGCGGAGTTTTGGCAAGCCCAAAATCTACAGGGTAGGCTGGCAAGCTAGAGACTCAGAGAAAAGTTGCAGTTCAAAGTCCAAAGGCCGACTGCTGGAAATATTCCTTCTTGCTCAGGGGAAGTCTGTCTTTGTTCTATTAAGGCCTTGGACTGACCGTATGAGGCCCATACAATTATGGAGCACAATCTCTTCCATGCAGAGTCCACCAATTTGTATGCTAATCTCATTCAAAAGAAATGAAACATTTCTAAAGTATCTAGAATAATGGTCGACCACGTATTTGGACAGAAAATGGCCCAGCCAAGGTGACACACAAAATTAACCATTACAGTTGTCTCTCGTGCCATTTCCAGTGTTTATAGTTGTGCTTAGCAAGAAAGAGCAGGGAAAAATAGGTCTACGCTCTCTTGGTTGGACTGGAAGTTAAGAGACATCAGAAAGGCAGTTTTGTAAGGAGGGGGGATGAAGCTGATCATAGGAGCAGCAGGGCTAGAGGAGCAAGAAAATGAGATCTTTCCTTTTAGGGTCTCTGTCCTAAGCCCAGCTACCCTGCCCTAACTGAAAAATGGTCTTCCAACCATTACTTAGATACTCTTAGCCCATAAAGCCCTTTTTTTGTTGTTTCATTAGTTTGACCTCGGTTTCTGTCTCTTCCAACAGATTATAGAGCTCGGGAGGGTCGATTCAAAAGAAGTCGTTGACTGGCTCGAAGGCTCAGCCATCTCAGCAGCTAATTACCCTTTTCTGATATCACCCCTGTTCTGCTTCCTGCAGAAAACAGGGTCAAGGTGGGGAAGGAACCCTTCACTGGGCTGAGGGTGGATTCCCTGCGACTGGGCTGAATCAGGGGCTTTCTCAAAGGTGGGAAGATGAGGCTGGGAGAACAGTCTCTGGGGTCCTATCTGCTGACAAAACTGGGGCTGTCCCAGGGCATCGGCTCAGGAGACAAAGGATTCAAAATAGGCCAAGGTGTCACTATAAAGTGGCAATGCAGGGTTTCACATTCCTTGAGCCTGGTGATTTATGGGTAAAACATCTGCCCAGACTACAAATGTGCAAGTTTATCGAGAGATTCATATTATCCTCAGTGCCCCAATCCACAGCTTCTGTTGCCATGAGGCTGCCCTGAAGTCACCATAAGAACGTTAAAGTATCTTCAGCTTTGAACCCAGTGCTGCTGGATTTCTTTTGACAGCAAAGCCAATATCAGTCGCTTTGGCCAGGAAAAACCGTGCATGAGAAAATATCCCCAAACCGAGTCCTTGTAACCAGAGTTACTTCTGATGAGGTGAAAAACCTTCTGGAAATGGAGCCTTTCTGACTGTGCTTGACAACTGAACCTTTACGTTTCAGCTGAAAGCACCAAAGGGAAAAGGGGGGAGGGAACAGATGTCTTTCTTCAAACAAATAAAAAGAAAAAAGAAAGAAAAAAAATGAGAACCTAGAGAGAAGGAGAAAACACACCACTCTGACCTCAACTTTATTTGCATTTTATACATTTTATATATTTCATTTTGTAAAAACAGTCCAGCCCCAACCACAAGATTTCATAGATAAGAGGAAAAAAGCCGGACTTTGCTTGATTCAATATTTTAGAGAAATGCTCTTATGGGCAGTGAGCAAACTGCATCCCAGCCAGACTGAGACTGCTGACGACTCTGAAAAATGTGACTGTGATTCACACGGGGACGCCACATCTCATAACACACCGTGTGTGCGCAAGGCTGTAATTACGAAATGTTTGCATTAAGCAACGTGGGTGCCGAAATACAGATGTTCCTCATTGACTGTAATTGGACCTGACGTGGCTTTGGCCTGCTTTATAACAGTTGCCGGAACACGCAGCCCACTTCAGCCTGGTTCTCTGAAGGCCCCTGTTTCATATCGCCTTTACTGGGGGGCTGGGGGGGGGAGCTGGGGTCGCAGGAAGATTATACCTCAGCGCTGGGGCCCTCCTGTCCCAGAGCTTGGTGAAAATGCCTTTCAGCCCGCTTTGAGGGGCACCCTTCTCAGGAGCTGACGGTGCAGTTTCATTCAGCAACTTCTCTTTTTTATTGAAACGGGAAGGTTCTTTGCTGAGAGCCCCTCCCCCACGAAGACCTGGTAAAGGTGCCATTTGTTTTCACGCTACTGCATAATACATCCAAGATGTGCTGTCTCCAAAAAAAAAGCATCGACCAAGAGGGCCCTTCTCTGAAGCTCTGGGCTCTCTCTGCCCACTGGCCTCCTCACGCACACACTTGGAGTCCTCAGATGCAAAAGCCACCCTCCTGGAAAGCACCACACACTGTACCACGTCCCTACTGAGTGTAAATTCTGCTGTGAATGGAAATCAAAGCTACACATACCCAGACTGGCTGTGGCTTACTCTGTAGGAACCTGTTTCCTGTTATTTAGAAAAGAAAGGGATGGGGGCATTGGTTGACCATCTCTTCTGTCCTCGGCAATGTTCAGAAGGTCCCCAAGACCCAGGTGGGTTATAATGGAGGGAACACCAACCCCACCGCTGGTGACTGGAATGACAGTGGCACATGGGAAGGAGAGACTTCCAGGTGGAGGGAGTGAGGACGGTGCTTCAAAGGGTAGGCTCTGGTCACCCAGCCTACAGGCTGGGACATGTGACCTGGGCAAGGCGATGTTCAGTTTCCTCATCTGTAAAAGGAACTCTAATTGTAGAAAGCCCACAAGGATTTGGGGGAGGGTATGCATGAGCTGATGCATATAAAGACTCTACTGCAGTGTTTGCCGTGTAGACAAATCCAAGTGCTCAGTGAGGCTTTCCTTGACGTTAACATTTTATTCCTAAACATATTATAAAATAGACTTAGAGGCATGGATATATCTACCAGTCTCTATGTATGTATGTTTGTGTGTATATATGCAGGTGTTTATCTCTCTGCAGATTTGGCTATTCTGGTGAAAGAAGAAATCGCCTACATATTGATTTTAAATTAATGGACTAATACATTAAAAGGAAAGTCTTTTCAAGGTAAAAGAAAAGCACATTTTTACAAAGCAAATGAGCCAAGACTTGAATGGCATCTAAGAGAGATGAAAGGTTAGAGTGAAAACAGGACTCCTACAACCTACGCTATACAGAAAGTTGCAGTCCGGTCTGATTTTTTTTTTTTTTTTCAGAGACCTGCCATCCATCCGTTGAATCTTCCTGCATTCCTGCTTTCCTTTCAGTTCTGCCCTTTGACCCTTCTCTTTCACTTATCTATTGTTGGGTAATAAACTACCCAAACTTACTGATAAGTGATACCAACAGTCATTTATTTTGCTTACAGTCTGCAATTTGGGCAGGGCTCTGTGGAGTCAGCTCTTTTCTGCTCCTCCTTGTATCAACTGGGGCAACTCAAAGGCTGCCGTGATTTGGAGACTGGGGGCTGGGGTCATCTGAAGACTCGCTCCCTCACTCTCCTGTCCTGTGGTTGGTGCAGGCCTGTCTATGGGGCTGCCTAACTTCCTTGCAGGGTGGTGACTGGGATCCAAGAGCAAGCACACAGGAGAGCAAAAGAAAGCATTGCATTTTTATACCTTATTCTGAAAGCCATAGTGTCACATCCAGCATATTCCTTTGGTTGAGACTGTCAAAATTTCCTACATAGGTTCAAAGGGAGAGGACGTGGACCCCACCACTCAATAATAGTAGTGACAATGGCACATTGGAAGAAGAGCCCATGGGATGGGCTTTTTTTTTTTTTTTTTGAAACTACAATTCATCATACCTTCTTATTTTAGACAGATTTTAAAATTGTTTTCTCAATCCCAAAGCTTTAGACCTGAAGATGCATGTATTTCCAGGGTATTCCTATTTTTTTTTCATAAGAATTTATTGGAAATCCTTGCCCTTGAGGCGCTCGAGTCTAGTGGGAGAAGTAGATGAGTAAACAGATAATAAAACAGTAGGTGGCAAGTATCTTACTGGGGGGAGTCAGGGGAGACCCGAAGATAAAGTAATGCACACATCATTCCAGAAGCACTTTACTAAATAACTACCCCAAAGTCACACATCCAGGAAATGGCAGAGCCAAGATTCACAACCAGGTCCACTTGATGTCAAAAGCCAATGTCATTAACCCCAGAAAGACAAGCAGGTTCCTCAACTCTATCATCAGCTTCTAGGTTCTTTGAAACATAAAGAGGTGAAATATTAAGACCATCTACATGAAGACAAGTAAGCACCCACTTCTCTGTATCCTACTCATTTCTACCTTCCACTCCCACTTAATACATAAGCAAATCAAGCTCTAAAAACAGCTGGCCTCTGCAAATCCAAGGAAGTTGAGGCATGGAAGCTTCAGGGACCTTGTTGCTTGGGGATAGGGAATGGTGTGTGGAATCTCTTGCTTTGCTGAAGGCAAATGCTGAAAAATGACTTTGCTCATTGGGGAAAAGCATGTTTGCTGTCAAGACTTAGCCCAAGCAAATAAAAAGACTGGATGTTGAAGTCGTGAGTTGAATTGTCATTGTTATTATTATTCAGGGGAAGGTGGACAGACCTCTTTAACCAGCCATTACAGGCAGAAGGACTTTTAGACTGGATGATCTGGATACTTGACCCAATTCTTCATTTTGTTTGAAATACACAGATAGACTCTTTCCATACCCACAAACAGAGAGTGGCAGATTATTGGAATTTTCAAGTAAATTTCAAGTAATTTTGCTAACAATTTACTGTTTGAGGTACATGTTTGACAAATATTTACTAACTATCCAAATCAGCATTAAAGATGACATAACAGAAAAAAGCACAGCCTTTCTTCAAATTTTCACAGTTTATTGCAGACAATTATGAAGAGGTTGGTTATCTGGCCACTAGACCTGTTTTATTTTTCTGCCTGAGTGCAAAGCTGGACTCCGTTTCCCATTTTGCCTTGCAGCTGGTTGAAGCCATGTGACCAGGTTCTGCCAATGGAATGTGAATGGAAGACATTTGTGCCACTTCAAAGCTTGCACCGTAAAATTTCCTACACGCTTTTCTACTCCATCTTTTTTACTGTCTGCGGACTGTGTGTCTGCACCCAGGATGGTCCTGGGGCCATTAATTGCAGAAGATAGGACTTTTATAGGTTGGGTGCTTGAATGACTGACCACATGGAGCAAATGACCTTCCCAGCCTTGGCTGTTGAATACACCACACAGGAGTGAGAAATAAATTTCTATTGCACTACGCCACTGAGATTTGGGAGCCACTGAGATTTGAAGCAGTTAGTACTACCTTAGTTAATACTCTGGATAGCTGCAATGCAATTAGGAAAGTGTTGTAATGGGAGAAGATGCAAGAATTTGTAAAATACCGAGGTGCGGAATTACCCGCTTTTGAGACTGAAAGATCTGAACAATTTTCCATCAGATAGAAGGAACTGCTGGATATTGGTGGAGGAGGTATGTCAGAGAAGACTCCTCAAAACAAAACATGACATGTTAGAAGACTGACCTAATGAAACATTTGTACACTTTAAAAAAAACAAAAAGAAAAGATGAGGTGTGAAATCTGCCTTGAAGAGAGATTGCATGGTTCCAGGGAGTGCGCCAGACAAGGGCATTGTGAGCAGAAGGAGCAGCCTGTGCACAGACTTTGGGTCTGAGATGCATGGCATATTCAAGAAATGGCAAGCTTTCTTGCAAGACTAGAGCTAAATCCACCCAGTTGAGACAGGAGGGGAAGAAGTTAGGAAAAGAGATTGAGATTTTGTGATGCAGAGTCTTGCGTGGCATGGTAGATTTTACCTGAAGATAATGAGAAGACAGTGAAGGGAGGCTAAATGAAACTGGCTGTTTGTAGTATTGGGACAGCATGGATTAAAGTAGAGACAAACCAGAGACAAAGAACTCAAGTCACTGAGACGTATGTAAAGGAACTGAATTATCTTAATTTAGCACTTCACTTTTTCCATGCCTACATGTCTACAAGACAGAAAACAATTTTACAATTCTGTTACATTGAAGAGTGGGCGGGAATGGTCAACTCAATGCTTTAAACCAACTGCCAAAAAATTGTTTGGCGTAAAGTTAACAAGACGTTTTGATTTGCGGGTGGTTAAACTTAACCCTCGTTGAGTCCGTATTTTATTGATTCTCTGGCAAAGCATGATTTCATATTTTTGAAAAATGGGCTTTGCAGCTTTCACATGAAATTGGAGGATTTCTTGGCCATCCAATAGTTAGTTCTTCCTAACCTGAGTTTCAACACTTTTATGTAAAGGAATTGAAAACATTTAAATCAAATTTCCTTCTGAGGAGACATCAACTTTAAAATGATGGGAAAGTGGATTGGCAAAATGTGTTAAGGGATTTGGTGGGCTAAAACTATTTGGGGGAAAACCAGGTATTTTGAAAGGTTCATGGCGAAAGCAAAACATAAGAGAGTTCACCGAAGTCTCGATCCAAATCCCAAGAAATTCAACCCTGAGACCACTACCTTTCCTTGAATTTCAATATCATCTGAATCCCAAAGGTAAGTCTAATGATTTTTTTTTTTTTCCACTTGGAACTGATTTTTCTCACCTACTCTTCCTTGTGGTGAGGATTAGCAGTCAAACAAAATCGCATTTTTAGAGGCTCACGCTGTGTTAAGCAGCCTCCAACGTGCCCCCATTAGTCCCCCCTCTCCTGGTTCACACCCCTATGCAGCCCCCTCTCCCACTGTACCAAGAGCGGGTGGTGAGGGCAGATTAGGTCATAGAAGACAAGGACTTCCAACTTGGGAACTGGCTGGCTGTCTCCTGATGACTTATTCCGGGGGAGGCAAGAGGTCATGATGTAGGCGTGTCTATGGAGAGGCCCATGTGGCAGATAATTCAACAGCCAGAAAGTAGCACCCAGTGAAGCACATGATTGCCTGCAATAAATCATGGGCATGAGCCTGGAAGAAGATCCTATAGACCCGATGGAGTTTTCAGCTGCCTGCAGTGCCAGCCACCAGCTTCACTGTAATCTCATGAGAAACCCAGAACCAGAACCACTCAGCTAAGGTTCTCCTGGATTCCTGGCTCTCAGTCACTGTGAGATAATAAATGTTTGCTGTTTTAAGTGGCTAAATTTCAAGGTAATTTGTTAGGCAGCACCAACTAACTAATATATCCTCTGTTATGAGAGGTTTTTTTTTTTTTTTTTAACATTAGCATGGTCTGATTTCCTTTAGAGCTATTCTAATTTTCCATCAGATCCAGCCCAGTTTTCTTTGTGCAAGTTTATTGAATGTGGGGCTGCCTACCAGTGAGTCAGTGTAAACAGAACATATGTTTCAAGTGTGTTCCATGCTTAAACGAATGGGGTTTATTTTTCTAACTTTTGAATTAAAAGATTACCTCATTAACTTTTCTATCTGTTTTAAGGCTATAAATTTCCCTCTAAGTGCCACTTTAGCTACAATCAATATCATTCAGCAATAGTATTTTCGCTATTCATTATGTCTTTAATACTGTTCAATAGAACATTCCCTTTGACAGATTATTTACAAGGGCTCTTTTTAGGTTTCTAAATGTATATTGTATTGGTTTAGAATTTTATTGCATTGTAGGTAGGAGTTATCTATAATATTGATTCTTTAGTATTTATTTAGGCTTCCTTTGGGCTTGGTATCTGCTAAATGTTTGCAAATATTCTATATGAGTATGAAATACATACATATTCTGTTTGCTGGATACAAGGTTCTGTATATGTTCATCAGCTAAAGTTTATGTGTGTCCTTATTGGTCGAATCTTCCATATGGTTGTTCTTAATTTTTTCTTTTTTGGTCTTTCTAGTTCTGATAGTTATATTAAACTCTCCATTATGACCATGAACTTGTCAATTTCCAACTAAACTTTTAAAGATTTTTTTCCTGGTTGAACAAATGCAACTCATTCATTTAATCTTGACTGTGTTAAAAACCATTACTGCAGGACACATAGTTAAGCATTGTATTAAACAGAAACCCAGAAAAAGATTGAGATTTGTAAAGGAGCAGAAAAAAAACCTCATTCCTCAAATCTTCTGAGATGGGCACACATCCTCTAAATCTCCTTGTCCAAAGGTCAATTCTTCCACTTGCCTCTTACCCCAGCCTCAATCTCATAGAAGTAAATACTAATTGACCTGTATGATGTAATCATTAATATTTGGAAGAGTAATCTAGAGGCCAAAAAAATATAATAATCATCATTGTATTACTAACGGTGATTTGACACAAAACCACAAGATAATTCAGTTAATGAGAAACCCCATTCCCCGTGTTCTCTGGTTTCCTGTGATTGGAATATAACAAGTGTGAAGAACAAATCTGTTTAAGAAAAATAGTGCTAGGTCCTAAATATTGGTCATTTACTTTTAGCAAGAGTGTATACAACAAATATTAGTCTAATACCGAATAGATTTGGCAAGGTTATTTGTGCTTACTTAAGTACAACTGGACTCTTAATAGGATCACTTTGGCAATTTTATTACTATTTCTCCTACTGCTGTATATGGGTTTAAACAACGATAATGATTGATTCTTAGTGTTTCATTTTCAAACACAGTTTATTTGCTAAAATTATATTCATTTCCAGGTGAGTCAAGCTCCTTATGTCCTTTTCTCTGCTCTAAGACTACAATAGAAGCTCCATGAGGCCAGCGCAGGTCTTCATTTCCTCTTGCTGTGTCCCCAACACCTAGAGCTGTACACACTGAGCACGTGTCAGTTAACAACCTGAATGCTTGAAGGTTTAAACCTGTATCTTCTCTAGACCACTGGTGCCCAAGTGTAAAGGCTGTACACATGGCAGTTGTTTTGCCAGCTCCTGGTAAAGGACTGACCCGGCATGCGTTTCCCGATGTCACGTGCCTCCCTGTGGTATCCGTGAGAGTCAGCACTGGGGCTGGCAGGGCGAGGACAAGAAAAAATAGAAAGGGCTGTTTCAAGTAAAGAAAGTGAAGCTCTAATTATCTTGAAACAAGTCATCCAACAGAGAACAAATGGTGATTATCCCCAAATAAGAGGCCTCCTCTCCAGGCCTCTAATTTATAGGACCCATAACATAATCTGATTTCTTCAGGGTCCTTGAAAAGAGGCTTTGTTCACCTGGGTGACACAAGCCCAAGGGAAGGGCTCAGAGGCATGAGCCAAAGCATTATGCATCAAAGGACCAAAGCAGAACAGGAAAACTGGACAGCCTCTGGAATTAACCACAGGCGTCGCTCTCCCTGGATCACTAGCATCTTCAGAGCCTGGCGGTCGGCCTCAGGGACCAGCCTTCTTTTCCACTGGTGCCCACCGAGTGCCTGCCTTGCTCACTCAATACACCTGTGTACCTGACCTGAGGCTGGTTGCCCCCTGCTAACTCATAGTCTGCTCAGGTGGGAGAACGGACACAAAGACGGATTTTAAAAAGTCATTTCGATTCTTCAGTCTAGAGGCCTTTCCTGAGTATAGAAAATAAGGATGGGGGGCCTAGATTCCAGACCCAGACAGAACTACGCCCCTCCAGTTCTGCCTCTGCTGGCCTGTGACCTTGGAAATGATAGTCACCCCTCTGTGCCTCTGTTTCTCAGTTTTAACACAGGGCGAACAACAGAAGCAGTAGAAAAATTTCATGGTGATGGTGTGAAGATTTAAGAGTTAGTGCTTGTAAACCCCTTAACACAGTGCCTGCGACACCTTTACCTGCGTAATTCCTCATCATAGATGGCCTCTCTCCCGCCCCAGGCAGCTCTCCACCTAGCATGATCTGCTTTACTGAAAAGGGTGTGGGGGAGCTCCCGTCCTGGCTCAGCGGTAACAAACCCGACTAGGATCCATGAGGACGCAGGTTCGATCCCTGGCCTCGCTCAGTGGGCTAAGGATCCGGTGTTGCCATGAGCTGTGGTGTAGGTCGCAGATGTGGCTTGGATCCCCACATTACGGTGGCTGTGGTGTAGGCTGGCAGCTACAGCTCCCCTAACCTGGGAACCTCCATCTGCCGCAGGTGCGGCCCTAAAAAGACAAAAAAAAAAAAAAAAAGTCTGTGATCATTCAAATGAATCTCTTAGGGCTGCTCCCCACCTTATTCCTGTCCTCAAGTGAGTCTCAAGACACAAAATTTATAAATACTTTCATTAGCTTAAAAAAGGAAACTGGCTTATTGGTTTAATTATTTAGGGAATCAGCACAGTTTATTACAAAACCAAAATGGAGTTATTTTTAGAAGTACGGCAGTTTTCATTGGATACTTTGCAAATGGTGAGGACAGGGGCTGAGGTATCCAGCCACTTCGGTGTTCCCTGACTCCTTAAGGCGTCCATGCGGTAGGAAAATAGAGGGAAAGAGCCTCCCACTCCTTCTACAGAGTTTTCATGGAATCCGGGAAGACTTTGGACCCATTCAATGAAGTTTCTGGGTTCCCACCACCTGGAGGCCAGGTAGTAGCCACTACAGAGGCTTTTACCCAAGGATTTAAAGCCTCTGGCTTTTACCCAGAGGCAAAGGATTAGAAGGAACAGCAAAGGCGTTGAAGACAGGCAGAGTAAGCCTCTAACCCCAGTTCTGCACTTTACCATCTGTGCCACCTTGGGCAACATAACGCTCCTCTCAGAGCCTGCAATTCCTCATCTGTAGAATAGGGGTGCTGATATTTCTCCCTTGGTTTAGTAAAAATGGAACAAGGTAATGGCTGCAAAATGGCCAGGATGCAGAATAAGTTGTTCAAATGAATAGGTTTCTTACCTTAGGCTATAAAGCAGTACAAACCTAATTCCAAATCGAACTTTGTTTAACGAGAAGTAGGAGCAGGCGTTCCCTGATGACTTAGGGGGTTAAGGATCCAGTGTTGTTACTCCCGTGGCTCGGGACACTGCTGTGGTGTGGGTTCAATCCCTAGCCCTGGAAGTTTCCACATGCCGTGGGTGCAGCCAAAAAAATAAGCAAATAAATAAAAATAAGTACGAGCATACAGGATTCTGAGTCTATTGGAAAACAGTGTTTTACTTGTCATTTGTATCTCAGTTTCCCTAGCACATAACAGAGATCAATAAGCATTTACTCAGTCAACAGCTGGCTCTACTAAGTAACTTATGCCAGTCCATCTCCTCCCTGAAACTTCGTTTCCTAACTTGCAGCAAGGCGGTGACCTCGGAAAGGATGCTTCGGTTCCAAACGGCTGCGATCTAGCAACTTGACTGCTCTGTAGGTGTGCAGGTGCACGTAACCGAAGTGTGCCGATTACAAAAGTCAGCACTGGAGCCCTCTCTCACCCCTGTGAACTACAAAACATAGAGCGATACCCGTGCTCCTGAAAGGCAGATCTTACTGCTGATAACAACTAGATTCTAAACGGAGCCTTCTAGACCGAATTCTTCATGGAGCGCTCCAGGGGAAACGGCTGTGATAATCCTGAGCTGGGTGGGGTGGGCATGTGAGGATCTGCCAGAATTTTGCAAAATGCAAATCAGTCCATCAGGATCTAAGCTCTCAGATCAAGTTATAACACCTTCTGACACTCCCTTCCTAGTTCTCATCTCCCTAACTACAACCGCGAGGTGACCATTTAGTGGCAGTTGCCACCAAAAGTTTTGGAGAATTTAGCAACAGAGAGCCTTTCCCAAAGCCAGATGATAAGGGCCCTTCTGTCCTACTCTTTGGTGCACATGCAGTGCTGTGCATCCTAAATACCTCTGTTCCTTTAAGGTCTCCTGGAATCTCCTGGGACTAGTCCATAGAATTCATGAAGCTCCTGTTAAGTGCGTGGCACTAGTGAGTATTGCCAAAGTGAAAAGGTGAGGAAATAAGCTTAACTCCTAAAATTCTAGAAAGTTCTACACTGGTGAAAGAAGAAGAAATTCTACTATGGTAAAAAGGAGATGAGGAACGTTGGAAAGAAATGTGAGTTTCATCTTGGCTTCTGTCTCAGCTCCACCAGCTGCCACAACAAAATACCATGGGCCAGGTGGTTTACACCACAGGACTTATTTCTCACAGTTCTGGAGGCTGAAAGTCCAGCATCAAGGTGCTAGCTGATTCGGTAAGAGCTCTCTTCCTTCCTGGCTTGCAGAAGGCCGTCTTCTTGCTACGTCATCACTTGATGGAAAGAGAAGAACACATTCTTTGGTCTTTTCTTCCAGGGTCACTAATCCCATCACGAAGACCCCTCCTTCGTGACGTCATTCCCCCTGCAGCCCTCAACCGCAAACGCCATCACCCTGGGATTTGGGGCTTCAAGGTGTGAATTGGGGGTGGGGTGTCCAGTTCAATCCACAGCAGCTCCTAATTGAACCCCTTCCCACATTCTCTCCACTTTCAATTCATTCTCCTAGGCACCCAGAGGATGTTTTCTCATTCTCCACTTCAAAACTCTTTAGTGACTCGACTACCATTAGGGTCAAGTGCAAATTCCTTAACCTGGCCCATAAGGCCCTGCATGACCTTCCCCACACCCACCTCGCCAGGGCTCCTCTCTAAACACCACCCTTCCACACTCACAGTCCAGACCTTCTTTCAGTTTCCCCGCCTGCCATGTCTGTGTGACCTGCTTATGTTGCCCATTTTCCTCATTCCGCCTGTTGTCACATGTTCCTTTCGTGACTTACTAAATTGCCTGCTTTCTTCAGCAGACAAGAAGCTCTTTAAGGCCAAGGCACTGGTCCCATTCATTATCAGAGCCTCAGCACCTAGAAAAGCGCCAAGTTCATGGCAGATGCTCAATGAATCATTGTTGCACAAATGAATAAAATGTGGTTCTAAGCAGGCTACTTAACCTCTCTCTGGGCCTCAGATTCTTCTGTAAAACCAGGACTGTGGTGAAGATGAAATGAGGTGATGGAGTCAAGCCACCAGCCCCACCCCTGACATGTGACATTCTTTTGGCCTAAGTTCGCATCCGAAAGTTCAGACTCAGACACATGACATGAACGTCAGACAGGATAAAGCTACAGATCATGCAGTCTGGATGAGAAGAGGCCTACGGATGATTTTCTGGAGTTGATCGGACCCGTGGAGAGGCAGATACATTACCGCTGTCTACTGAATCACTACCACCCACAATTTAAACTTTTTTTTTTAGTCTGGCACAATATACATACGATTTATCTTTCTAGCCCCAAGGACCGTTCAGTGGCATTAAGTGCATTCACCTCGTTGTGCAACCGTCACCACCATCCAGCCACAGAACTTTTTCAACTTCTCAAGTGGAAATTCTGTCCCCATTAAACAATAATTCCTGTGCCCTAGCCCCTAGTAACCACATTTCACTGTCTGTCTCTATGAATTTCACTACTCTAGGGACTTCACATGAGTGGAATCATACACTATTTGTCTTTTTGTGTCTGGACTATTTCACTTAGCCTAATGTCCTCATGGTTCATCTATAGTGTAGCATGTGGCAGAATTTCCTTTCTTTTTACAGCTGAGTAATATTCCACTGTTTGTACAGACCACTTATCTTGTTGATCCACTTATCCATCAATGGACATTTGGGTTGCTACCACTTTTGGCTTTAGTGAATAATGCTGTTAGAAGCATGGGTGTACAAATAGCTATTTGAAAACTTTCTTTCAACTCTTTTAGCTGTCTACCCAGAAGGGGAATTGCTGGATCATAAGGCGAGCCTATATTTAATTTTTCGAGGAACCATACTGTTTTCCACAGCAGCTGCACCAGTTTACATTCCCACCAGCAAAGCACAAGAGTTCCAATTTCTCCGCAAGCTCCTGAACGTTTGTTATTTTCATTTTTTGGTTTCATAATAGCCACCCTAATGACATCCCCTGAATTTTAAAGCATTGCTTTAGCAGTCCTCAAAACCACTGTCTACATTCACCCAGCAAGTATTCATTTAGAACTTCCAGTGCACAGTCATCATTATAGTTGGGAAAAAGTAGTAAACAAAACAAATTCCCTTTGCTCCAGGGGCTGACATTCTCATTGGGAGTGAGAACATGAGCAAATCTCAACAAATAACAAACAACATGTCAGATGCTGGTAAGTTCTGTGAAGAATAATAAATCCCAGGGCGAGGGGACAGCGTGATCCCCGGGTGGGGGCGGGTGGAGGCACAGGCGTAGGATTTCAGATTTGTTTATAATGAAAGCCTGACTCTCCGGGAGGCTGGTTTTGAACTTCCTTCAAGAATTAATGAAAATGAAGTTTGGAGGGGGATGTGACTGGGCAGATTTGAAGAGCTGGGGTAGGAATTCAACATTGAATGTGTCTTCGAGACAACTCCATGAACCTCACACCTCCGAGATGTGTACTTATCTGGATGCGTGTTATCCTTAAATAAAAAGTTTTAAAATTACCCAAAGCAAAACAAAAGGACTTCCCTGATGGCCTAGAGGTTAAGGCTCCAGCATTGTCACTGCTGTGGCACAGGTTCGATCCCTAGCCTGGGAAATTCCACATGCCGGGGTCGGGGGGGTGCAGCCAAAAGAAAAAAAGAAAAAATCACCTTGTGCTCAACTTCAGAATTTGTCATCTTTCAAGGACACCACCCTGACTGTCTTCCATTAATCGGGGAGAATTGAGGAAGTGACGTTTGGGTTTCGCAGGCAGAAAGATCCAGATAGAATCGAGCTGGTTTGGGACCATCGGATGACTCCTGGAAGGGAGACACGGGCAGAGCGGCAGTGAACTCGAATGTTCCCTTCGATCGCCTGTGGGCCGTGTCCAGGTCCAGCTCCTTGCCGTTTTACTCTGCGGCGTAGCTGCCGAGTCCAGCCAAAGGCAGCTTTTTTCTCCCGGGCCACTCGGGAGACTGCAGACTTGAGGAGCTTCCCCCGTCTCCCCAGTGCGGCTCCCAGCCGGCGTATCTGGCCCCGTATCACCGGGCGACCCCAGGGGAGATGCGGTTTCCTGAAGAGATGAATCATTGTTAAGTGCTGTGGGGTTACCGGTGGGGTCAAGGCAGTCGCTCAGGAGTTGCAATAAAGTTTGGAATCTAAAATAAAGGCCTCCCCATGCTCAGGAAATAGAACGGCTGCCCACAAAAGTGTCTGCAGACAAACTCTCTGCGGGTCACCAGCCCGTGCAGGCGATGACCAAACGACTTGCTCTCCAAAGCCCTTCTGGCTGCTGCAAATGATTTACTGGGGGGTGGGGGAGGGATCCCCGAGGTTCGTGTCCTGCTGAAAGATTGACATGGCGACAGAGGCAGACATCAAGATTAAGATCTCGTGGTTGGGGTTGGCGCAGGCGTGGGGACAAAATATTTAGAAGACTTTCTTCATCGTGGAGTCAACGGGCGTGTCAGACCCCATACTCATTCATTCATCCACAAAGGCTATTTGGACCAATTCTGTGTCAGACCAGGGATGCAACGCTGCAGGAGATGCTGTCCCCGCCCTCAGAAGCCACACCTCCCAGACAGGCCCCTGTAACAGTGAGAAGAGGACTACAACGGGGGGAAGCGTTGAGGGCTGGGGACACAAGAGCGCTCTTGAGGTGTCCCCACAGAGGTGAGGTCTGGTGTAAGTTTGGAGGGAACATCACCTTCCAGACATGGTGACCTGAGATCCTGGCATGTTTGGCAAGAAGGACGGAGAAGAGATGGAGAAAAACAAGGCCCCAAACGTGGAAAGCTGTGATGTCAAGCTGAAGATGAGACAGGAAAGCACTGAGAGTATGGCAGTGACACCGCGAGATTTGTGTTGTAGGATGACTGATGCCAAGGATGGACGGAGAAACTGGAGTCAGGGAGACCGGAGAGGAGGCTGGTCCAGGAGGGGACCCGACTAATATCCATGAGGATGCGTGTTTGATCCCTGGCCCTGCCCAGTGGGTTAAAAATCTGACGTTGCCGTGAGTTGTGGTGTAGGTTGCAGGCGTGGCTGGAATCCCTAGTTTTTGTGGCCGTGGCTGTTGCTGTGGGTGACGTAGGCTGGCAGCTGCAGCTCTGATTTGACTCCTAGCCTGGAAACTGCCATATGCCACAGGTGTGACCCTAAAAAGCAAGAGAAAAGAAAAGGAAAATCAAGGTGATGCTGGTAGGACACTGAATGACCGATTTCAAGATGACTGTCAGAGCTAGCTGGGCTGTTTCTGCTTGTAGCCCCCTCCCTCCGCCTATAAAAGTTCCTGTCTCCTTATTGTCAGTGGGGGAAGTTGACCCTTTGGACAGAAGTCCACTCTCCCCGCCACCTGGCTGCTGGCCTCTGAAATACAGCAAAATGTCCTTTCCACCCACCTTGCCTCTTGAGATCGGTGAGCTGCCAGACCCCACTTTGCGTAACAGACCTACTCCAGAGATCAGGATAAAAATCTGGGGAGAATTATGAGTGTAGGAATTGTCAGCCTACAAAGGTCAGCACCCAATCCATGCATGTGAAAATCAAATCTGCTCTGGATTCTTCCCGCAGACTCCTGGCCATGAGAGTGTCTGCCTGTCCACAGCATATCCCCCTGTCCCTGCAAGGCCATTGCCTTCCCTCTGGCATTGGCCGGCACTGGACTCCACCTAAAGGTCAGATCTGGTCTAAGTTTCCTTGAGACAATAGGTGAGTTTTTGGGTCTCTTGCTTCTCCCATAAAGGCAATGAGAGGACACAGATTTTGCCTTCAAATGCTCTACCACTGAGCTCTACCCTACCGAGGAATGAAGACTTCGGAGGTCAGCAGGTGTGGGCTGGAATCTGACTTGACCTCCACCAGCTAAGTCTTTGAATACATGCATTCAGCAGTCTGAGCCTTGGGTCTTCTTCTTATAGAATCGGGATATGAATGGTCACCTGTACGCTCAGTCGCTAAGCCGGGCAGCCACGTGGGGAAGCTTGCAGGATCTGGAGCGGGGGTCTTCCCTCGACCTCAGGCAAGTGTGTGCTGGCTTCCTCAGTGGGAATTTTAACAGGACCGTTCTCATCAGTTAGCATGAGGTTTTGTCTGTTTGTTTCAAAATGTTTTTTGTTAAAGTGTAGGCGATTTACAATGTTGAATCAGTTTTGCTGTATGGCAAAGTGATCCAGTCACACACATATATATACATACACCCATTCTTCCTTTCATATCATCCCCCATCCGGTTCTGTCCCAAGAGACTGGACACAGTTCCCTGTGCTACGCAGTGGACCTCATTGCCCATCCTTCCTAAATGTAAGAGTTTGCCCAGACTCACAGTCCATCCCCCTCCTGACCTTGGCAACCGCAGGTCTGTTCTCTATGTTTTGATCAGTCTGCGCCCCATCCCTGGTCAACACCTCAGCTGTTATTGCCGTTTAGACCATTTAGTGGGATTATATATATAGATCCCATGGCACTTAGTGAGTGCCTAATAAATCACAGAGGTCCCCCCTTGAGGACCCAAGGCCGTTGGGAAATTGAGAAGCGACATCCCTGCCGAAGGGGGAAGGCTGCTGGGGACGGTGGAATACGGGAAGTGCACTGGGAGGAGCCGGATTCAAGTCCCAGATCCACCACATCCTCCCTTCGGGATGCTTATCCTCTCACCCAAGAAGTCGGGCTCCTCTGAGTGTCAGTTTCATCATCTGTTAAGTGGGGAGAGCGATTCTTACCCCTATGAAATGGTCCCAAAGGTGACAAGCTAATAGGAAGCTGTAGCTCTGGTTCTTCTGAAATAGACTGAGAGGGAGGCGTCTCGGAGCACGAGGCATTTCTGACGAATCAATGCCTCTGAAAGGAAGAGGACCGCAGTGGCCTTGGGCAGAGAGAGAAGACACACTGAGATTCAGGCGTGGCAGAGCCTTGGTCAACAGCACAGGGGCCGGGGGGCGGGGGGCGGCCCAGTGTCCTGGGTCGGCACGCCTGGATCTTCACTCCCCTGCTGTGCTCAGTCACCGTTTGCACAGAGGGAACAACGGTGTGACCCTGAACGAGCTGACCGTGGGGGAGCATCTGCGGACCGTGATCCCCGCAACCGGGCGGCAAGTCCTGCCCTCAGGGAGATCTGGGTGGTGCGTCTCCTTGTCCACCACCCTAGGGAAGTTCCTGGCACAGCGCAGGTGTCACATGAGGTCAGGGAGCCTGAATCTACATCTGACTGTGTTTGGGGAATCTCAGCAACTGCGGTCACCCTTTTGGAGGCCAAGACTATTAAAACCGTCGTCTCTCCTCGTCACTGAGCTTCAGCAAAAGCTGTTCGTGATCTCCACTCTCACCATCCAAGCACTGCTCCCCCTCGAAGATGGGGTTTCAGGGCCCGGCTTACATGCCAGAGGCACTGGGGTGCACCCTCTCCTGGGCTCTGCTGGGCTCTGATGGTTTCAGCGGTCAGACCCTCCTCGGTAACAAACAGCCTGGAATCAACTGTGGCAGAAGGCAATGCGGATCATTTCTTCACCCTCATTGGCACAACCATGGCCACCGCCACCGCACACCCAGCCCACCACAAAACCAACAACATCCAACCCCAAATGAACCGGTGCCCTGGAGTCAAAAACACATCACTCCCAACTCACACCGCAAGGACGCCCACCCAACCTAGAAACCCCCAAACAGATTCTGTTTGGAGTTCATCAGAAATACCAACTTTTTTTTTTCTTCTCTCGAAGAACAGTTTGGGTTTGAGAAAACCCCAGCAAATTTTGCCGAAACGGTTCGTATTATTCAGTTCATGCGTAATTGAAAGGAAATTCAATCCATGTGTTGCTGATTTGTTCACCATTGGGTCTTCATAGTAGCACTGTTCAAGAAGCATTTTCCACCTTCCATGCTGTGCCTGATGCGGATGCTTTCTGGACAACATAGAGCAGCAGTGTTTGTATTTGGGGGGGGGCTGGCAGAACTGCAAATCATCCTTTTAGGAAAACACATGAGTTCTCATTGTGGCTCAGCGCGTTAAGGACCCAAGCCCGTGTCCATGAGGACGCAGGTTCGATCCCCGGCCTTGTGCAGCAGGTTAAGGATCCGGCATTGCTGCAGGCTCTGGTGAAGGTTGCAGATGTGTCTCGGATCTGGTGTTGCTGTGGCTGTGCCATAGGCCGGTGGCTACAGCTCCTATATGACCTGTAGCCCAGGAACTTCCATATCCCATGGGTGAAGTCCAAAAAGAAAAAAAGAAGAACAGCGTGAGCAGGGTGTGGGGACCAGACAGGACAGGGTGTGTCTGGGGAATCAGAATGGGCCCCGTTTGGCCAGATGGCACATTTTACGTAGAAGGAAAGGCCACTTATTCGTAGGTGGGAGATAAAGCTGAGTGATAGAAGGCGATTTTATGGTGAAGGCCTGGCATGCTAGGTTTAATATCTACAATTTCAGACCCCAAGGAAAGCCACTCAAGTTTGAACTTGAACTTGATTTGCTTCCCTGTCTTTGTAAACAAAAAGGATGGAAATGAGGAAGTTTTCTGGACCCCATCCCCAGAACCCCATACGTTTTGACAATCCCTCAGGATAAAACAGCTCTGGATTTGGCGTTAAGGGACTAGGCACCCAGATCCAGCAACCTTGCTGTGATGTTGTGCAGGTCACTTAATTTTTCTGTGTTTCAGTGTCTTCCCTGCTATAGGAATTAGTATGTTTTGGCTCCAAGCTAGGAGTTCCCTATGGCTCAGCAGGTTAAGGATCTGGCATTGTCACTGCTGTGGCTCAGGTCACTTCTGTGGTGTGGGTTGGATTCTTGGTCAGGGAACTTCCGAATGCCATGGGCATGACTGGAAAAAAAAAAAAAAAGATTCTGCTTCCAGGCAGGGAGGACTTAGCTGCCCAGCGTGGGAGTTGTTCTCGCTCCTTGACTGGGGCAGGATGGAAACTGCAAGTAGCCCAAGCAGGTGGTATCAAATAAGGAAGATGTCATTCCTCGAAAGGAGACCAAGGTGAAGGGGAGACAGCGGTATGACAGAAGGCAACCCACAGTTACCAAAGCTCTAGCAAGGGGCAAGAGATTGGCATCAATACTTTCTAAGTTCTTTCCATGCCCAACGTTGTGATTCTAGAATTCCACGGGGGAAAGTAAGCCTCATTCTTACCCAAGATAGATAATCACCATTGGAATGGGCAGACTCCAACACTGTAGATTTCACTGGACTCAATGTCCTAACTATCTAAGAAGAAAAAGAGTCAAAGCCACTCCTGTCATTGAAGGTTTGAAGTAACATCAATTTTATTCACCTTTGTCCAACTTGTCCTGAGCATCTGTTATGCAGCAGACACTGCGTTCAGTAATGCTGTGCATGTTTTCTCATCCAGTCTCTCCAAACGACCTTTCCAAATTACTTTTTTTTTTTAGGACCACACCTGCGCATATGTAAGTTCCCAGGCTAGGGATTGAAATCAGAGCTGCAGCTGCCAGCCACAGCCATAGCAATGCCAGATCCATGCCACATTTGTGACCTACGCCACAGCTTGCAGCAATGACAGAAACTTACTGAGTGAGGTCAGGGATCAAACCTACCTCCTCATGAAGACTAGGTGTGTTACAAATCTGATGAACTACAATGCAAACTCTCCCAATAACCTTTTATACCTCTTTTACAGAAGAGAAGCCTGAGATTCAAGTCATGAACAAAACTTGCCTAAGGGCCCAGATTCAGTAGGTCCCCAAATTGGATTTGACTAGAGATCTGTCTCCCAGCCAGGACTTCTGCTGACAGTACAAGCTGTCCATGGCTGCCCATGGGGCCAGAAACCATTAAGCGGTGCACTTGGCCTCATTTGATCTGATTTGTGCCTCACCTTGTATTATAAGAGACTTTACCCTCTGATCTCAAACCACGCTGGCCTTCTTGGTATTTACTGGGCATGTCCTGCTGCCTCCCAAACTGGGGCTTTGGCTACACTCTTCCCTCTGTTGGGGACACGGTTCACCTCCAGTGTCCTTTAGATCTCAGCCAGTTCTCCTCCCTTCCCTGACCCCTCAACTAGATGGACTATCCAACAATAAGTTCCTATCACTTTCCTGGCAGGGCATCATTAATGCAAGTTTCCCCACTCATCTATAAGCTCCAGGAGAGCAAGATACCATATGTTTTGCTCCCAGGCATGCCTACCAAGTGCCTAGAACATAGTAGGTGCTCAAGAAGCGTATACAATATGCAGAGCCTAGGCCATACATACAGTCTCCACTTCAGAGTTGGCTGAGCCCTCCAGAAGAGGGAAGAGGGATGCTCGCGAGAAAGTTCTCCACCAAGTCCTGCCTCCACACGCAGCCCAGACACTGCATGGATGGTGTCTGTAGAGACACTGGTTGGATGGTGTCTGTAGAGTAAGTAAAGTCTCATTTTCTCCTTTAAATCTGGCTGAGAAGCCACTCGGCTTCCAAGAGAGCGAAGGCGCCGTGTTGGTCCAGAGCCCCATGGAGCTCACAAGGAGGCACGGGACAGTTGTTTACTCTCTTTGTTCTGTTCTCTCTCTCCCTTCCCCACTCCCACAAACACTTTCAAAAATCTGTAAACTGTTAATGAAGAAAAAATAAAGTAGATAACTGCATACTCTCAGCCTCCAAGTCACCTCTGGCCCAACCCCAAGGTCCTGTTAACTGGTCATTTTCAGGCCATTTGGAAGCTGGAGCCCCGGGAAAGTCATTACATCACATGAGGCATTTTGATCTGGGACAGTTTGGGGTCACCCATTGATTATAACACAGTTTGGGGAATACTCCGGCCTGCTTGGGTATCTGGATTTCTCTAAATCTGTTCTCCCCAAATCGGAATAAATGGGGAGCTGCAAACAAGCCAGCTACGATTTGTATACTTCCTGCCTGTGATTGGCCAAAACTGCCTCCAATATGTCCCATTATATTTAATAATCTTATAAAAGGGTGAACAATTGAGCATTCCTTAAACAAATTAAACTTTCATGACATCAGGACTCTTCCCCGGATCAGATCAATAGGCTAGAGAGCTGGGCGGAGACACGTTTCCTGAGACCAACTACTTCAAAGAAAGCCATGAGTGTCCTTAGAAAATTGAAACCCCATTGAATTCATCTGAGCTTGCCCCTTCTTTCTCGGGTCTGAGTCATTTCAGTAGACAATTGGGTCTATTGGGGCTAATTAATTTAATGTCAGCTATTTCTTAATTGCAATTACTTCTTTCAAAAACAAATGTTCTGGGGGAAATACTCAACAAAATCTATTTGCTTCAGTTAAATCTGCACAGATTTTCTTTCTTTTTTTTTTTTTTTGGATACAAAAACATACTTCATACCAAAACCCAGTATTACATTTGTCCATGAAATGAAAGTTAACCCTGGGAAGAGGTGCTGACACCAATGGCCAGATCCCTGTAGAAATCAGAATTCTCTTTATGGAGGTGGGGCTGTTGCACTTACACTCAGGGTCCACCAGTATTTTCTTTCCCGCTAATTATAATATAATCACCATCAATCCTTGCTTTTCCTTAAGACCTTTCATTGATTTCATTTCGCAAAGTGGTTTTGCTTTGTTTGTTTGTTTATTTGGCTTTTTTTTTTTGGCCACACCTGTGACATATGGAAATTCCTGGGCTAGGAGTCGAATTGGTGCTGCAGCTGCCGGCCTACGCCACAGCCACAGCAACGTGGGATCCAAGCCACGTCTGAAACCTATACCACAGCTTGTGGCAACACTGGATCCTTAACCCACTGAGTGAGGTCAGGGCTTGGACCCGTATCCTCATGGATACCAGTCAGGTTTGTTACCACAGAGCCACAACGGGAACTCCCAGAATGGTCTTTTAAAGCTGGAAGGAAGCTCCGAGACCATCCTTTCCACCCACAGCGTCCCCCTCCCCACTCAAATGTTTTGTCAATGTGGAAATCGGGCTCCTGAGATGGTGAGATGACCAAGGCCACAGAGATATGGAGTTTGTCGCCAGAATAATGTCACACCTAAGTCCTATGCTGCCGAGATCTTTTTCTCTGACCCTGGTGCACGGCTCCTCTTTTTTCAGGCAGTTTCCTTATCATTAAAATGAGCATGAAACCACCTGCCCTGTGACTATGAAAGAAAGGAACCATGCAGTATCCTTTCAGAACAGCCCTCAAAACCATATTGATTCCTTTGGAGTTCTCCAGTGGCGCAGGAGGGTAAGGATCTGGTATTTTCACTGCAGCAGGTTGGGTCACTGCTGTGGCACGGGTTCGATCCCTGGCCTGGGAACTTCCACATGCCAAGGGCACTGCCAGAAATGTGTGTGTGTGTGTGTGTGTGTGTGTGTGTGTGTGTGTATTTCTTTAAAGAAGTGTTGTGAATGAACTTATTTACGAAACAAATACATTCGTAGATGTAGAAAACAAACCTATGCTACCAAAGGGGAAGGGGCAGGGAAGGATAAATTTGGAGTTTGGGATTAAGGGATACACACTATGGTTTATAAAAAAGATAAACAACAAGGACCTACTGTATAGGGAACTATACCCAGTATTCTCTATTAACCTATGTGGGAAAAGAATCTGAAAAAGAAGACGTATGTGTGTGTATGTGTGTGTGTAACTGAATCACTTTGCTGTACACTTGAAACTAACACAACATTGTAAATTAACTAGACTTTGATTAAAAAAATAAAGTTAATATTTTTAAAAGCACATGGGGATTCCCTGGTGGCCTGGTGGTTAAGGACTCAGCATTGCCACCCCTGAGGCTGGGGTTACTGCTGTGTCTCAGGTTCAATCCCTGGCCTGGGAACTTCCCCTTTCTGCAGGTGTGGCCATAAACAGATATGTAAATAAAATTAAAATTAAAAATTATTATTATTATTTTTTTTGTCTTTTTGCCTTTATCTAGGGCTGCACCCGCGGTATATGGAGGTTCCCAGGCTAGGGGTCTAACAGGAGCTGTAGCCGCTGGCCTTCGCCACAGCCACAGCAACGCGGGATCCGAGCCGCATCTGCAACCTACGCCACAGCTCACGGCAACGCCGGATACTTAACCCACTGAGCAAGGCCAGGGATCGAACCCGCAACCTCATCGTTACTAGTCAGATTCGTTAACCACTGAGCCACGACGGGAACTCCAAAATTAAAAATTAAAAGCACAAAAATACATTGATTCCAGAGCCTACACCTTGGGAGGGAGAAACTGCACTTGGCCTTAGCAAATGTCCTCATTTTTCTTCAAGAAACATGGAAGGTTGTTTTCAGCAGAAGTTTTTCCCTATAATAAGAGCACCTGCATTCATTAAAAACTCACGTTTGAGGCGTTGAACTCCATATTCACCAATGACCACGCTCTCCCCTTCTCGGTGCCCTCAGCTGCAGCCCATCTTTGAGCCACTGCTCTGGACAGCTGTGGCCACTGGACTGTGGCATGAGGTCCCCCTCTCTGGGTAACTGTTGCTCTCTTCCCTATCTTCAACTCATGGGAGAGAAGTCTTAGGACCCAGAGGAAGGTGCATCCCAAGATAGAGGGAGCCTGGGTCCCTGAGAGACTCTGTGGAGGAGAGGCATTGCGAACAACTGAGCCCAGGTTGAATTTTTACGGTAGGTGATGCGGCTTACTCCACCTGCATCCCTACCGTGCCTGTGAGAGACTCCCATGTGTTAATTTATCCATCCTCACCAGCCTCACTTTACAGATGAGAAGGCGGAAGCACAGGGAGATTAAGTGACCCGCCCAGGTTCTCACAGCTGGGACAGGGCAGAGTTTGGCCCCAGAAGGTCTGTCCCAGAGCATGCCTTTCACAGCACTCTGGAGATTTTGGCAGTAAGGACTGACACCCCTTGTCAATTTCTCTACCCCTCCTCCCTCCCCCCTCACTCCCCCCCTTACTGCCGTTCTTCTGCATTTACTAAGTGTCCATTATGTGCAAGAAGCTGGATCATGCAGTAGCCTGGGCCCGTTATGATGAATGGGACACGGTCCCTGCCTCTTAACACTCACTGCCTCGTCAGAGATGAGACAGGAGAGTGGATAATGGCCATGCTGTGCGACGAGTGCTCTGATGGGATAAGCAGAGAGTGCCGTGGGGGCCCAGGTCAGGGACACAAATGTCTCACGTCTGGTTGGGGCCGTGCAGAGGTTGTGGGTTGGGGAAGGGGTAAAGAAACTTCAATTGGATCTTGAAGGTAAAAGGAAATTGGCAAGGCCGACGAGGTGGAGAAAGTCACCCCGGATGGAGGGTACACCTTGAGCAAGGCTGCAGAGGCAGCAAATATTATGTCAGACTTGCAGGTCTGGAGAGCAGGTGGAGGGGGGAGGGCAGGGAGGATGGAGAAGCAGGAAGGCGCTGGAGCGTGAAGGGCTTGGATGGGTGGACTCAGGAGATCTGACTTAATCCTGGGAGCAAAGGGTGATTAATATTTCAGAACGATTGCTCTTGGGGTGGCCGGGCACAGACAGGGCTGCACCAGCGGTCAGGAGGCGGGTGCTAACAGTGTCTTCAAGATCCCAACTCCCCCTGCCACTGGTCCGGGCAGCCAGGCTCCTTCCCATCCTGTTATCATGAGTGGGACGAGGGGGCTGGGGGGCACCGAACAGTGTATCTCCTCCTTTCAAGAGCCTTCTAAAAACAGACTGAGGGGATGTGACAACTTCAGGGGGCGGTGTCCCCATCAAGCTTCAGACAGCCTCTCCAAGGCAGCGCATCTCCCTGGCCAGAATGGGGCCAGAAAGCTGCGGTGTTCTAGTCAGTGCTATCAGGGAACATTAAAAAAAAAAAAAAAGCCTTCTCCAGGAATAGAGAGGTGTCTCCAAAAGCCAAGAGCTCAGTCCTCCGGATCCAAGCCATCTCAAGCGGCTCCCACTTTAGTTTGGAAGCTGAGGACGAAGGTCAAGTGCTTTGGGGGTGGGTGTCCAAGTCCAAATAATGAATAAGGGTTGTATAATCATTATCAGGGGTGCCACCAAAGGATCCTGGGGCCTTCAATAGAGCAGCCTTCCCTGATCAACTCGGAAATGACTCGTTTTCTGTAATCCTTGGAATCCATGAATATCAGATCCGGAAGGGAGGTCAGAAAAGAGTTGCATTCTCCTAGAGGTGAATTCTTGTTGCTCAGGGCTTGCGTGTCCTGGAATCTTCTGTGGAGAGCCTCCCCACCACGTTCTTTCTGCCTGAAATTGCTGGGATTTCTACCCTGTGCAGCAGAGTCCTCCCCGGGTGTCTCTGATTAGTTCTGGGCTACTGGTGGGAGGCAAGGATCTCCCGGCGCCAGGCCATCAAAGTTTAGCTCCCAGCTCAGGCTCTGAGTGTTTCACTGTGCTGTGAAATCGGGCAGGTTAGCTCTTCTCCCCAAACCTCCCTTTTCTTCCTCTGTGACAGGGAGAAAATAACATGGCCTCGTCTTACTAGTCCTGCACTCTCTGGCTGTCTTCCCTGCCTAAGCACTATCCGCTCTCCCAGTCCAGGCTGGCTTCACTTTCTCCTGGAGAAAACCTCGGTTGCCCAATTTTTTATGTTTCCCATTAGCTCAGTACTTACCACATATAGTGTGCTGGCTGATCTACCTGTCTGTCTCAGCCATAAGGCAGTAAACTCTTTGAAAGAGGGAATCAGATATTCCTTGAACCCAGAAAAAGGCCCGGGACAGAATAGAGGCTGAACCCTTGGTGGAATGAATGAATGAATGAGTGAATGATGGATGAATGAATGTTACAAAATTTAGTAAGCTGACGCCCAGATTAACTAGATTATTAGTTAATATTAATTATTTTCTGTTTCCCACAGCTACTCATATCCTGGCCCTTTTCCAAGTAACTCCTTACACCTATCTGTGGGGGGAGGGACGGGAATATCTGGGGACACTGATGACAACATTTTTGTTAGGAGATGGGCCAGGAGAATAGGGTGGAGAAGGATAAATCAGTATTTGCCTTCCCTGGGTTTTCTGGACTAGCTTGGAAAGGTCATAAAAGAAATGAACTGAAAGATCGACTGCAGAAATATTCTGGGCAACTCTGGGCCGAAGCCGAACTGCTTTGGAGTCCAGCTGACAGAACGGGTTGGGGTGTTGACAGAGGGTACCCCGCGCCTCTGCGCAGAAAGCCCCAGCACTCCAGTTCCCCGAGGGCTGGAAGCTCTGAGCTTCCAGAGATGACCTCCTTGACAGGCATGTTCACGGTCTCCTGCTGGACCAGAGCCATGGGGAGCCTCTACTAGGTGGTTTTAGGTGGTGGGTGGGAACTGGTGGCAACAGAGAAGAGAGGAAGAAGGGAAGGAATGCGCCTGAGTGACTATAGCTAACACATGAGTCACCCCTTGGGGACCCTCGGAAATAAAAACCAGGCACTGCTAAGATTCGCACGACGCCGTGATCTCACAGTAGGTACGGCCTCTGGAGACGAAGTCTGATGATGTGTGGGGCATTAAAATTAACTTCACCTGTTTCTCTTTCCTTTGTTTAAGGCAACTACTAGAAAATGTAAAATGTCAAATGTGACCGGCATTATATTTCTATCAGAATGTGCTGCTCTAGTCTATTGTTAAACGAATGCACTCCATCCACAGGTACAGCCAAGGATGTTCTCTAATATAAATTTCCTGTTAAGTGAAGAAAGCGAGCTGTATAGCCAAATGCACAATCCAATTTATAAAAATATTTTTAAAGCTATGTGCACTTTGCAAAGAGAAAGATAAGGAGAAACGTCTGAAAGGACCCTGGAGGATGGGACCAGGTGCTGTTCCCAAATGGAGTCATTGAGCAGAAGACTCTTGAAAGCTGTGAGTAGGGTTAGAAAAAAACAAAACACACCAAAAAACCCCACAAAAAGACGATGGAATAGTGAACCATCTTGGGGAGAGAGATGGGCTTGGGGAAGAGGGGATGGGGAAATATGATATTTCACTAGACCTATTTCTGTAGATTTTAAGAAAATAAGCATTCTTTAACTTTTTTTTTTTTCTCTTTTTAGGGCCGCACCCACAGCATATGGAAGTTCCCAGGCTAAGGGTCGAATAGGAGCTGCAGCTCCTGGCTTACGCCACAGCCACAGCAACGCGGGATCTGAGCTGGGTCTGCATCCTACACCTCTGCTTACTTAGCCCCCTGAGCAAGGCCAGGGATCGAACCTGCATCCTCATGGATACCAGTTGGATCCGTTACTGCTGAGCCACAGCGGGAACTGCATTCTATAGCTTCGTAAACAGAAATTGATTATAGGACAGATCATCATTGCTGATGGGCTGACACATGGGTTCTGGAAATTGCATCAGGACCATGTCAACTGTTGGCCCATGTTCGCTGGGCTCCCAAACTCTGCCTTCTTCAGAGCAAGATCCCATGGAGGGATCCGTGCCCCGTTTGATAAATGCATTGTCAATAGCTCAAGCCAACTGAAATAATAACGGGAGAAATGTCTGCTTCTGCCAAGAACTGAGAACTGGAATGACGCTGGCGAGAGTTTCCTGAAGCCAAAGGCAGGTTTCCTATAATTAGAAGCAATTTGCTAGAAAGTTTACCAGGCTCTTCCAAAGCATACAATATGGCAAATTGTTAAAGCTTTCTTTATTTTTCCTTTCCTTTTCATGACACACTGCAGATGGGGAGTGTGGAATACTCCCTTTTCCTGGGCTGGGGCTGTTATTTTAGAGGATCCTGTCTTTGCCGTCAGTGAAGGAGGAGGGGGAAGAAAGCCAACATTTGTATCATTGTGGGAAGTGGGAGTGAATTCAGAACCGTATTCGAAACACCTTTCCGACTGTCTCTACTGAGAGACCTCAGGTTTTAGCCAAGCGGGATCTAGCAAGTGAAATATGCACCAAAGCCAGTTTCATCAAATTTCCATTCCAATGGGTAAGAGAATAGGAAACCCAGACTGCAGATACACAAAGATCTATTCCCATTTCTGTATTCCAGAAGTCAGCTGCAAAGACCAGAGTTGCGGTGATGGGCAGACTAACTAACATCTATTAAGCATCTACCTCGTATTTTCCCAGCCCTGTACCAGGCAACCTGCCCGTTCTCTGCAGTGCAGCCCTCATCGTCGCCCCCCATCCCCATTCCGACCCCCAAGCCCAACAGCCCTGCTGTAGGTGCTGTCACTGTTCTTGATTATGGATGAAACACAGACTCAGCAAGGCTAAAACGTTCCAGGACCACGAGGTAGCGCTAGGGCACAATGCGAGTCTCGTCCGACTTCTCCCCAGGGCTCCTCCCTCTGCATCCATCTACCCTGCTCTTGGAGCCATCAGTAAACTGATGGGAGGCCGGCTCTGAGTGCTCAGGCTGACTCTACAGGTTTCACACGCCTTCGTCACTTGTGTTCTCTAAGAGAGGCAGCGGAGCAGGCTTGTACCTCTTCCTCGGTCCAGGAGCTATAGCCCTGCAGCATTTGGAACAGCCGCCTTCCCGGGAGCCTTCTTAACCAGCTTCAGCGGCCCACTCTATTCTACGACAGAAGAAGTTACGCAGCCAAGCACTTCCGAGTGATGCAGGACGCTGTCATCCTCAGCCCTCCTTTCTAATCTCAGGAATGCTGTGCTCCAGAACACCGGGAACATGGCCTCCTCGGTCCTGACTTACTATTAGTTTACTAGCGAGGGGTGGAGGTGGGTGCCCAGGGCGGGGGTGGGAGTCAGTCTGGCCTGTGAGTGAAATATGGCTGGAGTGAGAGATGGGCTAGATCGGGAGTCCTGGATGCAAAGAAAAAAAGTTCATTAATTAACTAGCCCGTCCATCACTCATCCATCCATCCATCTACCCATTTACCCATCTACCTATTTGTCAGTTCATCCATTCACGTGTCCATAAATCCATCCATCCATCCATCCATGCATCCATCCATCTGTCTGTGTAGCCTTCCATCCCCTCATCACTCTTCTAGCAATTCATCATCCCTGCAGTCAATTTTTCTGACCAGTGCTATATCTGAGACAGAACAATTTTTTTGTTAGCATGGTGGGATAATAGGATCTTTAGTCTCACCTTTTTAGTTTAGTTTAGTTTTGTTTTATTTTGTTTTGCTTTTCAGAGCTGCACTCGCTGCATATGGAAGTTCCCAGGCTAGGGGTCGAATCGGAGCTGCAGCTGCTGGCCTGCACCACAGCCACGGCAACCCCAGATTCAAGTGACTTCTTCGATCTACCCCGCTCATGGCGACGCTGGATCCTTTAACCCACCGAGTGAGGCAGGGATGGAACCCGCGTCCTCGTGGATCCTAGTAGGGTTCAGTACCACTGAGTCACAAGGGGAACTCCCTGCTCTCACATTTTCTCATTAAAGTGTTTTGATAATTTTTAAAACTCTGGCTGGAAATTTAAAGAAACCGAGGAAGAGCAGCAGAAAAAGCACGTGAGACAGAGAGAGACAAATACTGCATGATCTCACTTATATGTGGAATCTTAAAAACTCAAACTCATGGAAGCAGAGAGCAGAATGATGGTACTGGGGCAGAGGGAACGGGTCGGAGGGAGGTGTCGGCCAACGGGTGTAAACTTTCAGTTATAAGGTGAATAAGTTCTGGAGCTCCGATTATGGCCAGGTAACATAGTTATAGTTACATAACTATATTATAGCTAATAGCAATGTATACTTGAAATTTGCTTAGAGAGTAGATCTTACATGTTCTTAGCATTCATCAAGAAAAAGCTGGAGTTCCCTTCGTGGCTCAGTGGTTAATGAATCCGACTAAGAACCATGAGGTTGCAGGTTCGATCCCTGGCCTTGCTCAGTGGGTTAAGGATCCGGTGTTGCCGTGAGCTGTGGTGTAGGTTGCAGACGCGGCTCGGACCCCGCGTTGCTGTGGCTGTGGTATAGGCCGGCAGCTACAGCTCCGATTAGACCGCTAGCCTGGGAACCTCCATATGCCACGGGTGCAGCTCTACATAAAAGGCAAAAAGACAAAAAAAAAAGAAAAAGCTGAAGTGAGATGACGGAAAGGGTAGCTAGGTGGATTGGGGGGCATCCTTCCATAATACATTTATCTATCAAACATCACGTTTTGCATTTTAAATATATATCATATATAATACATACATATTAGATAGGCATATATTATGCATATGCATAATGTCTATCCGTATACATTATATACATACGTATACATATGTAATGATTATATGTAAATCCTACCTCAATAAATCTGAAAAAAAAAAAAAAAAGGGCGAAATCTGGGCTCTGGCAATAGAAAGCCATAAAGTTTACCTGTCTCTACACTTTACAGGTCACCAGTGAAACTGGACCATTTTCTTGGCTTATTTTCTGATCTGCCCTGTGAAGAAGGCAAGCTTTATCTCCTTGGGGATGGTGAGGAAAGAAAGATGCATCCGGACCAGAAAGCACTCAGCCGGGGCTGCAGAGAGAAAGATTTAGGCCGCCTTTGTTGAATACTTGACACACTTACAAACCATACTTGCGGGATGGTTTAAGGGGCCCCTCTTACCCTGAATTGAGGAATCCCAATTGGTTCTGCAATCAGATGCCGCCTCTTATTTTTTGCAATTAGTCAGCAAGTAAATTATCCACACGGCGGAGGCTGTCAGAAGCCGGCCTTTAGGAGCGGGAGAGGGGAAGGCGGAAGGTGGTGTTCCAGCACCTGGCCCTAAACCTCTTTATCAAAGTGGGCGCATTTTCAGCCCAATCTGCCTTTGAAACCCGGCAAGTTCACTTGACCCGGGGGTTAAGTGCTGCTGGGGCCTGCAGCTGAATGCTTTGTCTTGGGAATGAGAAGTTGAGTGGGCTGTGCCTTCCTGCCCGAGGCTTGATCTGCTTACAAACTCTCCTAGCCTTTGACAGGCGGGACGGTGGCCTCTTTGGGTGCCCGTGGAAGGGCGCTTCTCCAGGACTTTGCTGAGCTTCTCAGCCAGGAGGGGTCAGATCCATAGCTCACCTTTGTTTGTACCCCTTGACCGGGAAGCACATAGTAGGTCCCCAGAATAGACTTTCAGGAGTAAAGTGATGGTGTCAAAAGGCCTTGGGATTTGGAAATTCCTGGCATGGCTCAGTGGAAATGAATTTGACTAGAATCTACGAGGATGCAGTTTCAGTCCCTGGCCTCCCTCGGTGGGCTGAGGATCCGGCGTTGCCGTGAGCTGTGGTGTAGGTTGCAGACGCAGCTCGGATGCCACATTGCTGTGGCTGTGTTGTAGGCCGGCTGCTACGGCTCCTATTCGACCCCTAGCCTGGGAACCTCCATATGCCGCAAGTGAGGCCCTAAAAAGACAAAAGGCAAAAAAAGAGAAAAGGGGGGAGGTGCTTGGGATTTGATTTCAAGAGAGAGAGACTTGGCAAGGGACCTGGGGTCACTTGGAGGCCTTGCTGATTTCTAAGCATTGTTCCACCTCTTGGGATTTCAGTTTCTCAGCTGGAAAATGGGTCCATAATCCTTCCTTTAGAAGGTCATGATTTAGAAGGCTGTAATTTAGATTTAGATATTAGAAGTCATAATTTAGATTTCACACGTGAAAAGTACTTTCAAAAGCAAGTGCCCATAAAGTCTTCCTTTTTCTTTTTCCTTTTGTCTTTTCCTCCTCACTTTCTGGGCTTCAAACTCCTCACCTATAAAAAAAAAGGGGGGGGGTGAATCCTAAGGCGCATCTTCCTGGGTCGTTGTAAACGATGAAGAAAGCCTTACATAAATTCTAAGGCACTGGACACATCAATCAAAACTGAAATGAAAGATGGAGTTCCCTTCGTGGCTCAGTGGTTAACGAATCCGACTAAGAACCGTGAGGTTGCGGGTTCGATCCCTGACCTTGCTCAGTGAGTTAAGGATCCGGCGTTGCTGTGAGCTGTGGTGTAGGTTGCAGACGTGGCTCAGATCCCGCCTTGCTGTGGCTGTGGCGAAGGCCGGCGGCTACAGCTCCTGTTAGACCCCTAGCCTGGGAACCTCCATATGCCGTGGGAGCGGCTCTACATAAAGGCAAAAAGACAAAAAAAAAAAACTGAAATGAAAGAAAATGATATCTAGAAGCACAGAAATCATTCGATTCTCCTGTCAGAGAGAACTGGGTCTGTTCCCCCACTACCCCAGCTCAGAGAGGCCAGAGGCCTGGGGATGAAACGCTTTCTTGGCAAGAAAAGGACAAAGCCCTGCAGAATGAAGAAAATTTGCACACACCTTTCCAGATTATTATATTGAGTAAGAAATAGTTTCAGCTGACACTGTCTGAATAAATTACTGGCAGTCAGGGGTGAGGAAATTGAGCTGTGAATGCATTTATTTAATATATTTATATGTCAGACTTAGCTCCTGCTCTGTATATTTTTGTGGCTTTTAGACATAAGATATTTTACCCAATTCTCCTTCCCTCAGGAGGCAGTTGCAGAAGGTAGGAAAAGGCTCCAGACATATCTCCAAGTGAGATATAAATTCTTCCCTCCTCCACAAATTTTTGTTAAAAAAATAAAAAGGACCCTTTACTGTGAGGTACACATGTGGGGACATAATTCTTGAACACGAATCAGAAAATATTTGAAAGCGGCCTTAGGATGCTCCTTTCCCCTTTCTGTTTGGTAAACTCCTGTATATACGTCAAAGCCTAGATAGAAGTTACCTTGTTTAGAGTTCCCATTGTGGCTCAGTGGATTAAGAACCTGACGTAGTGTCTGTGAGGATGCCTGAGATGTGTTTGATCCCTGGCCTCACTCAGTGGGTTAAGGATCAGGTGTTGCTGTGGCTGTGACCCCTAGCCCGGGAACTTCCAAATGTCACAGGTGCAGCCTTAAAAATAAGGAAAAAAAAAAAAAAGGTTGATGTCTTATGAAGCCTTCTGACCTGCTGCTAATAACAGTGGACCCCTCCTCTAAGCTCGGACCACCCTTTACAGATTCCTCTGTTAAAGCACATGATACTCTGTCTATTTCCTTGTCTATTTCTTGCTAGAGGTTATGACCTCCTGGGGATCAGGAGCCACTTCTGATCCATGTTGTGGCCACAGAAGCCAGAACTGGTCTGCTGTGAAGCGGATGCATAGCTAATGGCTTAGCAAGCGATGTATCTTCAATCGTTGTACTAGACAAGAGAACACAAGATGATGGAGAAACATGGACAGGAAATTATTTTGAAGAAGAGTAGATGGGCCAAGCGGTAGTTCATAATATTTCCTGAAAAGGCACCAGCCACTAGTTGTACTGGACATATTGTACTAAGAAACACCCGACTACATACTGCGAAGGTTGATCTTATCGGGTGTGAAGTCAGCAAGTGAGGTTAGACCAGGAAGGACGAAACTCCCCTTAAAGGTCCCTCAGGAGTTCTCTGGTGGCGCAGTGGGTTAAGGATCCGGCGTTGTCATTGCAGTGTCGCTGCTGTGGCTCACGTTTGATCCCTGCCTAGGGAAACTCCTCCTGCTCTGGGCATGGCCAAAAAAAACCCAAAAAACAAAAATCCCTTAAATCGCCATAAACAACAATCCAAAATGTCTTTGTGTCTCCGTCCTCGTAGCTGATTTTCTCCGCTTATCTGATTTTGTGTCGGTGACTCCCTCAACTTCCCCTTCAGTTTTCTGTTTGAAGAAGAAGGATTCCATCACTGCCCACAAGAACCTTGTCTTCAGAAAACTGGATTCCACTCGATTGTGGCCTCTGAGAAAACCTGGGAGTCATCCCCACGTGCTTTTCATCAGTTTGGGGCACATATATTCACCTTGTGGGGCGAAAGGACTGCCCTGCCCAGGGCACGCACTCACGGAAGGCGAGGCGTCAACTAAGTGTTATGTGATCCCATGGCACTGGGTCGGGTTTTGAGCAGTAGTTCCTATCTATGTATCTATGTATCTATGTATCTATGTATCTATGTATCTATGTATCTATCTATCATCTATCTATCATCTATCATCTATCTATCTACATATCTATCATCTATCTATGTATCTATCATCTATCTATTATCTATCTATGTATCTATCTATCATCTATCTATCTATCTATCATCTATCACCTATCATCTATCTGTCTATGTATCTGTCTATCATCTATCTATGTATCTATGTATCTATCATCTATCATCTATTAATCTGTTTATATAAAAGCACTGTTTGACACTCTAATTCATTAAAATGTCTACACACCATGTGATGCATATATACGCATCATGCACTAGCATTTGCAACTGACAGAAACCTCTCAAGAAGTAGCTTAAGAGTTAAGAGGGGAATTCGTTGTCTCATTTCATCAAACTTCAAAAAGTGCAAGAGTTCAGCGGGCCTTGGGGAAGGCTAGATACTCTCTGTCTCTCTCTCTTCCCCAACCCCTACAGGAGACGGGCTCCCCCCATATCCAGGGGAACACAGCTGCTGTCAGTCATAGACTATAACTTCCCAGCTCTGTGACTGGAAGCACACAGGAAAGCCTTCCCTGGGATTCCAGGAGAACATTCCCAGGTAATACTTCTGCTTGTGCCAGCTTAGCTGACACTCCGACCGAAGAGAGCGGGGGGTTAGGTCCTGGACCTTAGCCCCGAGAGTGCCTCATCTGGTTGGCATCAGGGGGATCCATGTTTTTAAAGTTTCATATGTGCTTCTGATGTCACCCTCAATATGGGAACGCTGGCCTATAGGTATTAAATATGCTGTATGGATACAATACATCCGGTGATATGAAGATCTCAGGATTGTTGAAAGAAATGAACTCTATGTAGATTCTGTTGTTCCTTAAGTGTCTACATTGTGCCAAGTTGAAGGACAGGCAGACAAACAAGATTTGGACTCCATCTTTAAAGAGCTACTGTTCAGTGAGACCGATACAAATAAAAAGGGACAATTGAAAACACGGACTTCGTTGTCTAAGTTCCCAGAGAAGGAAGCACTAACCTACCTGAGATAATTCGGGAAGTCTTTCCCGAGGAGGGGCCATGTGAATTGGGTCTGGAGGGATGACAGATGCCCGCCAGTTAGGCTGGGCAGAGGGCATTGAGCCTCAAGGCAGTAAGATGTTCCAGGATTCGGTGGCTTTATAGGGTCCGGTCCTCGAGGACCTCACATTCAAGTTAGGCTTCCCGATATCAAATTCCATCCTTCCCCACTCAGCAGACACATGTCCTCAGGAGGCAGGCCCAAGTTACACGTTATTTCTGTGCCTTAATCTTGTCACTTATCAGATGGAATTAGCAGCCTTATCCTCATGGGCTGTTACAAAGTTCGTCTTAGTCGACAGTATAAAGTCGGTCTGCAGACTCGGACTCTGCGTCACATACGTGTCGGTGTGCGTGTCTCTGCCTCACTGCTTGTTGACCATGATCCCAGGAGAGCAATTTTCTCCGTATTTTCACTTAGGACAACACGGACAGCAATAGGATAGATCTAAGGGTAATTGGGAAGCTTGAAAGAGATCTAGTGCATGGAAAGTACTTGCCCCAAGATCTAGTCCACGGTCAGCACCCGATAGGTGTTGGATATCAATACGCAAAGTGCATCTCACATCGCAAAGTGCTTAGTGCGGGGCTCAGCACATAGCAGCTGTGCAGTTTTTTTCCTCCCACTACAGGGAAGACAGGCCTGCTCTTAGGAATGGTCCTTGAAAGTTGAATCAACCTGAAAGTGTTTCCCAAGATGTTGAGAAGGGGTGGGGACGTGGTCCCAGAATCCACCCCGGTCAGGGTTGCACGTCAGGCAGAGAAGTTGTCTCCGCTCAATCCAGCTCAGCTTTCCTCGGCGGAGGCCCAGAGCCTAATGAATAGAAAGCTGACAGGCCAGGGAGCTCATTCTGGAAGAGCATGAAAGCCCGTGTGAAGAAAATACTTCCATCAGTTCCCGCATCGCACACAGAGCGGCGTCCTGGCGTATGTAACAAAATTACCGGACGGTGGGGACCACACGGCCTTCCTTTCCTCAGGGCGTTTGGGAACTGGAAAGAATGTTCACATGACCCATACAAATAGGCAGCTGGATTATGCTGATGAGCTGCCAGGCCTGCTGGGAGGGAGCAAGCATGCGTCAGGAAGGGATCAGAGTCCAGACATCTCCGTGCCCGCAGGCCTGAACAATTTATTCTGCTTTCCAAGGCTGCGCTCAGACCTGGGGCGGGAGGGCGGGATCACGGGGGCCAAGCAGAGCCTGGAGGATCCAAGAACAGGCAAGCTTTGCCCCTGGAGCCAAACCTCAACAAGGGGAGGGCAGGCATGCCTTTTACTTTACCAGGCTCCTGATCACGGGGGCCCCTCCAAACCCTGCGATGGGCAGGAAAGTGACTTCTCCAAGGTCAGGCTTGGTTTCCAGCTGGGATCGGCCAGGTGCCAAGTCCTGAGCTGTTTCACCGGCTAACTGGTGAAGGAAGCTGGCTCTGGAGGGGAGACTTCTTTTGGAATCATTCAGATGTGGTCCCTGCAATTTATGAGCCCTGGGATCTTGAGAGGCACCTCCCTCTCTTTCTGGAGTCTTGATTATCCCCATCTGGAAAATGGGAACAGTAATGCCTATTTCAAGGGGCCGTGGTGGGGATTCTACTGCCACAAGGGCTATGAAAATACTCTGAAAACTATGCATTCTCTGCACGCGCGTGCACAGTCTTCCCTTACTCTGAGTTCCCAGAGGTGAGGACACATGAGAGCACCAAAGGACGGTGGAGATTAATCCCCAAAACTGGCAGGCTGGAAATCCAACAGCGCACAACTGGTCCTTACCAGGTACCTACAAGTGGCTTAGTGAAACCTTGGCACATAGGGATGTGAAAGAAATGCAAGGCGGGGAGTTTCTAAGGTACGCTGTAAGCCCTTCCGTCATAGCACCTGGCAGACCAGGACTTCGCTGGCCGCCCTGTTCCAGCTCTGGGACTTGCATTGTGATGCTTTCACATGGAAATGACCTTGTGAATCAGGCTAAAGTCCCCGCCCCCCCAGGACCACAGATTTGCATGCCCTGTGAAGCATGGGTGACAAGCCTTAATTTCAAGACGTCACATGTGGGGTATTTTGTTTGTTTTCATTTATTTTTTAATGGCACAACAGTAATGAGCTTTAATATTTATTGAGCTCTACTATGTGCCAGGTCCATTCAAAGCACCACCCATCTTTCTAAGCACCATTTCATCTCCATAAGAACTCTGCCCTCAAGATTAGATGCTATTATTCTCCTCCTCTTAGAAAGGAAGATCAGCCAACTTAAACATCTCTTCTTGTTGGTTTTGTTTTTCTTTTCTTTTTAGGGCCGCACCTGGGGCATATGGAAGTTCCCGGGCTAGGGGTCCCATCGTAGCTACAGCTGCAGGCCTACACCATAGCCATGTAGCAATGCCGGATCCTAGCCACAGCTTGTGGCAATGCTGGATCCTTAACCCACTAGGCGAGCCGGGGATCGAACCCCACATCTTTACAGGAACCATGTTGAGTTGTTAACCCACTGAGCCACAATGGGGAAATTCCATTATACACATCTTTTGACTTTGGCAATCAAGGAATGTCTCTTCATTGTCAAGGTCTAGCCAGAGGCGGGTGGTAATACTCAGACCTGGCAATGACCAGGCCCCTTGATGAGACACACTTCCTTTTAAGCTGGAGCTGGGGGCCCGCCTCCCCACACCCCAACATACGGCTCTCTGGGAGCCAAAGCCGTGGGATTCGAACTTCTCCAGCCTCACCCATCTTTCCTCATCTTTACAAATAAATGGTGCCAGGAAGGAACACGTGGAAGGGCTCTTCCAAAGATTTGGAACCAGATGAAAGACTCAGGGATTCTGGAGGGATCCAGGGCTGCCGTCTTGAAAGCTGAGGTGCCCGTCACATGTGTTTTTTGTTTATGTTTTTGTTTTGTTTTTGCATTTTTTTAAAAAATGAATTCTTCTCTCGAGGTTTCCTTAAATGTGTTTATTGCCTGAGAGTCCCAAGCAGGTTCTTGGCCCCCTCTCTGCTCAAGATATTTCCTTCTGGTGTCTAAGTGCCTTTATCGCCTTTGTAAGCCAAAGAAGAAAGAAATGCGGGGTGGGGAATGGAGTTTCTAAACTGAGAACCTTGTTTGTGTGTGCAGGCAGGTGAGAATTCCAAAGCTGTGCGGCCCCCAGAGGCTGGAGTTCTGGTCAACCTCAGCCTGGGCTCCAGGAAACCGGGAAGAAGTGGGTTGGGAGGCCTGCAGGGCTGCAGACCAGACAGGACACCGCTGCCAGTCGCAGGCTGGAGGTGGGAGAGTTTAAGCTTCTTCAGGAAAGCCTCGGGGCGTAAAAAGTCAGGCCCGATACGATAAAAACCTCTCTGAGAGGTGTTAATGGAAACGGACATATCAGGAGCATTCTCTAGCTCCAATTTTCTCATTATAAAACTGACCAAAGTGTAAAAAACACCCAGTGCACATTTAATATCTGTACTCTGTGGCTGCCTTTTAGCCTCCGGAGAAGGACAGGTATTCATTTTCATAAATTACTTTTTAACTTTTTTTTTTTTTCCAAAGGACAGGGTGGGGGCAGCTGGGGGGGGGGCGGTGGTGAAAGAAAACAGAGACAAAACAGATGCCTTCAGCCCTTTGATCAGCCTCACTGCAGACAAGCAGGCTGCCCGCTAGCACCTCTTTAACTACAGCTTGCCAGGAGGAAAATGGGTGGTTTTAACTGCAATTACAGTGCCTGCTGAAGGCCTGTCATCACAGCCGAGAGATCTGATCCCGAGAAGCTCGGCTGCCTCCAGAATTACAACCAGCGGGGCAGAGAGTTAAGTACCCACTGTGCCCAGTGTCTTCTGCCAGCCAGAAGCTCCGGGCCAGCCCCCCGGCCCCCTGCCCGTGTCCCCCACCCCCGTCGCTATAAATATAGAAAACCGAGATCATACACACTAGCTCGGCTGGGCCAGACAGATGAGAAAAGAGCAGGAGACAGAGGCCTTATCTCACACCCAGGAGTCGGGGAATGTGGCGGGAAGGGAGGGGAGGGCGGAAGAGGCGGGCAGAGGCCAGATTTCTGGAGCATCCTGGGCGGAACAGGAGCAGAACCCGACCAGAGGCGCTTGCAGAACAGGCTGACAGAGTCCAGGCTGGCCGTTGGGATATTAAGCATCAACTGCTATTGACTTGTCTCAAAAGGAGAAAGAGGTGATGATAACACTGACTCAGGCTCCCATCCTCGAGCTCTGCCCTAAGCCGTTTATGTGGATCGGTCCCTGACCGTCAACTAGGCTCTGCGCATGCCTGGTAGATCCTTGGGGCGGTGGGGGGGGGGGGGGATCAGTTCGGTAAATGAGGGACTGCTTGATTTTAGAAGAGAAGCTTGACGTGAGAGAAGTCCAATAGCCTGTCCATGGTCACCCAAGTGGGGCTGGGGAGCGATGCCGCATTGGGAGGGGGACTCGGGCGGCCCTGCCTGCTGAGCCAGGTCCTCCCAGAAGCGTGAGCTGCCTGTCTGAGAATGCTGGTGCGCCTCCCAGCAGGGAATTCGGGTCCAAGACGCTACCCTGACTCTACCCTGCCGTCCTCGCTGGAATGAGGCACTTGCTTTCAGAGGGGAATTTAAGGGATATGGATATAAAACCCCTCAGTAATCGAGATAAGCAATATTTTAAATGCAATATTTTTTAGCGTTAAAGTTAACACAAAAATCATGATGAGCAAAACACCAGGTTTTACGAGAAAAGCAGGATTAGTTTTAAGATGTTTCCTTTTGCCTCCAGCTCCCTGTGACTTGGCAGGACATGGCTGTCTTAAATTGCAGTGTGACCTCGGGCATCCAGTGTCCCTCTCTGGGCCACAGTTTCCCAGTCTGCTTAAGAGAGTAGATGACAGGCCACCGGGGGCCCCTTTCAACTCTGACATGCTGGAGCAGGGGTTCAAATCTCAGCCTGGCCCATCTGCAGTTTCTAGTATGGGTGCCTGCTTGGCAGAGATGCCAACTGGTCCACGGCTGTGGTGCTGGCGAGGGTGTGTGTGGGGGACTCAGTGCCAGGTCGCACTCTCACTCCGGACCTTCTGCAGCATCTGGTTTCAATTTCAAAAGTGCATCCCCAAGAATGCACAGGAAGGGACTGGGAACCAAGGTCAACTGCAGACATGATACTGGTGTATTTTGGGCTCTGTGGAGCCAGGATGGCTTGATGGGAGCTCTGTCCGCTTTTCCTAGAGGTGGCAGCGAAGACAGCCCATAGTGAAGTCACCGATGGCTCCTGCCTGTCCTCCCGAGATGCCAGCTCTTGGGGTCACTGCTCTTCGTTCACGAGGCTTTTTAAAGTCCCCCCCCCACCCCATCTGTATAAATGCCTTTATTTTAAGAACAATGAGAAGAACAGGTGGGGAAACCACTGCGATGACTTGCTTATTTTTTTTTTTTTGACATTTCTTCATTGCTTTGTAATTGCGTTTCTGATTCTGTCTTCTCCCACAGCTTAATGCAGTGGATTAATTCCAGCCATTCACTAGCCCATTCATTCATTCATTCACTCACTTAAATAAACAGTTACTAATATTGGCTGAGAGGACCGACCCTCCTTGAATGCCCCCTGGCACAGTGGCCATGCCAGGCCACCGTCCTTTGACCTGCTCCTCGATCCACCCAGTCTCAGGGCTTATCATACATCTACTACGTGTCGGGTGCTGATTTACACTATGGAACAAACCAGCTGCATCACTAGTCATGTAAAACTGAGGAGAGGCTGGGGAGACAGACTTAAACTAAATAGTAATAAGCAAACTGCAGCTCCCACTGCTGTGATGGTCAATGTTATGTGTCAACATGACCTGGCCACAGAGTGCCCGGGTATTGGGTTAGCCATTATTTCCAGATGTGCCTGTGAGGGTGCTTCTGGATGATATGAGCATCTGAGTCCGTAACTGAGTAAAGCAGATTGCCCTCCCCCTTGAAGGTGGGCCTCACCCAATCAGTTGAGGGTCTGAACAAAGCACAAAGGCAGCGGAAGGGAGAATTTGCTCTCTTTCTGCCTGACTGCTGAATGGGGACATCAATCTCCTGCCCTCTGACTGGGACTTACAATATCAGCTCTCCTGGTCTCAGGCCTTGGGACACAGATTGAAACTACACCACTGGCTCTCCTGGATCTTCAGTTTGCAGGGGACACAGATATGGGACTTCTCAGCCTCCATAATTTTGTGAGCCAATTCCTTACAATAGATCTAGAAAGACAGATAGCCAGATAGATAGCCAGATAGATAGATAGGCATAGATATAGATAGATAAATACAGACATAGATAGATAGGTGTGTATTCGATTTCTGGTGGTACTGTTCTCTGCAGGACCCTGACTACTAGCACCTTTGGGAAGAGCCAGGGAGCAAGGTGCACAGTGCTCTGAAAGCAGGCAACAAGAGGATCCAGTCTGATCCAGAGGGTCAGGAGAGGTTTGTCCCAGGAAGTGCTAATGGGACTGGAATGGAAGAAGCATCCAGCAGTTAACTAAGTGAGGAGGAAAAAGGAAGTGCATCTGGCACAGAGAATAGCATGTGCAAAGGTCCTGAGGCGAGGAGACAGGAGAATCTAGGGAATTAATGGGACCAGGCTCTGTGGCTGGAGTGCAGAGAGCCACGGGGACTCAGTATGGGGTGAAGCTGGAGAGGTACATGGGGTCCAGGTCACGCAGGACCTCACAGGCTGTGAAGAAGAGCTGGGCTGGATACGGCCACCCTGACTGTTTTAGGTGTTACTATTACTGCTGTTAACACAATTTCTCAAATGAAGAAAATAAGGCTCAGAGAGGTCTACTCATTGATCCAGCAGACATTTATTGAGCACCTACTATGTGCCAGGTGCTACACTGGGTGCTGGGGAAGCAGATGTGAGCATGGGACTTTCACCCAGACAAGTGACAGAGGCAGGATGGATGGGGACTTGGGTCTTCAAGCCCCAAGGGTTTTGCTGCTTGCACATGTCACCACTTCTTGGGCCCAGCACCAGAATAAAAGGTGACCATTCTCCTCCCCCTCAAGTGCTGAGTCTAGGTAAACTGGGGGACAAATGCCTTGCCTCTCAAGGTTTGTTTATCCAGGCCAGACCCAGGACCCTAGTCCCCTCAAGATGTCATAGCCACACCCCAAGCCTCCAAAGGAAAAGGCTAAAACTGAGGAATGGAGCTGTAACCCTGGCCAGGAAAGTGGCAGAGGAAATCTCTGTAGACCTGCAGCTGTGAAGTTTAGACCACATGCCTAATCTCAATTTCATGTTTGTTGAATTAAAAACGAAATCTGCTGCTCCTTTCTTCAAGAGACAGAAGGTACTTCCCCTCGTCCTCACTCTGGGCTGTCCTGTGACTCACCTGGACCCATGCAATGAAGGTGGCAGGAGTGACAGGTGCCAGTCTTGCCCTCCGCGCTGTGGGAACAGCATCATGAAGCAGAGCTGGTTTGACACAGCTTTCGACACTTTTTAAAAATTTTTTAAATTATAGTTGATTTGCCATGTTGTGTCAATTTCGGCTGCACAGTAAAGTGACCCAGCCACACATATATACGTACATTTTTTACACCTATTATCTTTCGTCATGTCCTGTCGCAAGAGACTGAATAGAGTTCCCTCACTCTATTCAGAGGACCTCACTGCTAACAGAGGACTTCACTGCTAATCCATCCTAAATATAATAGTTGGCATCTACTAACCCGAAACTCTCCATCCATCCCACTCCCTCCCCCTCCCCCTCGGCAACCACAAGTCTATGAGTCTGTTTCTGTTCTGCAGATGGGTTCATTTGTGCCATATTTTAGATTCCACCTATAAGTGAATTATTTCACCCAGACCCTTTCTGACAAACAGGATTCTCCTGCTAAGGCACTTGGGTTGTGTTGGGAAGGTGACAGAGAGCGCTGCAGGTTGTGGTCAGATGTCAGGGGCGGCGCCCCCTCCAGGTGCACAGTGAGGAGTGGACCGGAAGTGGGGACGGGAGGCGGGAGACCAGTCTGGGGCCACTGAGTGAGTGCAAGCCAAGCCAGGCCATGCGAGTGTGGATGCAAAGGAGGGGATGGGATTGGAAGATATTTTCAAGGCAGGCTTCACGGATTGATAACTGATGGGACAGAAAGATGGGTGGGTGGACAACGAGAAGCGGAAGGAGACCCCTAGTCATCAACTCTGTAAATTACAGTGAGGACGAGCCCCTCTGTGGAGTGCTTCCTGTGGGCATTTCTTCCTTAATACCACAACTGCCTTGGGAGGCACTGTATCACTGTCATTAACCTCATTATCCCATTTTGCAGATGGGAAAAGTTTCAAAGTTTATTGAAGTTTCAAAAACTCATCCAATGCCGGACAGATAGCAAGCAGTATGGCTAGGATTTAAACTGGGCTCCACCTGGCTGTGAAAACTCAGTGTTCTCAGCTACCATCATGTGCTTCACCATAAACGGGAGCCCCCCTTTTTTTTCACTTCTCCCTGAGCTGCCGCTACTACGCACAGCTTCAGATTTACCCTCTCTGAATGGACAGAGGTAGCCTGGATTTCCTCACCATCATTCATCTTTTTCTTTTTGCTCTGTCATCAACTGTACTCTCTTTTGGCACAAGGAAGTTCCCAGGCCAGGGTTCGAACCCACGCCATAGTGGTGATCTGAGCCACAGCAGCGACAATGCCAGATCCTTAACCAGCAGGCCACTAGGGACCTCCTCAACTGTACTCTTTATATAGCTGGTTCATTGGCTGGAAGGAGAAAAGGACTGAAAAAAAGACCCTGACAAAATGTTCTTTACTTCACTGTGACATATTCGTTGCGTTTATGGGTTGCACTTATTGTGTCATAACAAGTAAAAGCAACATTGAAATGAACACCAGCCCCTCCACCCCAGTGCCCTCATGTGCCCTTGTGTCTACCAGGCCCCATCCTCATGCAGACATGGCATTACCTGGCAGAGGCAGCTGACTTTTTAAAGCACAACCATGCAACTGTGTGGCATTCTTGGAAAGGAAAAAGATCTTGCAAAAAAAAGTCAACCTCTTCTCATCCTTTGGGAGCAAAGGATGCAAATGTCTCTGGCCACATCTTCGGGCCAGAAACATGGAAGCTCATCTCTTTTTACCTGTCCCATCCTCCCCGGGTAGCCCCAAGCGGGTGACATTGTGCGTGCATTCCTCCCCGTCTCCCAAAAGCAAGCACACGCCACGCTGTGGCCCTGTTCAGCAGAAGATGCTGACTTCTGTTCGGTTATTCACTGTCTGCTCCATGAAACAGGGATATGACAAAGCACAGGATCGTGGTCGGCAGTGACCAAGACTGAATGAGGCAAGCGGTCTCGTGGAGAGCTGGTGGAAACCAGGCGGGCCCCCGAAGGTGGCCAGCTTCTCTTGCGTTTGTAAAGGAGCAGCGGGCCGTGTGGAACTGCATCCACCAGATGTACTGCGATGACTGGTTCTCCAATATCCACTGGATGCTCATTGTCGCGATGGCTATGGATTGGTTTCACAGAGTGTAAGGGCACTCGGACCTTGAGCTAGAGCCAAAAGGCCACAGAGAACATAAGGGGTTATTTTTTAACTTATTGTATTGAAGTATCGTTGATTTCAATACAATAATGTTGTGTTGATTGCTACTGTACAGCAAAGTGACTCAGTTTTATATATATATACACACATATATATTTCTTTTTCATATTCTTTTCCATCATGGTTTAGCATATGGAATATAGTCCCCTGTGCGATACAGTAGGACTTGGTTGCTCACGCATCCTATACATAACGACTGGCATCTTCTAAGCCCAAACCCCCAATCCATCGCCTCCACGCTCCCTCCTCTTTGGCAGCCACAAGTCTTTTCTCTCGGTCCATTACAGGTTATTTTGAATCAATGAAGGAAGAAAGGAAAGAAAAAGGAAGGGAGGGAGAGGAAAGGAAAGAGGGAGGGAGGGAAGGAGAAAGAAAGAATGGAGGGAAAAAAACAGGAGTGAGGGCCACCTGCGACATCAGACCAGACAAGTCACACGGTGTGTCACTAAGTCGCCCCAGTGCCCTGGGAGGGAGTGGGGTCCTTACTTGCATTTTGCAGGTGAAGGAGGCTGCGCTCAGACACGAGACCACCTCGTTCATAAAGGAGGAGCAGAGCTTTGAACTCAGAACTGGGTGACAGGCAGTCATCCATGGAAGTAGTGAGTTGCTACAGGCTAAAAACCTGGCCAGAAAATTACCTCCCATTTCTGAATTTACTCCCGGAAATGACACAGAAGTCAACCCACTGCTGCAGACCTTGAAAGCTGGTAGTTGGGTTTCCCCAGCCTGACCTTGACAATGGCTGCATCTCTGCTGTGTGCCTCTGGGAGACAGGTCCTGCCCCACCAGGCACACACGAGAGCCCCGGCGTGTCCCAGGTGGCTCAGGCACTGTCCACTTGCCTTTAGGCCCAGCTGCCTCTCCAGGGCCACTGTCACTAAGTCACTTTGCGCGCCAGTCCCACGTTGGTTCTGTGGGTGCTCCGGTGCCTGAGCCGAGCCTGCAGGACCACATTCGAAACAGGCCGAAGGGACCCTGGGCACTGCCTTCCCCAGGCTGAGTGCAAAACCACTTCCTCATTCTCCTTAGGTCATAAACAACCAAAAAATCTCATGAAATTGACCCCTGGAGGGGTCTGCCCCGGGTCTTTCCCAAACAGGCCCCGGCTTGTCTGAATTCCAGAGTGGGGTCGGCAAGAATCCTCAGCCTCCAATTCTGGGTAGGAAACAATTTCCTACTGAGTCCCTCCAATAAGCTGCAGAATAATCCCACGAACTTGGCAGGAAACACGTGCTTTCTCCTTTGCAAATGGGGAGACTGAAGCGGAGAAGGCCGGAGGGGTAGAGGGGTCAGCACCCGACCCCGGCCTTCTGAGAGCACGGCTCCCCCTCCTACTGTGTGCCCTCCACCCCTACAGGGTTCCCTCCTTGAAGGCTGGTGGCCATGAGGATGAGTCTGGAGGCACCTGCGTCCCAACCCTGGCTCCCTAGTAAGTTCCCTCAGCCTCAGTCTTTGTCTCCAAAACAAATGGAGGAAACGTCTCTGTTTCTTGAGGCTCCCATGAGGTGGAAGAATTCTGACAAGGAACCGACCATACTCAGCCCCTGACGCATAGAAACTGCTCCCTGGCCTTCAGCTGTTCACATGGATGGGTCCGAGACAGGGACGCCCCCCTCGAACTGAAAACATCCAGCTTTGAACAGCCATCCATCTTCCGTTGCAGGAAATGCTCCATGCACGACCTCAACTGGGCACGTATGCTGTAAAAGGGATATAAAAATACATCTTATTCCACGGGGTTCTGGAAAGGATTAAACAACAACCCATGTGATGACTTCTTTGGAAATTCTGAACCAAATTCGCCGGAACCAGTTCCGATTGTCTTCACCAGCCTGGAGCCTTCTCTGCAGAGACTTTTTAGAGAAGATTCTCTCAAGCGTGAAGAAGAAACGAAGACAAGCCCGGTGTGGACTGAGCCCCCCAGGAAGGGGCGGGCACATGGCGAGCACCAGGCCCTCCAGGCCTCAGAGGCGATCTTTCCCTTCCAGAGGCTTCGGCTCCTCCCTCCGCAGTGCCCCCAGGCCAGGCGGAGAAATCTGAACCCCAAAGTATCCATTCAAATTGGCTGGGCCTGGCTGGCCGCCTCTTTATCAGACAATAGCGCCCTCTGCTGGCAGAATAGAGAAGTGGCTTCAAGGAGAAGGTTTCCCGCCTCAGGCCTCAGGAAGTCTTTAATGTTAAGGGTAATAAGGCATGTGATGCTAATAATAGAAACAATAACAGCGATGATGATGATAACACCACGGAATGACATTACAAGGAGGAAGAAGAGGAAGAACGGAGACTTTTATGGAGGCTTTTACCTTAATGCCAAGTACTGGGCTAAACATTTTACAGATGTGATCTCATGTTGTCTTAAGTACTTGCATTTTTCATCCACTTGCAGGAAAATAACTGCAGTCCAGAGAGGTCAATAAACCTGCCTCAGGTGAAGATGGAGCTGAGTTCATACCCCTGCCACTGTCCTGCACTGTCCAACCTGGCCTGTTTCATTTACACCCCACTTAGAGCCCTGGCCACGCCGGCAATTTTGTCGCTTGTTTATCTAGTGGCTGGCGTTCTGGGTGAGCTCAGTGCAGCAACTGCGCAGTGGGACACAAAAGCAGGGCCCCGGGCCTGCAGGATTGCCAGATTTAGCAACTAAACATACAGGATGCCAAGATAAAAAGGAATTTCAGGTAAATGACAAATTTTGGGTATAAGCAGAGCCCGAAGTTTGCATGGGACATACTTACACTAAATATGCATATGTACATATCTGCATACATACGCGTGGGTGTTGTTTATCTAAAATTCAAGCTTAAATAGGTGTCCTGTATTTTATCTAGCCCCTCTCCACAGATTAGAATTGGGTTGGGGTCTCCCATCCCGTTACTTCCTGGCTGTGTGATCTGCGTGATCTTGGGCAAATTATGTAACCTCTGGGTTTTATTTTTTGTTTGTTTTTGTTTGTTTGTTTTGCCTGTTTTTAGGGCTGCACCCGAGGCATATGGAAGTTCCCAGGCTAGGAGTCCAATCAGAGCTACAGCCGCTGGCCTACGCCACAGCCACAGCAACTCCAGATCCGAGCCGTGTCTGTGATCCTACATCACAGCGAATGGCAACGCGGGATCCGTAACCCACTGATCGAGGCCAGGGACCAAACGTGCGTCCTCATGGATACCAGTCAGGTTCGTGACTGCTGAGCCACAGTGGGGACTCCTAACTGCTGAATTTTATTCTTTTTATTTTATTTTATTTTTTAACTTAATGGATTTTATTTCAATTATAGGTGTACATAAATCATCACAAATCAATTTGACAGATTTTGTGTCCCAAACCCACAGTGTATCCCCCCACCTGCCAGATTGTCTTATTTGAAAAACCAAGGTTTTCCAAAGTCTGTGAGTCGTTGTCTGTTCTGCAAAGAGGTTCATTGTGTCTTTTTAGTTTCCACATGAAAGTGGTAGCATTGGGTGTTGCTGTCTAATTGTCTGACTGGTTTCACTTCGCATGATAATTTCTAGGTCCATCCATGTTGCTATAAATGTTGGTAATTCGTTCCTTTTAATGGCTGAGTAATATTCCACTGTGTGTATGTACCAGATCTTCCCTATACACTCCTCTGTCGATGGGCATTTAGGTTGTTTCCATGACCTGGCTACTGCATAGAGTGCTGCAATGAACACTGGAGTACATGTGTCTTTTCGAGTCATGGTTTCCTCTGGGTAGATGCCCAGGAGTGGGATTGCTGGATCAAATGGTAATTCTATTTTGAGTTTTCTGAGGACTCTCCATACTGTTTTCCACAATGTTTGCACCAATTTGCATTCCCACCAACAGTGTAATAGGGTTCCTTCTTCTCCACACCCTCTCCTAACTTCTGAATTTTATTTTATTTATTTTATTTTATTTTTTGTCTTTTTGCCTTTTATCTAGGGCTGCACCCGCGGCATATGGAGGTTCCCAGGCTAGGGGTCTAACAGGAGCTGTAGCTGCCGGCCTACACCACAGCCACAGCAACGCGGGATCCGAGCCGCGTCTGCAACCTACACCACAGCTCACGGCAACGGCAGATCCTTAGCCCACTGAGCAAGGCCAGGGATCGAACCCACAACCTTGTGGTTCTTAGTCAGATTCGTGAACCACTGAGCCGCGAAGGGAACTCCCTAACTGCTGAATTTTAGATGCTGCCTAAGAGGATCGCTATCTGCCTCACAAAGTCACCATGATAACGCGATCTCCTCCCACTAGCAATCGGTTCCCGGACACCCCACACGATCTCTCATATCCTCAGTGTCCTCAGGAGCCAGGCGGGCCCAGGCTTGGTTAATTCAGCAGACCCGCGTCAGGGCCGGCTGGCTACTGCGTGATCCTTTCATCCTGCCCCCGACGCTCACCCTGGCTCCCGACACCACGACCTCAGCACCCTGTGTCCAAAGGCAAGAAAAAAGGGAATTTCTCTCCCAGCCCACTTGCCTTCAGATCTCATTGTCTAAAATTGGGCCAAGAGAGGCGGGGGGGAAATGAACAGCTGGCACTTGCAGCCTTACGAGTCCAACAGTCTCCTCGAAGAAAACGCAGGGCAACTGTCATCGGTCAAGAGCGAACGCATCACACTCACTCTCGGCCAGGCACTGTCTTAGTAGTGCTCTTGGTGCATTTAACCCTCACGAGATAAGCATCATTATCCCATTTTACAGATGATAAAACTGAGGTCCAGGGGAGTCCACAGTGGTCTAGTGGTTAGGACTCAGCACTTCCACCGCTGCGGCCCGGGTTCAATCCCTGGTCTGGAACTGAGGTCTCACATCAAGCCACTGCAGCCACAGCCAAAAATTAAAAAAAAAAAAAAAAAAAGTGAGGTCCAGAGAAGTTAAGGTGGCCACCTGGCCAGATTGGCAAAATATCAAGAGGCAATATGGGGATGTGAATTGCAGGCAGACAGCACCAGCATCTGTGAGCCTGGCGTTCGGCCCTCCTGTCTCTCAGCAGCAGGGCTGCCCACTGCTCTTACGTCTTTCCCTTCTTGATGCTACGTGACGCCTGGCGCAGAGTGCCATCTTAACGCAGCAGCTGAGGACGAGGGCTGCCTCCCCCCAGAGCCTCCTGGTAAGTGTCAAGGATTACTGTGACTTACACTTCCTTTCCAGCCTCCATCTCTCCCATCCCGGCGTGTGATGACGTCACTAGCTTTCCCTGCAAACACCTGACCCCCATGGAGGAGGATGGGGACAAGGACGGGAAGGTGGGTGCCTGGGGAATTCTCGCCTTGTGACCTGGACCTTGTCCTTGCCTGCTTCGTTCTCTCATCAATTACTGGAGTGTGTGCTGAGGATGAGACAATTCGAATGCAGAAGGGAGGCCCAGGAAATGCCAAAAGAGAACACATTCATTGCTCTTAAGACTTTGGGGGAATTCCCATTGTGGCTCAGAGGGTTAAGTGTCCCTCAGGACGTGGGTTTGATCCCTGGCCTCACAGATGTGGCTCGGATCTGGCATTGCCGTGGCTATGGCTGTGGTGCGGGCCAGAAGCTGCGGCTCTGATTCGACCCCAGCCTGGGAACTTCCAAATGCCACAGGTAAGGCCCTAAAAAGAAAAAAATAAATAGACTTTGGGTCTCATTTCTGAAAACGACTGCTTTTATTATTTTACTTATTATTTACATATGTTTACTATTCATTAACATTTATGGATAATTTTTTTAATTACTTTTAAATTTAAAAAAATTTTTAATTTTTAAAAAATTTTTTGTGGCGTATAATTGACTGACAATTTCGTATTAGTTTCAAGTGCACAGCAAAGTAAATCAGTTATACATATATTTTCCCCATGTAGATTATTACAGAATTTTGAGAGGATTTCCCCATGCTATATACAGTATTATTAGCACGTATTAATGTATAGTTTGTTATTGTTGTTTACATGGGTTAAGTTTATCAGTGCATTTTCCTCCTCTATGTGCATTAAAAATTTAAATGGATACATTTATGAAACACTTCTTTTAACCCACATTTAAGTCCATTGCATTTTTTTCAGCCACGACTGCAACATGCAGAAATTCCCCGGTCAGGGATGGAAGCCAAGCCACAGCAGTGACAACTCTGAATCCTCAACTGCTAGGCCACCAGGGAACTTCCAAAGCCCATTTCATTTAACATAACAAATTTTTGTGAAAAGTAATTCTGTTTTTTAAAACAAAACAAACAAACAAAAAGCTTAGTGAAAGGGTGACATCAATTTCCGTGCAAAGCTCTTTCATGTCTGGCTTAATAGAAGACAGCTGGGTTCTCATATCTGCTCCACATTCAATATGTTCAGATATATTGGCTGAAGAATAGAAAGAAAATCTGGTCTCACACAATTCTGAGTGGGAAAGGGAAGTGGTTTTTTGCTTTTTTTTTTCTCTTTTTCTTTTAGGGCCACCCCTGGGGCACATGGAAGTTCGCAGGCCAGGGGTCGAATCAGAGCTGCACCTGCCGGCTTACACCACAGCCACAGCAACACCAGATCCCAGCCACATCTGTGACCCACACCACAGCTTGTGGCAATTCTGGATCCTTAAGCCACTGAGGAAGGCTAGGGGTTGAACCCACATTCTCACAGAGATAAAAGTGGTCCTTAACCCCCTGGGCCATTTGGGAACTCTGGGAAGAGTATTTTGATAACCTTTTTTAGATAAATGTGAGTATTCATCTTTGATTTTACACCCCAAACTGACGAACGGTACCTCCTTAAAGATTAGCTGCAATTTGGAATCTAAAGCCATACTATTGAATTTCTTTCTCCTCTGTTACATTGAAATTAATTGTTCTTTCTTGCACACTTTTGTAACATCCTGCAATCGTCATTTGGGAATCATCGATTCACAGAGTCATGCAGATCTGCCACACCTTGCACACTTCATTTCAAAATATCCAAAGAGCACATCTGCTAACAAGACCACATGTCTTATCAGAAGAGTGTTTAGTTATCAGAAAATTATCAAGCTCGTGGTGGCGGACATGAACTTTCCCATACTGAAATTTTTACTTGCAAGTTCAAATTTCAGCATGGGTAACAAATAGTGTCATTTCCCCCCTCTAAGTGACAAGCTCGCTTCATTTACTTTTGCAGAAAATGTCTAACAAATACTTCAGTCTGGAAAGTTTGCCATTTGTGCTTTCAAGTGAAACGCTTGTCGGTGAAAAAAAATGGCTAGTTTACTCAAAAATTAACAAAGTGCTTTTCTTCAAGGCAACTGTTATACTTGAGTCTGGGACAAAAGTGCTGCATGCGTACTTCCTATTTTTGTCAGCCAGAATAGTAAAAAGTTGTATAGGCAAAGGCTGGGCTGTAATACAATTAATGATTTATACAACTTCATTCAGACATTCGTCATTGAAGATGGATGTTTTTGTTTGTTTGTTTAAACCATGACCCGGGGGTGGAGAACACAATGATGGTGACAACAGTTTGGTGCCACCCCCTTTGATTTCTGCGAAAGCTCCACGGTTGTACCTCTGTTACTTCTGCTTTTTTTTTTTGCTTTTTGGGCCACACCCGCGGCATATGGAGGTTCCCAGGCTAGGGGTCTAACAGGAGCTGTAGCCGCCGGCCTATGCCATAGCCACAGCCACAGCCACACCAGATCGGAGCCACGTCTGCGGCATATACCACAGCTCACGGCAACGCCGGATCCTTAACCCACTGAGCAAGGCCAGGGATCGAACCTGCAACCTCATGGTTCCTAGTCGGATTCATTTCTGCTGCACCATGATGGGAACTCCATACTCCTGCACTCTTGGTACAAATATCAACACAGTGAAATAAACAAAAACATCTCAGTATTCCCATGACAAGAGGTTTAACCTTTTAACTTCCCTGAAAGAAAGTTGGGTGTCTCAGGGTCTGCAGACCACACTTTCAGAACCGCTATCTTGCACCAGTAAAAGGGAATCAAGAGGTGGGAACAGCAGGGGAGTAGAAAATGCTTTTTTCTTTTGCCCTCATGGTACCGTCAAGATGCTTCCGAACAATCACAGAGTTCTCTGGAATCCGCCTTGGAAACCACCCAAGGAAAGGCAAGAACAGGGCTTTGGAACTCTCATAAATGGATATAAACCTGAATTCCATCACATATGCCATGTGGCCGTGCACCAGGAAGTTCATCTCCGTGGGCCTTAGTTTTCTCAGCTGTTGAGTGGCGATGACGGCTGCCGTCTTGTGCGGTTACCATGAGGATTAAGTGAGGTGATAGTCATTAGGGGTCTTCATAAGTGGGTTTCTGCTTAATAAATGGGTACCTACCCTCTCCTCTATCACTGGAATAAACTGAATTACTGGCCTCTCTTCATTAGAGTGACCAGTCACTATGTTTTGTCTGGAACTGGTGGCCTTTCCAGGATTTAAGACTCCCAGTTTCAAAGCCAAAAAAGTCCGAGGTCAATTGGAGGAGTATTCCTTCTGTCCTCTTCTCTCCCTGGACTCATGCAAGTCTGCGGTTCTGTCCACTTGCAAAGAGTGGACGCATTTGTCCCTGGGCTCTGACCTTGGCCTTTCGACTTACACTGGCCAATAGGATATCAGCAGATGTAATGCAAGCCGAGGCTTATTAAAATGTCTGACATCGTTTCACAGCTCCTGAGTGCTACGTTCTGTTTCATTTACTCCTTTTTTGGCTCATACTGTCTCAGTTTGGATAATTTCTATTGATATATCCTGAAGTTCACTTATTTTTTCCTCAGTTGTGTCCACTTTGCATCTCTATTTATTCCTTTTCATGACTTCTCTCTCTGCTAATACTCGCCATTTGTCCATGCTTCTTGTCCACCTCTTTTTGCTACATCCTATAAATTGATAAATAATGCAATCCGAAATGAGCACAAACTGTGAAAAAGCAAATCCTTTTCTTGTCTTCAGGGAAATGCAAATTAAAACAAAATGTAAAGTGCAATATTGTTTTCACCCATCAGATGTGCAACATTCAAAAGCACTGGTGAATCTGGTCCCGATGTGGGGAAGTAGACATTCATATACAAGGATGTGGGAGTTCATTTTGGAAGGAATTCGGGAAAAAATACGGTAGCTTCATAAACACTTAAATGTTGTCCCAGGAATCCCAGTCTTGAAAATCTATCCACTAGATATAAAAATACATGTAGGGAGACGCACTGAACTTGGAGGCAGAAGAGGAGGAAGCCACCCAGATGTTCCCGGGACTGGGGAACGGAGAGTAAATCGCGATAATCCCTGTGGGGGTTGTCTGTGCACCTGTTACAGAGCAGAGACCTAGAGAGATGGCCATGGTCCTTAAATAAAAATAGCGATGTACAAGGCACCATCTCATTTTCGGTCTAACCGAAAGCCCCTAAAGACTTGAATGCATGTGTGAACACGGAGGAATATTTAGGAAGCAAAACCCCAAGCCTTCTTGGACCTGAAGATACCACAGTCTTAAGCACAAGGGACTCCTGCAAGCACGCTCATAGCACTTGCACCACAGAAACTGGGAAATTCCTGGAGTTTCCGCTGTGGTTCAGTGGGTTGTGAACCCGACTGGTAGCCATGAGGATGCGGGTTCGATCCCTGGCCTCACTCAGTGTGTTAAGGATCCAGCTGAGGTGTAGGTTGTAGACATGGCTGGGATCCAGCATGGCCTACGGCTGTGGCCTACGGCTGCAGCTGCGGCTCCAATTCAGCCCCTGGCCTGGGAACTTCCATATGTTGCAGGTGTGACCCTAAAAGACAAACGAACCAAACTGTCGAATGCTGCGTGTTCCAGTTCTATGCCCTTGAAGCCAGTCATTAAACTTTTACCAGCATGTCACTGCCACAAGGGGCCAAAATGCGGAACAGGCACTGTCCCCAGAAGCTCCCACTCAAATACCTGCTTACTCCTTGCACCAGGAAATGCATGAACTGGGATTAATTTTAGAGCACACAGAAGACCTATCCAGGCTCCATCCAAAGAACGCCATTCTTTCTGGAGGATTCCGGGGTCTATGCAGCCAGAGCCACCGCACCAGGGGCTATGCTGCATCTTCGTCACTAGAGGGCGGTGTAGCCACAGCCAATTCTCCTGCGCAGCCTGGAAGAGCCTGGGCGGAGCTCCCCAGTGTCTGCCCACCTGGCCCCTTCTCAGCCCCCAAAGGCCCTGGGCCTCTCCCCTGGGAGTGGAGGAGAGAGTGGCAAGGACTCAACAACCCAAAGAATGTTGATTTCAAGCATGGGTTAACAATAAGAGGCACTCAACATGTTGCCATTTAAACCGTGTGGTTCCACTTAGAAGCAGTGTGACAGCAATTGCACTCCTGTGAGTCTCAGTTTCCCCACAGAGGATGGCAGTATTGACTTCAGAGGGCTTTGTGACGATTAAATGATATGATATTTAAAGAGCTTAGAATGGTGTCCAGCCCATGGCGAGCCCTCAGTGACTTCGGCCGCTGTCACAGTTTACAAGGCGTACTGACAAGCTCATCCTCGGAGGTGTGTACTGTTATCTTCCATTGTACAGAGTGAGACACTGAGGGACACAGAGTGGCTGACCCACGGCTGCACAGTGAGTGGGGATGAGCAGGGCCTCGATCTGGTCTGGATGAAGCCACGAAGCTCTCCTCCCCGACTCGGCACAGCAGAAGCGATGGAGAGAAGAAGGCGCGCAGGCTGCGCTGGGGCCTGAACCACCGCCCCTTCCATCCCCACGCCGCCTCTGCCTCCGTCCCCGGGCGGACCGCCTGGAACTCAGCTTCCCCTCTCTGACTCCATCCTTGTGAAATGAGATCCGCAATCACGGAATCAGCGCGGGATTCAGGCACGGGAGTGTAAGGTGCCACCTGACGAAGAAGCCAGCCCTTTGTGCAGCTTTGCATGTGCTCCAAATGCACAAAAGATCAGGCATCAGTGCGGAGCGAACCTAGTGGGCTCCTGTCTGGGGAGGGAGGGTGGAGGGAGCCCGAGTTCTCCCTCCGGGCACAAGCATTGCCACCTGGCATTTAGGGGATGGGTAAGGCACCTGTCAGCATCTTCCTTCCACCCTCTCCACCATGTGGTCACACACATACATGCATGCACACACACACATACACACAATGCACATACACGTGCATGCGTGCACAGTGCACACATGCACGCACACACACAGTGCACATACAGGCATGTGCATACGCACAACACACATACACACATGCGTGCAGGTACACACGTGCATGCGCACACAGTGCACACACACATAATGCACACGCACACAGGCAGGCACATACATACACACGCACACCCACACAGGACATGCCAGGTCTTCAGTTGTGAGGCGGCATCTCTCCCTGTTACTGAGCAACAGAGGAGGTGCCTGCCAGCCTGGAGCAGCGGAGCCTGCCGAGCGCTGTCCCACACCCCAGCTACAGCAGGTGCACCAAGAGGAGGGCCCGCCTGAGCCTCACCCAGACTTCGGAGATTGCCGTGCCCAAGCCAGACCCTGGGCGTCCCACGTTGCCCACCTGCAGAGACCGCCTAGCTCAGAGTTTCACGGTCAGGCGGCCACATCAGTTTCCCGGCTCTGTTTTCTCATCTGTAAGCTGGGGGGCCATGGCAGCCCCCCGCCACCGTGGTGCCAGGCCCGGTGGGGTTCTGCAGGGAGAGCACCGAGAGGGCTGCGGGGCGAGTGAGGGCTGCGGGGGAGTCTGTGCTGACGTCGCCACGGCTGATCTTCGCCCCTCAGCTTGTGGCTCCGGCTCCACGCCAGTGAGGAGCGCCCCTCCTCCGCGGTCTCATCACACAACGCGTTCGGGGACCGCTCCTCCCCCGTGGTGCTGCCCCGATGGCCGACTAGGACAGACACCAGCCGGCAGCCCAAAGCCCTGGACCTTCCCCCCACGCCCCGCACCCCCTCCTTCTTCTCAGGTGCTGGGGCCCAAACCTCACCTCACCCTCGACTCTCCCCTGCCCTCGCTCCAGTCAGTCAGCAAACACGGCTGTACCAACTCCATCCTGACCATGGCTCATCCCACAGCACAGACAAACTCTGGGCAAGCCCGGGCTGTTTCAGCTTCCTGGGGACCAAGCGATCCTTTGAAAATAAAAGTCAGAGCCTATCTTTCCCCTGCGTGGAAAGATATTCACGAGTGGGCTGCCATCCCACTCAGAATAAAACCCAGTGTGCTTACCTGGCCTCGCTGTCGGCCCCTGATATCCGCCACCCCTGATATCTCGCCTTCCCTTGGCCTCAGGTGCTGGCCTCTCATCCGCTCCTCAAACACTTTGCACCTTCTGTTCCCGCTGCCTAGCATGCCCTTCCCCAGACAACCCCCACTTCCGGCCTCTGCTGACTACCCTCCGCCGGTGACAGAACTACGCATTCCTTCCACGTGACAACGACACTGTTCTCCCCACCTCCTGGAGACCAGCCATCCCTTTACCTTTCTGTCTTGTTCTTCGCGGTTCTTACAGCCACGGGGTGTTTTAACACTTTGTGTTTGGGTGCTGGCCACGCCCCCTCACATGTGCGGGCTCTGAGAAGTCAGGGACCCGTCCCCTGGCCTGTCGCCCTCAGCCAGGGCAATGAGCAGACACTCAACAAACACATCCTGAAAAAATAATAATAATAATAATAAAAAGCAAAAAACACATCCTGAACAACTGAATGGAGAGGAAGCGAGTGAGTGAAGGTGCCCTGTTAACCCTGGTGTTCTCTCTAAGGGGCTGGTTCAGAATCAAAGACATGTCACATGCTCCTGTGACGTGCGCTCGCCTCCTGTCTGCATCCTCATTCCTCCAGAAGCCCACTCACCTCCGCATGCACGCAGTGGCATCCTTGCTCCTGCACTCATGCCCAAGATACTGGTGGCTGGAGTTGGGTCAAAGAATTTCCCACCTAGAAGAATCCATCTGCCTGCGCAGAAAGGGCCCCCCCGGACTAGCTCTGTCTTTTGCCTCAGAAGTGCAGCCTGGTGCAGGGGAGATTAAAGACTCTGAGGGGACAGTCCTGGGCTCAAACTGCGAATCTTCTTTCTCCAGTCTATATAGTGGGCATGACTGCTCACCTGCCTGGCCTCAGTTTCCCCCTGTGGATAATGGGCACAGGGTTCCCATGCACAAATGGATGGCTACGATGGTTGGGTGGGGACCCAGCCCTTTGCGGGGGGGGGGGGCAGTGTCCACCTGATAGACACTGGAGACCAGCGCTTAAGGGACATGCAATAAACATCAGTTCTCTTTTCTCACTGCACCTCCACCCCACCCTCTGTGTTCCTGCTTTCCATTCCTCTGCGGAACTCTCAAGAGCAGAATCATACAACAACCTGCCCAAGGTTAGGGGGAGAGTTCTGAGAAGCTGGAGCTGGCTGAATCTCAAATCCCTGACTCCCTACCCAGGACTCACCCACGGCCACCCACGGAAAGTGTTCATTTTCAAGGCTGAAAATAGGGTTCCCTGGGTAACACTGGCAGTGACGATGGAAAAAGAAGCCCGACTGAGCTCCACGCTCGATGAAATCGCCCCAGAGGGGGGATGGTGTTTATTGAGAGCCTTCGTCTCTGTACCAGGTCCTTCGGCATAAGTAAGCTCATTGGGTTCAATCCTGACACAGCCCTGGGGAGTGAGGTGTTACTATACCCACTGCATGGAGGCGGAAGCTGAGGCTCCAACAGAGGCAGCCACTTGCCCAAGGTCACATGCAGTTTATAGACAGCAGAACTCGGATGTGAATCCAGGTCGGTCTAAATCCCTTGCCCATCCGCAGTCCTGAGTCCCCCAAAGGCCTCCCCTCTCCAGCCACATCCACCAGGGCTGTGATGCTGCTTTGATTTCCTCTCAGAGGACACCTTCAGCCCAGCTGCCTGCATACGTTTCTTTCCTTTATTCCTCCTCCCCTTCATCCCTCCCTCTTCCTTCCTTCCTCCCTTCCTTCCTTCCTTCCTTCCTTCCTTCCTTCCTTCCTTCCTTCCTCTCTCTCTCTCTTTCCTTTTTTTCTTTCTGTTATGGGGTGAGTCATGTACCCCCCAAATTCATAAGCTGAAGTCCCAACCTCCAGGATCCCCGAAGGGACTGTATTTGGAAACAGAGTTTTCAAGGAAGCGATTAGGTTAAAATGGGGCCATGAAGATGGGCCTTAATCCAATAAAATGCGTGTTCTTACAAGGAGAGGCAGTGAGGACACAGACACACAGAAGGAAGACCACGTGAGGACACAAGGAGGAGGCGGCCTTCTGTAAGGCGAGGAGAGAGGCCTCCGAAGAAATCAGACCTGCCATCATCTTGATCTTGAACTTCAGCTCAGAACTGTGAGAGAATAGATTTCTGTTGTTTAATCACCCGCTCTATGGCACTTGGCGTGGCGGTGCCAGCAGATTAATTACTTCATCCCCCTCGCTGCTTCTGTGTCCGGTAGAATAAGGAATGACCAAGTGAAAGAAGGAAGCAGCGGCCGCAGACTGAACCTGTAGCCAATCTGCTCCAGAAAGAATTTAACGAGCACGGATCCAGCTCCACACACTTCCCACAGGCCGAGGCATAGGATTCCTCTGAGGAATTCCTGAGATTCCTCTCGGGGCCGATATGGTATTTGCTTAGGAACAATGTTTGGGGGTGTAGGGTGAGACCCCGAGGGCAGTCACCCCGGCAATGAAAGATATTCTCTCAGCTGCTGTCTGGGAGGAGGCTGGGATGGAGGCTGGCAAGAATGAGGGACATGAGGGACTGGGACCCTGTGTGCTGAGACACTCGGTGCCTGCCTCCCACCCCCAAATCTCCTATAAAAATCCTTTGTAAGTTCACAAAACGGTGCATATGAGTCAATTTAGTGGGTTTGCTTTTGGCCTTGGTGTGCAGCAGCTTGGTGCAGGGTCTCAGTTCCCAGACCAGCGACTGAACCCCTGGCAGTAGCAGTGAAAGCACTGAGTCCCCTCCATTAAAACACCAGAGAACTCTCCTTAGGAGCCCGGCTCCTTAACCCATTGCCCGGAGCGTGGGATCGAACCTGTGCTGCCGGGGAGGCAACATCGGATCCTAACCTGCTGTGCCAGGTGGAAAATGACCCCCTGAGTAGATCCCTTAATGGAATTTGCAACCAGGGTCAGGACGAGAAGAAGAGCTCATTAGTTGATGCAGAGGCTGGTGTGTGTGTGTGTGTGTGTGTGTGCGTGCGTGCGTGTGTGTGTACGCGGGGTGTGTGTTGGGGAGGGAGGGGGAGGCTGGAGGCAAAAAGGCCTCAATCAGCATCCTGTGCCACTAGTGCAGGAGCGTCACCAATCACCTGAGATCCCATGAGACAGGTTATGGGAACTGTCCCCATTTTACACAGGGGGAAACCGAGGCTCTGAGTCGGCTTGCTGGTCACGCGAGCTCAAGCGCCAGGAATCGAACAAGCTCCGAGGCACCGTCCTGGCGTCGTGACCTGGAGCGGGGGTGAGGGGGCTTCCAGAATTTCTAGCTGGCTGTGATGATGGACCAGGAACCAGAAAACAAAGGCAGCCGGCTCGCGGGCTGCGCGGGGAGCAGCTCACCACCAGGGGGCAGCGCGCGCCCGCAGACACCCGCAGGGCCGCCTTTGTCCGGGTGCGGCCCCTTCCCGCACCCCGCTCCCCCGCACCCCGCTCCCCCGCACCCCGCTCCCCCGCACCCCGCGGGCGGACCCCACCAACCCCGCGCCGCCCCGGCAGGCCGTCCTCCGCCTCGCCCTGCCCTCCCTCCTCTCTTACAGGCGAACTGGATTTCTTTTCATTCGCCAGCGCCCGGCTCCGATATCTTTTCATCGTTTTCTTTTTCTTCATCTTCTGCGCACAGGGGTGGATGCACGGGAGCCGCAGCCCAGCCCTCCCTCCATCAGCCCCACTCGGCCTTGAAGACACCTTCCTCTGCGCACTGCTGTGCAAATGTGGATTCCAGCGTCCCCATATGGTCCAAAGTGAGCCCAGAAGCACGTCCGTGTAGAAATCTGGAAGCTGCAGGGGCCTCCGCGACCTGTGAGAGCAGCGAGGGCCTGTGTCCCTCCTCGTGCTGATCCCAAGGGCTGGTCTCTGTTATGGACCAAGTCCTCGGGACAGGACCACTCCTGAGTCACTCCAGGTCCCCCAGGCCCAGCTTGGCACCTGCTGAGCAATCCCTGGGTAGATGCCTGGGGGTGCCTGGAGCACCCCACCCCCACCCTGCACCCCTATGGGTGCTCCCATCCTCCTGCAGCTGGCATTTCTCTAGGTGTCGGGGTGCCTTGCTGTGAGTGTTTTGCAAACCCAGAGTGAGCCGCACACTGGAGAAGATTATTTGGCAATCAACCAGTTGATTACTAGCATCCCAGCCCAGGCAGGCTGGCTCCAAGGTGCTGGTCCAGGGCTGCAGCCCGCCCCACCCGCCCACACAGAGGTCTCTCTGACTCGATCCGTCCTGAACATTCACCCTCCGCGGCATAACGTCCTCTGTGTGCATCTTTTCATTTCACCCTCGGTCAGCCTTGCGGAGTAGAAACGCCGCCCCATCCCACAGGTGAGGAAACCGCGGCCCAGAGCAGAGGAGGGATCTGCAAGCTCTCCAGGAGCGCTCACGGAGCTTTTCCTCCGGGAACCCGCCAGCCCCCATTCCTCCTGCCTCCGCCTCCTGCCTCCGCCTGCTCTCATGGCTCCCCATCTTGTTTCTCAGGGGCTCCGCTACACGTCTTTTTTCTCATGGTTCTCATGGGACGGGTACTGCGGGTCTCCCCTTCTCGGCTGGAAGTGTGTGAATTTCCTTCATGTTATTTCCCGCACGGAGCGCTCCGCCTGGCACAGAGTAGATATTCAATCAAACGTGTTGAACGGGAGTTCTTTTTGTGGCGCAGTGGCAATGAATTCAGCTAGTATCCGTGGGAATGCGGTTCAGTCCCTGGCCTTGCTCAGTGCATTGCGGATCCGGCCCTGACCTGTGGTGTAGGTTCCAGCTGCCACTCGGATCCCGCGTTGCTGTGGCTGTGGCGCAGGCCGGCAGCTGTAGCTCCGATCTGACCCCTAGCCTGGGAAGCTCCATGGGCCGCCTGTGCGGCCCTAAAAAGCAAATGATGATGATGATGATGATGATGATGATACTGTGTCAAATGAATAAATGCAAATTCAGAACCACCTCCGGGAGTATGTGAGTTCATCCCCATCGTCCCCATCATCCCCAGGCCACGGCTGAGGACTCCCAGGTCCGAAATGTGGGGTGGTCTGGAAAAGAGAATATTTCTGACCGGCTCAGATCATCGATTAAAGTGCATTCGGTTAAAGAGTTTACCAACAGGAAATTGCATGTCCGTGTGCTGCAAATACCTTGCACACTTTTTCAATTAATCAGCGATTATTTTTATTTTTTAGTTGAAGTAGAGTTGATTTACATTGTTTCAAGTATATGGCAGAGTGATTCAGTTATACACACAGAGATATTCTTTTCCAGATTCTTTTCACTTTGCATGTTTTTTAACTCTTTTTTTTTTTTTTTTGGCCATGCCTGTGGCACATGGAAGTCCCCGGGCCAGGGATCGAACCCACGCCACAGCAGTAACCCAAGCCACAGCAATGACAACACTGGATCCTTCATTGCTAGGCCACCAGGAAACTCCCACTTTGCATGTTTTTTTTTTCTTTGTTTGTTTGTTTTGCTTTTTAGGGCAACACCCCCAGCATATGGAGGTTCCCAGGCTAGGCGTCAAATCAGAGCTACAGCTGCCGTCCCACGCCACAGCCACAGCAACGCAGGAGCCAAGCCACGTATTTGACCTACACCACAGCTCAGGGCAACACCGGATTCTTAACCCACTGAGCAAGGCCAGGGATCAAACCCATGTCCTCATGGATCCTAGTTAGGTTCGTTACCCCTGAGTCATGATGGGAACTCTGCTTTGAGTGTTTTAATTACAGAAATATTATAGACTAAAATGCCTTAGTAAATATTACAGAAACATTATAGACTAAAACAGTTGTCTTAGTAAAATGCATCTCGGCAAAACACGTGAAGACAAAGATGACGAAACAAGGGGGCGCTGGAGTGTCCGCGTTGCTCTTAAGTCACCGTAGGTGGGTTGAGCCGAGAGCACAACTGGGATTCGAGCAATAGAGCAGAGGGCCAGGCTAAGGCTGCAGTGTCCAGGCACCACGCAGACAGCCCTGGTCACAGCCCCATTCTCCTGTTAAAGAGGTGGTGAAAATAATAATAATCCACAGGCAAACAGAGTAAACAGAGGGGCCAGGCCTGCGCTAGTGTGTGCTGATGTGTTGCTAATGAAAGGACCGCACTGGTTGGTGGGCTTGGAGCCCTAGGGTGCTTTCCTGTTGGGGGGCCGGGTGTGGGTTGCCCTCTGGTCCAGCTTGCCGCCTCTCTGAGTGGGAGGGGGCAGTGCAGGGAGAGGAAGGCCCAGCGCAGAGAGGGGGCAGGGAAAGGACTGCCAGCCAGCTCTCTCTGTCTCCACCGCAGCCACCAGGGCTGTGAAACACGTCCTGGGACAGGGCAAAGCATGGTGCCCTGTGGAGCCTAATCCTGGCAGACTTTTGGTCTTAAGCCCCAGTCATGAATGACTCCTCCAGCATGAGCGATCGCATCTGGGGCTGTGCACCTCGCTGGCTGTCAGTTTATGATGCTTCCTGACAGGCGACTGCTGGAGTCACAGCTGGAAGATGCTCACAAAGGCCACCTTGGTCCTCAGTCCAGCACACATGGTCAGGCCTCCAGCACGTGCCAGCCCTGGGCTCAGAGCCCCATAAGCTGGCCTCCTGGGAGTCAAAAGATCTGGGTTCAAAACTCAGGTTTGCCTCTTCCTAGCTGTGTGACCTTGAGAAAACCAATCAGCCTCTCTGGGCATCTTTTCCTCATTTATAAAATGGGGTCACCCACTCAGTATTTTGTGTTGAGTAGCTCAGGAATTATAATATGAAATGTGAATGTGTCTAAGGGAATCAGGGCAGGAGGGGAATGGGTGTCCTGATCCCCAACCCGGGCATCTGAAGGGTGGAGATGGTGGCAGGAACAAGCCATGGGCCCTCTGAGTGCTGGACACTGAACTTGGATTTTCCCCTGGGAGCCATAGCAGGTTGGGAGGGAAGTGCTCAGACTTGCTTTGCAGGAAAGGTCTGTGGAGTGTGATGAGAGGTGAGAGGCCAGAGACCCCAGAGGCCCGTGGGGGGACGGTCAGGAACCCCCACCCCCTCTCCATGGAGGTTGGTGGAGCTGGCGATCGCCAGGGCTTGGCCAAGGACCAGAGAGCTGCCCTGGTCCCATTTGCATTTCTCTTATGGCTCATCGTTGGGCTCTGCCATTGAAGACAGACAGCCCCAGGATCCCCGCAACTGGGGGGGCTTCCTCCTTCAGCATTTACTCCAATTCTTGCTCCTCCCCTTTCTGCCCATTCCCTATGAAACGTCGAGATTTAAACTTTTTCTGTTAAAGGCGGCTTCATGGTGTCAGAAAAAGGCACTGAGAACAATGCAGATCTGAGTTCGCCCTCTGCTCTTCCCAGCACTCATCCCTACTTTGACCTGGTCCCACATGGAAGCCTGAACAACGGTCCCAGAGATGTCCGCATCCTACTCCCCAGAAGCTGTGAAAATGCCCTTTACGTGGGAAAAGGGACTTCTGCAGGTGTGATTGAATCAAGGATCTTGAGATGGGAAGATGATCCTGGTGGCCCAGTATAATCACGAGGGTCTTTATAAAAGGGAGGCAGGAGAGAGATTCGAAGATACTGTGCTGCTGGATTTTCATCTTTTTTTCTTTTTCTTTTTTTTTTTTTTTTTGCTTTTTAGGGCCGTATCCACAGCACATGGAAGTTCCCAGGCTAGTGGTCGAATCAGAGCTGCAGCTGCCGGCCTGCACCACAGCCACAGCAACGCGGGATCCAAGCCACGTCTGCAACCTACACCACAGCTCACGGCAACGCCAGATCCTTAACCCACTGAGCGAGGCCAGGGATCGAACCTGCAACCTCATGGTTCCTAATCAGATTCATTTCCTCCACGCCACGATGGGAAGTCCTGTGCTGCTGGCTTTGAAGGTAAAGAAAGGAGCCACAGACCGAGGAATGCGAGCAGCCTCTAAAAGCCGAAAAAGGCAAGGAGACAGATTCTCTCTGCTGTGGTCTAAATGTGCGCATCCAAAATTCATAGGTTGAAATGCTAACCCCCAATGGGATGGCATTAGGAAGCAGCACCTTTGGGAGGTGAATGGCTCATTCCATTCTCCTGAGTGGCAGCCGTGCTCTTATAAAAGAGGCCCCATGGGGCTCCTTTGCCCCTCCTGCCATGTAAGGATGCAACGAAAATCTGTGACCTGAAAGAGGATCTCCTTCTGCCGGGCTGGCCCCCTAACCTTGGACTTGCAGTGCCCAGAACTGTGAGAAACAAATGTCTGCTGTCTGTAAGCCACCCGGTCTGCAGTATTTTGTCATTGCATCCTGACCAAACGGATGCCCTCCCAGGACATCAAAAAGGAACCCAGGACAGCTGATGACCCTGGTTTTTACCCAGTGAGACACCTTTTGGTCTTCTGACCCCCAGACCTGTAGGAGAATACATGCTGCTTTAAGGGTAAATCCATGGTAACTTGTTACAGCAGCAGTAGGAAACTAACACATGCTATCCCTTTTGTGTGTCTGTTTCCCCATGGAGGCTGTGGACACGGAGAAGCTTCTGGCACAGGATGCACTGAGTAGAGGTCAAGGCCAAGTGGAGATAAACACAGGTCTTTCCAGGGAGGCCATGTCCACTGCAGGTGAGGCAGAATGGATTCCAGAACTCAGATTCCTGCCTCTCAGGTCCTGGAAAGGAGTGAGGCAGGCAGAGGAGAGAGGCGCTAGGGACTAGTGGGGTCTGTAGAAAAGCCTGGAGCAGAGACCTTGGCCACAGTAGCAGGCCTGCCCAGGTCGCAAGGTGCAGAAGCAGGCGCAGCTTGGCCAGATCGCGCCTCTTTGCTTAGAGAATCGGGATGATGGATGTCCCTGTGAAATCTCTCAATCCTTTGATGTTGCCAGCCAATTAGAAAAGAATTAAACACAGAGCCAGCCAAACCAAACACATCTGCAGCCCAGCCTGGCCTCCAGGCTGCAGCATGGCTGCCTCTAGCTTGTTCAGTCAAACTCCAGGCTTTCGTGTCAGCCAGATTCGGGCTGGAATCCTGGCTCTGCCACAGCAATCTCTGCTGGGCAGCTTGCCTGACCTCTCTGAGCCTCAGTTTCATCATTTGTTTTATTTCTTTATTTATTTTTGTCTTTTTGCCTTTTATGTAGAGCCGCACCCGCAACATATGGAGGTTCCCAGGCTAGGGGTCTAATAGGAGCTGTAGCCGCCGGCCTACACCACAGCCACAGCAACGCAGGATCCGAGCCGCGTCTGCAGCCTACACCACAGCTCATGGCAACGCCGGATCCTTAACCCACTGAGCAAGGCCAGGGATCGAACCCGCAACTTCATGGTTCTTAGTCGGATTCGTTAACCACTGAACCACGAAGGGAACTCCTCAGTTTCATCATTTGTAAAAAAGAGGCATGAATGCCCACCTCACGGGTTGCAGGGAACTAGATGACAAAGCGCATGGAAAGCATACAGAGCAGGGCTTAGAAGAGAAGAAGCTAGTTATCAAATGTTCCCTGTTGGAATTCCCATTGTAGTTCAGCAGGTTAAAAACCTGATGAAGTCTCCGTGAGGATGCGGGTTTGATCCCTGACTGCGCTCAGTGGGTTAAAGATCTGGTGTTGCTGTGAGCTACAGTGCAGGTCACCGATGTGGCTCAAATCTGACATAGTTGCAGCTTGGATTCAACCCCTAGCCTGGAAACCTCCACATACCATGGGTGCAGCTGTTAAAAAGAAAGAAAGAAAGAAAGAAAGAGAGAGAGAGAGAGAGAGAGAGAGAGAGAGGAAGGAAGGAAGGAAGGAAGGAAGGAAGGAAG
>PVHT020000009.1:17173770-17184142 GCA_004024745.2 Catagonus wagneri | reverse complement strand
CACCACCACCATTGCCATCATCGCCACCACCACTGCCATCATTATCACCTCCATTGCCATCATCACCACCACCATTGCCATCATATCACCATTGCTATCACTGTCATATTCTTAAAAGACCAAGTAAACAAATATTTTAGCACCGGTGGGCCATTCAGTCTCTGTTGCAGCTACTCAACTCTGTTACTGAAGCCCTGCTATGGAGCCAGAGTTAATACGTAATGAATGAGGTGACAGTGCTCCAATAAAATTTTATTTATAAAAATAAGCAAGCTGTAGATTGCTGACCCCTGATCTTAAGAGACTTCAGAAATAATATTCCTGATTGCATAAGAATCTGACGGCCAGGCTGTCCTCCATCACAGGACACAAATTCACCTTGCTAGAGAATCTCGGGCCCCCAAAACACTCACCTATAGACAGAAGAAGAGAGCTTTATAGTGATTTCCCAAATACCCATCATCCAGCTTCACTACCACTTTTCTGCCATTCTGAAGACCAGCTTCAGACAAAAGAAAAAAAAATCAAGTGCCAGGGGTGGAACTAGGAAACAGCAAACCAGGATGAAAGATAATAAGAAAAAAGGAGCTTCTAAGGAACATCTTTCTGCTGGAAAACCTTGCAGCTGTCTCTTTAAGTCATTTCAGAGGCTCTGAAGGTTTGAGGTCAAAGAAATCTTGGATCTTCAAACTTTGAGGCAGAGATATTTTCTGACACATCTGCCCTGGCCTTGTCTGACTTCCTAGAATAGCTGAGAAGAGCTGCCAGGATTAGTCTTCTTTATAGGTTAAGTGACTTCAGTGATTCTTGCAGTTCTTTGCATCTCAGGGCCATGGGAAGTCCAGGGACAGCTGTGAGTTTGAGCACCAGACCACTCTCTAGGTGTCCTTGACTTTGCCCCTGGAGCCTATTTTCACATCAGCACAATGAGTGCATAATAGCCCAGAGGGCAGTTGTAAGAATTGCAGGAAATAATAAACGCAGTGTAAGGTTTTCTTATATATCCGAACTCAGTTACAGTATAAACGTGAAGCTATTGTTTTTCTCCCATCCCTGCTTTCAGCTGTGTGTTCCTGAAACTTGCTTTTCCACCCTTTGTCAACAGTTTGAGTAGATGGTGAATATCATGTGTTCCCTCTGTCTGGATCCAACTCAGCTCGTTTTTTTTCAGATTTCTCTCCTTTGTAAAGTCACTAAGTGCCCTCTTGTATTCATTGAACAGACACATACTGGCAACTATTCCATGCCATGGGGCACAGAAATGAAGTGGGTTCCCTGTCATCTCAGAACTTGGGGTCCAGGAGGGCAGTGACACAGGCCAACCAACCAGGGCCCTCAGACAGATAAGTTTAGACTGCCCTCAAGGGTTTACTAAGAAGGAAAGTTTGGGAACCACACAACCCAACACATCATGCCTCCCAGGCTACATAAGAAAAAGATAAGGAGTTCCCTCGTGGTGCAGCGGCTTAAGGATCCAGTGTTGTCACTGTAGTGGCTCAAGTCACCGCTGTGGTGCGGGTTCGATCTCTGGCCCCGGAACTTCTGCATCCTATGGGTAGGGCAGAAAAACAAACAAATAAATAAGAAGGCAGAGGAGAGGAGATCTTTGGAATTGTGAGCCATTATGTGATTGCAGAGAGCAGGGGCAGCATCCGGCCCCTCCTCCAGGACCCAAATGTGTGCTCATGTGAGATGCGTTCCAGTATCTTCCACACACAGGGCATCAGAGCCCCAGCAGTGCTGACCAGAGAAGCAGTGACAAATGAAAGGTTGAGGAGGACAAAAGAAGTCGGAGAGCCAGTATCTGTCCCCTTCCCTCTCCCTCCGCTTTCTTGTCTCCAGAAGAGGGAGCAGACAGGAAGCATCTTAGAGACATATGGCAGCAACTCACTGTCCAACAAGGTCAGGGCTGGAAGAAGGAACCTCAGAGCAGACTTATCCTCTGCCCAGCCCCCAGTTCCCCAAGCCTCCAGCCTGGCCAGTGATCTAAAAAAAATAAAATAAAAATAGAGGCGAGAGGAGAGAAGAAGTTGAAGTTCAGTGTGGTTGAGACTGGATTTCTAATGACCTACCGCTTCCAGAAAGCTCTGAGCATCAGCCAAGCACTTCACAGATGGTGTCCCATCCAGACCTCACCACAGACTTAAGTGTGAGTCAGGACTAATTTGGGGGCTAGCTCAGGAAGACTGACCCAAATTAGATTAAGCAAAAAAGGGATTTATTACTCACCTAGTTGGGGAAGAAAAACAGGTTAGTTCTGCAGAAGCCAGTGGCCCACCTCCAGTCATCTCACGCTCTGTCTCAGCCTTGGTCTCCCTCTCCAGCTTTCATCTCTCTCTATTTCTCATCACCTGATTATTTTATATTATTTATGTATTTCCACACTAACACTAGACAGCCACCGAGATGTCTGTGTTAGTTTCCAGTTGATGCTGTAAGAAATTGCCCCAGACTTTGTAGCTTAAAACAACACAGATTTATTCTCTTGTAGTTCTGGAGATCAGAGGTCCAAAATGGGTCTCTCTCTGGGCTAAAATCAAGGTATTGGCAGAGCTACATTCCTCTGGAGATTCTAGAGGAGAATCCTTGACCTTGCCTTTTCCAACTTCTATACCCTCCTTCTCTGCTCAGCTTGATGCCTTTCCTCCGTCATCAATGGCCAGTTGAGTCCTCACGTGGCATCACCCTGACTCTTCTTCCTCCTTCTTTCCCTTTTGAGGACCACTGTGATGACAGAGGACTCATCTGGATAATTCATGATCTTTCTCTGGTTTGAGTATGCTGGGGGCTTTCCCTTCCACCCTAGTGATTCAGTCAAATAGATGTTTTCTCCTAAAGAAATACCCGTGATTAAAAAATGCCTGCATTTTGAGTTATGATTGTTACACATATGATTAAAATCTGGCCCTTCCATGTTCAAGTAATTGACACCTTTGGTGAATCTCTCCAGAGGGATGTCAGCTTGACTGCATGTGATGGACTTTTAATTAATGCTTATTGTTGGCGACACAGGATTTTCTCATTTATTTTGAGCTTATAGAGAGGTGTTCCATTATACTGCTAAATATGCTGTCATCTTGCTGAGCAATGGTGAATCTGCACTCACACCCTGATATACAGAAAATGAAAATACCTCCAGATGGCTCAGAGGAGTGATCCCAACGTGGACTGAGTTTGTGCCATAGAGACAACGAGGCTGGAGAGTGTGCTTGCTCCTCCAACACCACCCGGGTCAGCTAGTCATTTCCCGAGAGGAAACTATGCTGAAACTGCAGAGTTTATAGTTGGTCCATGGAGGTCAAGAACAGACCCAATTATAAAAGCAGTGAGAGAAACATTATTAGCTTTAGCAGAAAGGAGAAACTCAGCCTTACAGAAGTGAAGAGACTTTTCCCAAGACACGTAACTTTAAGCGACTGAGCCAGAATTTGAACATAGATTTGATGCCCCAAAGTCCTTTAGACAATAGAATCCCATTGTCAGCCCTGTGTGGCCATCTGCACTACTTGCCTTGGGTTTTCTTTTGAGAATCCCCATCCTTTATTCGGGTCTTTTGGCTCAAGTGAGGGTGAGCTCAGTTTTTATTCCACTTCAAGGTTGGACTTAGACACATGACCCAGTTTGGCCAATCAGAGGCATGATATTGGTTCAGGGATGGGCATGTGATTCAATCCAGGCCAAAGAAATCCAAAACAGGGGCTCTGTTCCCCTGTTGAATTTGGAGGGGCTGGTGGTCATCCTCGCCTACTCTTGGAATGAGCCTGCCTAAGAACAAAAGACTGATTGGCTAAAGTCAGAGTTATCCCTAGACTTTTCAGTTAAATGAGCTAATATAGTTTCTCTTTTTTTCTTGTTATTGTTTGTTTGAATCAAGCTTTTATAGTCATGCTCGAAAGAGCAGAGATCAATGCAATCCTGATTAAAATATCCAAAACATTTTTTTGAAAATAAAAAATGAAAAAAAAAACCAAAAAACATAAAGCGTCCTAAGCACATGATTAGATGGTGCCAGAAGGGACCGATATCGTGGACAGGGAACACCAGGGACAAAGCATATTTAAAGTCAAGTGGGCGTCGGTGGGGATGTGAAGTCTTAGGGGCATGTTTTATGATTGGAACATGTTGTGAGGAGGACAGGGCTTCTGATGAACAGGAGGCTCACTCAGTAGAGACCCCAGTCTCCCTTGAACTGGTGTGTCTGATTTCACAAGCTGGGTTAAAAACAGAGTTGTGACTTCAGTAATTTCTTTAGGTAGGTCCAGATCACTTCCTGCCATCACGAGAATGCATTTTCCTCCCCAGAACTCCTAGATTAATGCATTTAAGAATACCCGAGACCTCATTACATTCAAGGGCACAGCACTACCTCATCCGATATTCTTAAAGAGAAAAAGGAAACTAGAAAAATGCAAAATTACAAGCGAAACTCATTTATGTTCACTGTTACAATTAAAATATCTGGTCCTTGTTTAATTATTTTATTTATTTAGTTACAAGATAAATATCTCAAAAGTTTTTCATGTATGGTCTCTATCTTTTTTTAGTATCTTCTGTTTTTGTATTTCTTTGGCATTTAAGATGAGTACATTTGTTTTCGTGATTACCTTTATACTGCTATCTTTACCTAAAGCCTACAGTCATCTTATTTTCTTATTTTCTGTTGGCTCCCTACTCTGAGCAATACATACTAGATTGCTGTTTCTCACGGCTCCCTCTCCTCCTTCACCACCTTCAGGCCTTAGTGTGATCTTTCTCGTGTCAATCTTTGCATTCTTAAATAGACTTAACCTTCTGTTACTAAGTTTGTCAGCTTAAAGTGATATCCTTTGAGTCTCACCTGTCATCTTTAAGGTAAACATTAAACATATGCCATTCTCCCTTTTACCTCCCCCTTCTCCCATTTTAAAAGTTGTGTTATTTCTATTCCAGGAGGGTATTGAATATGTCCATGCTATTTCTCTCCCCAACTCCAGCTTGCTCGTTTCATCTTAGTTCTAGCAAGCAATATGCTCAGTGCTTCCCAGCTGTCATTTACCCAGGTTGGTTGGATAAAGTTTAATATCTCCTGGGTTCCTTAGGAAGAGTTCAAGGGCACAATTTTTCCAGAGTTCTTGCCTATTCGAAACTACTTTTATCTGATCTTGATATTTGAAGGAAAACGTGGACATATTCAAAATCCTTGACTCACTTTTTCTCTCTTCACGTATCTTGGAGATGTCCTCTTCTACTCTCTTGCCTTAGAAGTGGCTCTTGAGAAAGCTAATGGCAACTTGACTTTCTTACTTTTGGAAGAGATTTTGTGTTTTTGTTTTTTCAGTCTGGAGGCTCACAGAATTTTTTTCCCCTTACATTTAAAGCCTAATAATTTTTTAGGATATGTTTTGGATTTAGCTCCTTGGTTAATTTTCCCCAAGCACGTGATATGCCCTTTTAGTATAGAGATGCAGTCTTTACGGTGTTATAGTTTTCTTGAATTAAACTATAAAATACTAGCTGTGTTCCAGTGTTTTGCTCGTCTTCTTGTTCCACTTCTATATATGTTGCATCTTCTTTATGTGTCTTCTATAACTTTCTCTCTGATCTTTTTATTTATATTTCTGTTTTGGTTCCTCAGCTTTTCTCATTTATTGTATGGACAAGACTCCTTGATAATTTCGAGTCATGGTTTGCCCTCCCTGCTGTACCTTGTAGTTCATTCTTTATTCTTGAAAAAATTGTCTTTTTCTTTAATTTGTTTTGAAATTCATCAGTTTCCTTTTTATATCTGGCTTTGAATTATTTTTCTTCTTTTTTGGTGGCTCCATGGCATATGGAGTTCCCAGGCCAGAGATCAGATCCGAGCCATTGTTGCAACCTAGGCCGCAGCTGTGGCAATGCCAAATTCTTAATCCAGCATGCCAGGCTGGGGATCAAACCTGTGTCCCAGAGCTCCCAGGACACCAATGATCCGCTTGTGCCACAGTGGTAACTCCTCTTTGGATTCTTGTATTTCTCTTGTGTGGTGTCCTTTCCTAGATATCTGCAGTTGCTTACAAAACTATTTTTAATTTGAGTTAGAATATTATGTTTCAGTTTTCCTCTGCTTCTTCTTGGGATTTTTCTGGTGTCCTTTTGTCTATGGACAAGTTTTATTCTCCCTTCCTGTCAATTTTCTCATAAAATCTTTGAAACTTTTTTTTTTCATATTTGAGTGTGTTGGATTTTCCTGAACTAGTTATTCACAGTGGTTCCTATGGTAAGGAAAGTAAAGGAAAAGGATTTTAGGGAGTTCCTGTTGTGGCTCAGTGGTAACGAAACTGACTGGTATCCGTGAAGACTTGGTTTGATCCCTGGCCTCCCGCAGTGGGTTGGGGATCCGGTGTTGCATTAAGCTGTGGTGTAGGTCACAGACGCGGCTCAGATCCTGCCTTGCTGTGGCTGTGTTATAGGCCTACAGCTGCAGCTCCAATTCAACCCCTAGCCTTGGAACTTCCATGTGCCTCAGGTGAGGCCCTAAAAAGCAAAAAGGAAAAAAAAAAGAAAAAAGAAAAGGGTTTTAGGTTAGAAAATTTTCCAGTTTCTCAATTCATAAGATTCTCTTTTCTGTTCCTTAGTGAAGGGCATTTTCTGTAATATATACCATCTCTGCACTGAGATCTCATTTCTTTTGAAGTTTTCATTGTCTCATACACAAGCAGGGTGATCCACCTTTCAAGTTTGTCTGGGAATGAAGGGTTTTTCAGGATTTAGAACCTGAGGTTTTCCAGGATGTGTTCCTTTTCAAAGGAACACCGAGAAAGTCCTAGACAAAATGGGTTGTGCTGGCCACCTTAGAAGTATTTTTATAATAAGAAAGTTTAAGCTTTCTTCCCCATTGGCGCTGGCACTCAGAGACCTCACCATCTTCCAAGGTGCCTTCCTCTTTCTTCCCCCAAACCACTGCATTCCAATGACTGTCCTTCTGGTTCCCCCCCCCCTTTTTTTTGTCTTTTTAAGGCCACACTCGATGCATATGGAAGTTCCCAGGCCAGGGGTTGAATCAGAGCTGTAGCTGCTGGCCTACACCACAGCCATATAGCGATGCAGGATCCCCAACCCACTGAGTGGGGTCAGGGATCGAACCCGCTTCCTCATGGATACTGGTCAGGTTTGTTACCACTGAGCCACAATGGAAACTCCAGGTCCTCTTTCCTTTTAAGCACCTCTGATTTGCTCACCCACCATATTTCAAACCTGCTGTCAGTGATTCCCCACCGAGGGAGGGTCTCTATCCTCCTAGGTCACTGTGTTCTGGGTTCTGGCCCCCTCTTCACACTCTGTCCTCTAAGTAAGTAACCAGCACCCATGGTTCTCCCTTGCATTGATCTGGGTTTGGCTCCAGCTCTTATGAACTCAAATATATATTTCTTGACTCACATCTAAGTTGGAATTTGAGGTCTTCTCCTCTTCCTAGTCTTTATAGACTGGGGTGTTTTGTTTCGGTCTGTGGGGTTTTAGAAAATATGGGAAGATTAAAACTGGGTGGGCATCATCATTCCCCAAGAAATTAGCTATCCAGAAAGCTAAGAAATTTCATCAGTCTACCCATGGGTCTCTCATTCTACTGCCATCATGGCCATTCCTGCCACAGCATTGCTATTGAGTTTTAGGAACCCAAGCTCCCCACCTCCCCGGTCCGTCTAGCAATTACTCTAAGGCAGGCGAGCTCAGGAAGAACAATTTACCAGGCATCTTGTCATTCCCAGAAACCATGTTAAGTACTTTCATGCTTCCATGCCTTTGCTTATGCTGTTACTTCTGCCTCAAATACCCTCTGCCTAGTTCTCCATCTGGAAAAAATTCTCTGCATCTTTCAAATTCAGCTCAAATGCCAGCCTCCTTTATGACGTTTCTTCACCTCCTTGCCCCCCAACCCCCATCACCACTAACTCATTCTGTTGTGTCAAGGCATCTCTCCTTTTTCTGTGTTATAGCATCACTCGGCTGAACCTCCCATATCACAGCACTTATTCCACTGAACTTAACACACAGAGAATGTTACTAGTCCTCTTACTAGGCCCTGAGGTCTTGAAGGTCAGAGAGTAGGTCTGATTCATCTTTGCATACTAAACACCCAGCACAGTGCTTGGCATAGAGCAGTTGATCTCAAATCTTTTTTGAATGAATGGGTAAGGAGATAAAATAGCTTATGCCAGGCTTGCATCTAAGACGGCTTCCCGGTGTATGGTGCACTGGCACCGAGCACCTCCCACCATTCACAAAGGCACAGCTGACACTGCAGGCTCTGGCCTCCAGTTAGGAAGCACTGGGCCCTTTGATTCAGCCTCATTATTATTTTTTTTTCCAAAAGAAAACAATATGATGCTTCCTTAGTGCTTCCCAAAGCTCTCCCCAATCAGCACACTAATCACTCTGAAGTGTCATCTGAATCTGCCAATTTCATACATTTGCATATTTTCCAAGCCCTCCCCCCTTTTCATTAGCTATTCTGGGAAGAGCCGCACTCCTTCCATATTGCTCAAACCGACCTGATTTCTATTTCACTTTGTAAAGACAGATTTGCGAGATGATGAATTAGTCATTGCCAATTTCATGCGTTTACGCTCTGTGCGTTTACACCTTATATTTATTCAGCCCCATTCTCCCCTTCTGGCTCCAGATGGTGTGGCGATACAGCCTCGGGTATGGAAGGGAGAAAACTCGTTCTCTCTCCCTCCCTCCCTCCTCCCATGGTTTCAGCTCCAGCTCAAATGTGCCAGGTTTGAATGGCGCAGTGCCCTCTCGCAAACGTGGCTGCTTCTGCAGCTTTCACAGCCGCTTAGGAACCGGGAAAAGGGAGTGAGACAATAGGACCTGTCAGATACAGACTCTTTTCACTCCAGTCGCTATCTATCAAATAAAATCGAAGTGGGGTGATATTTGGATAGATCTGCAGATAAGTGTTTTTCCAAAGATTGCATCATTCAGGCTGTGGGTCACAAGTGCCTCAGGAGAAGGCTGACACAATGGAACCGTGGAACAAAAGAGTCTGGTCTTTAGATTTGCAGAAGCCAAAAGTCCTGGTGACAGATGAATGTGTGATCAGGCCATACCAGGACTTCTGGCTTTCTTCTGGAGCATGAAGTGGGGGTGGGGCTGGGGGGGTGGGGTGCTGTCCAGATAAGCATGTGGGAGTTCCCGCTGTGGCTCAGAGGGTTAAAAGTCCGACACAGTGTCCGTGAGGATGCAGGTTTGATCCCTGCACTCACTCAGTGGGTTAAGGATCTGGCGTTGCCTTAAGTCCACTGCATAGCTCACAGATGCTGCTCGGGTCCAGTGTTGTGCTGCAGGTATGTCCACAAAAAGAAAAAAAAAAAGGGATGTGAAACAAGTATGAAGATGGATGGAGGAAGGGTCAGAGATGTGGGTCATCCTTGAGGAAGGCACCCAGCACCTGCTCATCCTCCAAAGCTGAGCCCCAGGGGAGGGAACAGATGACAAGGCATGGAATCCCAGGTGAATTCGGGGGGTTATCCGGGAGTGGATAAAATCTATTCCTCACTTTCTAGATGGGGCCAAAGGAGGTGGCAGGTTTATTTAGCTCCTCATCCCCCAAGCTCGCTGGAGTGAAAGCGCTGCTGTATCAGATCTAGATAAAGAAGGACAAAGGTTGGAATCAAGCGCACAACATCTTCTGTGACCAGACATGTTCCTGTGCCCGTGAGAGGGGCAGAAGCAGACACCAGGGCAGGACCTGGAGGGAATGAGGAGTCCGGAGTGAGGGCAGACACCAGACACATGCAGGGGAGGACAGCGCGGGATGGCGTGGACTGGCGGACACTCAGATCACACCGGCAGGGACTCGGGGCCATCAGGAGCAGAGGGTCCGCCCCCACGATGCCATGGTCCTATGTAAGCCTCTAAAAACTCAGACAGGGAGAGGGGTGGGGAGTGAGGCAGCCCCTGACTTGGTTAAAGTGACCCTAAATTGATTGAGATCATCTGGAATCAGCTGAGATGACCCCAGAATGGACTAGAGCATGATGGCGAGTTTCGGGGCAGACAGATAAGGTTTAGGACTTGTGTGTCTAGGTTGGGGCTTGGGATGTATGAGCACTATACACCCTGTTGAGCAAAATACAGGAGTTGACTTCAACTTTTCAGTGAATCCTAGACTCCTGGAGGAAAACATAGAGATCATTCAGGGCAACCACATATTTTATGGATCTGGACTTTTTATGCACTTGACTTGGCCAGAGTCCCAGAGCCCTTAAGGAGAGTTGGATCTCCCAGGTCTTTAAGCTTACTGACACCTCCCGAAGCTATTGCTCATGTCAGAAAAGATAATCATATTTCTCAACACAAGTGCCCACGCAAAAACATCTTATAGGGATATTGTTATTTTTTTTTTTTT
>PVHT020000009.1:17123094-17172770 GCA_004024745.2 Catagonus wagneri | reverse complement strand
GAGAGAGAGAGAGAGAGAGAAAGAGGAAGAGGAAGAGATAATGCAGAAAATAAAAAGGTAAATACAAAAAGCTTCTGGGAGCAGAGGGTCCCAGAAGGTCCCAGAGGGTCCCAGATGGTGGAGTTCCTGAGATCTTTGGCTCTTCTGAGAAGCACAGTGAAGAAGGGTCGTCTGGACCAGGACTGATATTGTTGGCAGAAATATAGCCAGTAATTTTACATTGCACATAAAGCTTAAATACAGTTCATTTGCAGGCTATGAAATATAATGAATTATAAATGGAATGGTCCAAATAAGCCCAATTGGATTTTTCTAAGTTTTCTCCGGCTCTGTCTGCATCCCATATGCCACTTGTGCACAATCTCAGTGAAAACTGGCACAAAGGGTAAGAAGAAACTCTATGGAAGAAGTGACAGCCATTATTTTCATTTGCGGGGCAAAATGAAGGTAGAGGTGGTGGGGGGGACGGGACTATGTCATTTCGGAAGCAATTGGATTGCATTTGGAAAGTGCTCGTTGAGCTCAAATGCTAAGGCAAGAACTCCCTTTGGCTCTGTGGGAATAAAGGTGATGAACCGTGGGCTCTATGCCAAGGAGCTGCGGGGCCACTGTGGCAATGACTTGAGGTGCCCCAGCTCTGCTACCCTACATCTGATACAGGCTGGGCTGCCCGGGGAATGCTATGGCAGCTGCGTGAAAAAGGATGAATTAGAGAGGGAGCGAGTAGTCGCTGCGGGCAGTAAGGACAGGGTCATTTATGGACGGAGCGTCGTTTGAGGACCACCACTCCCACGGCTTATGCAGAGGGGAGACTACTTCCCCATAGCTACCTAAACAGCTACCTAAATACGTGACTGCTCCCACAAGGTCTGGAGGTCACTTGGTCACTTGGTCACCCCATTTCATCCAGAAGGTCTCAGCTCCACGCTGGAGGAGTAAGAGAACCATGCAATGTTAGCAAGCAAACGACCCCCAAGAGAGTTCCTCTTGTTCCTTTTTTTGTCTCTTTTGGCCTCCTCAAGGCATATGGAGCTCCCGGGTCAGGGCTCAGATGCCAGTGGCAGTTGCGACCTATCCCGAAGCTGCAGCACGCTGGATCCTTAACCCACCGTGCTGGGCCGGGGATCAAACGTACCTCCCAGCACCTCAGAGATGCTGCTGATCCAGTTCAAACAACAATTACATAGGACGTGAGCTCTCTAGACCTTACCCCACATTTTGAGCATTTTATCTCCACTTGCACAGTCAAGATTTATGGCTCGAGCTCCTCCCAGAGCTGGCGCTGTGCAGAACTCAGCAGACACACGGCGGAGAGAGACAGGAGCAGCCTCGACGGTGCGAGCGGTCTGTGCCCCGGTCCTCACGGGGAAGGACGGCGGCGTGGACGGACCCAGAGATGATCATATTAGGTAAGAAGACAGACAGGGAAAGACAAACATCATATGTTATCATTTATATGTGGCATTTCAAAGAACGATACAGATGAGCTTATGAACAGAAATAGACTCTCAAACGTAGAAAACAAATTTATGGCTACCAAAGGGAATAGTGGAGGTGGGGGAGATAAATTTGGAGTTTAGGATTAATATATACACACTACTGTATATACAGGACCTACTGTATTAGCACAGGAAACCATACTCAGTATATTGTAACCCATAATGGAACAGAATCTGAAAAAAGAATATATAAATGTGCAGAGGCCAATGACAGAGATCGTGCTGGCTGTGAGGACAGTATTTGGCTTATTTGCTCTGAGGTATGTCACTGCGCTGAAGAAACTCACTGTCTGCCAGACAGATGGAGCACAGAAGGGTGACAGTGGTCGTCTTTCCTGTAGCAAAAAGGTGGATTAGTTCTGTCTGGTGGGAGATGTAAAAGTTTCCGACTAGGAACCATGAGGTTACGGGTTCGATCCCTGGCCTCCCTCAGTGGGTTAACAATCCGGCGTTGCCGTGAGCTGTGGTGTAGGTTGCAGATGTAGCTCGGACCTTTCCCTAGCCTGGGAACCTCCACATGCCACAGGGTGTGGTCCTAAAAAACGACAAAAGACAAAAAAAGAAAAGAAAATATGTAGGAAGGACTAGCATTTGCAAAGGCTCAGAATCATGAGACTGTAAGGTGATGTAAGCTGGCGAGGGCGGGCAGAGAAGCATAGAAGCCCTGTATGACCTCTCATCCGGCAGATCCATTCCCAGGCCCATTGGAGACTGGCTTAAGGAAGGTTGACCCTTCATAGAATCTTCCAGAGCCAATGAGAGCCCCAGTGACTTAGTCTTTCTGCATCTGAGCCCTGGGCTTTTTTTGTGCGTGTGTGTCTTTTGGGGGCTGCACCTGCAGCATACGAACATTCCCAGTCTAGGGGTCAGATTGGAGCTGCAGCCGCAGTCCTACCCCTTAGCCACAGCAGCCACACCAGATCCGAGCTGAGTCTGCAACCTTCACCGCAGCTCACAGCAACACTGGATCCTTAACCCACTGAACGCGGCCAGGGTTGGAACCTGCATCCTCACTGATCCTAGCTGGGTTCGTTATCACTGAGCCATAAATGCGAACTCCAAGCCTTGGGCTTTAATTCAACTGAATGCCCAAACATTAGCTTGGCATGCCATCTGTGCCTGGTCCAAGTGGCACAGAGATACATGGGGTGGGGGGGGGACAAAGACATGACCTCAGGTTTAATCCTCGGATCACTCCCAGCCTATGAGGAAAGAAAAATAAATAAATGAATGAGTCAGTGCCAGGTGGAGAATGAGATGCAGAGCTGGGATGGGAATCAGGCATTCTAAGAATTCTGGAGAACAAGAATTCCTCCATGGAGCTGACATGGCTTCAGTTGTATATTATTTGGACGCGACGTTTTTGTATTTTTTAAAAACAAAAAAGTCACTGCCGATGTTTTAAAGACCGATCTGTCATAGAAAAATGCATGTTTCAGATCTCTCTTGAAACATCCAAAAAAGTTCCAGCCACAGTGGCCCACATCCCGACCTGGCCCACGTGTTTGAACACCAGCCCAGGACTTGACATATAACAGACTCTCCAGCGGTGGGCTCTTATGACAGTGATAACACAGCAATTATTATTATCCCCAGTTAGTTTCACTGACCATCTCCTGTGTCCGCCCCCAGCAGTTCTGAATACCTCCTTGCGCTCTTGAGAATTCCATGATCTCTCAGCTTTTCGTTCCGGCATCACAGACACAAATCAACTAGCTGAGCAGGACCCAGCCTGCAGTGACAAACTGCCGCCAAGGGAAGGGCTATGGAGATGGCTTCACTGTGGAAGAGTGAGCCCGCGTCCCACCGCGAGGGGGGGTCACAGCCGGGAGGCAACCACCGCAAAGATGACCCAGCAGCAGCAAAGACCCACACTTCACTTCGCAGATGGTGCGGCCCGGCTCCAGCCTGACGGGCGTCTAGATTGCAGCAAATGAGTACATTTCTACATTTCTAGAAAAGCCAAACACAGCTCCTTGCTTGGGTCTCATCTATCCAAACACCTGTTTTGCTCTAGCTTCTCCGGCTAATCAGTGCCCCTAGGGAGCAATTCAGCGGTTATGACTTTGCAGCCACATTGCAGACTCTAATTCTCCTTATCCCACCTCGCTGCCTCTACCCGGGCTTATACCTATAGCCCCTGAGCACTTCCAACAGCTTCACTGCTGTGTTATGAACGTCAGTACTCCCTTTAGTATCTGTTGATGGTGTGCACGATTATTTTAGTGGATACACGGATGAACGTGTTCAGACCTGAACTTATCTTAATGTGTGTTACAGACAGAGTTGCCTCCCCGAGCTCCCCCAATCCCGCTTGACCACCGCAATGCATGTGTGAAACCTCAACCTTCACCTTGACTGTATTTGGAGACAAGGCCTTTAAGGAGGTAATAAAGGTTAAATGAAGTCAAAACTGTGCTCAGACATAGAGAATAGACTTGTGACTGCCAAGGGGGAGAGGGGTTGGGGAACGGATGGATGGGGAGTTTGGGATTAGCAGGTGTGAACTATTATATATTGAATGGATAAACAACAAAGGCCTGCTGTATAGGGCAGGGACCTGTATAGTTTATCCCACGATAAACTATAATGGAAAAGTATGAAAAAGAGTGTGTATGTATATATATAACTGAATCATTTTGCTATACAGTAGAAATTAACACAACACTGTAAATCAACTGTATTTCAGTAAAATAATTTCTTTTAAAAAGAGAAGAACAGTTAAGTCGTAACTATGGGGCCCTCAGACGACAGGACTGTTATTCTTGTAAGAGACACCGGGGAAGCCCACACACACATGAGGGCGTGGCAAGAAAAGGGCCAACTGCAAGCCAGGAAAAAAGCCTCGACAGAAACCAACAGAAAGCAACCCGGTGGCACCTTGATCTTGGACTTCCAGCCTCCAGAACTGTGAGGATATCAATTTCTGTTATTTAAGCCACCCAGCATATGGTACTTTGTTACCGCAGCCCTAGTAGACTGCAGTGTGTACCGGGAAAGAATAGCTAACTGGTACATCAGAACGCAAACTCACAGATGATGTTGCTCGCGGTGAGGCTTAAGGTTTTGAGGTGAAGAAAAACCTTAAACAAATCATAGAACCTGAAGGTGTTAAGAAATGGCAAAAAGTGGTGAAGTTCCAACAAATTGAAGATTAAGCAACACCGGCTGAGTGGAACGAAGGCTTTGAGATAAGGCAGCCCTGAGTTTGAAGTCTGAATTTCAGCTTTTGCCCTTTCTTTTTTTTTTTTTTTCGCCTTTTTGCCTTATCTAGGGCCGCACCCGCAGCATATGGAGGTTCCCAGGCTAGGGGTCTAACAGGAGCTGTAGCTGCTAGGCTACACCACAGCCACAGCAACGCGGGATCCGAGCCGCGTCTGCAACCTACACCACAGCTCACAGCAACACCGGATCCTTAACCCGCTGAGCGAGGCCAGGGATCGAACCCGTAACCTCATGGTTCCTAGTCGGATTCGTTAACCACTGAGCCACAACGGGAACTCCATGCCCTTTCTTATCTTTGTGAACTGGGAGAAGCCAGTCTCTCTGAAGTCAGGTCCCCATTGGTCAAAAACAGGCACTAGAACTTGGCGTTTCCCGGAGTTCCCGCTGTGATGCGACAGGGTCCGTGGCGTCTCCCGAGCACTGCGATGAGCGTTTGACCCCTGGCTCGGCACACTGGGTTAGAGACATAGCGCTGCCGCAGCTGTGGCATGGGTTTCAACTGTGGCTCACATCTGATCCTTGGCCCAAGAATTCCATAGGCTGCAGGTCGGCCAAAAAAGGCCAAAAAAAAAAAAGCTTGTGTTTTCATTTTCTCTTTATGTGTCTGCCAGCTCCTCAAGTTATGAGCATTGCAAGGACCGCATCCGTGTTCGGGTTTGTGCCACACCCACGCCCCAGAGCCCAGCCTAGGACCTGCCATCAGCGGGATGGCAAGTGGAGAGGAAGGACACGGCCCTGCCACTTAGTGACTGTGTGCCCTTGGGAGAAGCACCCGAGCTCTCTGATTCGTCATCTCTGAAACAGAGGTGATCACGTCTACCTTAGGGTCTTGCTCTGAGAATTAAACGAAGCATTCCCTGTACAGTACTTGGCCCACCTCTCAGAGCCAAATGAAGTTTTATCATTGTTATTAGTTCTGAGTAAATCTCACTGAACAAAAAAGCAAATGAATGTTTCGTCAAATTAATAGATGAGTGGCTGGTGAATAAGTCATTGCGTGGAGAGAGGGCTGGCTGGATGAATGGATGGATTTTTCAATCAGTGAGTGTATTATGTATTTACGGGTGAAAATGATTGTGAGATGAATAGGCGGGTAGATGATGGATGGGTACACTTTTTTTTTTTTTGGTCTTTTTGCCTTTTCTAGGGCTGCACCCGCGGCATGTGGAGGTACCCAGGCTAGGGGTCTATCAGGAGCTGTAGCCGCCGGCCTTCGCCACAGCCACAGCAACGCGGGATCCGAGCCGCGTCTGCGACCTACACCACAGCTCACAGCAACGCCAGATCCTTAACCCACTGAGCGAGGCCAGGGATTGAACCCGCAACCTCACGGTTCCTAGTTGGATTCGTTAACCACTGAGCGACGACAGGAAACCCCAGGATGGACAAACTTTTTGAATGAGGAGCGGTAAGTCAAGTGGGGAGGGTGGTAGAGGGACAGATAAACAGACTGTATCCTTTTGAACTATCATTTGCGTCTTTGCATAACTGAGGGCTCCAGCTTCCAAGGCCATGGCCAGAACAGTAAGGACAGACGAGATGGCCTTGAGAATAGAGTTTTAGGTAACTGCAAAGTGGCAGTTCGTTACCATTCTCCTTTATTGGGGGAAGGCCCGAATATGGGTTCATTGGCACCTCTCATCTTCAAGATACCAGGGCAAGGAGTTCCCATTGTGGTTCAGCGGGTTAAGAAACCGATATAGTGTCCATGAGGATGTAGGTTCGATCCCTGGCCTTGCCCAGTGGGTTAAGGATCCAGCGTTAGCACAAGTTGCAGTGTAGTTCACAGATACGGCTTGGATCCGATGCCGTCTTGGCTGTGGCCTAGGCTGCTGCTGCAGCTCAGACTCGACCCCTAGCCTGGAAACTTCCATATGCCACAGGTACAGCTATTAAAAAAAAAAAAAAAATATATATATATATATATATATATATATATATATATATATATATATACACATATAGCAGAGTAAGAAGGTTGCTTGTGTGTCAGGAGCTTTGGCAGTCTCAGCATTCCTGGCCATTTCCCATTCCCCTCTCAGCATATTTGCTTCTAATCCGATAAAGCAAAAACTCCTTGAGCAGCGATCAGACCTGGCCCCCAGGTAGAGCGTTATTTGCAGACAGGCCCTGGGTAATCTATCATACCTTTTTAATTACCAAATGCCACCCTGGAGATAATGAGCCTTTCCATATGAGTCTGGGCAGGTTTCGAGGCAGACCGGCAAACTGCCAAGAGAGCATTTGCCACAGGAATTTCATCTCGTTGGAGGCTCAAGCTTCTTTCAAATAATTCCGAGATTGTCTTCTTGTCTCCAGAAGGGCCAGGTTCCCCAGCCGCCAAGTGTTTGTGGCTTCATCCAGAAATCCTTGCTGGAGTGTCAGGGCAGCCAACGGGGGCAGCGCTGCAGGTCAGCGCGCAGGAACCAAGCATAAGAAAAAAATGTGGTCCATTCCATACATCTGTTCTCTTTATCCTCGTCATCCTTTCTTTTCTCTCCTTTTCTTTTCTTTCCTTTCCTAGGCTTTCCTTTTCTTTCTTTCTTTCTTTCTTTCTTTCTTTCTTTCTTTCTTTCTTTCTTTCTTTCTTTCTCTTTCTTTCTTTCTTTCTCTCTGCCTTCCTTCCTTCTTCCTTCCTTCCTTCCATCCTTTTTCCTTCTTCCTCATCATTGACAATGTTAACCAGTGGATTTAAGAAAGAAATAACAAATTTTATTTGAGCCAAATTTAGGATTATAACGTGGGAACATTATCTCAGACAACCCGGAAACTGTTCCACCCATTAGAGGTCAAAGCACAGTTACCTAAGTTACCGAGACAAAGGGCTGTACCTTCAATAATGTACCACTGACACTTTACACAATCCACATCTCCACATATGAGATGAGTGGTGGGTAGTGGGTCATCCCGGCCCCTTACAAGATTAAGAATGGAAGGTTAGCTCCTAAGCAGTTGTCTTGTTGATGCGAGGACTTGCTCTTGATGGTTGAGCAGGTATTTCTGCCAATGGGGAGGTTTGGTCAGTGCACAATGCAGATACACAAAATGCAGCAGAGGGGAGAGAGGATTCAAAAAGGCAGAGAAAATTTTTATGTTTAAATTTTCCCTGGAGTTTCCTGGTGGCTCAGTGGCTTAAGGATCCAGTGTTGTCACTGCTGTGGGATGGATTCGATTCCCATCCCAGGGAACTTCCGTATGCCGGGGGCATGGCCAAAAAAATTTTTTTTCCTTTGACTCGCCTTAGAATACAAATTTTTATTTCACCACCCTTATATCAGTGATTATTCAGAGCCACAAATCAAGTAGTCTATGGGAGCTTTATTGCTCTGCAGCATACAACTTCCACCCACACCCACACAGCAGAAACTCTGGATCTTTCTCTGGGGACTCCCATTTCTCTCAATCTGAAACCAAACAAGACCCCGCGGGGCCCTCTGGGTTATAAAAGCCTTCCCGTGTCCTCTGTTTCTTGTTTGTAGGAACCATGCTTCAGCCTCCTGGACCTTCCTGGAGTCCCAAAGGGCAGATTTAAATAGTTAGTAATTAGGGGAGTGAGGGCATACAGAAAGAAAGGAAAAGCAATCAAGAAACAATATTGCAGTGATGGGGCTGGGTCCTGATTCCTCTGGGGTGGGTGGGTGGGGTGTTCACAGCAACCTGACACCTACCTCTAAGGTTTCCTACGGTCGCTGGGGCCCCCACCCAGGTGGAGGATGCTGACCTCAGACTGAGCATGGACGCCACCGGTTGAAACCAGAAGGCTAATGACTGAGATTACTAGAGCGCTACCCTCTTCCCTCGCCACCCATCAGAAGAAAATCACACACCTTGCAGCCCTGCCCTCAAATCTGCCTTTAAAAAATCTTCCTGAGACACAAGGAGGAGCTCAGGCTTTTTTTTTTTAAGGGCAACACCTATGGCATACGGAAGTTTCCAGGCTAGGGGTTGAACTGGAGCTGTAGCTGCTGGCCTACACCACAGCCACAACAATGACAGATCCGAGCCGCGTCTGAGACCTACACCACAGCTCACGGCAACGCCGGATCCTTAACCCACTGAGCAAGGCCAGGGATCGAACCTGCCTCCTCATGGATTCTAGTTGGGTTCTTAACCCACTGAGCCACAACAGGAACCTCATGGAGCTCAGGTTTTTTGAGCACGAGCCACCCATAACCTTGCTTGGCCTTTGCAATAAAACTGTCTTTGCTCCAAGCTCCAGCTTTGGGTTTGTTTGGCCTCACTCTGTGTCAGAACTTGATTTTGACAACAAATCATTTTCTTTTTTCCCTCTGCATCAGAGTTTACAGCACACTCTATCCAGGGACCAGACCTGGAGGCAGGCCAACCAGGCTTCCAGTTCTTGGGGCCTTGAGCTGATTCCTGAATCTCTCTGAGTCTCCCCTTTGCCTCAAAAATGGGACTAATAAAACCCTTCTCATAAATTTGTTTTAAGAATAAAATGAAATCATATATCTCGTTGCCCTATTGCTCATACAAACTCAAAAACTTAATATATAGTTCCCTTGTGGCCTGGTGGGTAAAGATTTGGCATTGTCACTGCTGTAGCTCAAGTTCAATCCCTGGCCTGGGAACTTCTGCATGCCTTGGACTCTGCCAAAAAAATAAATAAATAAATAAACGCTTAACTCCACATTGTCATCTTTCAATATTAAAAAAAATATATCAACCACACATAAAGAACTGTGCCAGGCATAAGAGATGCAAATGGTGGGCTAAACAGTCTTGAGGGTTACTGATTATTGTCACAGCAATACTGGCTGCCACTAACACAACAGATATTACTGTTCTTATTATAACTGATTCTCTTTTTTAAACCTTTTTTTTTTTTTTTTACTATTTTTTGGCTGCACACACAGCCTGTGGAATGTCCCCATCCAGGGATCAAACCTGAGCTACAGCAGTGACCCTAGCTGCTGCCTTGACAATACTGAATCCTTAACCCATCGTGCCACAAGGGAGCTCCTGTGCTATTGAATCTTATGTAGAGTGCTCGATCGGGGGAATGAGGAGTGTGGCTAGTGTGATGTAAATCCATCTCTCTGTGACCAGCAGCCATCCCTGCCTCATTCTACCTTGTTCCTCTCAACTCCAGAAGCTAAATACTAATGTTCCCCCTCATCTTGCTGTTAGGGGCGACATGTGACAGATTTCTGGCCAATGAAACACGAGCATCAATCTGCCGGTTAGTTTCAGGGGAAGTCGTTGCTTTCCATGACTTCTTGGAATGGGGGCTGCTTCTTCCTGGCTTCTTCCTTCTGTGAACCTGGACATGATACTTGGGCAAGTGGCTACTACACTACTAAGAAGTGGTGAGCCAACAAGCTGTGACAGAAAGTGAAAAGAAAGAGATGTCTGGTCTTTCCTGGTACCATTTAAGCTACTGCCCCCAGCCTGAACTGCCCAGCTTCAAGCTCTTATTTGAGAAAATCAATCTTCTATATGCTTAAGCTGCTGCTAGCCCAGGTACTATCACATGCATCTTATAGCTTTCTTAACTCATAATCCACTAATATCAATACTGAGTGATGCTTTTAGGACACAGTGGGAAAATATCAACTGAGGCTTGGCCAATAAAAGCACTCTAGACAAGACAGAAGCCACCCACAGGCAGAAGCGATCAAGCGGTTCTGGGCTTCCTCACACATTTCCATCTCCTGATGCATGTGCACCCAGTTTCCACACTTGGCTCCTTCTTTGGTGAATACTTAAGACTATTTGGGGCCTTGATTTAATTACTGACGAGTAAGGGGCGGGCAGGCTACAGATGGCAAATTCAAGGGTTTTTCTGTTGGGGGAGGGAAAGTCTATTGGAGAGGCTACTTACAGAGGTGTGGGCAGGGTTAAAGAAAAGCTCCAGGGTCTGGCCCCACTCTGCTGACATGTACTCTCCTAGACTCAAGGGACAAGGGAAGGAAAGGGTGTTCACGGGGTCTGGGGACAGCTGCGGACACAAAGTGGGACATCTGACAGGATGTAGCAGCGGAAACAGTCCAACAGCAGCGAGGCAGGAAGCAAGTGTGGAGGGAGGTGACTGCCCTGCCTCCTTCCTCTGGCCAGAGCCTCCCATTGGCTGATGCCCCGGAAGCCCAAAGTCCAGGGAGCCGGATGTGGCTGGGCTCAGAGCAGGAAGTGGGGGGATCTGGGGGTGGGGGTAAGCAGAGAATGACTCACATGTAGGTTTTTGACGCCTTCATCTTCCTCAGCCTCCCAATGGTGCAGCACTCAAAGCACCTCTACTGCTGACAATGCAAATATAATAATTAGCTCTCCCCGTGTGCAGGGTAAAAGTCAAGCACCAAGTAGGTGACATTTCCTATCTCACAGAGCTCTCGCCACAACCCTGTGAGGTAGGTGCTATTCGCATTTCTATTTCCTAGTTAAGAAACTGGTACTGGGAATCCCCGTCGTGGCGCAGCAGAAAAGAATCCGACTAGAAACGATTAGGGTTGAGGGTTCGATCCCTGGCCTCGCTCAGTGGGTTAAGGATCTGGTGTTGCCGTGAGCTGTGGTGTAGGTCGCAGATGTGGCTCGGATCTGGCGTGCCTGTGGTGTAGGCTGGCGCCACAGCTCCGATTAGACCCCTAGCCTGGGAACCTCCATATGCTGTGGGTGTAACCCTAAAAAGACAAAAGCCAAAAAACAAGCTAACAAAACTGACCATCAGGTCATCGAAGGTTCCCATTGTGGCCCAGCCATCACTCCAGAGTGGTCCTCACACCGAAAAGAAGGTACAAGGGGGGACTCAAGGTGTTCTCTGACACCCTTGCCTAAAGGCAGCCCAAAGCATTGTGATGACACTTTATACAGATGTACTCAATCACGGTGGCCCAAACCTCTTAGGCTAGAAAGATATTTTGGGAGTTCAAGTCATTATTGATTCAAAGTCTTGCCAAGTGCCTGAATTTCACAAAAGCGTGGACATTTTGGCTGCATGAATGATTACTAGGCAGTATCGACCCATGCCTGACCCTGAAAGCTTTCTTTTCTATGAGTGATGGCAGCTTTGAGAAGCTCCCAGAGGTAGGCAGGCCAGGGGAAGAAGCCTCCTATAGGCTTTGAAGACAGCGTGGGGAGCTGGTGTGTGTGGGGGGGTGTTTACTGTAAACTGGGTGTTTACAGTTTTATTTACTTATTCATTTTTACAAAGCAGTATATGACTTCCTCTTACCTCACCTTAAAAAGCTCTTTTCTGTCTCTTAAATAATTTGCACATGCTAATTAGCAACTCATAAAGAAAATGAAATAGTGTGAAATCAGGCAAAGCGAATTATTCATGGTTATGTTTTGGGCTTTCACCTTCCAGTGGCATCCCCATTTGAGGGAAAGGAGTAAAAACTTAATAACGAGAGAGTGAAAAATCCCCCCTTGTCTCTTTCCCTCGATATATGCCCATTTACTGTAGTGGTTGAACTATGCAATGGTAGCTTAGCAAAATAATGATTGCAATAATTACAATCATCATCCTAGCCAGTGGGGTTTGGTTTTGGTTTGGTTTGGTTTCTGTTAGTAAAAAAAAAGATGGTAGTACATCTCCCAATTTTTCATTCTCTATTTATTTGACATTGCTTATTAAGATTTCTTTTCTGAGTAGTAATCCCTGATGCTTTTGAAAGACTTAATCCAGATAATATCAGCTCCAGGAAGCCTGTGTTTGGATCATGTTCCCCTCCCAGCCCTAGAATTCCTATAAATAAATATCTTAAACTGTTCTCTGACTCGAATCTTATTCTCTTCTGGGTTGGGTTATTTTAAACTGGTCCCTGAGGCCAATTAGCTCTAAGTTAATTCCCAACGAATCCATCCATTCTTTCATTCATGCAACACCTTATTGAATAATTTCTCTGTTCTCGGGTACTAATCTGCAGATTCAGTGGAGAATCAGACGAGCATGTGTATGTCCCCGGATGATTTACACTCTTGTAGGGACAACAGACAATAAGCAGAAAACCAATAGACTTGATGATAAGATACTGGCTGTTGATAAAGTGCTCTGAAGAAGATTAAGAGGCAAGAGAATGATGCGGGCACCATTTCTGGCCCCATCCAGACAAAGACCAGTTTGCGGTTATCTTCCAAAAGGCCCTCTGGGCACTTCCTTCTGCTGCACACAGGGCACGTAGTTCATCTTCCCATTTAATTGGGTCTTAAAAATATCTTCCAAAAAGGCTACATATTTTTCTTTTTTGTTCTTTTTTTAAATAGGGTTACATATTTTTAGCATAAACACCTGGCATATCTTTTTATGCATTTTACATTTTTGTAGGTATTACTCTTGAAATTTAAAATTTCTAATTGGTGGTAGTGTCTATACATGAAATTCAATTTATGTTTTGGTGGTAGATGTAACCAAATCATGCTAAGAATTTCATTAATAATCTGTGTGTAAATTATTTTGTTTTTCAAGTAGACATTTATATTCTCCGTGGAAAATTATAGTTTCTCCTTTTCTATTACCCACAACTCTCATTTCTTGTCCTCCAGCATAAGACTGAGGATTACTAGATATGGCAGTTTCCTTGTTTTATTCCAAATAAAAAGGGGATGCTTTTAAGATTTCACCATCGAATGGAACATTTTTAGTAGTTTTTGTTATTTTGTTTTATTTTGTTCTATATAAACTTTATCAGGCAAAGGAAGTTTCCTTCTACTTCTACAAAAGCTTCATTTTGTTGAAAATCATGAAAGGTGGCTAAGTTTTTCAAATCCTTCTCCTATGTCTAACGTGATGATCAGATGATTTTTTTTTCTCTTTCAATCTGCTAATCTGATAATTTTAACGGTTAAATCAACTTTGTTTCTAGAAATAAACTAACCTAATGATGGCATATTACTTTTTTATTCATTATTGAGTTCAGTTTTCTAATATTTAGTTTAGGAATTTGACAGTCACATTCTCGAATAGGGTGAGTCCACGGTTTTCTTTTTAATATTGTCCTTATTTAGCTAGATGTCAAGTTTGTAATTACTTCAGGAAGTGAGTTGGGGAGTGTTTCCTCATCTTTTCTCTGAGCTTGTGGGAAGTTTGAAAGGATCTTTTTCTTTGATATTAGTAGAATTTGGTGTTTTAGTCATGAGAAAAAATTTAATTTTACCATTAACTCTCATAATAGGTAACGAGCCATTCAGGCTTTCTATTTGTCTTCAGTCTTAGTAATTTATATATTCTAGTATTTGTCCATTACGTCTGTTTTTAAATTTATTAAAATAAAATTATATATAGGGTCTTATTTTTTTAACTCTCTGCTGAATCTGCAATTATGTCTATTTTCCTTTTTATTCTTTGTCAATATTGCTGGAAGTGTGTTAAATTTTTTAGAGTTTTCCAAAAACCAACTTCGGATTTTATTATACCTCTTTATTTCCTCTCTTATTTTATTTTAGCTTTTATTTTTATATTCTATTCTTTTTAATTGCTTTGAGTTTATTTTCTCGTCATTTTTCTAATTTCTAATGGTGGACCCTCGGCTTGTTTTTTCCTATCTCATTTGCTTCTTTCCTAATACCATCATTTAAGGCTATAAAATTCCTTCTAAAAAGCAATTTAATTGCATCCCACATTTTGTAACACAGCGTTTTTATTATCATTCAGTTCTAAGTATTTTGAAGGTTTTTTTTCATGAAGTTGTGGGTTATTAAGAAGTTGGTTTTTCAATTCTAAATGTTCGTGTGTTTTATCCTATCGGCCAAGGATGTCAAATTCTAGTGCATGCCCTGCACTGTTCCCCACCACACCCGTGCCAGCATCATTCCCAGGAATGATGGGGTCCTACCCCAAACAGCACTGCCGGCAGCCACAGCCAATCCCTCAGAGATGAAACATCGAGATGGAAAATGTTGGACAGCCCTGCATAGGCTGGGGAGACATAGCAGCCCTGTGCAGAAGCTGCCAGGCTCACATTGGTGCCGAAGGAAAATTACTCTGATCTAGAGACAGTCAAAAATTACCAGCTTTCCCCAGCCCTAGGACATTTCAATCACAAAGGCTATAGATGTATCCATTTAACTCCAAAGACTTTGAACACTTTCTATGTTTAAGGCAACAGGCCATAAATAATGAATAAGACCATTTGCTGCCCTCAAGGAGTTTACAGTCGCCCTGGTAATATGACGTCTTTTACTCAAAAAGCCTTGACAAGGGCGGTCCTTCTTGAGTCTGGCACTTCTTCGCCTGGGCTCAATTCTGGGAGTGAGCTGGTTTCATCTCCACCTCACAGATAAGGAAATGAGACTTGGAGAAATGAAATAGCTCGCCGGAGGTTGCCCAGCCAGGAGGAGAGCCGAAATCCAAAGTCCTGTCAGTGTGTCCACGCTGCACGGTCCTGCCCTAGGAAAAGATTACAAGGTCCCATTATTATTTTGCCCTCCCCCGTTTTGTGCACATGCTCAGCAACTGCAGAGCATAACGGGATATGCGGGCAATTCGCTTCTCTGCTCCGGAAAGTACATTCAATCTTCAAGCTGCCCTAGATTATATAATAGTTAGTTGCCTCAAAAAAATCTTGCTTTTGGGGGGTTTGCTGTCTGTTTTTCTTATCTTTTCAAGATGCTTTGGCCAACCAAGCAGAATGCTTATCTTGCAGCTTTAGGGCTTTGGGGGAAAAAAATGGTTTCTGCTGGGCTGAATGCCTTTCCCGGGAGTCTGTGTGGCACCGAGTAAACAGGTCTTCCCAACCTTGGTTCTCTCTGCTTCAAACTGCCTAAGGCACAGAAGTAGCCAGAAGTCTGGTCTGTGCTATGCGTAAGGCAGTGAGGACTGTATGCTGCGTATATTACCCCACAGTTCACAGAGCCCAGGCACAAGTTACATGATGGGCACATACACAGAATTTGCACCTCTTATCCCATTTCATTTTCATTATTAGAACAAAGTTCTTTATTGTCATTTTACCAGTGAAGATGGAAGATGCATGGAGTATCCATGACTTATCCAAGGTCACACAGCCCTTAGCTGGCAGAGCTGAGATTTTGATCTTGGTCTGTTGGACTCAGCTGGACGCACATGGCATGGAAAAGTTCCCAAGCCGGGGACTGAACCTGCGTCACAGCATGATCTGAGCCACAGCAGTAACAACACTGGATCTTTCGCCACTAGGCCACCAGGGAACGCCAACCCTGTCTTCTTTTAAAGACACACACTCATATAGCACTTCTCTTTCAGCGAATGCAGGACAAATAGAGTGTGGAGAGAATGGTGCCCCACAGATGTATGTTCATACATGGATGGGTTTTCCTAGATGAAAACAAACAAACAAAAATTCCACTATATAATCACTGCAATGACTCTGAGAAGATTTGCCCTGAGTTTGGTATTCAAGGTGAGCCCCAGGCCAGCACGTTTACCTTACCTGAGAGCTTATTAGAAATGCAAATTCTTAGGCCCTACCCCACGCCTACTGCAGTTTAACAAAAGCCCCAAGTAATTTTCTTTTTGTGGAAGTTCCAAGGCCAGGGATCGAACCCATGCCAAGGCAGTGACCCAAGCCACAACAGTGACGTCAGATGCTTAACCCACTGAGCCCCCAGGGAACTCCAACAGACCCAAGTTGTATGTACACTAAATGTTAAGACCGCCACAGGACACCAAAAATGCATTAGATTTTTTTTTTCCATTATAGCTGGTTTACAGATTTCTGTCAATTTTCCAACTGTACAGCCTGGTGACCCAGTTACACATACGTATATGGATTCGTCACAATTGATTAAACATAGTTCCCGGTGCTATACAGCAGGATCTCCTGACTTTTCCATCCCAAAGGCGATAGTCTATAACTGTTAATCCCAGACTCCCAGTCCATCCCACTCCCTCCCCCACCCTCTTGGCAACCACAGGTCTGTTCTCCAAGTGCGTGATTCTCTTCTCTGTAGACAGGTTCATTTGTGCAGTCTATTAGATTCCAGATATAAGCAGCATTAGATTTTTTTTCCCATTTACAACAGGCTTTTACTTGTGTATAGATATGGCCCGCAAGTCTAGGCATGGTCCTTGTGCATCCATCTCTCCGAAGTACCAGCCTGTGCCTCCGGAACAAAAACCCAATTCAAGAGGAAGATACATCCAATTAGCTAGTTAGACTAATGTTTTATTTGCTCTTTCTATCCACTGATTCATGGTTTGATTCAGAAGCTTATCTGCCTCTCGTCCCTTCCTTCCATTCAGCCCTCATAAGCAATGCTTCTTAAATTCAAACACAAGCATACCCGATGCTGCTTAAAAATCAGCAGGGACTCCTTGCTGTTTACGCAGCAAGTCCCCACTGCCTGGCTCAGCAGTCAGTGTTCTCCATGGTCAGGTGCTGTTTCCTCTCTCAGATTCACTTGCCCCCCGTTTCCCACCATATAGCTGGTAATGGGCCACCCAGAATCCTTCATGTCCTTTACAGCCCAGAGATGTGGCCAGCCCTTTGCCTTCCCTTCCCCAGAAGATGCTGTTTGCCCCTTTGCTGTCTTTCAGACCCTGCTCCAAAGTCTAAAAAGCCTTCCTCATCTTCCGGGAGGGTCAGCTGCTCCCTGACACATCATCCCACGTACCATTTATGTGGTTCTCAAACTTCAGGGAGCATCAGAGTCACTTGGAGAGTTTGTTAAAACTGAAGCTGCTGGACCCACCCCAGGATTTCAGCTTCAGTAGGTCTGCAAGGGGCCTGGGTTTTTACCTTTTTTTTTTTTTTTTGTATGCAGAAGTTGCAGGGCCAGGGATCGAACCTGCAGCACAGCTGCAACCAGAGCCACAGCAACGCTGGATCCTTAACTTGCTGAGCCACAAAGGAACTCTGGTACATGCATTTCTAACAATGCTCCAAGCTGACCCTGAAGCTGCTGGCCTGAGAGCATCACTTTGAAAAACCGCGGTAAGGCAGGGACAGCAGCCACACTGTGCGGTCACCAGCAATGTCCGCATTCCACCTCCACCGCAGGCCTCTCACGGCTGTGCCCATTCAGGGACTGAATGAGTAGACAGACCAGCGTGGTGCAGTGTGTTCTGCAAGAATGCTGGCTGGAATCTTGTCTCCTTCACTAATTATCATGAAAGGATTTCTTCATCTGTTATGAGACTTAAAAAAGAAGAGGCATAAAATCTCTTTCACATCCCTATCACATTATATATGATCGATTGATGCTAATGAAAGGGAAGAAGGAGTGAGGGAAGGAAGGAAGGAGGAGAAATCAGTCAAAGTTTTGGCATCATGGGCCACCTGCTCAGTGCACAGGAAGCTCTGGGGGACGGGGGCACTTTGGACCAAGCAGAGGCCAAGTGGAATTTTACAGAAAGAGCCCAGAGCAGCTGTGCAGTTTGGAAACATTCAATCACTCTAAGCCTGTAGTCTCAGAGGCTGCAGGGAGCATCTTCCATTCTGATAAATAACCAAGAAGATGCTCAGACCTTCCTATGTGAAAATATTTGCCTGGAGAGCACTTGCCAGGGGAGAATCGGCATTCCCAGGTATGAGACGGTTTTTAGGAGTGGACCAGCTGATAAATGCTGGAGGCACAGAGCATTGCTAGGAAACTCTAGAGTCTCTGCTGGGGAATAGGGTGGCCCTAGCTGACACAGAAAGCTGAGGCTTGGAGCGCTCAGGGACACGGAGAAAGAAGTGACCTGAGCAAGGAGAGAGCCCTGGACCCTGCAGCAGACTGTACAAACACAAGTTGCTCTGGCCATTACTTTCCTTCCTTTCTTCCTTCCTTCCTTCCTTTCTTTCTTTCTTTCTTTCTTTCCTTCCTTCCTTCTTTCTTTCTTTCTTTTTTGTTTTTATTTTTGCTTTTTAGGCCCGCACCCCTGGCATATGGGGGTTCCCAGGATAGGGATCCAATCAGAGCTACGGTTGCCAGCCTACACCACAGCCACAGCAATGCAGGATCTGAGCCACGTCTGTGACCTACACCACAGCTCACGGCAACGCCGGATCCTTAACCCACTGAGCAAGGCCAGGGATCGAACCCTCAACCTCACGGTTCCTGGTCGGATTCGTCTCCACTGCGCCAGGACGAGAACTCCTGGCCATCAGTTTTCTATCCATGCTCAGGGCAAATTTTTCTCCTCTCTCCTCATACTCCTTCCTGCCCAGCCCAGCTCAACAGAGTCCACCAGCAGCAACTGCCAAAAAATCAAAGTCAGCCCTCCGTAAAACCATAAAACTGTAAAACCTGGGTTGAGTCTCCTATTGGACAGAGTCCTCTGGAGTAGCCATCGGGGACTCTTCCATGATGAACGCTGTCCAACGTGGCAGCCGTGTGGCTGCCGGGCCCTTGAAACACAGCTGGGGTACCTGAGGAACCGACTGTTTGGATTCGTTTCATTTTAATCAATTAAAAGTTAAATTTCAATAGCTAATTTTTTGAGGATTTAAAAATCCAAAAATCCAGCCACATTTTTATCTAATTTAAAATTGGGAGTTCCCATCGTGGCTCAGTGGTTAATGAATCGACTAGGAACCATGAGGTTGCAGGTTCAATCCCTGACCTTGCTCAATGGGTTAAGGATCCAACGTTGCTGTGAGCTGCGGTGTAGGTCACAGATGCGGCTTGGATCCCGCGTTGCTGTGGCTGTGGTGTAGACCAGAGGCTACAGCTCTGATTCGACCCCTGGCCTGGGAGCCTCCACATGCCACGAGTGCGGCCCTAGAAAAGGCAAAAAGACAAAAAAAAAAGAAAAAGAAAAAAATAATAAAATTAGGAGTTCCCATCGTGGTGCAGCAGAAACGAATCCGACTAGGAACCATGAGGTTGTGGGTTCGATCCCTGGCCTTCCTCAGTGGGTTAAGGATCCAGCGTTGCCATGAGCTGTGGTGTAGGTCACAGATGTGGCTCGGATCCCGCGCTTCTGTGACTGTGGTGTAGGTCACAGATGCAGCTCAGACCCTGAGTTGCTGTGGCTGTGGTGTAGGCCAGCGGCTGTAGCTTTGATTGGACCGCTAGCCTGGGAACCTCCACATGCCGAGTTATTTTCTTAATGCTCTGACGGTCAGAAGTCCTAAAATCCAGCTGTCAGTAGAGCTGTCTTTCTGAATTCTCTGGGAAAGGAGCCATTCCTTTGCCTTTTCCGGCTTCTAGAAGTTTCCTCTATTCCTTGGCTCATGGTCCCTTACTCCATCTTCAGATCTAGTGGTGTTGCACCATCTGTTGGGTCTTTCTTTCTTTGCTTTCAACATCATATCACCTTTTCTGGTCCTGTCCTTCCTGCCTCCCTCTTACAGAGACCCTCATAACTACATCTAGACCCCACCAGATAGTCCAGAACAATCTCATCAAGATCCTTACGGAGTTCTCTTGCAGTGGGTTAAGGGTCAGGCATTGTCGCAGCAGCAGCTTGGGTTGCAGCGGTGGTGCAGGTTCATCCCCCAGCCTGGGAACTTGCACTTGCCATGGGCATGGCCAAAACAAAAAAATTTTTAAAAATACAAAAATAAAAATTAAAAAAAAAAGATCATTAACGTTATCATCTGTGCAGAGAATCTTTTGGCAGATGAGCTAACACATGCATAGATTCCACAGGTTAGAATCTGAGGGGGGCCATCATTCAGCCTATGGCAAATAATAATAGCAAAGTGGTGCTTCCCTAAGTCAAGCCCTTCTGCTGCTGAGAAAACTGGACCGGGCTTCTTTCTCACCCTCTCAGCAACCCTGCAGACTAGGCTTGAGAGAAGAGAGACATCTGTTGTCACATACCTAGTAAAGTCGCAACACAAGAATTTCAACCTTGGTCCCTCTGGCGCAAGTCCCCTGGGTTTTCCCTTTTGCCAGGTAATCATCATGGAGAATTTTCCAAGTGCCAAGAGTCTGATGCTTTTGGTACCTCGCTTATATCACCATCTCTCGTCTTCCTGGCCCACGGGCACTTCTCACCGGGTTTAGAGGTGAGGACGCCGAGGTTTACAGCAGGGAGCTGATTTACCAAGATCAGAGCATGCACACACGACAGAGCAGGAAGACCTGCAAGCTCCCTGCCTTTTCCCTGGACACACACAACGAATGGTGGCCTGGCTGGTCTTAGGACCCAGGACAAACGGCCTGCCAAAGGCTCAGGTGCCTTGGGTACCCGCTTCATCTCAGCCAGTCCGCAGGTGCCAAAACAGAGCGGTGTCCCACCCTTGCCACCAACATGTATTTATCAGCTGGAATGGCTTTATATTCTACTTGCTAAATTGGATTGCTTTCAGAAAAGGCTGGGGCAGCAGATAAAAGCGAATTTTATGGCTATCCAATCAGAGGAAGCTGAATTTCATTTGAGCAGGTGAGACCGATGTTTTTCAGTTCTCTCTTGTAAAACCTGGGGAAAAGCACTTAGATGGTGAGGCCAATTCATCAGGCTTTAGGAGGCTTTTTTATTAGTCGCTTACAGCAAACATTTTCCCCTTTACAGATGGTTACCTATTGCAACAAAAATCTCCCTCTAGGCTTCATGCTAGGCTGAGGCTCGTCGTATTCTAAGTCAAGCAGGGGAGAATTCACAGACCCATCAGGGAAAGTTAAAGGAGAGAGGAGACTTTCCCACAAATGGGACGTGTTAGATTTGTTCAGGGCGGAACACGCAGGGCCTTGCTGGTAAAGCAAAAGAGATTTCTTAAGGCATGAGAAGGGCACGGGCTGAGCTCAAGACGGCGCCACCTCTGACTGTGAGGAGGTGCTAAGCTTATAAAGGATCTGTGGTGGGAATCTGTGGCTGGAGTTCATGGTGGAAACTTGCGGAAGGATGGAGGAGGAGGAGGAGGAGGAGGGGAAGGTCAAGGGAGGGGTAGGTGGTCCCGTGACAGAGGCAGTTAATCCTTTTAGGTGGTTAATCTGTTCTCCACATTCCGGGGAAAGGGATTTTGTGCTGGGCAGTACCTGTGTCTGCATCAGGTCTCCAAGGTGACCAGTCACGTTCAAGGGTATGGGTCTGTCTCCCTCCTGGGAACCTACCAGTTACAGGAACAATTAGACATCCACATTAAAAAAAAAAAAAAAAAAAGAATTTCAACACTCTTCTTGCACTATATGCAAAAATCAAATCAAAATTGGTTCTAGATTTCAATGTAAAGCCTAGGGAAAAAAACTGGATGAATGTCTATGACCTGGTTTTAGGCAAAGATTTTTATAGTTAAGCAAGAAAGCAAAAACCGCAAAAGAAAAATAAGTGATAAAATGGACTTCATTAAAATTAAAAACGTGTGCTCTTCAGAAAACACTGTTAAGAAAAAGAAAACACATGCCACGGACTGGGAGAGAGTATATGTGAAACATTAAGCTGAGAAAGGACCTGTACCCAGAATCTATAAAGACCTCTCACAACTCAGTAAAGAGAAGAGAAACACCATTCAATACTGGGCGTAAGATGTGAACGGATATTTATTCAAAGTAAAGATACAGATGGCAAGTAAGCACACCCTCATTAGCAGTTAGTTAAATGCAAATTTAAACCACAGTGAGTTACTTCTGCACTTGTATCAGAATGGGAAAAGCAAACAACAGCCAAAAAAAAAAAAAAAAAGACCCATCAACACTGCTCTGCTCTGAAAGTGTGTGTCCCCTCCAAATTCGTATGATTCATATGTTGTAATTTTACTTTTTATTGTCACACCTGTGGCATATGGAAGTTCCCAGGCCAGGGCTGGAATTGGAGCTGCAGCTGCTGACCTACACCACAGCCACAGCAACACCAGATCCAAGCAGCGTCTGTGACCTGCACTGCAGCTCGTGGTAATGCCAGATCCTTAACCCACTGAGCAAGGCCAGGGATAGAAGCCACAGCCTCATAGATACTATGGTGTGTCCTTAACCCACTGAGCCACAATGGAACTCTCATACGTTGAAATCTTTAACTTCTAAAGGCGATGGTATTAGTAAGTGGGCCTTTGGGAGGTGATTACGTCATGAGGGTGGAGCCCTCATGAACAGGATTAGTGCCCTTAAAAAGAGACTCTGGGAGTTGCCATCAAGTGGCTCAGTGGTTAGTGAACCCCACTAGCATCCAAGAGGACGTGGGATCAATCCCTGGCCTCGCTCAGTGGGTTAAGCATCTGGCGTTGCCACGAGCTATGGTGTAGGCCGCAGACATGGCTCAGATTCCACATTGCTGTAGCTCTGGAGTAGGCCGGCGGTGGCTACATTTCAGATTGGAGCCCTAGCCTGGGAACCTCCATATGCCGCAGGTTCAGCCCTAAAATACCTCCCACCATGTGAAACACAATGAGAAACAAGCCAACTAGAAGAGAGCCCTCAGTTCGCCTGATCACAGACTTCCAGCCTGCGGAACTGTGAGCAGTAAGTTTTATTGTCTATCAGCCACGCAGTTTGTGGTACTTTGTTATAACAACCTGAACAGATTAAAACAAATACCAAGTGCTCTAAGGATACAGAAACTCTCACATAGCATTGGCAGGAAAGCAAAATTGTACAGCCAGCCACTTTGGAAGAACAGATTGGCAATTTTTTATTTAGTTACCCATACACTGTGGAATCTCATTCTAGCTATTTACCCAAAAGAAATAAAAATGTATCTTCACCAAAGACCAGTATGCAAGTGTTTGCAGCAGTTTTATCCATAATTGTCAAAAACTAGAAACAACCTAAATATTCTTCAACTGAGGTGTACAGGACATATCAAACAGTGTGATTTTATCTATACGATAATCTGGAGAAAAAGAACAAAACTGTAGGGACAGGAATCAGCTGAGTGGGCTGGGAGGAGGGGAGAGAAGGACACCGACTACGTGAGAGAACTTTCCAGGGTTATGGAAAGATCCTGTATCTGTATTGTGGTCATGATTATGCAATTCTAAACTTTGTCAAAGTTTGTCAAAGTGCATTGACTGTACACTGAAAAGGGACAGATTTTACTCTCTGTGAATGGTACCTCAATAAACCTAACTTTGAACAGAAGGAGTGAAAGAATTCAAATTCTCCCCCCCCCCATAACAATATACAAGAGTGGTCATGGAGATGAAAATAATACCAACATAACTATTCCAATTGTAGAAATTTATGCTGTAGACCATGCATCTAATATCATGCATTGTACTCCTGTACCCTCCGGAGCACAAAGCTTGTGAAATTGGATAATCTTTTTCTCATCTCTTGTCTCTGTCATCCCCCCAGAAAAGGACTTTCACTTTCCAAAATGTCCCTTTTTCTGGAAAAAGATAATATTTGCTATCTTCATGCCCCATTTGGATTCACAGTGGAATAGAGGCAGCGTGTAAGGATGCTTTCAATAAAGTAGAGGCTATAAATATACAGCCAGGGCCAAAGAAAATATACATCACATGAGAAAGTCAGGAACAGGGAGGAAGTTGGGATGTGGACGTACAGTTCATGAGCCTCTGCATACTTACTTATTTAGCCATGAGTTTCCTGATGGCCAAAGGAGATGGGAGGAGATGGAAAAATTAGTCAGCTAACTTACACATCACAAAATCAGAAACCCTTGAGCTCCTCAGTGGGAGAAAATGATATCAAGGCAAGAAAGGAGTTCCCGTTGTGGCTCAGCAAGTTAAGAACCTGACTAGTAATGCATGAGGTTGGGGTTTGATTCTCTGGCCTCACTCAACTTGTTAAAGATTCAGTGTTGTCACAAGCTGTGGCGTAGGTCACAGATGTAGCTCAGATCTGGCATTGCTGTGGCTGTGGCATAGGCCAGCAGCTGCAGCTCTGATTGGATCCCCTAGCCTGGGAACATCCATATGCCAAGAGGTACGGCCATAAAAGAATTTTTTTTTTTTTAAGGCAGGAAAAACCCCTAATGATATCTCAGCCATGTCCTTCATTTCTAACTGGCTTTGATCTAAGAGAGTTAACTCATCTGGGAAGACCAGGAGAAAAACATGGCCTCAGCTTCTCAAGTTCTGGGCCTGCCCCCAGGCCACCTGAACAACTGGTTCCTTTTCCTCCAGCCGGATCGTTCCTGGGAGGAAAGTAGGCAGAAAAGACCCCAGACAAGATAGACTGGGTCCAGGTATCAGTTCTGACGCGGACACTGACTTGGGTTGCCACATGGCTTGATGCAGACTGCTTAGTTTTCTGTGCCTCCGTGTCCTCATCTGTAAAATGGGCATACCCAACTTTGGAAGATTGTGGTAGGAATTTGGATAACAGATATGAAAGCTGTGCAAGAGATGAGAATGAGCCAAAGGATAGACACCTTCTCCAGGAGGGAGCCAACATAAAAATAGAGTTCACTTACAGAAGCTGGCAGAGTGGAGGGTGGAAAAAGGCAGGTTTTAAATTAAATAACTTAGCTGCTGGATTAGTCAACCCAGAGAGAGCTGTTTCACTCCCAGAGTTCTTAGGATGGTTGGTTGATAATGAATTTCTTTATTGCTTGAACTGGAGCCGAACATACCCTAAGTCACCTCCTGTCTGAGACCTGATAATGCTGAGCCAAATCCACTTTTCCTTCCAGCAATAGTATAAAAAAAAAAAAAAAAAGAACACATAATATACATAGACTCTCGTATTAAGATTTTGGATCAGGGTCCGTTTTCACGTAACAAGTTGAGGAAGACTGAATTCACTGCAAGTCCTGTGAGAAAGTGATAGTTGTTTTGATGGGGAAACAGTCTGGTAACAAGATGTGTTGGAGCTCAGAGAGAATGTGAAGGATTTGAACTTGAGCAGAACAGAGGAGAAGGTATTATTTGTCGTGTGCGATGGTGTGAAGTGGTGGAGTAGGAGGGAAAAAAAGAAGGAAAGGAGCCAGAAAACGGCAGACAGCTAGGAGCCACATGGTGTCATATCTTCTACTCAACACTCCCCTCAGCTCCCCATACCTCCCCAGTCTAGTTCAAGGCACCAAAATCATAAAACTGGGCCACTTGTAGCAACCAGTGGCAGAGATGATTTTGGTCCCTAGGAGGTGAAATAATAGCCCACAAGAAAGCTAGTGAATGAAGACAGAAAGAGCCATGAGTAATGCCCCATGAATTCGCCCCCCAAGTCCAGAAGACATTTAGTTAGTTCTCATTAGACTTTAGTATTGGCGCCTGAGCGCTAGGGAGCCCCAGGTTATAGCTGGGTTCCATGTCTAGCTATGTTACTATTTCTAACACCTGTCTCTGTATCACAATTTACACTGGGCTACATGACTGAAACTCTTCCAAAATTCGGACCCCCAGTCCATCAGTGGTCTTTGCTTTGAGTATGTCATTTTATGTCAGTCCTCCTCTGTCTATGTTCAACACAACCATGTTCACCAGCCCCTTTTGGAAAAGCAGAGCCTCCAATATTCTCAGCCTTCCGGTAGAGCTTTTGTCATCCCACCTTGCTTGCAGCTCTTTCTCTTATGCATCCATGACGTGGTTGCTCCTAGGCTTTTCAGCATTTTGAGAGTTTGAATACAGCCCCGCTGAAGGAAATGTCTTCCTAGCGGAATTTCCCAACGTGGGCATTCAGACCTTCCGTTTGCATAAGTAAGCAGTCATTTGTACAGATGAAATGAGCAGTTACATATGTGCAGATAGGTCCTAATAGGTACCGTATGCTCCAATTACCCATTTTCCCAGCCCCCCGGACTGATTGGTTATTAATGCAACAGATGGAGCAATTTAGCACCAGCACACTCCCCAAATGCCACCCTGCCCCTCCCCTTCCCAGGCCCGCAAGCTTCTCCTGGCATCCTCCTCATCTTTGTCACTGTGGAATAAATGCCACTCAGCAGTACACATGCCCTTAGTTCCGCTGACAGTGAAATTGCATTTCCTTAACGAGGGTGCCACTTGGGAAACCCAACAGGCCTTCATTGTCAAGGAGACTCTCAACTGACAAAACTGGGTTTCTAAATTGCATCCTCTGTGAAAAGCTGGCCTGTTTGGAGTTCTGACAGCTGGAAGTCTTGGAAGTGCCTGAAGTTCACGGATAATTGAGGGTTGCTAAGAGGACCCAGGGTTCCGATGAGATCCTGGGTCTCTTGTGCACCATCACAGACATCTTGATAAAGTCCCATCAGGCCATCGGACTTGGAAACCTTTAGAGATGAAAGCAGACAGGGAATTTTATGGGCCAGCAGATTTGAAGCTGAATTCCTTGAAACCCTGGTGGTCCACAGAGGTGCCTGCAGGTGGGAGAAGGTTGAGTGGCAGAGATTCTGACCTTCATACCCTGCTTTAGCCATACCTGTTCTATTTTTATTTTGCGGGCTTTATTCTTTATTTGGCTTATGGATAGGAATGAAATATTCCCCGGCCAAAGTAAGATGGAAAACCAAACAGGTTACTGGTTTTCAGACCTGGCTTTCCAAGCTCTTTCAAGTTCTTGAAGTGAGGCAGGGAAAGGAGGCGGGGTAGAACAGAAGCTATTTTTAAATATTTCACAAAGCTTAATAGAGCTCCTCCGTCTACTGAATGCTCCCTGAAATGTCACCGCGGTGATCTCATCCATCCCCCGGCTTCACCTGCCACCTTCACAGTGGTGACTCACAGGCTCGTTTCTCCAGCACAGACCCCCTTTCCAGAATCCAGACCTGAACCAGCACTTGTCCAGACCACAAGCCCTCTGGCAGTTCTCAAGCATCTTAATCCTAACATGTCCAAACCCAAAGATATAATCTCCTCCCTGTCTTCCACGGCTCCCACAGACAGATTCCTTTTCTGGCACTCCCATGGCAACACCAGGCAGTAGCCTCTATTGTGCAGCATACAATAGAAGCCGACAAATCACCCTCAACAATATTCTTTTGCTTTCTTTGTGTATCTGGACAATGGCCAGGTCCTGTCAATTCTCCCTTCTTAACCTCTTCATAAACCGTTTTACTCTCTCCACCTCCTCTGATAATCACCCTACTCCAAGAATCATTTGAAGAGGCAACAGTAAGATTTCTTCCCTGGTCTCTGCTTCTGTTCTCCTTTGTCTGCTCCAAACGTCTCCCCACGTTGCAACTGAAGTCAAATTCAGGCAATTCTCACCACGCCACTCCTCTCCCCAAATCATTTCAATGTTTTCCCATCTTATGAGGAATAGCCCAATACTCAACAGGGCCCAGAGCCCTATAAGGCTTGGCTCCAGCCTCATCACTCACCGTGTGGCCCCTTGTTCCCTGTGTTCCAGACTTTCTGGCTTTTTATCCATTCCCTATATACATCAGATTTTCTTCCACTTTGCCTATGCCGTTCCCTCTTCCGGGAATGCTTTTCCTTCCCTTCTTTGTCTAGTGAACTCCTACTCATCCTTCAGAACCCAATTCAAGCTCTGTTACCTCTGGCATTCTTGCTCAGGTCTTGGGCTTCAAGTCCCCCTTGATTCCTATGCCCCTTCTCCATAGCACTTACGACAATCCAGTTTAGAGATTATTTGATGAAAGTCTAACCCTGCTCTCGATGGCACACACCATGAGAACAGGGGCCGCACCAGCTTTTGTCATCCCTGTATCCTGAGCATCAAGCACACAGTAGGTGCACAACAATATCTGTGAGATATAGAGACGGAGAGATTTCTGCCGTGGCCTAGAAATCTCCTGTGTTCTCTGTGATGTCGCATTGATTATCTTATGCTAATGAGAAGCTCCAAAGGGCATCTTTGTTTAAAAATGAATAAATGAGGTAATGATTACTCCTGCTAAGGGCTTTTTTCTTTTGCAGGCAGAATCTTTCAAAATAAGTTGGGAAAAAACAAATAGAAGGGAACCTTGATGAAGAGATCAAAAAACGCTTCTACCACCTGATCTCTGTATTTCTCCAAATTGTTTGTTCAGGCTTTTACAGGCGCTGTCTTAGAGAATCCTCTGAGCATCCTCAGAGGTTTGTCTATTATCTGTTTTTGTTTTTTTTTTCCTTTTTCAGCCACACCTGCCGCATATAGAAGTTCCCAGGCCAGGGATCGAATATGAGCTGGAGCTGTGACCTACACCACAGCTGCTGCAATGCTGGAGCCTTAACTCGGCGCACCAGACAAGGGATTGACCTGGCGAAGCCACAGAGACAAGCTGGATTATTAACCCACCGTACCACAGCAGGAAATCCATATCTATTTTTTTTTTTAATAAAAGGGGAAATTGAGGATCAGAGCACTTCAGTAACCTGCTCAACAGCCACAGCTAGAGGGTGTCAGAGTCAAGATTTGAACCCATGTCTGTCTCACCTGAAAGCAGAGATTACACTCTCTGCTTGACAGTTCCCCCACCACCCTATAGTTGAGGAAACTGGAAGGGACAGAAGTTACCTGCCCAAGTTATTGCAGCTAGTAAATGACAGAAAAAGGGGAGGATAGAGCCCCAATTTTCATACCACTCTCTTCTTTCTGTTATTGTGCATTATTTTACTATATTCAAATATCACAAAAGTATATAAAGCATCAACAATCTCAAGAAGCCTTGAACCAGCCTGAGAACATGAGTTAGAAAAAAAAAAGAGGGCAGGTCCAGTTTTCAGTAGTAAATTTAGGTCCCCTAGAAAACAGAGCCTGGGGAATAGCTAATGTGCTCAGACTTGTGGGGAGGGGTGGGGAGGCTCAAACAGCAAAAAAGCACAGCAAGGAGTAAATGAAAAGGAGACAGGGAAAGAGGGAGAGTCAATGCGGCTTGGATCTGGCGTTGCTGTGGCTGTGGCATAAGCCGGCAGCTGTAGCTCTGATTCAACCCCTAGTCTGGGAATTTCCATATGCCTCAGGCATGCCCCCCACCCCCTCAAAATGAACATAAGGAGTCCCTGCCCTGGTGTAGTAGGTTAGGAATCTGACTGCAGCAGCTCGGGTTGCCGCAGAGCTGCCAGAATGATCCTCAGCCCAGCATCATGGGTTAAAGGATCTGGCATTGCTGTTGCTTTGGTGTAGGTCGCAGCTGTGGCTCAGATTCAATCCCTCCCAGGGAAGGCTTCTCCAGTAAGGCCATTAAATTAAAAAAAAAAAAAAAATGAATGTAAAACATGTTTTAAAGAGCATTAAAGGGGACTTCCTTGGTGGTCTAGGGGTTAGGACTCCAAGCTTTCTCTGCTGTGGCCTGGGTTCAGTCCCTGATCTGGGAACTGAGATCCCATTTCAAGCCACTGCACACTGTGATAAAAAAAAATAAAGAAGAATAAAGTTTAAAAAAGGGAGGAGAATTAGAGTTTGACTGTGGTGATAGCTACTTTTCTAATCACTGTCTTCCTAGGCAATCTCTAGTTGACAACAACCCTGTGGGTGAGAGCCATCTCCAGTGATATCCATCCATCCATCCGTCCATCCGTCCATCCATCCATCCATCCATCCATCCATCCACCCCTTGTCAACAGAAGGCACTGCTCTGGACTGGGCAAAGCCCCTCCTTGACTACCAACCAGAGACTGAGGAGGTTGCTACATTTTCTAACTCTGGTGTCACTGAGCTCCCCAATGAGATGTGTCTGTGCTTGCAGACAAAGCCACCTCAACCTACAAAACACAGCCCTGAAGTCACTACATTGCTCTCCCCCAGCCTCACTTTCTTTTTTTTTTTTTGTCTTTTAGGTTCCCAAGCTAGGGGTTGAATCCGAGCTATAACTGCCAGTCTACACCACAGCCACAGCAACGCCGGATCCTTAACCCACTGAGCGAGGCCAGGGATCGAACCCGAGTTCTAATGGATCCTAGTCGGGTTCGTTAAACGCTGAGCCATGACAGGAACTCCTCCTCTAGCCTCACTTTGTCTGCTCCTAATGCGTGTAGTGGCCTCACCATCGAGAGTGATTAGATTTGGTTTGGACACCTAAAAATCTTCTGCATATCCTGCAGCCCAGTTGATGAGGAGAAATTCCTCTTTCTATCTCACCGAAGAAGGAAAGCATACTAGGATGATCACCGCTTTGCAACCCCTAATGAAATAATGAATTTTAGCATTAATGATGAAAGGAGCTTAAGCTCGGGAGAAAAGAGACAGTAATCTCAACTGCTTCCTGCGCACAGCACCACACATGCAGTGGTGCTGCCAAGGCAGCAAATCCAGACAAAGAAGCTTCTAGAGCCAATCCCCAGCTTACAGGAAATGCAGAGGACAAATGCTACCAAGGGAATGTAATTAGCAAAACACAGACTGTGAAACACAGAGGGCCAATAACTCAGTTCCCTCAGTAACAACAGCAAATGGCAAGACGATGGAGAAACAATTTATAGATTAAAAAAAAAAAAAGTCTTAGGAGTTCCCCCTGTGGTACAGTGGGTTAAGAATCTCACTGCAGCTGCTCGAATTGCTATGGAGGTGTAGGCTGGATCCCCAGCCTGGCACAGTGTTAAAGGGTCTGGCTTTGCCGCCGCTACAGCATAGGTCACGGGGGATTCAATCGCTGGCTCGGGAGCTTCCGTGTACATGGGTATGGCCATTAAAAAAAAAGGTCTAAAAAGATACATCGCTGATCACGGGATGGAGTTTGTTTGGATCTCAATTCAAATAAATAATCTTTTTTATAAAACACATATAAGACAATTGGGAAGTATAAACACTGACAGCTGTTCAATGAGATGCAGAAAATATTATCGGTTGTTTTGAGCTGTCATGATGGTATTGTGATTATATATAATATATTATATATATTGCTTTTTTATTACTCTTCTATTGTATTCTATATTGCTTTGTAGGGCCGCACCTGCAGCATATGGAAGTTCCCAGGTTAGGGGTTGAATCAGAGCTACAGCTGCCAGCCTGTGGGGTGCGAGCCTCCTCTGCAGCCTACACCACAGCTCATGGCAACGCTGCATCCCCCACCCACTGAGTGAGGCCAAGGATCGAACCCGCATCCTCATGGATACTAGTTGGATTCATTTCCGCTATGCTGCAAGGGGAACGCCATGTGATTATATATATATATATATATATATATATTTTTTTTTTTTTTTTTTTTTTTTGTCTTTTTGCGTTATCCAGGGCCGCACCCACGGCATATGGAGGTTCCCAGGCTAGGGGTCTAACAGGAGCTGTAGCTGCCGGCCTTCGCCACAGCCACAGCAACGCGGGATCCGAGCTGCGTCTGCAGCCTTCACCACAGCTCACGGCAGCGCCGGGTCCTTAACCCACTGAGCAAGGCCAGGGATCGAACCCGCAACCTCACGGTTCTTAGTCGGATTCGTTAACCACTGAGCCACAACGGGAACTCCCATGTGGTTATATTTTAAAGGGGGAGTTTGTCTCATAGAAAAAAGAAAAGTAGGGTGATGGTTACCAGAGGCTGGATGGGGGAGGAAGTGGATGATGCTGGTCACAGGCACAAAGCTGCAGTTATGCAAGACGAATACGTTCTGGGGGTCTAATGCAGAGCATGGTGACTATAGTTATTAATACTGTACCGCATATTCGAATGCTGCTAAGAGATCTTACATGAAATCTCAGCACACGTGCAAAGGGTGAATACACAGAGGTGGTAGCTCTGTTAATTAGCCGGATTGTGATGCTTATGCATAATGGATATGGGTATGAAAGCATCGAGTTGAACACCTCAGATATAGGCAAGTGTTGTACAGTATCTCAATGAAGCTGTTGAAAAAATAAAAGGAGATAGGCGTTCTTGCTTATAGAGATGCATACCGAAATATCCGTGGATGAAATGAAAGGCTGTTTAAGATTGACCTCAAAGTCCAAAGGTTGTTCACAGTTGACAGCTGTCAAGGGTGGGTGGTGGGTATGTTGGAGTTTGAGATGCTACTTGTGTAAATTTGAAACATACTGTCATTTTTGAAAACTTTGAAAAATAATGTCTTCAACCAGATGCACTGACAATTTTTTTTCCCAGCGGCTACTACTAGATACTGTGCCGTATTCTAAAGGCTTAGAATCCGTGAGTAATGAAAACTGCCGAGAGTCTTGCTCTCCTGGAGCTCACTGCAGGTGGGGAGGGGAAGTCGGTTAGAAGTCTGAACCGGAGGTAAGGACACTTGTCAAAGATCTGACATAGATAAGGGAGTTAGTCACATGAAGGTCTGCGGGGAAGGGCGTTCCCGGGGGCGGGAACAGCCTGCATAAAGGCCGCGAGGCAGGAGTGTGCCTGTTAAGTTTGACCCACCGCAAGGACACCGGTGTGGCTGGAGGGCACAGTTCGGAAGAGGAATCAAAGAGTTAAGGAGAGGCGAGCAAGACCCTGTAATCCTTCCCCGCCCCCAGATCTTCTTAAGAGACTTTGACTTTTACCCTGAATGGGATGGGCGTCAGTACAGAGTTCTGAGCAGAGGCAGGAGGCATCTGGCTACATTTTGAAAGAAACGCTTTGGCTGCTATGATGAGAGTAGGTTGTAGAGACTGAAAGTGGTAGCTGGAATCCTGCCGAGGCGTCTCCTTAGGGGAGGGGGCTGTTCCTCAGACCGGGGTGATGGCAGCTGAGGTGGACAGAAGAGGCCAGATTCTGGTTGTGTTTTGAAAATAGAGCCACCGGATTGCATGCGGGATGCGTGAGAGGGGAGTCGAGGATGACCCCGAGGTTTAGAGCCAGAGCAACTAAAAAGACGGAGTTCCGGGAGTTCCTGTTGTGACTCAGTGGGTTAAGAATCCGACTAGTATCCACGGGGACTTGGGTTCAATCCCCGGCCTTGTTCAGTGGGTTAAGGATCCATCACGGCCGTGAGCTGTGGTGTGGGTCAACAGGTCTCAGGTGTGTCTAGGATCTGGCGTGGCTGCGGCTGTGGCCTAGGCCGGTGGCTGCAGCTCCGATTCAACCCCTAGCCCGGGAACTTTCATGTGGCAAGTGTGGTCATGGAAAAAAAAAAGGCAAAATAAATGTTTAAAAATAAAATAAAATAGGAGTTCCCATCGTGGCACAGCGGTTAACGAATCTGACTAGGAACCATGAGGTTGCGGGTTTGATCCCTGGCCTCGCTCAGTGGATTAACGATCCGGCGTTGCCATGAGCTGCGGTGTAGGTTGCAGCTCGGATCCTGCATTGCATTGCTGTGGCTGTGGCGTAGGCTGGCGGCTACAGCTCCGATTTGACCCCTAGCCTGGGAACCTCCACATGCCGCAGGTGCGGCCCTGAAAACACAAAAAAAAAGACAAATAAATAAAATAAAATAATAAAATAAATACAAAGGTGGAGTCCCATATCATACCGTCTCAGTGGAAGGAGATGGGAATTGATCTAGACCTCATATTCTCGTTCAGATACAGAATAAGCCACCCAGGGCTCTGCCTGGGTCTTGACCACAGACCACGTCCATCTTTCTCCCCCACCCGTCTCCCAGGGGTCGTGCTCATCCCCCTGGTCAATGTGGTGGCATTCCAGCTATTGCGTCTTCGGTCCCAACAGCAGGATGTGAAAGCAGGGCAAGGAGACTAATGCACCAGCTCCATTTTAAGGACAGTTTCTGAAGCTGCCATATGATACTTCTGCTTGCATTCCACTGTCCAGCACTTAAGCACATTTAGTACCTACCTCCCAGCATGCCGGGAGTTACAGCCTCTCTTTTACACACCCAACCGCAAACAGCAGGGTTATTACTAAAGAAAAGGAAGAGAGAGAGTGGGTATTAGGGGAATTATGTGCAGTCTCTGCCATATACCATCGCTCCAGTTGCCCAAACTGGAATCTCGGTCCTTCTCAGCAATTCACCCTCAAGCAGCGTCAAAATGTCCCCTCAAGTAGAAGAGCATGCTATTTATCAGACCGGGCTTTGGGGCCAAAGAAACCTGAATTTAAATCTGTTCTCTTCCATAACAGCCACGTGACCTCCCACTTACATTCTTTGATCATTTGCATAAGCCCTCCCCCACCCTTGGAATGCCTCTTCTCATCATTCTTCAACTAACACACTCTTAGTCATGCCTCAATACCCAATCCAAATGGCCTCACTTTGCGGAAAGCTTCCTTGACTTTTTCAGGGGGCCATGTCTCCACTTTCCTTTCTGACCTGTTCTTCCCTAAGTACTATGTCAAATCATTTCTGTATGCCCAGCATAAAATCAGCATTCAGGAAATGTTCCCTGGGTTTCAACTGTTTCCCAATACTTAAGCGTTTGCATTGTAGCAGTAAGAATTAAATAAATGGTAGCTATTGTTATCATTGTAGCTACTATTATTATTACAATTATTTTGCTGTCATGTCAATTTATGTGGCTGCCTGGCTCTTAGTTCATAATTTTGTACAGTCAGTCAACAGAGTGAAAATTCACCAAAGAAAACCCAGACACGTAGAGGTCTTTGGAAAGTGGCCAGAATAGGAAGTGTTGTTTTTATGGGGGGCTGGCCACCCTGTCACAGCTAAATGGGCCTTCATTTGCTCAGTGTCTGGAGCCCAGAGCACAATCCAGGCACGTCCGATAAAACTTCTGTCTTCTTTCCAAAGCCTTAAATCAAAGAGAAATTTGCTTGCAGCATCAACTCTGAGTCTTAAAAAAGCAGCGCATTAGCATCAACAATGGGATTAATTAGGCTTCCCTGGAAACTGTTCAAACAAAGGATCGCACAGTTCTCTAGGAAGGTCGCGCTTTTTCATTCTTTAATACAGCAGTTCAACAGTTATCACCTCCTTGCAGGCTCACGCGCTGCTGCAGGCACAGCTCTATCGCAGACCGCTGGCTTCCAGGAAAGGGCTTTGCATGGCCAGGCTTCTGACGGGGGTAAGACAGAGGTCCTATGTCCTATGGCTGGGGGATAAGGGAACGATCAAGGGCTGTGAAATCCAGTGTAAGCTCTGCCATTCAGCTCTCTGGCCTTCATTGTTCTCCTCTGTAAAATGGGTGTGAAGCAAGGTTTGCATGAAGGTCAAAGGGCATAATGTCCAGTATAAGCTTGGCCACTCACCTCTCTGGGCTTCATTGTCCTCCTCTGTAAAATGGGTGTAAAGCCAGGTTTGCATAAAGGTCAAAAGAGGTAATGTCACTGTCAAACTCCAATCACTGACACAAAATTATCCCCAGTCTCACTGAAGTGCTGTACTTCTTGTAGCCTAGAGCACAGCCTCTCTGCACCAGCACCAGTTCGGTCTTGGCGACAAGCGTTTTGAGAAAGACAAAGAAGAGCTTTATTGCTTTGCCAGGCAAAGGAGGACACAGAAGGCTAAAGCCTCGACTCTGTCCTGCCTTGAGAGGGGCTGGCAAGGGACTGCACAACCCCCTTAGCTCGGCAGACAAGGCTATTGATTAAGGTGTCTGTGTTATTCTTCATCCATAGATCATTTCCGGGCTGTCAAGCCCGGCGTCAGTCTGTCCAGTGACGGCTTCTGGTTGTCTTCGGGGTTATCTTTGCTTCACCTTTTCTCTGGAAAGACGATTGCTCACGGGGAAACGGTGCTAGGGAGTGTTCCAACTACAAAAGAAAACTCTAGGTGCATTGTAACTCTACCTAGAAAGTAACCATTAGTAAAAGCAAGCAATTAAACAAGGAAGAGATCATTTGTGAAAAGCCAGACAGCAGGTGCAACAAAACTCTAACTAGAAAGTAAACACTAGTAATAAGTTAGTGGGTCGAGGCAGCGCATACCATCGCTGAGACTTGTTTTAACTCGTTTTTAGCTGTAACGATATCTTCTAATCATTAACTGTTGAGTCAGCCTTTTGAGACTGAGGGGTGGCCTGGGAGGCTAAAGGAAAAAAGGCTTTTGCTTCAAAACACAAAAATTTAGGGTCTAGTACACACTTTTGCTATTGATTACTTAATACTATCTTTCATCAATGTATTTTAGAAGAAACGGCTATAGTCTTACTGTAGGTAGGGAAAAAAAAAAAACAGGGTTTTTAAACTACGCAACCAAGAACTTAATTTAAAAAAAAAATCACATACCACCCAAACGACCCCACTAACTGGCAAGGTATTCTGTGAGCCAAGCTTTGGGAAAGACTCTGACGTTATCTGTGTGAGAGACGGTTCCCCGGGACACAGATGACTGGGTCTGTGTAGAATTTGGCAACGCTCCCCTGTGTCCCTCTCCTCGGCCAGCTTCCTTCCTCCTGCTCAGAGTCTCCCCAGTAATAACTGGGCAGAGCGGTCCCCTCGTCACCTTAAAAGTCCCATCCCACGGGGTGAGCTGAGGGTTGTGTGCACTGAAAAGGTGATCTGGGAGAAGACACACCCTTTCGTGCCTGGGTTCCTGTACCTCACGGGAGGCCCTGGGGCCCACACTGTGGTTCAGATATTTGCAGCTGTCTCGTGACTCAGGTGCCCCGAAGGAAGCACCTTCTGTTTTTTCCCGGTAAATTATTCCTCGTGGACGGTAGTACTTTTCCCTTTGGCATTCCTGTATTTGGCTCATTGAGACACGAGCTAGTTTGCTTTTGAACTAGTCTATCGACGGAGAGCAGAATATACTGCCCCCAAATATGCCACTTTGGCTTATGGATCGTTTTGCATTAAAGTTGCTTGAGAAACGGCTGGTACAAGAAGAACGCGCGGACCCTCCTTTTTCCTCTGAAAGCTGGAGAGAAATCTCTCCCATGAGAAAAGCGCCCTCCCTGTCCCAGGAAGGAAGAAGGCATCCTTATCACCAGGGACAGACAACTTAGGGCCAAGAAGGCTCTATTTACAAATGCTACTGCTTCTTGACCACTTTCCTATCAAGCCCAAACCCCTCTGTCTTATTAATTCTTCACAAATGTATTGTTTCTTTGCCTAAAAGGTGTAGAATCTTCCTTCTCTGGTCACTTCTTTCAGTCTCAAATTTTTATGGGGCTCCCACACACATGAAATTACGTTTGTTTTTCTTCTCTTGTCGTTTTATGTCAATTTAATTACGGAGCCATGAAAAGAAACTAGAAGGGAAGAAAGGAAAAATTTTCCACCCCTACAGTATCATCAGTTGGAGACTTTAGGGAATACAAGTGACAGAAAAATTCATCCTAGATGCTCTTAAATACAAATCAGCTCACACAACTAAGTAGTTCAGAGGCTTCAGGTAAGGCTTGATCCAGGGCTAAAATCATGTGACTATCTCTTTTCATTTCTGAGTCCAGTTTTCTGCAGTGTGGCTTCTTCCTCTGCAGTCTCTCCCCCTTTGACCATAAGTGAGTGACTCGAGCTCCAAGGACTCATATGTTCAGGCTCGAAGCCAGCAGAAATATGTGAGCTTCACTGAAAAGTCTTCTCAGCAAATCCTGGGATCCGTTCTGACTGAAAATGTTAGGATACATGCTCACACCGGAATCAATCAATCACTGTCACCAGGGGATATGGCCCTTTGGTGGTTCAGTCCTGTGTCAGTCAGCTCCACCAGAAATGTACAGAGGGAAAGTGCAGCCGGAGGTGGCCGCGTGGAAGAAAACTTCAGGATGGTTACAAGAAAAGTGAACGGATGCTAGGGGCAGAAACCACATTGATTCAGGCTCTCCGTGAGTGTTATGATCAACTGCTGTAACAGAAAAGCAAAAAGTGGCTTCAGAGAGATGGATGTATGATTCTCTCACACATACACATACACACACACACACACACACACACATACACACACACACACACAAATACGAGGTGGGTACGCAAAGCCAGTGTAATGCCGTTAAGAATTTGCATGTGACTTCTAGTCTCAAATTTACATGCCGGTCCTAGGTGGATGCTGAGTTGGCTGGAGGAAGAAGCAGATGTGAAGGTGAAGAGGCTCCCTTCCCAGCTGAGTTAACAGACATCTAGTTTGACGATAGGGGAGGCTGGGTAAATGTCAGCTCTTTTCCAAGCAACTAAAAATCAAGATTCTGTGACTTACTGAAATTCTTTTAAGTGCGTTACTTCTGGCTGGAGCTCAGCATCCGGGGCCCGTTTCAGGCTTGTTTTATTTTACGTTTATATCGAAAGCCATGACCTTTCACATGCCACCTGTGCCCCTTATCTTATTTGATGTTTGACGCCCGCAGAGCCTGGGAGGGGCCGTCATCAGTGCTCCCACGTGATGTGGGTGAGAAAACCAGGTTCAGAGAGGTGAAGAAGCCTGTGCCCCGTCGCACCACCACATGGAGGGTAAACACCAGGCCTTCAAACTCCCACCTCCCAATGCCACTAGCCCTGTTTCGCCATCGCCGAAGCTGCCCCTTCTGGGAAGTGGCGTGAACTAGAACCACCCACTCCTAGGTTCCAGCCTTGGGTCTGGCTTCATAAACATGCTGATGACCATCCTGGCAATGGCAGGTGTGTTGGGGAGGGAGAAGGTGGCGGTGGTGGCAGTGGCGGTGGTGGCGGTGGTGGTGATTTGACTACGCATGAATGCACACACTGATAGATTCTCGAGAGCAATTAATTCTTAAATCAGAAGTTGCGAATCAAAATGGCTCTGCCTGCCTAACAGAGCTCAGCGCTCTCCTTCAGCAAATCGCATCGCAGCCGCCACCTCTGCAGCTCAGAGCTACCATCTGCTATGAAGCAAGCAGTTCACCACTTTCATCCACAGCGTGAGCCAAATGTGCCTTTCAAATGCAGTTGTATCGGTGGCCGGGACACTCAGATTTGTGCTCCCCCCCCACCGCCATGTATTTATTTGCCTGACTCACTGTTTTCTAAGTATTTTTGCTTCGAAGGTATTTAGATACTAACTGTGCCCACAAACTGTTCCCGGGGCCTTTCCAGGGGCTGTCAGGTCCCACACAGCCTACCTGCCTGGCGTCTGAAAGCCCCTGCTTTCAAACGGATTTCAATTTCGATAGGACTTTGACAGCCCAGCTGTGGATTTTATCTGTTTTCGTTTCTCCAGGACCACAAGCGGCTGAGTCAGCGTGTGGAGCCGGACAGAGTCGGTCCTTTGAACCGTATTTCTCCAGACCCTGTGCCTTCACCCTTGCTGTCTTCGGTTCTTCGTCTCCCCGACCTTGTCCACAGTGTGAGCTCCTTCTGTGTTCCAGATCCAGACCTTTATACTCAGCACCCTCTCCTCCAAGTAACCCTGTGTTCATTCCACTCGCCTCTGGAGCAAAACCTAGTTAGCTGCCTGCTCCAGGTCTGAGATTTTTTTCCTCCAGGCTCTGCCGTCCTTGACCTTGAATCTTCTTTCTCTCCTCTGTCTTCTGCCTGGAGGCCTTTACTCAAATCCCCACCTCGGCTTGGCACCCTGGCCCCAGACCTGCCCCAGGCCCTGCTTCCCTGGGGTTGGGGAAGTTGGGCCATCAGGCCCCCGGGGCTGGATTTTCTCTGGTTAGTGGAGGAGGCTGCCTAAGAATTTGAACAGGTAGAGGAGTTCCCTACGTGGCGCAGCGGAAATGAATCTGACTAGGAACCATGAGGCTGCGTGTTCGATCCCTGGCCTCTCCAAGTGGGTTGGCACGAGCTGTGGTGTACAGTGCAGATGCTGCTTGGATCCTGTGGTGTCCCCTGCAAATGCGGCTTGGATCCCACATTGCTGTGGTTCTGGCGTAGGCCGGTAGCTGTAACTCTGATTGGACCCCTGGCCTGGGAGCCTCCATATGCTACAAATGTGGCCCTAAAAAAGGCAAAAAAATTTGAACAGGTAGAAATAAAACAAAGGACAAAGGGGCTTTCTCACAGTTCACAGGCAGATGACTGTTTTATTTTGCAGTTTAAGTCAAAGGAAGCCCAGGAGTTCCCTGGTGGTTCAGCAGGTTAAGGATCTAGTGTTGTCATTGCTGTGCTCAGCTCGAAGCTGTGGCATGGGTTTGATCCCCTGGCCCTGGAACTTCCACATGCCCTGGGCTTGGCCGGAAAAAAAAAGAAAAGAAAAAGCAAAGCCAGGGAGAGAGAAGAAGGATTCCAGGCACTAGGGGGCAGGCTGGGTTTTGGGGAGAAAATGGCCCCGGGAGGCCTTCTCAGTGGGGGTGCGGGAGGAAGGTTTAAGAGCAGTGAACTGCTTTGCTGTACAGTAGAAACTGGCACAACACTGTAAATCAACTATACTTTAATAAAACACATACACAGAAGAGCAGTAGCTGCGTTCCTGGCTCCTGCTTTCAGATCCAAGGCCTTTGTGACCAAACCTGCCCCTCCCCCAAACCTCTGTGACAAGTCCATGAACACACCGGGGTCAGGAGCCAGGGGCTGGGGGTGGGAAGAGGGTCAGCAGCCTCAGGCAGGGAAGGCAGCGAGGGCTCACTAGCCTGCTGGGAGCAGGGATGGCATAAGGGACGTAGGAGAATGTCAGATGTCCCCGTGGACTTCGCAGAAGGAGTCTGAAAGTGTGTGACGGGGGCTCAAGCCAATTTATTGGCCATTAGGTGTGAACCCTGAAGACCAGCGCCAGCTGGGTTCCTCGTTCTTAGCGGGCAGCCTCCCCAAATGCGGGCGCCCCCAGCCCGGAGCCCACCCCGCACTGCCCCGCACGAGCCTCGGAGGCTCGGATGCGCTGCCTCCTCCAGGAGGCACATGTAACTAGAAATTGCTGCCGGGGCATGTCTGTTATCCAGGGGCTGGTTTCTGTTCTTGTCTCCAGCGCTGCCAGGTCGTGGACTGGAAGCAACACGATTCTCAGCTGTCCAGTTGCACCTAAAAAGGCGGAGGAAAGGAGTCCATCCAGGCGCGACTGTGCCCAGCCACTGTCTGCCTCCGGCCAGAAAGTCTTCAAGGATTAGGGGCGGGGTGGGGCTGGGTGTGGATGCCGCGCTGCCTTCTTTCAGTCCGGCTGCAGCCTGGGCCGCCACATTTGCTGTCTGGTGCAATTTCTTCGTCTGGGAGAAAGGGTGACGATGCCCGCCCCATAGGGAGGGGGTAGGAGAAGGTGCAGGTGAAGAGCTGACCCTGGGGGGAACCCCTGAGGTGTGGCCGTTTGTCCCTGGGGTTCCGTGGTCATCAGCAGGACCCAGCCAGAGACAGGCATGAAGCCCCGTGCCCAGCCCTGAGGAGCGGAAGCTGCTTAGAGATAAGGATGATGTCAGAGCCCAGCCAGCTGACCCCACTTCAAGGCAGACCCTGGCGCCACCGCCAATCCAGTGCCATTAGCAAATCAGGCCATCCTCCAGGGAGGGGTGGAGGCTGGAAAGTCAGGGTTCTGGGAACACCGAACCCACCCTCAGCCCAGGCCCAGACCTCCAGCTGTCCAGCCTGGCTCAAAGGCTATTGAGCAGTGAGGCTGAGTTCCTGAAGGCCCACATGTCTGTCCTGTTGGGGACCAGGATGCCATAGGCAGTCCGCAGCTGAGAAGGGGTATCCACATCCGGGGCTGACCCACGGCTCCTGGCTCCTGCTCTCATGGGCTTCTCTTCCCACCGGGAGACACCAGCCCTCCCCACCACCAAGGCCAGTTGCAGGTGCCCTAACAAATAATGTGATGGCCTCACTTACCCCCAAGAGAAGGGTTAGCCCAGGAGTCGCTCTGCCATCTGCCGTCTGCCCCCTCCTTGGGAACAGGGCATGCAGAGGAGAGGTGGGTCCCTCCTGAGCACCCAGGAGGAGGCCCCAGGCCCTGAGGTGAGAGAGACTTGGTACCCCATTCATCACCGGCTCAGATCTCTCAACCAAGTTTGGAAAGATGTAGAAAAGACAGGATTGCAAGAGGAGGAGGCAGGAGCTGGGATTAGGATCTAGGGCTAATTTTGCCTACAGAGCAGAGCAGTTAAGAAGATGATGGTGTTGGAGTTCCCGTTGTGGCTCAGGGGGTTAAGAACCATACATAGTGTCTGTGAGGATGTGGGTTTGATCCCTGGCCTCACTTGATGGTTTAAGGATCCGGCATGGCGACAAGCTGTGGCATAGGTTGCAGATGCGGCTCGGATCCAGCGTTGCCAGGGTTGTGGCACAGGCTGGCAGCTGCGGCTCCGATTTGCCCCCCCAGACTGCGAATTTCCACATGCTGTAGCCGTAAAAAGAAAAAAAATAAAAGAAGAAGAAGATGACGGCATTAAAGCAGGACCAGCCTGGCTCAGCTCTGCCCCTGACTGGCTGTGTTCCTCCGAGCCTCACCCAAACTGGAGACCTTGTAATAGCAATGAAAATCTGCCCTGGATTCCAGACTCTGAGACAGTGACTGCCACCTGGTAAACCCTGAGGACATAAAACACACCCTGGACTTAGCAACAAAATGGAAAAAATGAAAAAGGATTTACTGGGTCTATAATTTAAAAATCTGAAGTTAACTGCTTCAGGTACTACTTGATCCAGGGGTTCAAATACCCACAGGGTATCCTTCTGTTTATCCCTCCATTGGCTCCATATCCCACAGTGTCTCCCATCACAGCAGCAAGACCTCTGCAGCTGCTCCTATACTTACTTGCTCATACCCTCCCGTTTCTAAGTCCAGGAAGAAAGGTGTATATCCTGCTCTGGGGGCCATAGGAAAGCCCCTGGATTTGCTCTGACCTAATTTGATGGCTTTAGTTTAAGACTCAAATTAGAATCAGGAACTGTTACTGCAAGAACGGTCCGTGGATATGGGATGGGCGTATGATGGCCCACTATTCACAGTGATAAGAGTCAACTAAAAGTATCTGTCTCCCAGAAAAGAGTACCCTCCTTAATTGTTGGTGGGAATGTATATTGGTACAACCACCATGGAAAACGGTATGGAGGTACCTCAGAAAACTAAATATAGAACTATTCTACTTCGCAGGAATCCCACTCCTGGGCATATATCTGGACAAAACTTGCATTGAAAAAGATACATGTACCCCTATGTTCACTGCAACTCTGTTCACAATAGATAAGACATGGAAACAACCTAAATGTCCATCAACAGATGAATGGATTAAGAAGATGTACGTATACACAAGGGAATACTACTCAGCCATCAAAAAGAACAAAATAATGCCATTTGCAGCAGCACGAATGGAAGAGTGAAGTTAAAAAGAGAAAGACAAATACCATGTGATATTACTTATATCTAGGATCTAATATATGGCAAAAATGAACCTATCTACAGAAAAAAACAAACTCATGGACACAGACAACAGACTTGTGGTTGCCAAGGGGGAGGGGGAGGGAGTGGGATGGACTGGGAGTTTGGTGTTAGTAGATGCGAACTACTCTCCATTTGGAGTGGATAAGCAATGAGATCCTGCTGGATAGCACAGGGAACTATATCTAATCCCTTGTGATGGAACATGATGGAGGATAATGAGAGAAAAAATATATATATATATCTATGTATGACTGGGTCACTTTGCTATACAGCAGAAATTGACAGAGCATTGTAAATCAACTATAGCAAAAAATAATAAAAATCTTTTAAAAAAAGTATTTGTGTCCCAGAGCCTGATCCCTATGTGGCCTTGACCTCCAAGAAGATTCCTCTGTCCCTCTAGAGACTTGGCCTCACTCTGGGGTTGCAGGAAGCCTCTGTTCCTGTACCTCAAATCCCTCGGCACTCATCACCCCAATTATAAACCAAGCACCCATCACACGGTAGAACCACAGCTAATGAAGCAGGAAAAAATCTGCTGTGTTCAGCACGGAAATGGCCCTATTCCGGGGAGAGACAGAATGGGAGTTTGCCTTCTTAACCACAGAAATCCAATTTTCTTCTCTCCAGAAAGTGCGTGTACAGAGACCACTTTCTCTAATTAATTGGTCCCCTTGCTTGTGCCGGGCCTTTCGGGGGGCCTGAGATGAGAGCTCTGTCGGGGAGGCTGATCCAGGGCCGTGGGGCTCAGGCCGCCCAAGGCCTTCCATTAGCTGAGCTCAGCGAAGCAGCAACCCCAGGTCAGTTTTGCTGAAGACGGCTTCCTGTTCCTGCTCCAAAACGCGTGTGGCCAGCCTGGGGGGAGGAGGCTTGGTCCTCCCCCTTTTTCCTGACTTTCTCCTAAGACCCGGAAAAAAGACTCACTCTGGAGTTGACAGGCTGGTTGTAAAGGTGAAATTTCGGGCTTATTGCCGTTGCCTGGCTCACAGATACGCTTCCTCATCTGTCCCCTGTGCTCCTGAAAGCCCCTCTCCCCAGCCCCTCCCTAATCTCAGCTAAGTCTTCTTCAGGGTTCTCTGCAGAGGGCGTCTCACCTGCTCGTTCAGTGGTCCAGGCTGGACGCTGTCGCTGCCTGGTCCCGGCGGTGGCTGGCACTGCCAACCGGCTCGGCACAGGCACCGGCATGGCCACGCCTCCCCGCTGGCCGTGGTAAGAGCGTGGGTTCCACGCTGGCCCCCAAAAGTGATCCTGGTCCTCAGAACCCATGAATATTGCCTTGCTTGGCAAAAGGGACTTTGCAGATGTGACTAAGTTAAAGTTCTTGAGATTACCTGGATGATCCCTCTGGGCCTGATGCGATCACAGGGGCCGTTAAGAGGGAGGCAGTTTGGATACGGCTCATCATCAGGGAAAAGCAAATCAAAACACAATGAAATGTCATTTCACACCCTTCAGAATGGGTATCATCTGACACAAATAACACAAATAACAAATGTTGGTGAGGCTGTGGAGAAAACAGATCCCTCCTACACTCCTTTTTTTTTCTTTCTTTTTTTTTTAGAGCTGCACCCCGTGGCAGGTGGAGGGTCCCAGGCTAGGGGTCTAACAGGAGCTACAGCTGCCGGCCTTCGCCACAGCCACAGCGACGCGGGATCCGAGCTGCGTCTGCGACCTACACTGCAGCTCACGGCAACGCCGGATCCTTAACCCACTGAGCAAGGCCAGGAATGGAATCCACAACCTCACGGTTCCTAGTCGGATTCGTTTCTGCTGCGCCACGATGGGAACTCGTTCCTGCGCTCCCGATGGAAGGTAAATTAGTGCAGCTGCTGCGGAAAACAGTATGGAGTCAGGACTGCATCCGATGGGGCTTCGCAGCCAAACGTCCTTGATTAGATTTGGATAATGATCATCATGTCGACTGAGCACTTGGTAAATGTCAGGTGCCACGTTCCTGAAGTGCAAGACCTCCTTTTATCCTCACAATAAACCTTAAAGGAAACTACTCTTTTTCTTCCCATTTTGCACTTGAAGAAATGAGTCCAAGGTTTGGCCTTGCTAATAAGACACAGGACCGGGACACAGATGCAGTTCTTTCTAATTCCAAACCTCAGCATCTCCGTGTTCTGTCTTGCCCCATTCTATAGTAGTCACTTTGTCCTTGCCAGCCAGCCATCTTATTTATAAATTATCTATTTATTTTTCACTGCCGCATATGGAAGTTCCCAGGCTAGGGGTCAAACTGTGTTTCAAGTGCCGACCTGCACCTCAGGCACAGCCACGCCAAGTCCAAGCGCATCTGCAAACTATGCCGCAGCTTGCAGCAACACCAGACACTTAACCCACTGAGCGAGGCCAGGAATCGAACCCGCATCCTCGGGAATACCATATCAGGTTCTCAACCCGCTAAGCCACAACAGGGACACTGTGCCAGCCCTCTTTTGATGCTGCTTGGAAGTGCAGGGGACAGCGTGCTTCACAAGCATATCCCTACGTGCTCACAGCTGAAGAGGGGACTGCAGTGCCTGGAGAAACCAGTGGGTGAGGGCTGCACAGAATTGCACTAAGAACCCGCAGACTCTCTAAGGCTGGGCTTGCTGATCAGGGCTTCCAAAGTTCCAGCTGCTGGCCAAATCCGGCCCACAGATAGATTCTTTCTTTCCTTGCAATGTGAATGCTTTCCCTGCTGGTTTATTTTTTAATTTGAGTTCCATGTTTCTTTTTTGTTGTTGTTTTCTCATTTTGGCATTCATTCCTGAAATCAAGATGAGTCTTTTGTTTTGTTTTGTTTTGTTTTGTTTTGTTGGGCTGCTCCTGCAGCATGTGGAAGTTTCCTAGGCCAGGGATCAAACCTTTGCCAGAGTAGTGACCCAAGCCATGGCAGTGACATTGGATCTTTAACCCCCTGAGCCACAAGGGAACTCCTCAAGATGCATCTGAAGGTCACTGCTGGCCATGACATGTCATTGCCTGTTCCTGAACCATCAAATTTACAGAGTGGATATTAGCAGCTTGCAAAAGATCCTGGAGGCATGAGCAGAGCAGGCACAGAGGATGACGCTGTGTGAAGGAACGCAGATTCTGACAATGCTGCTGGAGAAGCCACACAAAGCAGTTAGATTTTAAGTGGGAAGATATTTTAGGAGAATTCAACAGATTAATTTTGCATGAGATTTCCTTTTCAGAGCTGCACCAGCTTGATGTGTGATAAAGATTTTTGTGTCTAAATAAGTCTAAAAAGCTCTTTCTATATGTAGAAAACAAATCTTTCAGTGATGAGAAAGCCCTGTGTCATAGTTTAACTAGCAAATTTTGTTTTCTTAATGGTGCATAAAATAATGGTGCAACTTATAACAGATGATGTCTTCAGTCTGATGAGATATGGTATTTTCTTCCCCCAAAATCTGTCTCTTGAGCTTCCACCCCCAAAATCAGAAGGTCTGATAATACAGGGCCTTTATGTCTGCGTGGTAGCCATTAGCTAGAGAGCTGAGAGGTAGCCCCCCCCCTTTTTTTTCTTTTGTCTTTTTAGGGCCGCACCCTTGGCATGTGGAAGCTCCCAAGTGAGGGGTCGAATTGGAGCTACAGCTGCCAGCCTATGCCACAGGCACAGCAACACCGGATCCAAGCTGCATCTTCAATCTACACTGCAGCTCGTGACAACAATGGATTGTTAACCCCCTGAGCGAAGCCAGGGATCGAACCCACATCTTCATGGATACTAGTTGGGTTCTTAACCTGCTGAGCCACAATGGGAATTCTAGCTCCCCATTTTGAATCAAGTATATTGCACTCCAGTTTGCCCCAGTCTCCACCACTCCCTAATACCTTACACTAGACCCTCTTCAAGCATTCTAGTTATCATCTGGCTTCTGTGGGCATTTAGGTCTGTTGGCCCTAAAAAGATAGGCTCAGTGTCCTCTGGTTGGGAAACTACAATCCGTATGTGGTCCCAGCAGCAAAGGTTAGCCTCTGATTATTTCTTTAGATGTACTTCAGAGGAGGGGAGAAAAATTCAAGCCCAAGAACAGCTACGGAACAATAGCCTTCGAGAGTGCCCCTTGGAGTTCCCATTGTGGCTCAGTGGTAATGAACCTAACTTGTATCCGTGAGGCTGCGAGTTTGATTCCTGGCCTGTCAGTGGGTCGTGGATCCAGCATTTCCATGAGCTGCAGTGTAGGTCACAACGTGGCTCAGATCCAGTGTTACTATGGCTTTGGAGTAGCCCGGTAGCTGCAGCTCTGATTAGACCCCCTAGCCTGGGAACTTCCATATGCCATAAAAAGACAAACAAAACAAAACAAAACATGAGTGCCCCTTGGAAGGCACACTTCCTTGGCAGTGTACCAGTATCCCACCCTGTTTCATGCACCCCGATGGGCCCACCATCAGCCAAATGACTTAACAGATTCTCCAGCCACTAAATGTCAGTTATACTTGTCCTCCGAGTGTCACAGAAACATCCAGGCATGGCTGAAACTGAGCAGAGGAGGCAACCCAAGCTTGGGCTGAAATCTTTGTTTCCTAAGCATCTATTCCTTCTGCACTTGCAAATTTCTGCAGAGCAGTGCCAGTGTCAGGCAGCAGGCTGGGCGACAGAATGTGAAAATGAAACATTGTCTGTGAAGGAGATGCGGGCACAGAAAATGATACTCCACAGGGAGAAGGGTCCTAAGACCAGGAGACAAGTGACAGGAAAAGTAAGGGTGATTATTTCTATTTTGGGACCTCAGAGAAAAGCTGCCAGGAAGGGATTTCTAAACAGGTTTTGAAAATGCTCATACCTGTCTAGGGGACAAGAAGGGGAGAGCGTTCTAGACTGCGGAGGGAAGCAGGAGGTGATTTAGTGTGTCAGAAGAGGGGTGTGCTCAGAGGTGCTGGGGGTTGATGGGTCTGCCCTGTACAAAATATCTGAAGTGAGCCTGGAGTCTGGACCTCGTCCTGCCTGCCAGAGTCTTCCAAGGGTTTTAATAGTTCGGGCAGAGGGACACAATGAGAAGCAAATTCAGAGGCAGGGTGCAAGGTGGATTTGGAGAGAGAACGGGCGTAGAAGGGGGCTGATAAAACAGATTCAGGGAGTTCCCGTCACGGTTCAGCGGAAATGAATCCAGCTAGGAACCATGAAGTGGCAGGTTCAATCCCTGGCCTCCCGTAGTGGGCTGAGGACCCGGCGTTGCCAGGAGCTGTGGTGGAGGCTGGAAGCTACAGCCCCAATTAGGCCCCTGGCCTAGGAACCTCCATATGCTGCCGGAGCGGCACTAAAAAGTAAAAAAAAAAAAAAAAAAAAAAGAAAGAAAGAAAGACTGGGAGGACAGAGGACACCAAATGTGAGGAGGTATTTGCTCCCACAGGGTGCCCACAGTGAATGTTCCTTATATTTGGTGCCTGGGGCCCCTCAATGGCTTCCCCAGATCTTGCTCATGTTTATGAAGTTTGAATCAAAGAAGAGATTTGCCTGGTGCCTGATGGCTCGCTTATATAGCAATTGCTATGAGTGACCTGAGGATTCTGAGAGATCGACTTTGATTTCATTGTGTTTTCTTCCAAGCTACTCCATGATTCCAAAGGGTTATTAAGGAAAGTGGGTCCTGGCTGAGGTTACTGTGACACCAGCCTTACCCTGTATGACATGCGCTGCAGGGCAGGCCAGGTGGGGTGGGGGCTAGGTAGCTGTGGTGCTGGCCACCGAGGTGACACCCACCCATTCCCCTTCTCCCCGCCCTTTTCCTCTTGCCCTTTTGAAGTTCTCTGACACGGGACCAACACCCTCTCTACACCCACCAAGCCCACCCCACCTCTTCCTTGCACCTCTCTCCCTCCTTTTGGGATCTATGTTATCTGAGATACTTAGACATCTGAAACTTTTTCAACGGAGGGGAGGGGGGAGATGAAATCGGAGCCAAAATGCCCTAGGGAACAGAAGCAAACACTCAAGCAATGCACCATCTGGGAATCACAGCTTTGCCGGCAGTCCACACACACCGCGGAAGCCTGAAAACCCGGGGGCTGTGTTGGCTTGCCACCGTGATGAGCGCCAGGGGAAATCACTCTGGTCCTCTCCTCCACTCTCTTCTTCTCTTCCCCGCATCCTTCCTTGATATTGTCTTCGCCCCATTTTCATATATGTCATTTATTTGTTCATTCGTTTGTTTCATTCATTCGGTCCTTTTCAAAAAGCACATTGCATGCATGCCATTCATTCAGCTTTCCCAGTTGCCTTGCAGAGTTGACGATATCCCTCCTTTTCAGACAAGGAAACTTGTGGTTTGGAGGTGAAAGTAATATGATTCCCGACTCTGAGGAATCGAAGCACTAATAGAGGTGAACACAAAAAATATTCCCA
>PVHT020000009.1:17091533-17112448 GCA_004024745.2 Catagonus wagneri | reverse complement strand
CTTTAATGATGGAATAGCAAGGAGCTCCAACTGTAATGCACGGGGAACTATATCTAATTACATGTGACAAATCCATATATGTACATGTAATCGGGTCACCACATGGTGCAGTTGGAAAATCTGACAGAAATCTGTAAACCAGCTATAATGCAAAAATAAAAAAAAATAAGGGGCTAGCTGGCTGCATGAAGACACAGAGATTCTCTGCATGGTTATTTGGGGGCTTTGGGCATTTTTAGAAATAAATCTCGAATGTCTGTATTGCCGTAATTAAGAGCCATCTCCCACATCCTAAAAGACCTCGAGACTGAGCAGACAGGAGTCCCCGTCGTGGTTCAACAGAAACGGATCCGACTAGTATCCACGAAGACACAGGTTCCATCCCTGGGTTAAGGATCCGGCGTTGCCGTGAGCTGCGGTGTAGGTCGCAGACGCAGCTCGGATCCCAGTGTTGCTATGGCTGTGGTGTAGACCCGTGGCTGCAGCTCCAACTGGACCCCCTAGCCTAGGAACCTCCATATGCCGTGAGTGGGGCCCTAAAAAGCCAATAAATAAATAAAGCCCAACAGAGCAGAGATGTTTGGCCATGAGGGGCTCAGCGGGCCGCAGGGGTGAGGTCTGAGCACAGGCCAACCCACATCAGGGCCGCCGTAGGCACCCAGCATCCACATGGGGGTGATGGGTTTCTGGCAGCAGGACTGGCTGGTGGATCTACAGAAATCCGAGCAGAATAATAAAAGCTCAAATATCAGTGCAGCTCTTCCCCACGGGGGGCGGAGGCGGGGTGACCAGGTTGAAGATCCAGGGAAGGAACCTGCATTTTCAGAGCCTGGAGCGCATCACCAGCTTTACGAAGGCAGCCCTGGAATTGCAGTCAAGTCTGGAGTCAAGGTGAGCAAAGAAAGAAAAAGCAAACGTGGCTCCTGGGCCTCCCCGACAAGAAGGAGGCTGACTGTCTTTCTACTTCAAGGACCATTATAGAACTATCTGGAGTCCAGCTGCATCGAGGGCAAAGCAGCTGCCTCAAAACCCCACACGTTCTATAATTCGGCGCCAAACACTGCCCTCCTCAGTGAGGTCTAATCCATTTCCGGTTATGATGTGCTCAGACGACCCCGGTTAGCAAGGAAAAGAGCTTGGGGCTCTGGTCCATCTCTCCCTCTGAATTCGGGGAAAGGACTGTTTCTTTCTCAGAATATATGACTTAAGGGCAGTATTTCAAGTGAGGGGGGTCACAGATCAAGCAGAGGCCAGCACTAATTGGCAAGCAGTCTGGGCAATTCATTAATCTCCCTTCCCCTTAGCTGGCCAGCCATGCAGCCCGTCACTTGAAACTTTGGTTGATTCACCATAGCCCACGTGACTTCCGACGCACCTGCTTTTTATGGCACCAGATGGCAAGTGCCTACCTGCCTTCCTCTTCTAGAATTCGAGCCCCTAACTGCTCCTGGACAGCAAGCATCAGGCTGCGTCCTTCCCCAGGCCTTGTGCAAAGTCAAACACACAGCAGGTGTTCCATAAATGTCCGATGCGTGGAGGCTGGATCCATTCATTCACATGATAAATAGTCCACTGCTTCAGTAGTCGGTGCTCTGCTGAGTTTGTCTGACTTGCGAGCCATGAAATAAATAAGCAGGAGTCCCGTTGTGGCTCAGCAGGCTAAGAACCCGACGTAGTCTCCATGAGGATGCAGGTTTTATCCCTAGCTTTGCTCAGTGGGTTAAGGATCCCGTGTTGCTACAAGTTGCAGCATAGACTGGAGATGTGGCTTGGATCCGGTGTTGCTGTGACTGTGGTGTAGGCTGGCAGCTGCAGCTCTGATTCGACCTCTGGCCTGGGAACTTCCACATACCACAGGTGTGGCCCTAAAAAAGAAAAAAAAAGTAGGACAAAGAAGACATTTGACGGTAAGAGGAAAGGGTCCCGGATGAAAGTCAGAGAGGTGAGTCCCATCTCGGCCAACTCTGGGTATAAGATTCCTGCTCTACGAAAGGAGTTTTTATGACAGGAGGGCCCTGCAGGCCCTCCACCTCCTCACAACCAGCTTTGAGGAAGTCTTTTTATTTTTATTTGGGGGGGGTCTTTTTTTTTCTTTTTATGGCCACACCCACAGCATATGGAGATTCCAAGGCTAGGGGTTGAATCAGAGCTACAGCTGCCAGCCACAGCCACAGCCACGCGGGATTCTTAAACCAATGAGCAAGGCCAGGGATTGAACCCACAACCTCATGGTTCCTAGTCGGATTCATTAACCACTGAGCCACGACGGGAACTCCGAGGAAGGCTTGATAACTCTTATCAGAAAGCAGATAACGTTGCTCTCTGAGTACCAGATGTTAGACAAAAGTGATCAGTCTTGGGGAAATGAGCAGTTTGTCGGTGCTGCTCACAGCTGGAAGAACAGATGTGCGTCAGGATTGATGGGGTGTAAGCCCAGAGCCTCTGGCAGGCGGACGACAGAGGCAGAGGCCAAGGTACGGCGGGCCAGGGAAGGGCCAGGGCCAGTACTCAGGCAGGCCGGCGCTTGAAGCCTTCTCTAAGGCTTCCTCGCTCTGGCCTCTTTTGACGCTATTCCCCTCTCCCAGCGCGTCTTACCTCCCGCTGCTTTTATGCCAATAGAAGAATTGAGATTGTGTCACCAACCATTGATTTCCTCCTGTCTCAGAGCTGACAGTGTACAATGCCCGGCTCCGAATCCTCCACGCCCGCCTCCGTCTTGGCCCTCAAGCTCAAATATCCTTCTCGGAGGCCTCCTCTGACCGGCTAACTGAAGGGGTCCCGTTCCCCACCCGCCTCACGCCCCTGGCCCATCAGCCTCGGGCTCTCCTGTTTTTTTCCTCACATAGCAAGTGTCATCAGCCAGAGTCACTATATTCCAGTGTTCACTGTTTCTCTCTCAAATGCCTTATAAGCGTCATCGTGGGGACTAACACAATGTCACTCAGACTCACCTCTGCACCCCCAATGCCTGTGACAGCCGCCTGCGCAGTCAACGTTAGAACGAATGCATTCCTAAATGATCGTGTGAACGAGGGAAATTTAAAAGATCCTGCCAGTGCTCATCACGTTATTGCACAAACCAAAGTGGAGATTTATTAATGATTGAGCTTATTTTTTTTTTTTTTTGGCTTTTTACGGCCACAGTGGAGGTTCCCAGGCTAGGGGTCGAATCGGAGCTGCGGCTGCAGGCCTAGGCCACAGCAACAGCAAGCGCCAGATCCAGATCGCATTTGCAACCTACGCTGCAGCTTGCGGCAAAGCCAGATCTTTGACCCACTGAGCAAGGCCAGAGATTGAACCTGCGTCCTCAGGGACAATATGCTGTGGGCTTAACCCAATGAGCCACAGTGGAAACTCCCCCATTTGAACATTTTTAGATCAGGGTTATGTTTGGGTCTTTCTTCCAGAAAGTCACATGGCTGGGGAGTGCACCCAGACATTCTGGAAGAGAAAAGAATGAGAATATTGCCTCAGCATGTATAAAGAATTTCAATACACATTACTTTGTCCTTCTTTCCATGACAGCCTTGTGTGTTAGCTGGCGTATCATCGTTTTAACAGCTGAAGAAACAGACACAGAGAGGCTGTGTAATTTGTGTAACAGCTCAGTCACTGTTAACCCAGGTTCCCAGGGATACCTCTGTTTGGTGACACTCTGTGCAGTGTCCTTTTCTCTATGAACATGAATGTCTGCCCTTTGTTATTAATTTACCTGGCACTGCCCTAAAGTGTCCACAGCCTGGTGGGGGGAACGGACGCTGATGGACGCTGGGGTGTTATGACTGCTATTACTCTTGTTCTTCTGTCTAGCATTGTCCTTCCTACCTTGGGTCTCAGCCCTTAATTTCCCTTCCCTTTCCCATGCTCAGACCGTGTGGCTCAGGAGGGCTGTCCACCTTCCCCCAGGGTAGGCACGTGATCTCGGCCCGGTCAGTTGAAGTCACAGAAGTTGAGTCAGTGCAGGCAGCTGACCAAGCTGGGACAGCAAGACCCAGTTCTGGGATTCTTTTTTGGAAATTTGGGGAAAAAGAATTTTCCTTTCCTAAAGTCATTCCTTATCTGGTGAAATATAAGTTGAAAGTTACCGGTGGCTATGTGAGAAAGAGCCCAACACAGTGATGAAGCAATTTCTCAGTTTGATCTTGCATTAGTACCTGGATCAAGCCATTCCTGAAGACTGGCCGTCTGATACCTGCGACTGAAGGATTTCCAATGAATACAAGACGTGTGAGTCATACTATCCCATGCAGTAGGAACACACAGAACAGGGCCGTATCATTTGGAGGCCAGAAAAGCCTCACAGAGGAAAGGACATTTAAGATGATACTTAAAGGATGAATGGAAATCCTTGAGCAGATCTCAAGGTGATGGGAATAACACAGACAACATTGCCATGGGGGTTGACTGACCACAGAATGAGAGAGTGGGCTGAGGAGAGGCAGAAAGGGGACCCAGAGCTCGCTCACAAAGGCCTTGGAGAGGGCCACGCCAAAGAGTTTGAGCTTCATTCTGCAGGCGGTAAGTTCCCATGGAAATTTCAGTAGGGGAGTCTGGGTTTCTGAATTAACAAACTGCCCCTTAGAAACCTTCCTGGAACAGGTGATCCTGGCCCCCTCCCTCCTGGACTCCTGTCATTTCCTCTGTGGGTCGATTGGCCGCCCCCATCCTCACTGCAGACTGCAGCTGAATGGCGTTGGCGTAATTAAGCCATGCTGGGCACAGTTCCAGAAGGGACCCAGCCAGGCCCAAGAAAACTGTAATTCTATGAGAGTCTCTAATTTCTTTCAGACTTAGGAATTCTCCTTTTGCTCATTTCCACCTCAGAGATGAAGCCCAGGCTGCCTGTAGGAACAGACTCTGCCTGCTGTGGGGCCTGGGGCTTCCGGGGGCTACAATAATCCCTCCAGGACCCACGGGGCTTCCTTGCCTGATAGGACCCAGAGGCTCAAAAGAGGGGGTGCTCTCTGTAGCGGCCTTCCTCTTGACAAAAGAAGGCCCTGGACAGAGGGAGAAACAGGGGGTGGGCAGGACTGAGCCAGAAAGAGGAGGAAATGCTGAGACTGGCCACAAGGCAAGCACTGTGTCTTTTTGAACACCTTTCTTTTTTTTTTGCTTTTTTAGGGCTGCACCCGTGGCATATGGAGGTTCCCAGGCTAAGGGTCGAATCGGAGCTGTAGCTGCCGGCCTACACCACAGCCACAGCAACACGGGATCTGAGCCACATCTGCGACCTACACCACAGCTCATGGCAACGCCGGATCCTTAACCCACTGAGCGAGGCCAGGGATTGAACCTGCGTCCTCACGGATCCTAGTCAGATTCGTTTCCACTGCTCCGTGACAGGAACTCCTCTTGAACACCTTAATTGTGGAAAAAGGCCTGGTGTCACCCTGGCTGGAAGGGGAAGGATACCGGCTGTGAGAGTCAGCTGGGAACCTACCGCGGGTGTCGGAATAGCCCCACATCCTCTGAGCGTAATATCCACAAACAGGTGCCTGTGCACTGCCTGGAAGTGGGGCGACGGTGCAGCTCAGAGCAAGGAAATAATACGTGACCCTCACCCTGCCTACCTGGCTTGTTCTCCCCGCTCCCTCTCACCCCTCACCCGCCAGCTCACAGCGCGGCTGCCGGGCTGGCTCTGAACCTGCCTGCAGCCTCCACGCCAGCCGGATCTGGGGGCGAGTGGCCACTGAGCCTGAGAAGGAAATTATTGCCTTTCCCTCTCGCAGAGTCAGAGGGAGAAAGAACACACCAGGACAGTGCAGGAGCGTAACTAACTGCACGTCGGTGCTGCTTCCATCTCTGCCTGCCCAGCAGCCACTCCCCATTCATCCATCCAGTCCCAGAGCCCTGATTTCGTTCGGGAAAACAGCTCTTCCTCATCTTCAATCCATGTGGCTCTAGTGGGAATGACCACATCTCTCTGCTTCAAGAGTGGACCTTGACAGTGACTGCATCAGGGTATGTGACGTAGTCGGTGCTGCAAAAGTCGGTCCTGGGGCTGACGGCTGGAACTTCTGCAAACAGGCTCTCCTTTTCTGTCAAGTTTACTAGGATGTGAGCAGAGGCCACGTGGGATCCCCTCATGGAAAGAATCTAAAGGGAACCCAGAACGCCAAAACAGAGGGAAACAATGCAAAGAGACAGAAAGAAGGGACAAGCAGAAAAAAGAAAACAGCTTGGTGGCATCATTCAGTCTCCTGGATCCAGCTATTATGCCTGAAGTCAGCGCTACCTGCGGACTTTTCATTTGCGTGACTCAATACATTTCTTTTCCTTCTTCTTCTTTTTTTTTGCCATCACTCAGTTTGGGTTGAGTTTCTGTCACTTACTACCAAGAAATTTCTGAGCAATGCACCTACACCCCACGCTGACTACTGAGCAGTTTATAGTATGTTCAGAAGTTTAAGCACCCTAGGGAGAAGGAAACTACCTTCTACTGAGGGTCTGTCATGTCCTAAACCCTTTTAGCAGAACCATTTATCCTTCCCAACCCCAGGAGCTAGAAATTATTATGCTAACATCACCAGTGGAGGAAGTGATTTCCAGGTCGCAAAGCTGATATTCAAATCCTGCACCTTTCCCCGTTCTAATGCAGCCTTCCACGGATGAGCGAGGAAGATCTTTTAAAAGAAAATTTGAGGCTAACCGCAAAATCTCCTCTTTTACAAATATTAGAATATTCTTCACATCTTACAAAGAATAAATACGATCCGGTTAGGCCAAGATGGGCTGGGAAAGGAGATTTAAGCAGAGGGGACAATGCAAGCCAAGCTTAGAAGCAGGACCACTCAGAACTAGTTTTTTAAAAAAATCAGCCGTGGGAGTTCCTGTCGTGGCTCGGTGGGAACGAATCTGAATAGCATCCATGAGGACGCAGGTTCGATCCCTGGCCTTGCTCAGTGGGTTAAGGATCCGGCATTGCCGTGAGTTGTGAGGTACGTGGCAGACGCAGCCGGATCCCGTGTTGCTATCGCGTAGGTCAGCAGCTACAGCTCCAACTCGACCCCTGGCCTGGGAACCTCCTATGCCACGGGTGTGGCCCTAAAAAGACAGAAACAAACACACAAAACAACAGCACCTAGTCCAAATGGGCTGGAGGCTAGAGCTCATGGAGCTCATGGGGGAGACCTGGAAGCAGGGAGCCACCAGATGACCAAGGTCTGGAATGTCACCCAAAGGCATTTGACTATAACCACTGGCGTCCGGGAGCTTTGAAAAGCTTTGTGATCTGGGATATGATCCCTGTAAAGCCGCTGGGTGAAGGATGGGCTGGGTGCGGATGCCCGTAAATTGTCCGGGCTGAGACATCATGAGAGAGCAACCCGGCAGCTCGCAGACGATGCAGGTGAGGAGACAAATGCGGAGAAGATTGTGAAGAAAAGCAAGTCCACGTAATCTGGCAAGGGATGAACTGGAAGAGGAGTCAGGGAGACCTCCAAATCTGGAACTATTTGCAGGAAATTCAGTGGTCCCATTTTTCCCACACCAGGAAGTAGAGGCACCAGCAGGCAGCGAAGATGGTGACCCCGCCCCCACCCCCGGCCCCCACCGCTCCCTCCTGGCGGTGCTGTGAGTCTGGGGGGCAGACCAGTTGTCAGGCCAGCCGCGGATGGGAGATGCTGAACAGTGGAGATCAGGAAGCAAAGTCAATGACGTGGGATGAATTCTGAGAGACTAATGACATGAAGGGGCACTCATGACATCACTGCCCCGCCCCACATCACTGCTGGATTGAATCACAGAGCGGGGAGCCTGGTCCTCAGTGTCAGGTAGCTGGGCAGAGGCTCCAACATCCCCCACGAAAGGGTGTGTTTCTATCCCAGGCATGCTACGCTGCCTCCCTGCTGTGTGATCTTGGGCAAGTGACATCCCCTCTCTGAGCCTCAGTTTCCCCCTCTGCAAAATGGGGTTTGGAGCTCCTACCCTCAAAAGGTTGTTGGGAGAAGAGATGAGCGCAGAGTAGGTTCACAGCTCTTTGAAGACAGGTCCCTTTTAATTTTTTTAACCATCGACTTCGATAAAAAGAAGAGATGTTTATTTAGGGACTGAAATGTACCTACAGACCTGGTCAGAACAGCATTTTTATGGCCGTTTTCCTCTTGCCACAGGGACAAGAAAGGCGTTTTATGGTGCAGGAACATTTTTGCTCAGTTCTTTTAAATCTCCCTTGCAAGGCTCTGCACAAAAATCACTCAGACCGTAAACGGAATTGAACAAACGACGGAGGCGATTTCCCCTGGCCCCGCAGACCTCCCGCTCACCTTTGCTCAGTGTTCACATTTCTCCGAAGCCCGCAGAGTGCGGCTCCTGGGAACCTGAGGTCACGGATGGTCCACCCTACAGGGCTTGATGCAGAGTTGGTTGAAAAAACTTGCTGATTATTTCCATCAATGTTTTTTCCCGACTATTTACCAGTCAGTGTGGCCTTGACCTTCCAAGACGCTGCTGGTTTTGGCCAGCTATGCCCATTTAATATGCCAATTTCAAGGTGCATCATTGTTGTTGTTGCAACTTAAAGCGCTAAAGCGGGAGTCACCTATTCCATTTCGCTCGGGGACCAAACTGAGAAGTGAAGAGTAGAGTGAAGCTCGCTGGGTGGCAAGAAGGCTTGGTGGGGGCCCCTGGGAAACTGATGAGCCCTGGCACCCTCCAAGGGACAAAGCTTCTCTTAGGCTCCCCTGGATTGTTGATTTTTGTGTCTCCAGAGCTTTCCAGTTTTCTAAAGGAACCAGTATCGTTACATGAAATTTCCTGAGTTTCAGGCAAGGCAACCAAACCTTCAAGCCACCCATTTTCAAATTGCCCCAGTCGACGGCATGGTCGTTCAAATAAAAAAATAACAACAGCTAGCACTCGTCTGGTGCCGCTCGGGTCACAGAATACTTTCCCAGATGACAGTATGATTTTTAACCTTTCTGAGCCTCTGCTCTGTGGCAAACCCCCTCTTGAGGTCTAGGGGTGCAGGGACTGACCAGACTCAACCCTGCTCTCAGAGAGCTCAGGATCCTGCCGGTGGTATCATAAGGATCCCCATTCCTGCCAGGTGGGGCCCCAGGTGTGAAAGCCCTGGTTTCTGAGCCTCAGTTTCCTCATCTGTACAATGGGCACAACACCATCTAATGCGCAGGGTTGTGTGTGAAGACTACATGAGATGACAGTTATAAAGTACCAGCCCAGAGAGGCACACAACTAGGGCCTCTCCTTCTTTTTCACTTCAAAGAGCAGAAATTCGGAAGCTTTGCGATCAACCCCCAAGTCCTGAAACTTAAGGCTCATGACCCAGGGAAGAAGGAAGCCATCTGCATAAAGAAGCAAGTCAGACAATCTTGGCTCCAAATCCGGGCTTCACTCCTTGGCTGTGACCTTGGACAAGTCCCATCACCTCTCTGACCCTCAGTTTCTTCTTCGGTAAAAAAGGAGAGGAATAGGAATGAAGTCACGCAGACAGCAGAGTCTCTGGCTCGTAAAAAAAATGCACATCAAACATTCCCCTCTTTTTTTCCCTCTGCCCCTTCTCAGTTCTCAGTCCTGGCTCTTGGACTCTTGCTGGGACTCAGCCTACCCTGCCCAGCTCTTCAAGGGGAAGAATTTATACCCCTCATCCAGAAAAGCTCCCCAGGTCAGGATCTAGAAGAAGAGAAGTGAGACCTGTGAACTTTAAGCCACTGGAGGAGGGGCCAGGTTTGGGAGAGAACTTCAAACCCCGGCAGAAAGTTGGGAAACGGAAACTAGCCCCCTCCAAGCCCTTGTCAGTTAGAGGTAAAACTCAAGAGAGAAAAGTTGATGACGCTTCTAGGGTTTTATGTGTTTAGGAATCAGGAAACTGGGTTTCGTCTCTGCACACAGTCGGTGAGGGTAGCCTTTGGACTTAAAGCAGTGAATCTCTGCCCGAGCTTCACGCTGCAGTTACCTGGGGAGTTTTCAGCCCTCCTGATGGTCCCGGCCCCAGACTCTGGGTGAGAGTGGCCCGGGTACCGTCCTGATGTCGAGCGTTTAAACTCTGTCAGCCAGGTCAGCATAACGTGCGGTCAGGGCTTTGAACCACTGGATGGGGACAGGCAAGGACGACGTGGTTTTCCTCCTTCTGACATCCCTACTGCTACATTCCGTGGACGCCAAAATGCCGTCTTCTGCTCACATGTCAGCACCTCTGAGATGATAATGACTGATAATCGCTGTGATAAGAAAGGACCACACTGTAATTTCGAGGACACTATTCTTTCTGTCTTAGTGCTGTGTCTTACGATCAGCCATAAAATATGACCTTGAAGTCTTAATTCTTCTTCACAGGGAGGCAGTGACGAGGAGGAGGTCCCCACGCTTCAACCGGAGGCAGATTCACCTGGAGGGTTGTTCAAACAGCTGTTGGGCCTCATCCCTCAAGTTCAGAGCAGGGCCCAAGAATCTGTGTTTCCAGTGAGTTCCCGGGTGGTGATGATGCTGATGCTGTTGGCCCTGGGCCCCACTTTGAGAATCCCGGGTGCTCGATATTGTCCTCCCAAAATTCACGTTAAATCCTAACACCCAAAGTGATGGCGTTAGGAGGTGGGGTCTTAGGGACGTGCTTAGGCCATGAGGGTGGAGCCCTAATGAACGGAATGCATGCCCTTATAACAGGGACCCCAGGGAGCTCCCTGGCCCTTTTTACCACGTGAGGTCACCCTTCTGTGAACCAGGAAGCAGGCTCTCACCAGACACCAAATCTGCTAGCACCTTGGTCTTGAACTTACCAACCTCCAGCACAATGAGAAATAAATGTTTATTGTTTAAGCCCCCAGTCTGTGGTATTTTTGCTATAGCAGCCTGAGGACGAAGGTATCTGGTTAAAGAGATAATGACAGCAACTGACACAGCTTTTGAAGTCTTGGGGCTCGGCGGAGCACTTTCCGTAGCTGAACACACTGAGTCCTGACAGCAAGCCCGTAACATTGGTGCTATTATTCCCCCATTTTGCAGAGAAGAAAACTGAGTCAGTGAGCAGCTCATACAGCCAGCAAGCCATAGAGCCGGGATTTGAACCTAGGAAGTTAGACCCCTGTGTGTAACTGCTGCACACATCTACAGCCCTGCCCCTTATCAGTGGCATCCACTTGGAAAGTGATGTGTAAAGTGTGACTACAGGTCTTCCTCTTAAGGGGTGGTTATAAATGAGTTAAACTTTCAGCCTCGAGCGTCCCAGAAGTGCCCCTGCAGGGCCGCTGCTGTTTTCCGCCAATTCTTCTTGACTTTTACTTAAGCACAGGGAGGCAATGTGGTTCGGTAACCAGACCTGCCTTTGTAAGTCAGAGACTAGATTTTATCACAATTTTTGCCACTGACATTGGTCAGTGGGAAGTCACACATGCGGGGACCTACGTGGCCCCAGAGCAGGGGGTGGCTGAGATTCAAGGCCCCCGATCTTGGAGGGCAGTTCCCTGAATGACACCAAATCTTTGTTTTTCGGGTGAAAAGATGTAAGTTTAGAGGAGGACAATGACATTGCCGGGGCCACAGAGCTTAGCAGCCATTCAATGTTCAACACAAACTCACCAGGCTCCTACCAGGTGCCAACCACTGCACCGGGCCTGGAGAGAGAGGGCTGAATGAGGAAGCTGTGCCCTAGGACCTCGCATCCCGGCGTGAGCGTGGAGGGATGGGAGAGGGGGAGTTAGAAAAGACTAACCATCCACGGATGAGCGAGATATGTGAAAAGCACTCTCAGGTATATCATCTGAGGGAGTTCCCTGGTGGCTCAGTGGGTTTAGGATCAGGCCTGTCACTGCTGACATCCCTGGCCAGGGAATCTCCACAGGCCATGGGCACACTCCAGTAACGATGATGATAATCATAACAGTCAAATGACTTGCCAGAGGGACTGGGGAGGCCGTTTACGGATAAGAAAGGTCAGGAAACGCTTCTCTAAGGAGGTGGCATTTGACTTGGAAACCAGAGGTCAGCGTGTGCACGAGCTGGTGATAAGAGCCAACTCTTTCTGAACTCTCACTCTATGCTGGGTACTGGGCTAAGTTGAATGAATTCTTATTCCAGTCCTTCAGAGTAATTATTATTATTATGCCAACTTGATAGATGTGGAAATTGAGGCTTGAAGGGTTGAAGTAGCTGGTCCACTGGAAGCAGAAGGACCAGGACACAATGGGAAGTCTGATGAGATGGGGGGGGGGGGCCCAGCTGCCACATTTGACAGACTCCTGGAACCAAAGCCCAAGGCAGAGGAAACTGGGGTGACCGCGGGAGATGCGGCACGGCAGAGGCAGCCAGAGCTGAGTTTGAATCCCTGGTATGGGACCTTGAGCAAGTCACGGCTCCTCTCTGATGTTCGGTTTCCTCCCCAGTGAAAGGGAAATGATGACAGCAATGCTGTTTTTGAGATTTAGCCGGTCAGTGTGCACTTGCCTTCTGGAACATACGAGGCCCTTGGAAAGGGGGCACTATCCTTCTACCTGGTGGAGAATGAAGCCTTTTGGTTGGACCTTGAAGAGTCCCCAGGGTCATCAGAGTCGGCTGCCTGTCTAACTTTAATAAGGGCTGTCCAGGTAGGAAGTCAGTCTCAGATCTTTCAGATACCCTTCCTGATTTTTCAGCATCTTGAAAGAATGCGAAACATCCGGAGTCCCCATCGTGGCTCAGCGGTGACAAACACAACTGGGATCCATGTGCACGCCGGTTCGAACCCTGGCCTCACTCAGTGGGTTAAGGATCCAGCATTGCTGTGAGCTGTGGTGTAGTTTGCAGATGAGGCTCGGATCTGGCATTGCTGTGGCTGTGGTGTAGGCTGGCAGCTACAGCTCCGATTCGAGCCCTGGGAACCTCCATATGCCATGGTTGTGGCCCTAAAAAGACCCCCCCCAAAAAAGAAAGAAAACAAGAAAAGAAAAAAAAAGAATACGAAACCTCCACCCTCCACCCATGGGTTCCTGTGCCTTAGCTGTGAAAAATCTTTCTTTCCTCCTGACTCTGAGCCTGTAGGATGGGGCTGGCGAGGAGCCGTATCTGTGAGATATCAGAAATGGAAGTGAAATGTTCATCTGCCCTAAACCCAAGTCGCCTTGTCCTCATCTGGGGATGCCTTAGCGAAGGAGATATCGAAAGGAAATTTGCAGAGTGAATTTCTTTTCATCCTATAGTTGTTTCCTTTTGGCTTCAGTCAGAACTGGCAGGATCGGCTTGGGTTTCCAGCCAGAATCATAAAGCAGTTATCGCACAAGAGCGTATACACGTACGGCGTTAGCTTCTGGATCGTTTTAACCACTCGGCCTATAAATCACCAGCCTCTGACTTCGTCCCACCTGCTCCCCGCCTCCCCACAAGTAAACTCTGAATCCAGGTCAGCAGACACTCCCTGAGCACTGACTCAAACTCGGGCTTCCGGTCAGTGCGGGGAGATTCAGGGACAGTTCTGCTCAGGCTTCTGCCCTTGAGGCCTTCGGGGTCTCCTGAAGGTCAAAGCTGGCCATGCCCCTGCTTCAAACCTTCCATGGGGTCATGGAGACAGACTGGGGAGCACCCCCCATCAGCCCGGGTCTCCCCATGACTGTGCGAAACAGGGCCGCCGTTTCTACTCGTAACCGGATCTGACCCGATAGAGAAATGGACTTCAGTTCCTTAAGCCCCATGATTTGGGGGTTTGTTTGAGGACTATTTAAATTAGCCGCCCCTCAAAAAAGGGAACCCTCCCACTTGGCTGGTGGGGATTTAAACTGGTGCCACTACCATGAAAGTGTACATTAGGAGTCTGGGATTAATAGATACGCACAACTCTATATAAACGAGTTGTACTCTACAGGGACCTACTGTGGAGTACAGGGAACTATACTCAGTATTTTGAAATAACTTATAAAGGAAAAGAATTTGAAAAAGAATATATCTATATGCTGTACACTTGAAACTAATGCAATATTGTAAATCAACTGTACTCCAATTAAAGAAATAAAATCTAAAAAAATAAAGAAGCCACCCCTTCCTTTCCTTTGTAACATTCACAACATCGAACCATATTTTTGGTTTGCTTATCCTCTGCCTCTGCGGCTTGATCCTGAACCGCATACCAGACCCTAAATCTTTGTGTTTTGAAGGAAAAGGCCTTTTCTTTAGCCTCCCAGGCCTCCCCTCAGTCTCAAAAGGCTGACTCAAGAGTTAATGATTGGAAAATATCGTTACAGCTAAAAACGAGTTAAAACAAGTCTCCATGATGCTACGCTCTGCCTCGGCCCGCTAACTTATTACTAAAGTTTACTTTCTGCTTAGAGTTCGATTGCACCTGCTGTCTGGCTTTTCACAAATGATCTCTTCCTTGCTTAATCGCTTTCTTCTACTAACGGTTACTTTCCAGTTAGAGTTGTGTCATACCTAGTGTTTTCTCTGGTAATCGGAACACCCCCTAACGCCCCTTCCGTGTGGGCAATCTTCATTCCAGAGAGAAGGCCAAAGGACGATAACCCTGAAGACAACCTGAAGCCATCACCAGACTGGCTGACGCTGGACTTGATGGCTCTGAAATGACTTACGGATGAAGACTAACACAGACACCTTAATCAATAACCCTGTCTTCTGAGCTAAACCTATAAAACGCCCTGCTCTCCCTTCTCTGGACAGAACAGCGTGCCAACGCATTAGCCTCCTGCATCCTCCTTTGCCTGGCAAAGCAATACAGCTGTTCTTCCTCTTCCTCAAAACTCCGTCTCCGGGAAGATATGGTACATACACACAATGGAACATTACTCAGCCATTAAAAGGAACGAATTACCAACATTTATCGCAACATGGATGGACCTAGAAGTTATCATGCGAAGTGAAACCAGTCAGACAATTAGACAGCAACACCCCAATGATACCACTTACATGTGGAAACCAAAAAGACACAATGAACTTCTTTGCAGAACAGAGAATGACTCACAGACTTTGGAAAACCTTGGTTTTTCAAAATAAGACAATCTGGGGGGGTGGGGGATGCACTGTAGGTTTGGGATACAAAATCTATAAAATTGACTTGTGATGATTCATGTACACCTATAATTGAAATAAAATCCATTAAGGAAAAAAAAAAAAAAAAACTCCGTCTCCAAGATTTAATTGGTGCCAGTGTACAGAGGCCACATTTTCAGCTGCAATCCTAAGTTTCACGAAGGCGCAGGGCCTGTTTTGTTAACCGCTGTTATTCCATGCACAGCAAAGTGCCTAGTGCCTAGTAAGTAAGCCCTCCTTCCATGTTTCGGGACGGAATAACCTGTCTGGTGAGAGGAAAGGACAGGAAGCAGACAACTGCTAGTCACTGTGACATCAAATGACCAGGAGACGAAGAAGCCTGGCGGAACGATGCCTTCGGGGACAAGAACAGAAGGGCGGAAAAACCACAGAGAGGGCGTGACCCCAAAGCGGGTTTGATGGGAATAAGCGGGTGGAGGCAGAGGGCGTGTGTGACAGGGGTGGAAAAAGAAGCACCCCAGGCAGGGATACAGCTCGGATGGCAGTGGCGAGAAGCAGAGGCCCTGTGCAGCAGAAACGAATCCGACTAGGAACCATGGGGTTGTGGGTTCGATCCCTGACCTTGCTTAGTGGGCTGGGGATCCAGCGTTGCCGTGAGCTGTGGTGTAGGTTGCAGACGCCACTCAGATCCCGCGTTGCTGTGGCTGTGGCTGTGGTGAAGGCCGGCGGCTACAGCTCCTATTGGACCCCTAGCCTGGGAACCTCCATATGCCGTGAGTGCAGCCCTAGAAAAGGCAAAAAGACAAAAAAATTAAAAAAAAAACTTTTTTTAATTAAAAAAATATAGTTTGGGAGTGACAGAGAGGGCCACCCATAAGGATCAGAGGAGATGTAAGCTTCCCTTATTCTTCAACGCTGGTATAAAGTGATCCCAGGACTGATTCTGATGGTCCTTCTTTCCAGGATGAAGAATGCTTCATTAACACGTTCCATGTGTTGCGGGTTTTAGTGCCGCAGAAGAACTCAAAGATATTGTTATTTATATTCCTCGAGGGGGGACCAGGATCCCGCCCCCAGGCTGCGCTGTGACGGCCTGACAGCTCCTGCCTGGTCGCTGCATCCCCTCCCTTCCCTGATCAGCAACTGTTTGAACTCAGAGAAGGTCAAGGAGGCTGAACGAGGCCTTATTTCCTGAAAAGCAACTGGGGCGGGGGGAGGAAGGAACAGAGGCTTCGGGGCCCAGGAACCCCACGGGGCCCTGCTATGGTTCAGGGAGGGCTTGCTGATGGATGCTTGGACAGCTTCTTTGGAGGGGAGAGTTCGTCGAGAGGCTGGGAGTTCCCGCCAGAGGCGTCCGGAGAAGGACTGTGCAGGAAGGGTGGGAGCACGCACCAGCCTCGGGAGCCACTGGGGTGGCTCAGTGCCCCCCGCCACCGGGACCAGACCACCCTCAACACAAAGCAGGGTTAGGCTGTGTGAGTGTGTGGGAGGGATTCTGCGTGTCTATGTCCCTGCCCCGTGAAGTAGGGTACCAGTCCCTGCCTCGCAGGGGCCTTTGTAAGGCTCTTCCAGGTAAGGTGTGGAGATTTCCTAGCACGTGGCTGGCATCCTGAAAGCAAATCATAGCTGCCCATCTCCGATGAAGGAAGGTTCTGGACTTTCCTTCATTCCCACTGGGGCCCGTGGTCTGATACTTGAGGTGACTTCACTGCCCCTAAACCTCTCCCCTTGCTGTGGAGGCTGCGTGTGATCCACTCACCATCCTACAGATTATCCCCGTCTCCCCTGGGAGCTGATGGCTCCTGAGTGACGGCCCGGGGACCAAGGGCTCCCCTCTGCTTTCCCAGCGACGCCCCCTCTGAGCCCCCGCGTGGGTACAAGAACCACACCTCCCTTTGTGGGAGAATTTGGGATGAGCTGCCGAATCATGCAATTTGGATTGGCTTTGCCACCTGGGAAAAGGCTCGGGTGGCGACAGCATAACTGCGGACGAGAGGGATGACGGCATCTCACACGAGCCGCTGACCAAGTGCCCCGCCGAATGCTGAGAACGCAGGACGGCGCAGCCAGATCAGCACGCTGGGCGTGGGTGTCACCGGAGGCGCGTGGGCGGCGTCTCGCTCTCCCTCCTTCCCCAGCGCCTGCTTGTATTCCGGTCTGGATGATTCAGAGGAAAAGGGGGAAAGATGGATCCAGAAGGGGCCCTGGCTCCTCCTGCCCCCAGGACCTTCTTCGCCTCCAAAGGCGCCCCGAGGCGGGACCTAAAGCAGCATCGCAGTCACCCCACCCCAGTCATCGCAGTCACCCCACCCCAGTCTCTGCCGCCAGCAAGGGTTGGGGGGAGGGGAGGAGGGAATAAATCCACAGCCTTCAAGAGCTAGAATCCTCCAGTTCTTGCCAGCACCCGGTTCCCATGGCAACGCGAAGCTCTCCTTTGCCACCTCCCGGAATGTCATGAGGCTGTGAGGGGGTGGCGGCCAACAAAGGGAGGCTGTCAGCCTGCGGCGCGTCTAAGAGGCCGCTCTGCTGGGCAGAAGCTCTTTTTGCAGCGGGTTTTATTTTTCTTTCCTCCCAAATAAAATATACAAACCATTTCATTACATCAAACCCACTCAGTCTTTTCTTTTCTCAGGGCCAAAACAAAACCAATCAAATGGACTCCAGTGCCCCGTCCAGGACCTGGAAAACAGAGGCTTCTGTTTCTAGAACAACCGTAGCAATAGGACTTCACAGGTTCCACCCCATCAAAGCCGCCCAACCACCTCTTTTTTAGGGGTGAGGTGGAGAAAGATGAATGGCCTGTCTCAGGTTACAGACCCGTAAGTGGAGGGGCAGGGATGCGAACCCACGTCTGAGCCCTGCTCAGCACCGGATGTATCTGCCTGTTCTCCTGGGAAAAGGGGCTGCTGTCATCAGCGCGGAGGGATTTAAGAGACGGGCACCTGCGGCAGAAGGGAAGCGATGTCGGAGATTTTCTTCACTTTCCAGCCCCACGTGTGTTGATACAAACCTGGAAGCGGCCCCGGGCCCCCTCTGGAGTTCGCTGTCATGCCGTCTTCCAGCTGAATGACTGGAGCCTGCTCTGGCCTGGTCTCCTTAACATCCACCCCCACCTCACTGAGGCCGCAGAGTCTAGGCAGACACGGTCCGGACGCATCGTCTCACACCTACTTAGCACAGGACGACGTCTAAGCTCCTTAGCATCAGCCTCAGGGTCCCCTGCGGCGGGTCCAGCATCACCCCTCCGGCATCATCCCCGAGAAATAAGCCCATCAGACTGAGCCCTGCTCTGTTAACCAGACACTCTCTGTTCCTTCTTAATTTTCGTCAATTTGTTTTATTTAGTCTAGTTGATTCTTCTGCCTGGGACAGTAGACTTCCTTAGGAGCCACATAAAGTCCTGATTAAACATCCAACACCAGCCCAGTGCCATCTCTCCTGTGAGATCTTCCCTGATTTCTGGTCCAGTCCACCTCCATGCCAAAGTTAAGTCCATCCCTCTTCTTAGCCTTTAAGTTATTTAGACTAACAGCGCTTACTTCATTGATTGAAATTACATACTTAGGTGTTCCTGTTGTGGCTCAGTGGGTTAAAAACCCTACATAGTTTTTGAGGGTACAGATTCAAGCCCTGGCCTGGCTCCCTGGGTTAAGGAACCTATATTGCCACAAGCTGCAGCATAGGTAACAGATGCAGCTCAGATTTGGTGATGCTGTGGCATGGTCCTGAAGCTGCAGCTCTGATTTGACCCCGAGCCCAGGAACTTCCATATGCCTGAAGAAAGAAAGAAAGAGAGCAAGCAAGCAAGCAGGGAGGGAGAGAGAAAGGAAGGAAAGAAAGGGAGAGAGAGAGATAAAGAAAGAAAGGAAGAAAGGAGAAAGAAAGGGAGAGAAAGAATGGGAGAGAGAAAGAGAAAGAAAGAAAGAGAGGAAGGAAGGAAGAAAAGAAATTACATGTGTGTATCTCTTCCCGCCACTGGACTGTGCGTACTTGGAGGAAAGAGATTATATCTGACACACACACATGGACAGTGGAAAGAAGAGAGCAAGTGAATGTGATTAAAGTTTATTTTAAGTTAAACCAATAAGAGACGGTGCCCGGAGGAGCTACTTATCAATTTGAAAATCTCCTCAGAGTTGTTGGAACATGATTTGTGTGATGTAAACAGGTCTGATCTGATGCTGGACCAATGACTGGGCTCCTAGCACGGTTATCCAGGCGTTCTCGATGGTGAGCAGCATCATTAACACCTCTGGCCAGTCCACCCACTTAGAGAAAAATCTGTGTCCTTAAATGCATTTATTAGACAACCACAAAGATTAACAAGAAAAGGACTTAGCATGCATGTAAAAAAAAGGCAGAAAAGGACAAAATAACTCATTTGCTGAACTAAACGAAACAACTAAGAAGGATGACAGGAAAAATTAATAAAATAGAATACAAACTAAACAAAGTCAGTAGATTTGATCAATAAAACTAAGGATGGTCCTTTGAAAAGGCCTGTGTAATAGACAAATTTCCGGCAACACTTATCAGGAAAATCAAAGCGAAGATATTAAAAAATAACTTTGGAAGTGAGAGAAGGAACTGTAGATAAGAGTGGTAGTAGGATGCATTTAGGACTGCCACTTGATTTCAATGAATATAAGCATCTAGATGAAATAAAAAACTTAGCAAAATAGAAATTAAAATTAATTCAAGAAGATAGAAAATGCAAATAGATCAATAAACATAGAAGAAATTTAAAAGGTAACCAAAGGGGAGTTCCCACTGAGGCACGGTAGGTTAAGGCTTTGGCTTGTCTCTAAGATGGCTCAGGTTGTTCCTGAGGTGCAGGTTCAGTCCCCAGCCCAGCACGGTGAGGATCCAGCATTGCTGCAGCTGTGGTGTAGATAGTGGCTGTGGCTCAGATTCAGTCCCTGGGCCAGGAACTTCCTTATGCTGTGGGTGTAGCCAAAAAAATTTTTTAAATAAAAAAATTAAAAAGATAACCAAAGAAATGCTTCTTAAAAGGGAAATAAACTCAAGTGATTTATGGTGAGTTCCACCCGATTTTCCAAAGTAGATGTTGTCTATGATATATAAACTGTTCTAGAACACAGAGTAAGGTGGAAATCATTTTTCCTTAGGCTCTGAGCAAAACCCTGACGTCAAAATGAAAAAGGAAATAGTAGGCCATACTCACTCAAAAATGTAAATATAAACACGATGAAAAAATATTAGCAAAGCAAGTATACCGGCATATTAAAGCCATAATGAAAGGATATTTTACTAGTCAATGAGAAAAATCAATATATTCCACCAGTTTAACAGGTGAGGCAATAAAATGTATGATTTTTTAGTATATGTTTCAAAAGGACATGATAAAATTGAGCAGCTATTTCTGCTGAAATCAAGTCGTAACTTAAGAGTTGGTATTTAGCAAATGTCAGAGGTGCTGGTGAAATATACAAGAATTCCCTCTTAGCTTGAAGATTAGAATGTCCTCTCTGTCACCCTCCTACATAACATTTTACTCAGTGTCCTGTCCATGTAATCAGGTAAGAAAAAGTAAAGGGATAAAGTTTCACACAAAGAAAACTGTCATTTGTAGGCAGTAGTACCACCTCCCTAGAAAATCAGCTAAGAAAATAACAGACCTATTAGAAGACATCAGTTCGTAAAGCTGGGAATAGTTAGATAAAACATTAAAAAATAATAATTTCCTTTATGACAGAATCATCAATTATAGAATAGAACGAACATTTTCATTCATAACAGATAACAAACATGCCTAAAAAAGCTAGGAATAAGCCCAATTCGAACTGTACCAGACTCAAATGAAGGAGTTCCCGTCGTGGCTCAGTAGTTAATGAATCCAACTAGGAACCATGAGGTTGCGGGTTCGATCCCTGGCCTTGCTCAGTGGGTTAAGGATCCGGCGTTGCCGAGAGCTGTGGTGAAGGTTGCAGACGCGGCTCGGATCCCGCGTTGCTGTGGCTGTGGCGAAG
>PVHT020000009.1:17018659-17088044 GCA_004024745.2 Catagonus wagneri | reverse complement strand
GGGTGGGGTTTTGTCTCTGGATGAGATTAGAGGCTGGCTGTGTGCCTGAGGGGTCTTTAGGCAGCCTGTTTAGTGATGGGTGGGGCTGTGATCCCACCTGGATTATTGTTTGGCCTGGGGCTTCTCAGCGCTGATGGGAGGGACCAGATTTTCCCAGAAATGGCCCCCTCCAGAGAAATGCAGGCTAATGAATGTTCCCTAGAACTTCACCTCCAATGTCCTTCCCCCACAGCAAGCCACAGTCACCCCTATTTTCCCAGGAGATCCTCCAAGAATTGCAGTCAGGTTCCACCCGGATTCCTATGGAGACTGCTTTGCCTTGGGACCCAGTGCACGTGAAAGTCTGTGTGTGCCTTTTAAGGATGGGGTCTCTGTTTCCCCCAGTCCTGTGGAGCTCCTGCACACAAGCCCCACTGGCCTTCAGTGCCAGATGCTCCAGGGGCTCTTTCTCCCTGTGCCCGATCCCCAGGCATGGGGTTTTGACGTGAGGCTCAGAACTCTCAGTCCTGTAGCTGAGTCTCTGTGATGCAGTTACTTTCCAGTCTGTGGGGCTTCCCACCCAGGAGGTATGGGGTTGCTTCTATCGCATAATTGCCCCTCCTACCTCTTGATGTGGTCTCCTCTTTGTCTTCTGGAGTAGAATATCTTTTTTGGAAGTTTCCAGTCCATTTGGTTGAAGGCTGCTCGGCATTTGGTTGTAGCTTTGCTGTTTTTCGGGAGAGAAGTTGAGCTCCAGTCCTTCTATTCCGCCATCTTAATCCAATCTCCTGAGCATGATTTTAATGAAACTTAATGAGTGGACTTGACATAAGAAGAAAAAAAATTACTAGGAAAATTTCAAAATGAACAATGATACAAAACTTGCCATAGCATATTAAAAAAACATACTATAAAGCTATCATATATAAAACAGTGAGTCTAGTGGCTCAGAAAGAGATATTTAATAGAACAAAATATAAAATATGTAAATGAACCTATGTACATTAAATAACTTATTTTATGATTACATGTGGCCATCTCAGTAAACAAGATTTAAATAAATAAAAAAAGAAAAAGAAAAAAGAAAAAAAGCAATGGGGAAAAAATAAAAAATAAAAAAAGCAGTGGGAAAAAATAAATTAAAAAATAAAAACAAGGTTTTCTTCTCAGCTGAAAACAGGGGGGAATGAAAGTAAAAACTGTGTGGAATAAAATCATTAAACTATAATGAGAAAGATACTTATCAATATAGAAAGATTTCCAATATATATTGTAAAGTGAAAAATGCTAAGTCATGGAACAATGTGCCTACTATAATTCCATTTCTGATGTAAGATGCAGATACAGTTGTTCCCGTTCAAACATACAGGCACAGACAAGAGTTGAAGATGGATGTGAAATATTTCCAGTGGGTACTTTGGGGAGGAAACTGGAGTGCGGACAAAGTTCTCATTTTATTTATTTATTTTTTTGAAAGTTCTCATTTCAATCTGAATTTTTCTAGATTAATCTTTTGGTGAAAATGTATTCATGCATTTATTTTGACTGTTACGCATTTAATAAAAATTGTCCAGGAGAAAAAAAAAAAAAAGAAAGATTCCGCCATACACCGTGGAAAAGACCCTGCATGCCTTCAAAATAGATCTGAAGCTTGCAGATGCTCAGGAAACTTTCTGAACTCACCCTCCGCGTGCTCCAGGCCTGCCCACTGCCTTTCGACACAGTCCCTTCTCTCTCTCCACCTCTCTGTCTGAGCCAAGGTCAAGAGCCATCCCCTTGAATCTGGCCCTTACTCAGGTGACGGTCTGGTTCCTGGGACCGCCATGCCCCGTGGACTCTCCGACATTCCCCGACTTTATCTCAAAACTCCCAAGCCTGTCCTGGCTCATCCAGCCCAGCAGGGGGCTGCAGCTCATCCCATCCGAAGTGCGTAGAACGTGGATGCCAGGGCGCACCAATGCCCCAGCCCCCCAGGGAGAAGCAAGAAGCCACGGGACAACCTCTGAGCATCCAGCCTTTGTCATCGCCCCTTGGCCATTTATGTCCTAATGATTTTCGCACATCAAACTACCTCCGCCCAGAATGAGGGAGAATGGGGAGTTGATCCTGTTCACTGTCTTTGCCATCCCCAGCACGTGGAAGCAGGCCCGATGCCTGATAGGCACTTAATAAGATTAATGGGTGAACTCAGGAAGTCACTGGTCTTTAAATCCACCAAGTGGATTCAAACTCCGGAGGCTGGACTCACAGCAAATAGAAATAGGGTAGCTTCCTCCGCCTGTCCCGAGCAGCCCTACCCGCAGAGGGCTTGGAACTCTCCCCGTAAGGTGCTCATTGTGAGCACGCCCTTCTACTTTCTGACCGCCCAGGGTCAAGTGCAAGTGCAAGAAGCCCTGCTCCCTCCTGGTGTGCAAGTCCCATTTCCTCTCCCTGGACGTTTTCAACAAATCTTGAATCACCTTATCTTGTCAGCCTCAGGCCTTTTCTCTGAGCCTGAGCTTTCATTTCCTGAATAATGTAATCCCCAAGTCCCCATGTCAAGGCCTAGTCAGGACTCTGCAGCCAGCACCGCTCCTGGCCTCTGGGAGAGCAGTCATGGAATTTGCATTTTTCCACAAGCTTGATCTCATAAATTCCCTCTGCATACCTCGGCTGCGGATTCATCAGGCTAAAGAGTTTCTCTGTCTCCTTTCCTCAACCAAACTCAAGGAGAATCTCTAATTTTCCTGCCGAGCCCCGGTGTTCAGTGGGCTTCTTTCCCAGAGTTTTGCCTCACCAAAAATATTGATTTCTAGAGGAAAAAGTCACAATCGATCAAGCTTTCCCCAAAGCCTTAATGAGCAGAGCTTCTGCAGGGCTGACCATGACGGTTTGTGTCCCAGCAGAAGCTGAGGACTTTGTCACCAGACACCGTCATCCACAGCCTCTGTCCCCAAACCGGGAGGGAGACTGACAGTCACCTTGTTAACGGGCTCCCTCTGCACTGAGCTCACTGGAGAGGGGGAAAGAGGGAAGAGAAGCGGTCCCTTTGCAGCCTGTGAAGCTACGGAGATGGGCGCTAACCTTCCAGGGCCTCAGTATCCTCATCCAGGAAATGGCCATAATCCAGCAGTTCCAGGACTGTTATCTGAGACAGTGATCAGACGTGCCCAGCGCAGACCGAGTCCTCAGCCACTGCTTCCTTTCTGTTCCCTCTGGACTTTTAAAAGCCTGGAACCAATCCCTCCGCTAAGAAAATGAGCCTGGCACGCACTGGTTTTGTTTGCAGTCGTGTGGAAATGTCGACGCAATGGCTCATTTAGAGCACAGACTTCACACTCAGCTCTGGGCCGAAGCAGCCCAGGAGATGATAGAGAAAGCTAAGCCGCATCTGCTAATTGAGAAGAGTTTACAGTTTGCTCGAGAACTTAAAAGGGAATGTTTGCCAGCCCTGGATGCCCAATCGAGGCAGATTTTACTCCCTGGGACCAGGGTCCGGCAGTGGCCGCTGCCAGCTATGCCACGCGGACCGTGTCTTAGCCTTGTGGAGCCTGCTTCTGTAGCTATGAATTGACTTTTAATATCCAACTTCTGGGATTGTGGTGGGGATTTTTAAAAAGGATCAACAGGAGTTTCTGTGGTGGCTCAGCAGGTGCAGCAGCAGCACAGCTTAGCCTGTTGTGGCTCAGTATCCATGAGGATGTGGGTTTGATCCCTGGCCTCACTCAAAGGATTAAGGATCTGGCGTTGCTGTTTCTGTGGCTATGGCATCGGCCGCAGCTCTGATATGACCCCTAACCTGGGATCAAATATGCCAGATACCGCAAGTGCAGAGACAAAAAAGAGGAGAAAAAGCGTGCATAAAATGATGTAGGTGAAATATTCAGTATTGTGTCAGGCACAGCAATCAGGGAACAATTAAGTGCGACTCATCCAACATATGATGGAGCCGCACTAAACCAAAGTGAATGGAAATTGCTAAGGAACCACCCGTGGCCCCTGGTCCTCGCATCTTGATTCACAGCCGCTTTTCCTGTTGCCCCAGGATTCCTTCTCAGCAGGACACACTTGGGTTCCAAATCCATGAGTCACCTGCTGTGTGACCTTGGCTGGGCGGTGGACCTCCTGGACCTCTGTATCCTCTTGGGTCTACAGGGTGACAATGACCGTACCTTCTTCACAAGGTGGGGTGAAGATGCAATGGTGTAGGATGCAAGGGACTGGAGCATGGTGAGGCTCAGGAGATGTGAGCTAGTATCAGGAAAGACTCTGGTCCTGTCTCTCTTTATTATTATTATTATTATTGTTATTATTATTATTGTTATTATTATTATTATGTATTTTAAGGCCATACCCATAGGGGTCAAATTGAAGCTACAGCTGCTGGCCTACAGCCACAGCAATGTCAAGTCCAAGCCGTATCTGCAACCTACACCACAGCTCCCAGCAACGCTGGATCCTTAACCCACTGAGGGAGGCCAGGTATCGAACCCACAACCTCATGGATACTAGTCAGGTTCACTACCACTGAACGATAGGAGCTCCCTGTCCTCTTTAGAAATGGGGCTTCCTGAGGCCCTGGTGAGGAGGAGGGGACAGGGTCACAGAGGGGAGGAAGTGAAGGAGATAGAGGGCCCTCCCCTGAGCAGCATGAAAGGATCTGGGAGGAGAGTCAGCATCTCACCAGAAAGAGGGAGAGGAGAAATGAGGTCCCAAGAGCCCCAGAAACCCCCCAGTCCCAGGCAAGCCGGGACAGCTGGTCACCCTAAAGGTGCGTTTGAAACAGCAACTGCACAGGGAGGAACTGGGCCCAGCCAAGAGGACAGTGCCAGAGAACCACGCGTGCCCTCGAGTGGTCTGGGAAAGGCTGGCTAAGCCCCAAGGAGGGTTTTCCAGCCCTGGGGCTGTTGCTCAGAGCAGAAGCTCAATACCGGCTTTGCTTGTAAGGACATCTGGTCAACCACCTTTTTCTCCCTAGACAACCCCTAGCACGCTGGGCTGCACTGACGTTGTCTCCTAAACTGGGGAGTGCCCTGCCGTGAGACAGCCACCAAGAAAAGGGATGCTGAAAGAGCCACTGGCCCTTCTGTCCAACTAGTGAAAGCTTGGGAATAAATAGAGATGCAAGGAGAAGATGAGGCTTCAAGACTAGAGGATGAAACAAGGAAACTGAGGCGTGTGCCCAGCCCCTAAGTGAGGAAGCACCGACAGCTGAAATCCTCAGAGGGACCTGTAGTAAATTTGCATGTTGCACCAACCATGACAAGCGGTAATGATCATGAGTCTAGTTAACATTTCTGAGCATTTACTGGTGCCAGGCTCTGAAGGCTTTCTTTTTAACACTCACAGCAATCCCATTACATGGGTATAAGCTCTGTGACCACTGTATAGATTAGGAACCTGAGACTTCTTGAGGCAGGTCACTTGCCCAGATCACTGGAACAATAGGAGAACTCAAAAGGCTGATTGGCAATGTCCCAAGTCCTACTTTTAACGCCCTAAAACTGCAAGTGGGGGAAGCGTGTGCCCCTGTAACCAGATAGGATAGGGAGTCACTGGAGAAAGAGAACGAGGCATGATTTCTTGACATAAGAGAAGCCATTTTGGGCCTCAGTCATTTTGTGAACTAAGCCTGGCCGTGGTGTTTGCCCTTGAACAGGTCTCGGTAATCGATGATCTGAAACAAATCAACCGGGACTTAAAGGATGAGGACGAGAACCTTTTCTGATCCTCATGACTTCCACTAACTAAAGGCCGGGCTCTGGCCACTGCACAAGCTCCTTCGTGACTGTGCATGTGTCCTTAGCTTAAAATTTCTTCTAATTTTTCTGTTGGCGGAGACACTGCTTTGAGAAAGATCTCCGGTGTTCTCCTTACTTGCTGCGAGTAATATCTCCTTCCTTCTGATCTTTGGCTTGGGTGTGTATTTTGGCTCGACATCCACCAAGAAGTGCACCTAGGTTTTTCAGGTTACACCCCTAAAATGAAGATGTGTTTGTCAAATAAGGGGGCGCACGTGCCAGGCAAGCAGCACCCACACCCCCAGCCCAACACACCTCTAGACACAGTATCCTCTGCGCTATGCTGTGAAATCCGATCTAAAAGGAAGCCTTGCTCAATCCTTTTGTGCTTCAGTTATCGAGTCATTAAAAGGAAAAGTCCTTCCAAATGCAGAGCCACTGGCTGTCCACTCCACGTCCTTCTGGCCCCAGAGGCGTGTTTTCAAATTTCGTATTTCCCCCGTTTCAGTTAAAATAGTCGTTTCTGACAATTAGTCAAGAAATCCCCCTCAACCTAAGAAACCTATTTTTTTTTCCTTTCTAACCTCTAGGAAAACAGGGTGTGTGATTCTAAGAACCTAATTATCAGCTCCTTCAAAAGAATCAAGCTGCTTGGGCTTCGTTTGTGGCATTGGCCTCAACAGCACTGAAGACCCTTCTTGCACAATATTATAATTATCACAATCATGCTCCCCTCCAAGCACTAAGCGGGGATGTTTTCTCTAGACGGGAAACAAAGCAAACCCTTTCTCAAGGACAAAGTAGCAGAACGACAGGCGGACGACACAGAGGTTTGAGTGACCTAGAGGAGAGCTCCAGTCTCAGTCCTTTCTTGGGCCTTGACCTTGGATAAATCACTTAACGTTTCAGGATCTCGGTTTCCTCATCTGCAGAATGGGCACAAGATGCTTTCCCGCATGCCATCGCGTGAGGTTAGCGACACCACGTGTGTAGCAACAAGTCCCGCCGTGCCTGGCGCAAAATAAACACTCGCTGATTGGTAGCAGGATTCCTATTCGATACCTTTATCTTATTTCATTGCATGGTCGTGATGGGCTGGGCACACTCTCAGTAAATTGTCAAGATCTTTTTATATGCTCTGGTGCATTGTCCAGCTAAGAAGCTGTCATCCGAGACCTGAGGAAGTCACTGCCCCCCCCCCACTTCCTCAGGCAGAGCCCTGAATATAGAGCTCCAAGAGACATCAAAGACCATCAGCTTAAGTTCCCTGGCTTCATCTTCCCGTCTGTAAAATTGGCTGGTCATCCCTACCCCCCTGGTTTATTGTGATTTTTTGTTTGTTTGTTTGGCTTTTCTGGTCCACACTCGCAGCATATGGAGGTTCCCAGGCTAGGGATCTAATCAGAGCTACAGTTGCCAGCCTACACCACAGCAACACCAGATCCTTAACCCACTGAGCGAGGCCAGGGATCGAACCCACAACTTCATGGTTTCCAGTCGGATTCGTTACCGCTGCGCCACGACGGGAACTCCTATTGCGAATATTAAGGAAAGTATATGAAGTGTCCTCCTTGGCTCCCAGCACTTAGTTGCTGCTCCACAGAGGAGTTTTGTTCCTCCTGGTGCCCACTAAGCCATCCGTTGCCCCCTGTACCCCTGTGAGGTAAGGCCAGCCAGGATCTCTTTTCTCACCGGCTCAGAGGTAAACACGCCTCTTTGAGGGCCGCGAGCTGGGTGAAGCTGCACTGCAAATTCGGTCTCCGTGCTCCACTCCTACGCTCTTGCCGCTGCTCCACAGCCACCTCGTTCACTCACTCAGCAAAGATCTGACTCCCGTGTGCCAGGCTGCGGGCTGGGCTGTGGCACAAGTCCGAGCTTAGTTTAACCGGGGTCTAAGCAGGGGCAGGGGCTACACGAAAGGTGAGGGGGCGGATTGTCTGTCTCTCCTTTCCCTGCCTCCTCCTCTCTCTTCCCTGCTTATTCTTCCTCTTCTTTTCTTCTCTTTGGGGCTTCACCACCCACACAGCCACATTCTGATGAAGTTAATAATCGGGGTGTCAGCTTTAAATACCAGTTAGCTCAAGGAAGAGAATGTACTTGCCAAAAAAAAAGATACCAACAAAAGGAAAATTCCAGCTGAACTAGCCCGCTGCCACAGTGCCCAGTCTGTAGGATATGCTTCTATTGCACTCGTTCATTCATTCTTTCACTTATTCTTGAAACAATTACTTGTGAGCATCTATCTATTAGGTGTTAGACATTGCTCTGGGCCAGAGGTCAGCAAACCTTTTCTGTAAATGACAAGCTTGTGAATAGTTCAGGCTGTGGGCCATGCGGTTTCTGTGAGACTGAGTTCTCAGTGCCGCCGTTGCAGGGGAGACACTACACAAGCCATGAGCCGTGGTGATATTCCGGTGAGATTTATGTACGGAAACAAGAGACAGGCTGGAGCTTGCCCACCCCTGCTCTGGGCACTGGGACCCAGAGGAGAAGGACACTCGGGCGCCCCTCTGGTAGAGGTCAGAGTCTGAACGTGAAGGCATTCCCAGATGGAGCGCTGTCGTAGCAGCGAGCGTAAAGGGCGCCGTGACGATGGCATGTGGCGACTGAGCACATAGAGAGTGTCTGCTACATGCCAGAAACTTCACCTACATGATTTCATTTATTTTCCCAACAACCCTACGAAGGAGATATTTTTAGCATCACTTACAGATGAGAAAAATGAGGCTCAGAGAGGGAAATGACTTGCCTGGACCGCATGTCAATGACAGGTGGAGATTTTGGGGGGAGGAGGGGTGGGGCATAGACGGGGCTTCTGGCGGTGGCCTACTGCCACGCGTAATAGAAAGACCAGTTTGGAGGATCCTCGCCACGGAAGACGACCCCTCCTCTCACTGGACAAAGCCAGCAGAGATCCCAGCAGCGCCCCCACGGCAGAAACTAGGTTTTATCCCCTCCGCCTCCTCAGAGCCCCGGAGGAGGTCCTGGAAAACCGGCCGTGTCGTTGGCGAGTTCCCTCCCCAGGGACACGCAGGATGTGCGCCACTGGATTGGGCAGGACCCGCTCCAATTCCTGGCCCCACCTTTGACCTAAGAGCACGTGTGTGTGTGTGTGTGTGTGTGTGTGTGTGCGTGCGCGCCCCACCCTCAGGACTGGTGGCTGCCTCCTGCACTCCCAGTAAGAGGGAGGGGACAGGGCTGGGGACGGGGCTTCTAACCGGCACACGTCACTGTAGGCACAGCACCAGCTGTCACAGGAAGAAGTTAAAGAGGGAAAAGGAGCTTTCTTTAACACACACACACACACACACACACACACAGGAGCATTCATCTCCTGGTAGATCCTACACTTCCATAAACAAAACATCACATTCATCTTTCACAAATCCATTCTGATCTCCCGCTTCCCCAAGACAGCCGGCGGACGTGTGTCCATCAAAAACAATCACCTAGGGTTACACGTTCCTTGATTTTTTTAAAAAACGAACAGAAACAGTCATCAAATTTTCAGCCCCTTGAAAATGCAGTCTTCAATAATTAGTTTAACGAAGGTCCGAGACACAGGAGTCAGGTGAAATGAATTGTGTTTTATCTCTGTTTTTCACTCTGCAATGGCTCCTGTTCCAGCCCCCTAGGAACAAAAGGGAGTGGCCTTCCATGACAGCTGAGTTCCAGCCCGCAGGACTGACTGTTGTGACAACCACTCTTCCGAAGCAGGTGCCCCGTGTCGGGATGGGGACGAGATAAGGGAAAGAGAGGGGTCCTAAGAGGGACACGTTTTTAAATCATGGACATCGAGCTGGCTGTCAGTCTGTTTCTGGATCAACTGGGGTCACAGAAATCACAAGGAATTTTGAAGAGGTAGGAAATGATATATTCCTTTTGACACTAGCTGGACGCCAGAAGGATGTTTCCAAACCTCATCTCGAGCAGTGGCTGCAAAAGTGTCATTACCCTTCGGGCTGCTAGTTGAAGGAGAGTACGTGTGGTAGAGCTAGCTCTGTATTCAGAAAGAAGAATTCAGAACACTCATTATCTCAATTCCTGCCTCTGGGGGGGAAAGCAGGCTGGAGGGATGCCAAAAACTGTAGCTAGAGCTGTTTGCAAGCCTTTTCGCTTGTGTATTCACTCAGAGGAAGGCAATCCTAAGGGAGACCTAAGCTTATCACGCTGTTTTCTGCCTCCATTCTTATGCACCCTGCCTGATCCTTTTGCCTTAGACACCCTTTCTCACTCTCTCTGTATAAAGAACTTCTATTTTTCCTTTAAAATCCAGCTCAGAATTCTGCTTCCAAGACTGTGAGTTAACTCCTAGCAGACATCAGTTCTTCCAGAAATTTCCACCGTCAGCTAGGCACGGAATACAAAAAGTGACTGCATTGAAGGCCCTGGAGGTGACTCAAAAGCAGACACATCTGAGAGGGGAATCAAAAACATAGAAAGGACCGGCAAGGGTGAGCTTCCCGTTTTTGCAGCTTCGGTCTGAGGATGCACTGTGACCTTGGAGTGGGGATAGAAAACCCAGCACCTTTTCTGACCCAAAAGACAAGAGAACAGAACCCGCCAAAGGGCGAGGGGAGGATTCTAGTAAAGGAGAGCTCTGGAGAAGGAGACCCCCAGGGGCTGCGTATAAGCTTTGTCCACGTGTCTGGCCCCTGCGTGCCTGGGGTTGACTTGGAACAGCCTAGAAAGGATGAAATACCGCCCCCAAGAATTGACCCCCCCCCCCAAGGGTGAGCCGGAGAGGGCAGTTTGAATCTGTCTACTAAAACAAAAGCATCAACATTCTTGGGGGGAATATTCCAGAATTTAGGAATGTCCACAAGGGTTAGGGATGAAATCCAAAGTTACTCAACATACGAATAACTAGGAAAAGGCAACCCATTTGCAAGGGAAAAGAAAGTCAAAAGTGGTACAACACTATTTTTGTGGATGTGGAAGCAGGGGCTGGGATAGGGGAAGGCACTTGCCTGAGGTTGCATAGCTGCTAAGAAGCAAAGATGGCTTACATTCAGATCTGTGCACCCTCTGAGTTGAATGCCCATCCATCCGTCCATCCAATCATCCATCCAGCCAGCCAGCCATCTGTTCGGCCAACACTCACCAACATTTATCAAAATCATTTCAGAGCCTATGAGGCCCTGGTTTGGGGGTCCCTGCCTCTCTTTCCTCTCCTCATCTCTGTCCTCTTCCCTGCTTGGGCTAAAGCCACCTGATTCCTTTAAAGGTTCTCTAAGAAGCCCATTAATTCTGTCTCAGGGGCGTCCCATGGGCTGTTCCATCTGCCAGCAACATACTTTGCCTGGCTAGGGCCTTCTCAGATTTCAGTTTCTGGCTTAAATGTCCCCTCTCAGAAAGGTACCCCGTGGCCCTCTCTAAAGCAGATTCTGTCTCATTGTTTTCTGTCATCCAGTCGGGTCAATTGCCTTCCTATCCACTGCCACAATAGTAACTGAATTTAGAAAAGTAACATTTAGTGATGACAATAATGGCCAACTCTTACTATTATCGCTAGAGCTCACTATGTATCACACTATGTATCAGGCACCGTTCTATTACTTCATGTAACAGTGTTACATAAAACGTCACACGATGTTAAAAAGTTGTTATAATCATGGCAGCAACTTGATGATTACTGTCACCTCTGTGTTACAGAGGTGGAAGCTGAGGCTCAGAGAAATTATGTTTATCTATCGGATTATTATCTTTCTCTCTAGCTGTATTGTAATCTTCATGAAGGCAGAGTCACTGACTAGCCCATAATAGGTGCACATCATGTATCTGTTGAAAGAATGGGTTCTAGGCTCTGTGCTGGGTGCTGAAGAAGAATGAGACGTGGTTAGCAAGTTCTGTGAAAGGTACCCGCACGTATACCATATTCATGGAGTCTAGAGGAGGGAATAAACCAGTGATGCCTGGGACGGTCCTAGAGGGCTTCACAGACAAGACAAAATTTAAGGTGGATTCTTAAAAATCAATTTTATTGGGGTATGATTTATATACAATAAATTGTATCCATTTAACATATGAAGTTCAATGAGTTTTGACAGATATATGACTCCATGCGCTTGGGGAAAAGTGTCACAATCAATAGACGTAATTATTTCTAGCATCCCCAAAGATTCTTCCTTGTCCAGTTCATGCCTCCTTCACCCGCCCACGAGCACCTAGAAAGAAATGGAACCCAGGAATTTTCAGTGTGGGTGAGCTCGGCCAGGTTTGGATCGCTGGGAAATCACCTGCCTCTTTTATTTCAGCTGGTGTCTAACGAAATTCCTATTTAAGGGGTGGAAGCAGAGAAGGGAGAGGAGAAGGGGCATGTATGCCAGTGGCATCAGAGGTCCTGGGATAAGCAAAGGGCTGGCCTTGGAGTCAGAAGGTCTATTTTTTTTTTTTCACCTGGCCAGGTATCGAACCCATGCTACAACAGTGACAATGCCAGATCCTTAACCATTAGGCCACCAGGGAACTCCAGGAGGTCTATGTTCTGACCCCAGTGCCACCTCTACTAACCGCTCTAAGGATGGAGTTAAATTCCCCAGGCCATTTCTCTGCAACGCCTCAGCTTGTCCAGAAACTTTTTGCTTGTTTCAAGGCCATTTTCGGTGACTCCTGTCTCACTCTCAGAAGAGTTATTTTCCTCTTCACTCCTCAGCACCTTGTTCATTCCTTAATTACAGCAGCTGCCATATTTAATTATGATCATTCCTGGTCAGTGTCACGAAGCAGAAAGAACCAGGAAATCATATAGTTTGGGGTTCCATTCATTCCAAGCTCTTCCTCTCACCTTGTGTGACCTTGGTGGGGGGCGGGGCATCCTTTTCATCTTTGAGGCTCTAGCCCTCACTATTGTGAGGTTTCAAACATGGGGAAAAAATGCACATAACTGCATGATTAGCACATGCTAAGTGCACGATCAGGATTAGGCCCTCACCCCCAAGAAGATGGCAAGCTCTCTTAGGACAGGGGTCTGTCTTGTGCATCGCCAAGGATCTGGACTTTGCCACCAGCTTAAGTGTGGTCGTGTCCGGGTTCTGCCCCTCATCAGGTAAATGACCTTAAAGCAGATCATTTCATTTCTCTGAGCCTCAGTTTCCGGATCTGTAAAAAGGTGGCTTTGGCAGGGAAAATGTGGATCTTACCTGTGGAGTGTCAGGTAGTATCTATCACGCATTATTACAAAAGCCTCAGATTGTGGAATTAAAAGTGCAGAGTCTGTGGGATCAGGAAATGTTTCTGTCTTCGCTAGTGTAATCCAGGGTTGCCATGTACAGTTGCGCAAGTTGTGCACTGCACTGCTTCACACAGATTTGATGGGAGTTGTGATCTAGAGTGGTGCAGTGCCTCAGCCCTACAAGCACCATGGGAGGCATCGTCCTAAGTGTTATAAACAGGAGCAATTCCTGCTCTCATAGAGCTTATATCATAGTAAGGAAGGAGAAACACAAGACAATAAATCAAATGTTACCAGTAAATAAAATCTGGCCTTGTGACAGACAGTGACTAGGCTAAGAAAGACTTCGGGGTGACAGTGACACGAGCTGAGGCATGGATGTGAGCTGTGCAACTATAGAGTGAGGGGTGACAAGGAGATCACAAAGACAAAGGCCCTGAGACAAGCATGAGTGTAAGGAGAAGACGGCCAAGGGCCAGCCGTGGTGGACACACAGGCCCAGGTAGGCACCGGGTGCCCTTCTAAGGGTTCCAGGCAGTCACAGAAGATTTCCCTCTGGGGCTGGACTTTGCTGATCTACGAAGGGGAGGAATGGAAGGAGAAGCCAATCAAGAGGCTGACGCAGTCATCCTGGTGGGAGATTAGAGCCATCAGGGGCCAGGAGTGAGCATATCAGAAGTAGGAAAGTAGTGGACACAAACGCACTGTTTGTGGAAGAGGACTGTGAACTGCTGTCGTCTTGGGTGGATGGGTGGCTACTTACTGAGATGGGAAGCCCGGAAGAGTTTGGGGGAGAGTCTGCAATGCCTGTGAGGCAGGCTCGCGGAGCTGAGAGGGCTCAGCTGGTGCTCAATAAAACCCGCTGGGTGAATGAATGAATGAATGAACAAACGAGGGACTTCCCATCACGGCTTTAACAGAAATGAATCCTACTAGCATCCAGGAGGACGCAGGTTCGACCCCTGACCTCGCTCAGTGGGTTAAGCAGCCGGCGTCGCCCTGAGCTGTGGTGTAGGTCGCAGATGCGGCTCGGATCCTGCGTTGCTGTGGCTGTGGTGGCTGTGGTGTAGGCGGCTGTAGCTCCGATTCAGCCCCTAGCCTGGGAACCTCCACATGCCGCGGGTGAGGCCCTAAAAAGATGAAAACAAAAACGAGGCTCCAGGTTCTCTCTAACCTGGGGCTAATAAATCGTCTCTTTGCGAATCAAATGAGCTGGTGGAAGCCGTGGGGAGAGAAAGCTGCCTCTGATGCTGCCCCAAAGACGGACAAGTGGTCCCGGGGGTCCGAGCCCCCCTCCCCCCTCTGGCCTGGCAGTCCCAGAGCTCCCCCACTCTCCAAGGGGAGCTGCTGCAGCCCAGGACTGGCCCAGACCCCGTCTCAGCCGAGAGGCCCGGCCCTGCTCCGGCGGCTCCAGCTCAGGGCGGCTGGGCTGCTGAGGACACGATGTCCAAGGCAGCAGGCCAGGCTCCTTCTTGTCTCACCGAGCAGTGAGTTCTGGTCAGGGGTCTGCTGAGCCAGGTGGAGGGGTGGTGGTGGTGAGGGGCTGCCGTGCTCAGCAGGACGCAGCTGCCGCTCCCATCCAGTGCTTTTCCCGTAACCTCCTCTGTTCCCTGACCCTCCCTGCCTTTGGTCTTTTCATTTCCTGGCGGGCCTCTGAATCGAAGAGGTGTCTGCAAATGCAGCGGACTTTGCGAAAATGTCCTTGCTCTTCTTTCTGGCCCATTTCACTTTAAATGCTCTGCAGAGGGACCTGGGACTTCACAGCAGAGCTGTGGGACCAGATAGCTTCAGACTTCGATCCTCTTAGTTACAAGCTGTGCTGCCTGGAGCAAGTGGCTTCACATCTCTGAGCCTCAGTTCCTTACCTGCCAAACAGGCTACTTGTCCGATGGGGGTGCTCACGCTCGGATGGGGCCTAGACCCCAGCACAAGGTCCGGCCCAGAAGAGTAGCTGATGGAAGGCAAACGCTCAGCTTTCTCCCAAATGATGTAAAACCAAAGCCCCTGGGAAGATATTTCAGAGATTCAAACATCCGCTCTTCGCACGTTCCTTCCTTCATTCATTTATTCATTCACTCAGAAAGTATTTCCTGGGCGGGTCCTGTGTGCCAGGGCCTGGGCCAGGGGTCAAGGCAGGTGAAGTGTGAGTGAGAAGTGGATCCGTGGCTCCTGTAGAGGAGAGTCATGTGACCAGAAAGAGAGGGGGCTGCAGGCTGACCTGGGGGTCCGTGATCCCCCCTCCCCGTTCTGCCTCCAGGAAGACTGCTGAGAGGAGGGGTGTTCGAGCTGAAAGTGGGAGGAGGAGGAACTCCCAAGGTCAAGGTGGCGGATGTCGGCTGCTCTGAGGCCACCAAGGCATGCGGAGCTTAGCTAGAAGGAAGTGCATCGCGGAAAGGAGAGGAAGAAGCACGGGAGAAGCAATGTCATCCCATCAGAGAGGGCCGGGCAGCTTCAGGACACACACCTCGATGCCAGTTGATTCAAGGAGTGTCCCGAGGGCAAGGCGGTGTGGGTAGGAGGTAACAGGAGCACATGATCTGGTTTCTGGTTGCATCGCAGAGAAGGAATGGAGGACGGGAGATGAAGCAGGAAGTGCTGAAATCAGGCAAGAAATCAGAGGCGAATTCCCCTTCCGCTCGAGAGCTCTGGAACCAGAGGGTCTCAGATTCAATGTCAGCTCCACCACGCGATATGTAGGTGAACTTGGATAAGGCACCTGGCCTCTCTAAATCCCGGGTTTCTCACCTGCAAGATGCAAATAGGCAGAGCACACACCTCGGGGCCGCTATTAAATATTAAATGAGTTGATCCACGGACAGTGGTTGGCACAGGACAAGCGCTCAGCAAACAGAAGCCATTGCTGTTGCTCCTTTTCCTCCCCACTGTGTAAACATCCACTGCCCTAACATATCCTTGGACTTCAGGCAAACCTCCCCCCGTTTTTATAGCCAGGTCCAGGGCAGCCACCGTCAGCAGCTCTGGGTTGAGGGGTGAATGGCAAAAGAGGCCTCACAGGACTTGTGCTGGAGCTCGGTTGCGTAGCAACAGCATCAGCATCTGCATCACTGCAGAGCCAGGCTGCATCAGGCACCCCGTCAAAACAAAGGCGGCGGCAGCGATGACTCACAGCCAGTTGTTGGGAACTGGTGGAGGCAGGCCTTGTGTTTTTTTAAAGGGGGTGTGTGTGTGTGTTGATCTGGCATACCCAAATTCTAGCTCTAAGGGGGGATCAGCCCCAGTTCTAGCTCTGGCTTTCTCCTCTGAGGCCCACCTCTTTCATCATGCCTGGGTTTCCTGCTGTAGGAGGGGACCGAGAGTGATTATGTGCTCCGTGTAGGCCAGAGCGCTCCGTTGGCCTTGTGTGTTCAGTCGAACATTCGTCTCCAACTCACCATGAAGGGACTCCGAGGCCCAGAGACGATAAAATTCAGAGCTGGAGTCTAGCTGTAGCTTCAAAACCCACGCTCTTTTCACCACGCGGCAGGGTGCCTCCCACGACCGGCTCCCCAGCCCTCACCTCTCTGCACACTCTAGACCCAAATCGACAGGCACTCCCGGGCACCCAAGGGGGAGCCACGGGCACTTCACTCAAGAAGGTCAAAACTGCGTCCCTCGGCCCCCCTCACCCAGCTCCTTCTCCTGGCTCCTCTTCTCCACAGTGGCATCGACACCCACATCAGATGAAGTGGGTGTCACCGTGGGCCCTTCCCCCTCCCTCGACCTCAAGGCCAAACAGTCACCGAATCCAGCAACTGTCCTTTAGAACACGCCCCCACCTGCACTTTAGGGACTCGGGTACCCAGAAGGGCTGGTGGCCCCAGCACACATCTCTGACCCCCACACCCTCCATCCACCGCCCCACAGCCCTCTGATCCTCTAGGTCAAAGGCCTGGCATGAGGGAAAGCGTGGTCCAGTCATGGCTGGGTGACTCCAGCAGCCTCTCACTGAGATGTCACAAAGGCCATGGTACCGGGCAGCAGGAGGGACCTGCTCCGTGGCTCTGGACTTGCGCTTCAGAGCTCTGCCTTCAACAGCCTCCTCGAATCTGTCTGTCTGTCTGTCCAATTCCCGCTTCTCCTCCGCCGCCACCCAGCAGACACTCCAGGAGGAGGCCAGCTGTGACTGGGGAGACAAACAGTGGCCTCACCAGTGGTGACCCAGAAAGCCACCTCTTCTGGTCCTTTGCCCTGGGCATAAGGATGGGAGAGTGGGCAGGACTGAAACTCTGGCCTTTGTGTGATGAAGCCCCCTCCCCCCCAGATGTTCAGATTCAAAGGCTTGGGGTTCACCTGCCAAAACGTGTGCTAGCTTTCAGACCTTCATTCTCATCCAACAAGAAGAACCAGGCGGCTGTCGGTCAGGGCATGGCAGAGGGCAGGCGGTCTCTCTGGTTACCCCCTGGAGGTGGCGCAACAGGGGGCCCTTCCGCAACCTGGCAACGCATCATTGCACCATCTCACAGTGAGAAAGCCGGAACCTGAGAGCGGACAGCAGAGGCCACACATCCTCCCTCTCGCCCCGTCGTCTCCCCTGTCTCCTTGTTAAGAGGATGCTCAGCTTCTCCTTGCATACCTCTCCTGACGGAGAGCTTACCACCTCCCAAGACGGACCTCTCTGGAACCCAGATTTGGGAATCAAAGCCCTTGAATGGATATTCAGCCCATGACTCTGGGGAAGCCGCCTCACTCCTGTGAGTTCCAGTCTTGCTTTACAGACACAGGGCTCGTGGTCTCAAATGTCTGCAGGGAGATTCAGATCCGATGCCGGCTGTGGATGTGCATTCCACATGGCAAGCCAAGTGCGTTCGGTGAGGGTTATTTTTGTCTCAGTTGCCATTATGCCAAGGCTGTCACGCTGCACTCATTGTTCGGAGCTTCTCTGAGGCAGAACCCACACGCTCCCTCCCGATTCGATCCCACGCGCTGGGCGCTGGGCCTTCCCGCCGAGGCTTAGTCACAGCGGCGGTGGCGGTGAGAGAGAAGCGTTTGTTTGCTGTATGCAGATGCCAGTCCAATCAGAGAAGCAGTAGGAAAACTTTGACCCAGGTGGCACTCAGAAGCCATGAACTCCTCGCTAATGAGGGAGTCACAAGGCCACGTGTGCTCCCACCACCCCTCACCCCCCCCTTTGCTGTCCACAAGCTTTCTAGGGCTTTCTACAGTAGATACAGCGAGACCATCCCAAATTACCAGGACGTTCTTTGGAGCTCAGCTCCGTGGGGACCCTTCTTTCTCGCTGCCAAATTCTCTTGCCTAAATGTCAATAATAAAGAGAACAGATTGGGACTTCCCATCGTGGCGCAGGGGTTAACGAATCCGACTAGGAACCATGAGGTTGCGGGTTCGATCCCTGGCCTCACTCAGTGGGTTAAGGATCTGGCATTGCCGTGAGCTGTGGTATAGGTTGCCGACACGGCTCAGATCTGGCGTTACTGTGGCTGTGGTGTAGGCCAGCAGCTGTAGCTCAGATTCGACCCCTAGCCTGGGAACCTCCATATGCCACACGTGCAGCCCTAGAAAAGGCCAAAAGATAAATAAATAAATAAATAAATAAATAAATAAATAAATAAATAAAACGTTATCTCTTTTTCTTTTATTGTTTAGGGCCGCACCCATGGCACAAGGAAGTTCCCAGGCTAAGGGTCAAATCAGAGCTGTCGCCACCGGCCTACGCCACAGCCACAGCCATGCCAGATCCGAGCCGTGTCTGCGACCTACACCACAGCTCACGGCAACACCAGATCCTTAACCCCTGAGCAAGGTCAGGGATAAGAACCTGCAACCTCATGGATACTAGTCAGGTTCTTAACCTGCTGAGTCACAATGAGAACTCCAGATTATCTTTTTTCTTCTGTTCTAATTATGTTAACATCAAAAAAAAAAAAAAAAGTTTAAATCCTTCCTCATTCCAGAATTCAGGCACTGTTTTCTTTCTCCTACATGAAACTGAGTGTGGAGACATAAACTCTGACCTGCTTTGCTTGTCTCTCTTCTGGCGCCAATTATTAGAAAACCCTCTGGCTTTACAATGAGAAATTCAGTCCAAGATCTTAAAAGGGAAGGAAAATCTCAGCTCTTGAAAACCCAAGAGAGCGTGCTGTTACCGTGGGTGCCTTCTGTGCAGGACTGTTGAATCATGACATGTGATCAGCCTCATTTTACAGATGAGAAAACTGCGAGTCAGAGGTGGACTTTTTCACAGAGGGTCGCACTGGTTAGTGAGGGTCGAGCATATCGGATCCGTCATGAGGATCCAGGCCACCATGTGGCAGTGCCCGGGGCCATTGCTTCATCACTGGGCACAGCGTGGGTACCCAACAAACGCTTCTGAAGTGCAGGTTTGGGTAGACAGACGAGTGGCACCTTGTTCACGGTGACAGCAACTTCAACACCCGCGTTTTCATTTCCTAGAGTAGCGCCTGACCCCTCAGGGCACTCCGTCCAAGTTTGTAGAGACTGACAAAGCGTGTCCTCGTTGACACAGAGTGGCAGGGAGGTCTCCTGCTGGTGACCCCGAAATACACCCGTAAAACAGATTTGTCCCCGCCCAGCAGGCCAAGCCACGAAGGTGGGCTGGCATGCAGCCACTGCAGAGAAGACAGGCTGGGTACCCCCCAGACGCAATCGTCTCATTTCCTAGGCACGAGAGGGACATTCGGTTTGTACTCAGGTGGGGCCGCGTGACTGGAAGAGGCTCCAACAGGAACCAGAGTCTTGAGTCAGAAACTAGCAGGACTCGCGTCTGGGGTACAATAGGGAAGACAGTGTGGCTGGAGCCCGCCACGCGCTGAGGGTCACTTTGACCCGGCAAGGTTTGAGTGATCATGCAAATCTAGATAAGCAGAAAACCTCAGGCAGCAGACTTCTCTTCGTTGCCTTCTTAGACCTGCCCAGGGACATGGACCGGCTGGAAAGATGGGCAGGAACTTGAGCTTAATCGGAAGCTGAAGGTGATGAGATCGAGGCGGACGTCCGGAGTGTGCCACCGAGTGGTGGCTTTCAGTTGAAGTGACAGAAAACACCCTGACTGTGGTTCCTGTACTAAGAACATTTATTGGTTGGAGTGTCCACGGTGGTGTAGCAGGTTAAAGATCCGGCGTTGTCTCTCAGGGGGTGTGGGTTCGATCCCTGGCCCTGCGCAGTGGGTTAAAGATCCGGTATTTCCACAGCTGCGGCTCGGTCAAAGCTGCGGCTCAGATTTGATCCATATGCCCAGGCGCTTCCATATGCTGCGGGTGAGGACAAAGGAAAAGAACATTTATTTCGCTCTCATTCTTCTCTCATAGAAGTCAGGAAGCAAGTGGCCCAGGATTGTGTCACCATTTGCTTCCAGGCCTTTGCAGTTCCCTCCCCTGAGGGACAGCGTTAACTGTCCACTTTATTTCAGAAAAGAAAGACACAACAGCCTAGTGTCGAAACATTTAAACATACCTCGTTTGATAACCAAGCGGACAAGCACCGTCACTCTAGATGTGTTCAGATCCGGGCGCCTGTCGCTTTTGGCGGGGACAGGCGGGACTCTTGGGACCCGTGACTAACACCTTCCTCCCGCCCTTCCCGTCCTCAGGTCTCTGCTCCCTGCCCTCCCCTCCCTGCCCTTGGGTCCCTCCCTGCCAGCCGCCTGGGGGCCAAATGCGGGCACCGAAAGCCAAGTAAAGAGGACTTCCTCTTGGCTTTGAACTTCCAACTTTCAAAAACCTAAACGCTCAGGAAAAGGAGATTCCCTCACGATACAGACAAAAGGTTTAGGAGAAAACAGGAGGCTGCGTGAACAAGGTCTCCCCTTCCTTGGGAACTCACCGCCCCTCAGATCAGAACCCATCTCTCCAAACTGGGGTTAGCTGCCCTCCAGAGGAGAATTAAGAGACTCAGGGTGGGCCCTGAAGAAGGAGTCCCCACCTCTCTCCAGGCTGAGCCCCAGGAAGGGAGCTCTAAGAACTCTGGGGGAGAGGGGCTGGGGGCACAGACTAAGAGGCTCCCTAAGCAGGGCGAGGCAGAGGACGTCTATGACGGGTCTCCACGCCCCTCTCTGACACTCTCCCCTCTGGCTTTGCCTATTCAGATTTTAGAAGAAAGCTCAATTGCTCCCTGCCCTCTTCCCAGCCTACCGAGTCAGGTGTGATTTCAATTGATGAGCTCACTCACACGCTCATAGGGGCATTTGTTCCCACTCCACGCTGTATGGATCACTCATCCAGGTTTGGAGGATGCAGTAATGAAGGAGACAGGCAAGGGTCCCGCCCTCGGGGACCTTACAGTCCGTTGTGGGTGATGGGACCCTCCTTGGGGAGGAGATTGGAGCTGAAGGAGGAGGCGCCAGCCCTGGGAAGGGCCAAGGGCAGGGTGTCTGAGAGGGAGGGCACAGCAGATTTGGAAGCCCCACAAAGCAAGCAGCTAAGAGGGTTTTGGTAGCTGCAGAACTGCCTGGCCCCAGCTTTCCATCCACGTTCCTGCAGTACTGTGCTTCCTTCTGCTCGGGCTTGAACCCTGTGTTAATTATTGATTCGTGTCTGTCTTCCTGATAGAACTTGGAGTGTGCTTCTAGGTCAGGGACCATCTGGAAGAAGCAGTTAATAGTACAATACTGGTATTTATCGCCTTCAGCAAACTCGAAACCAAGCAGGGCCCTGTGGGGCTCCTGGGCACACACGCCTTTCTGTGTTCCCCCATTTTCTTGTTTTTAGAAAATAAGCTTCAGCCTCTGTAACCTTCCCTGAGTTCCAAAAGGCGGGTTCAAACAGTAGCTACTCAGAGAAGGGAGGGGACACAGAGACCAGGGAGGAACAGTCAAAAAACATCAACGAGGCTTTGGGGCAGGGTCCTGGTCCCTCCTCAAGGAACACAGATAACAGGATCTTTGCTCTTTTGCAGAACTCAAACCCCCAACAGATGGAAGATGTTAATGAAGCATTCTTTAATCCAGAAAGAAGACACCAGACCCCCTGAACACCAGATTTGAAAACAATGCAAGCTTGCCTCTAGCCTGATCCTTATCTGCGGCCCTGTTTGTCACTCCCCAAAGGGCAAAACCACCTCCCACCCTCTCCTAAGGTGGGGGCACAGTCTTTGAGGACTTATCCTGCTGCGACCCTTCTTTGCCTGGCAAACGATACAGCTATTTTTTTCTCCTTCGCCCCAAACTCTGTCTGTTTCTATTTGGCACCAGTGAGCAGAGGCCGAGTTCCAGCAACAAACTCTGGCATTGTATCACAGAAGCCCTAAAATATTGATATTCCCATGATCTGGAGTCCACAGGGAGTCAAGCACTTTGCACAAATCCCAGTTTATAACTCAGAGATTGGAAGATGCACCACAGCATTTCTGTTCAAATTTCAAATAAGTCTCTTACTCTGGCTCTGTCCCATTTCTAGACTTCCCTGGAGTATAAATCTGATTTGCTTTCTTCTTGCGTCCAGAAATTTGTTTCACTAAGTCCCCCAGCCATTTTTAACAAAGGCTAATTTAGCATGGCAGCATGTGCAGGATTGGGCAGAGACTCGGCTCAAACGTGCCGCCTCGATCTTTCTCTGTGATAAAACATTTACACGCTTCAGCACGGATGCACCGTCATGTATTGACAACCATAATGGCTTTTTTTTTTCCCCCCAACTCTGAACCTGGTTCCCTTTCCAGGCTCCCTGTCCCCGTAATGCCAGCAGTCTCTTAGATGCCCAGAATCACATGAATCCTCTAGACTCTTCCTTCGCTCTCCCCGCTACATTCCGTCTGTCACCATGCCCGTCATCTCCGCCTCCTCCCAAACATCTCCTAAGTTGGCTGACACTTCCTAAGTTCAAGTCTTACCTTCCTTCACCTGACTAATATAATAGTCCCCTGACTGGGTCCTCTGCCAGCTGTCTATCTCTGATTTCTACACCACCTAAGCTAGTAGTCAGCCAGACAGCCTTCTCTTATTTTTACTTATTTTTTCTTTTTATGGCCATAGCTGCATCATATGGAAGTTCCTGGGTTAAGAGTTCAGTCCGAGCTGCAGCTGAGGCTTACGCTGCAGCCACAGCAACGCCAGATCCAAGCCACCTCCATGACCTATGCTGCGGCTTGCGGAAATGCCAGATCCTTAACCCACTGAGCCATAACGGGAACTCCCAACCTTCTGCCTGTCCGCATTTTCCTTTAATTTCCATTCGTCTCCTTCCCTGATTCTTTACCAGCATTACCCACCTGGGAATCAAGCCTGCTGTGTCTTGTAGGCGCATGGATTCTTCGCAGCTAAGTAATGTTGCTTTGTATACAGTGTGTTTTGATTTAAATATGAGGTATCGGATGATTAAGTTCACTCGGTTTCCCTTCTCTCCTTCAGTTTTGTGGCATGGAAAGCTGTCCGTGCAGCTGTAAATACACCTGATTTGTGGTTTCTGCAAAGGATCCGTAGCGCACATCCACCATAGCTTATTTGGTCCTTCCCCCCGTGGTGGCCGCTCAGATTGACTTCCATCCTCCCCTCCTCCTCCGTCCCCAGTCTTTTAAAAAGAAGTCTCCCAGTGAGGACGATCCGGGTACATGTCCCTTTGCCCACCTTGGAAGCAATTTATCTGAGCTCTATGCCTAGGAAGGTGCTAATGGGGACATATGGCACACGCATGCTTCATTTTTGCTAAGTGCTTCAGAGCTCTTTCCAGAAGGACTCTGCCAGTTTATATTCCCACTTCCGATGGTGGAGGGGGGAGTTCAGGTCTCCCCACATTCTCATCAACATGCAGAATTATTTACTTACTAATGTTTCCTATGCAAATACATGTAAATTGATTGCCACACTGCTGTTGTCACTTCCATTTCTCTCATGACTAGTGAGTTCCCTTCTTCATAGGTCACCCAGCCGCTTGGATTTTCTCTTCTGTTTCTCTCTTTTGCCCAAAGTCCTACTGAGGCAGAATATTAACTCAGGTCGTCAGTGTGGGAGAATAGGCTTCGATGCATTCTTTTGATATGGCTCTTGATTAACACTTGAGGCTTAAGGGCTCCAGGGAGTAACAGCTCCACAGGCCCTGTTTCATTATAGGAAATGCGTGTCCCCCACAGGCTTTGTTTACAGTAGGAAACGCAAATCTCTAGCCCACTCCTCACCTGATAGGAAAGGAATGAGAGGCATGGTGACTTAATCTAAGAAAAGAAAGGGACAAAAAACCCATAAAATTAGTGGGACATTTCCAACCCTAAAAACTCTATTGGACAAGGACTGATATAGGTAACTGAAGGCCAATGGAAAAAAACCACATCTTTCAGGAGCCCAGGTTGGCGCCCCTCCCCACCTTTAAGTGATAAAAATCACTATAGGACAATAGAGGAGGGGGCTCTTCTCCCCGCTCTCAGCAGCCCTGGGAGCTTTTTGCTTTCCTTTAATGAAAACTTTGCTTGCTTGCTGCCTGTGTGTTCGCGGAGCTCATTCTTCGACCACTGTGAACAGAAATCCGGATTCTGGTATCATCTTTCTGGTATCACTATTGAGTTCTGTCTTTAAAAAAAAAAAAAAATCGATTTGTAAGGGTTCTTTACATATCACAGGTACAAGCAATTTGTTGATATTGACATATTGCAAAAATCTTTATTCAGCCTGCCATTTGTTTATTAACTTTTCTGGTGTAACTCTTCATTAAAGGAGAATACACAATTTTAAGGTCAGATTCAACTGAATTTGCTCTATGGCTTGTCAGGACTCCCTCTCCCCTCCCACATCCAGTTTGCTCCTGCCTCAACCACTCGATGATAGCTGAGACAGCCTTGTGCCTTCAGCACTACTTTACCCTTAAGGACACAAGAGACTGGGTCACAGATGGGCTCCTGGCCCCACTGGGCCAATGATCCCATGATCAAAGACGGTGAAATTGGGGCTGAGAACAAATCAATCTCTTCCCCGGGTGACCGTCAGATTTGGAAGCTGTCGATGACTGTTTTCTACTGTGATAAAGTTGACTGCAGAGGAGTTCCCTTCGTGGCTCAGTGGTTAATGAATCTGACTAAGAACCATGAGGTTGCGGGTTCGATCCCTGGCCTTGCTCAGTGGGTTAAAGATCCGGCGTTGCCGTGAGTTGTGGTGTAGGTCGCAGACGCAGCTCGGATCCCGCGTTGCTGTGGCTGTGGCGAAGGCCGGCAGCTACAGCTCCTGTTAGACCCCTAGCCTGGGAACCTCCATATGCCGTGAGTGCGGCTCTACATAAAAGGCAAAAAGACAAAAAAAAAAAAAGTTGATTGCAGAGTGACACCCAAATGCAATCGGTGTGTGGAGAGAAGCAGAGGCAGGGGCAGAACTGGAGGGTGTTGTGGATTTCCTTCCCATTCTCCGGCTCCCGAGGCCCAGCTCGCTAGGACAACCCAGTGCCTTCCTGACTTGTATTTCCCAGATACTTTTACTAAAAGCAATATTTGGGAATTCAAGCACCATCTTCACATTAACCACGTCCTTGGGCCACAGACGGGGCTTGGACAGAAAAGCCTCCATTCTGAATACTTGTTGTTGTTGTTGTCTTTTTAGGGCCACGCCCACAGCCTATGGAGGCTCCCAGGCTAGTGGTCTAACAGGAGCTGTAGCCGCCGGCCTACACCACAGCCACAGCAATGCGGGATCCGCGCCGCATCTGTGACCTACACCACAGCTCACGGCAACGCCGGATCCTTAACCCACTGAGTGAGGCCGGGGATCGAACCTGCATCCTCACGGATACTAGTTGGATTCGTTACTGTTGAATCACGATGGGAACGCCTCCTTCTGAACTTAGTAATTTCTTGGGACAAAAAAAGACGTAAATGTGGACTATTTTCACTTGTACACCAGTGTATCGTTTATTAACTCTAAAAAGTTTTGACCTGTTTATTACCAGAGAGGGATAGTCTGGGCTGAGAAATGAGAATATTTTCATACTGTTTCTCCATTTCTCCACCGCCCCACAGTTGGGGCAGTGAATATTCTCCCTGGATGCACCCCCGGCAGGGTTGTGGGTGCTGCCCAGAGAGCTAAGCCTGCCTCGGGCTCTCCAGCCATCTCAATGAAGCTGTGAACCTCTTAGCAAATTGTAATCAATCCATTTTTCTCCTTATATTATCCGGCCATCTTCAACCCAGGGCTGCAAACCCTTGGGGGTCCGCAAAGACTGGGGTAAGTTTGGGGGAAAACAGTTTGCACATCTTCAGCTTCCAAAAGCCCCTGTTTCTAAAATGGGCCCTTGGGTAACTTGCAGCGTCTGCCTGACCTGCTTTCACAGTTGTGTCTCCTGCACTTAGCAAGGGAAACGCTTGCTTCTCCCTCAGCCGGATTTTTACTCTAGTGCTTTGCCACAGAGGGCAAAGATCTCCAGGACCAAATAAAGGGAAAATATTTTAGAGGGACAGCTCTAGAGTGGAGGAGCCCGTCAACCAAGCAAAGACCTGAGTGCGGAACACTGGGGCAAACTCTTTGCAGGGTCTCTCAGACTTTATTCAGCCCTCTGTTTCTCTGTCTTTCTGTCTATCTGTCTGTCTACCTAACTTAGAATGGTTTTTTGTTTATTTTAAATTTTTATGAAAATAGTGGTCGTTATGTGAAGTGAAGAATGCTAACGAATTTCCTTGTGGTAAACATTTCACAATATATATGGGTATCAAATCATGACCTTGTAGACTTACACATTATTATGTGGTAATTATATCTCAATGAAGCTGGGGAAAAGTCATATAAATATATAGAAAGAAATTATGGGAATATAGTTGATTTACAAAGTTGAATTGGGAAGTTCCCGTCATGGCTCAGCGGAAATGAATCTGACTAGCATCCATGAGGACTTGGGTTCGATCCCTGGCCTCACTCAGTGGGTTAAGGTTATGGCATTGCGTGAGCGGTGGTGTAGGTTGAAGATGCGGCTCGGGTCCTGTGTCACTGTGGCTGCGGTGTAGGTGAGCAGTTACAGCTCTGATTCAACCCCCTAGCCTGGGAACCTCCATATGCCTTGGGTATGGTGCTAAAAAAAAAAAGTTGAATTAGTTTCAGGTACACAAGGTAATTCAGTTTCACATATATGCGTGTGTCTACATACTCTTTTTTTAGATTATTTTTCATTATAGGTTATTACAAGATATTGAGTAAGATTCCCTGTGTTATACAGTAGGTCCTTGCTGATAATTTTACATACTAATTTAGGATTAGAATTCAGACTGCAATAGTTGAGCTTATTTCAACTAAGTAATGAAGTCAGATGTTTTCTTTCAGACACTTTTAAGATTTTGTTGAAGGTTTCAATAAACGGTCTTGTCATTTAGCAGTGTGGGCTAATTTTGTGTGTGCGTGTGTGTGCTTTTTAGGGCCGCGTCTGCGGCATATGGAAGTCCCCAGGCTAGGGGTCAAATAAGAGCTGGAGCTGCCGGCCTACACCACAGCCACAGCAACGCGGGCTCTGAGCCACGTCTTTGACCTACACCACAGCTCACGACAACGCTGTATCCTTAACCCACTGAGCGACGCCAAGGATCGAACCCACATCCTCATAGATACTAGTTAGGTTCGTTTCCATTGAGCCACGACGGGAACTCCATGACATTTTTCAAAACGAAAGCACTAAATGCGCAGCTTCAAGATCTTCAATAAAATATATTTAAAGTAAATACTTATACAATGAATAGTAAAGTACTTCTCTTACAACCATTTAAATCTGTGACTTAAAAGAATTCACGTTATCAACCTGAAAAAATGTTCAAGGGAAAACAAAGCTTTTTAAATTATTATTGTTTCACGAGGATTTGGATTAAGTCGTTGAAGATCCCTGCCTGGGAATATTACCCTTCATCCCAACTCAAGGTGTTTCTTCCAAAAAAAATACAGTGCTTTTCTCAGGAGGATGTCTGGCAAATTGAATTCTCCCCATCTCATGCCATTAGGGGCGAGGGGGGAAAAAAACACCTATCCCTTTGCTTTGGGGAAAGGAAATTCATTTGCCAAGTATTTGATTTGCCACAATAAAGCTGTCTGATGGGTCTTGATGAAAGACTGGATTTTCCAAGAGGAACAGACTCGCATGGCACCCTTTCGGCCAATACATATTCTGCAGCCCAGCCCTCCGTAGATAGGGGTTTACTTCCCAGAGCTGCAGGAAGGCGCTGCAGACCAAAGCCCAACCGAAAGATACTGCTCCTTGCTTTTCAACAATGCTGAGTCTAAACCCCCTCGGCTTCCTTTTCTTGGAGGATAGTGCCCCCTCCAATGACGAGGCGTCCACACCTGCAGTGGCCCCTCGGCTGGCTTAGGAAGCGTGGAGAAGAGAGCGAAGCTGGTTGTGGCGCTGGCTGGAGCCCGGTTCCACTGGGTTTCCTGTGTGTTGCTGAGAAAAAGGTCAAAGAACAACTAATTAAAAGCACCACCTCTCGGAGTTCCCATCGTGGCACAGCGCTTAACGAATCTAACTAGGAACCATGAGGTTGAGAGTTCAATCCCTGGCCCCCTTCGGCGGGTTAAGGATCCGGCATTGCCATGAGCTGGGGTGTAGGTTTGCAGATGTGGCTCAGATCTGGTGTTGCTGTGGCTGTGGTGTAGGCCAGAGCTTGCTCTGATTCGACCCCTAGCCTAGGAACCTCCACATGCCACAGGTGTGGCCCTAAAAAGACAAAAAGAAAAAAGGAAAAGAAAAGAGCACCACTTCTCACACTGGAGAAAATACGATAATGACTTTAAAAGATTTTCCTCTGTTTTCTTTCCAAATGCAATTAGATGCCAACCACCTTGGCTGCTCTCAAATCTGAATGGCCGATGCTATTTTATCCAACTCATGATTACAAAAGCGTTGGAGAGCTAACAGCAAATATGCGAGGGAGAGAGTTTGTTTTCCAACTCATCTAGTCCAAATGAAGTTTCTCTCCTCATTTTTTTCTTCCTCCCGGCCAGCTCATGGTTGGGCTGCTGTGGTGGGAGTGACTGCTGGCCTGAGGACAGCTGTTATTTTGTGCGGAGTGCGCTTCCGTCACCACACTGGGACGCCCCCAGCCCGCCCCCCACACCAGAGCTCATGGCACTCTCCCTCCCCACTGTTGTAACCGCTGCGTCCTGCCTCACAAGGGTCAGCCCGGGAGTGCCATAGGGGCCGGGCCAGGTCCTCTCATCTGTAAGTCCCAGCAGCTGATCCCCGTAGCGTGGACAGTGCCTGAATGATCGCAGGCCATTTGAAAGGATTAAAAGAGCGTCCTTTCGGAGCCGTACGTGTTTGGCATGTCACTGTCTCCTTGAAGGTGGAGTCTGCTCTTTCCATGTCCCTGACTCTGGTTCCTAACAGAGAGTCAGCACGTGGGAGGTGATGTCACCGAGTGGGGTGCAGCCGCTCGGCTTGGCGGCCCCAGTGCAGAGTTGTTCCACGCAGCTCAGAGAAAGAGCACAGCCTTTGGGGTCTGTGTGGTTTGCTAGGGCTCCTGGAACAAGGACAAGGGACCGAGTGGCTTGAAATAACAGACACGGCCTGTCCTCAGAGATCTGGGCCTGGAAGTCCAAGATCAAGGTGGCCTGCCTGGGTCTGGGCTGTGAGGGAGACTCTGTGCCCTGGCCCTCTGAGCTCCTGCTGGCTTGCAGGCAGTTCTCAGCTCATCCTGCTTTGGAGATTCATGGCTCCAGTCCTCTGCCTTCACGCGGTGCTCGCCTTGTGTCTCTCTCTGGATCCGAACTCCCCCTTTTTAGAAAGACGCCAGTCACATTGAATCAGGGGCTACCAGTGACCTTATTTTCACTCGGTTACATGAGTGGATCACTAAAGACCCTATTCCCAAATAAGGTCGCTACCTGAGACACAAAGGTTGTGTGTGTCTTTCAACAGATCTTTCTTGGGACACATTTTAACCCACTGCAGAGCCTACCAGACCGGGTAAGTCTCCGGCAGTGCTGTAGGGTCCTAAGGCTGCATCAACCACTTGTGTATTTTTCTGTAACTTAATGTAAAGGAATATTTTTCTCCCGCAGCCAGAGCATTTTGGCGTTTCCAAAACATCTGGATGCTTTCTCATATGACCTTCTCAGCAGTGCGCCAAAGGAGGGGTCAACGACCCCACTTCACAGATGAGGAAACTGAGGCTCAGAGAGGTAAAATGACCTGCCCGAGGGCCCACTGGCAGAGAGCAGTGGCAATGCAAGTCAGCTCCAGGTCTGTTCAACTCCAAGCCCAGGACTCCAGATGCCACCCATTTGCGGACAGCTCCTTCATTTTCTCTTTCAAGAGCCCACTGGTCTGAACGGTGTTGTTTCTTCTTCGTTAATTAGTTGAACAATTTGCACAGAAGGGAACAAATTGCTTGTGGAGAGAGACACATCCTCCTAATCAAATGTGTTTGTTTAAAGCTGCAGGGGGAAGAGCTGGCCCAGTGGAATGCCGTCATCCTGCAGGGGAGCCGGATCAGAGGCCTCTGAGCCGCTGGTGGGGGCTGCGAGGAGGATGGAGGAGGGCAAGGGTGGGCTTAAATGGACGCCACACATGGAGGCAACGGCCCGTGCCTGGGGACCAGGGCAGCTTCAAATCCCAGCACCGGACCCCTCTGAGCCTCTATTTCTTCATGTATAAATAATACTATGAATAAATAATTATACAAGGAGTCCTTTAAGGAGCTCTCCGACGGTGTAGCAGGTTAAGATCCGTCAGTGTCACTGCTGTGACTTGGGTCACTGCTGCGGCGTGGGTTCCGTTCCTGACCCAGGAACTTCTGCGAGCTGCCGGCATGGAAAATGCATACATAAAATAAGTGATTTCATAGGGTAATAGACGGGGACCCGTGGAGGCCCGCAGGAGGGGCACATCCAGCCAGGGCAAGCCTGTACCGCCAGGCTGATGAGAGCGAGCGTGAGAAGGCTGAGGCAGTGAAGATGCTGAGAAGGGCAGAGAAGGTGTGACGCTCACTCCGCAGTTCAGGTGGGCAGGATCTGTCTCTTTTCTCCCCCAAACTCAGTTAAATTCCTCTCCTGAGTTGGGCCAGCAGGCGTAGCCTCAGCGGATTGAGTAGCTCGGTGCTGGATTCTGAAGCATATCCACACGCACAGCGTGCTCATCTCCGTGGCCTCTTCTGTCCACTTCCAAGCTGAAAAGGGACCCCAGCAGTCTTCAGGATGACGGATCCGATCTCCGGGATGTGCCCCAGCCTTTCCTCTCTAGGGCCTGGGTGGCCCTGGCAGGGGGAGAGGGGGTCACGTGGTGAGACCGCCTTCTGTCCGAGACCGCCTAACCTCTCTGCTCCGTCCCCTGCTCCCTTCAGCCCAGGGGATCTCTTCTGGAATGAGACAAATCTTACTGTACGTCTCTTCAAGACATTTCATCTGTACCTGGGGGTATCTCTCGTCTGCGGTGCAGATTTTGGAGACGAAAGCAAGAAGGTCAGGAAAGGACTTTCTGCTTTCTTCCCAGCCTTATCCTTTTCCCACTCAAGGAGCCCAGAGGCAGTTACCTAGTTCAATCAGACGTGGTGAGGAGGATGGAGGAAGGGGGAAAAGAAATAAAACAAAACCATCTCCATAATATTATCCCAGCTCTGGGGCATCTGGAGTTGCTGTGGCTGTGCTGTAGGCCTCAGCTGCAGCTCCAATTCAGCCCCTAGCCTGGGAACTTCCTTATGCCATAGATGTGACCCTGAAAAAAGAATGAATGAATGAATGAATTTTAAAGAAAGGTGATGCCATTTATTCATGGTCCACCATGGATGCAGATAGGAGTAGTTATGACATGTGGCTAATACTTCCAACTCAAGCATGACAACTGCTGCTCAAATTTGCCCTTTTTTTTTGTCTTTTTGTCATTTTAGGGCCACACCCGTGGCATATGGAGGTTCCCAGGCTAGGGGTCTAATGGGAGCTGCAGCCGCCGGCCTAGGCCGCAGCCACAGCAACGTGGGATCCGAGCCGCGCCTGCAACCTACACCACAGCTCATGGCAAAGCTGGATCTTTAACCGACTGAGCGAGGCCAGGGATCGAACCCGCAAACTCAGGTTCCTAGTTGGATTCGTTAACCGCTGCACCAAGACAGGAACTCCTCAAATTGGCCTTTGAGTGCAGCCCTGTGGATTCGTGTTGGGGTCCCAAGTAGAGTAGGGAGGAGATAAAGGTGCTGGCAATGGAATAAGAGAATGAAAGACGGGTTTGGTTAATCGACGAGATCACCTCGCCTTTCTAGCAGGCGCTGATACTGCCTGCTTTCTAGTAATGGGTTTGATCTTTGGAATTGATCGAGATCCCAGAGGCAGGAGAGCAGAGCCTCGGGGCCACGCATCCCCTTCTCCGGGGCTGTCTCGCCCTCTGCCGCTCAGCCGACCCCACTCGCCTGGCCCGAAGCCGGAACAGCGCTCACCGGGGACCTCGAATGGAAGCCTAAATCACAGCAAGTCGGTCCACAGCTCCAGACACCACGGTTCGGAGACAGACAAGGACAGGTCAAGACAGAGCGTCAGGGCGGGGTGAGGCCATCTCCCAGCGTCCCTGGGACTCGTGAACCCGGGGGCCGGGTTCTCAGAAACACATCTTTTCTGACAAAAGAGCAGAGTCAGATGAGCACGCCGCCCCGCTGTGCCAGCCTCATGGCATTGACGTTGCCATGGAAACCAGCCCTTTTCCCTCACCGGTTCAGAGCACTATTTTTTTTTTTTTAAAGAAAAAGTGTCGTGTGTTCCCTGAAAAAATTACTAGGGATTTATTTCTTATCCTTCCTCCACACGAGCCCCCCGCGGGGTGAAAGCACATCGCAGCGGTGGAAGGAGGATAGAATGATCGACAAAAGTGCCGACAAGTGGTCTTTCAATTTTCCAGAAAAATGTACATCTCCCCAGAATCCTCGGACCTGGCTGACTGCTGGGATTCCTGACACCATCCCCGCCTCTCCCCAAAGATGCAGCAAACGTGTCTTCACCCATCTCCCCCGCTTGCCTCCCCGGGCCCGCAAGCCTGGACCATGAGCTCCAGGGCAGCAAACACAGCTTCCTGTCCCTCTTGAATCCTGGCATCCAGCACTGGCACCGGGCCACCCGGGGCTGCGTCTCTGCCCCTTTATGACATAGTTTCCACGGCCTGGGAGGACGATTCTGTGCCGTCTTCTCTCCACCCCCTGAATTCTTCTTGTCAAACTTCGACCTATTCTCCGAGACCCAGTTCCAAGTCCGGTTCCTCCGAGAGTCCCTGGCTGACACCCCAGGGCCGCGCTTGCCCCTCCTGAGAGCTTCTGCTCCGTCTGCTCACCTGGGGGCCTGTCTGACCTCCATGTCCGCTGGGAGCAGTTCGAGAGAGGATCCTGGCAAATTAAAAAGTGTGCAAAAGCCACAGACAGAGTTTGTTTTGTGAACCAAGGTGCTGTTTTTTTTATCATTTCCTGGCTCCCCCAGCCCTCTGTCAGCCAACAGCGCCCTGGGAAACCCCAGCCTGCAAAACCTAGTGTGGCTTTTCCCTGGCCAAACCCCCTTTGCTCAAACTCACCTGGGACTAATCTCCCATTCCTCGGCTACTCTCGGAGAGGCTTAGGCATCCTCTTTTTTCACTGATGAGAACATTCTGACTGCACCCGGGACAGCGCATAACCCCAGGGTCGCTGCTGACAGCAGGAATATGTGTTCCCCGTCTCCCGTCCCTGACGCTGTCCCTTCCTTCAGGTCACATTCGCAGAGCCCGTTCATTCCAGAGAAGAGGTAGCCTTGGTGTGTTTTTTGAGGCAGTGGAGTGGCAAATCCGTTTATGACCAAATGTTTGAACATGTGTTCATTAGGTCTTTCGCTGGCTTTGTGTAATTGAGAAAAATAGCGGGTGTTTGTGCGTCGGCCGCACGGATGAGCTTGCCTCTGGGATGGGAGGAGAACCCAGATCTTGGCCCTGCTTGTCAAGCTCACCGGGCCCTGAACAGAGGCTGGAAACTGGGGCCTTACGGAGGCCAGCAGGCTTGTCTAAGTCCCGTTCGTGCTCAGCAGCCTGTGTGACTCCAAAGGGTGGAAGCTGCGCTAACTTTGTTTTCCTTCCCACCAGCGCCAGTGCAGCAAGGAGCCCGTAGCCTCCGCCTCCAGCTCTGCTCTAAGTCAGTCCTGGTCCCTCCCACGATGGCCTGCCACCTGAGTCTGGGAAGAGTTGGGAACACAAACTAGAAACTCTCAAACGAAGGACAGAGATGAGCAGCCACTACTGGAGTGGCACCGTGGTTGAGGCGCTGGTACCCCGACCTGCGGGTTAGCATCCTGCTTCCTGACTGCCCTGCTCCAAGCCTCCCGTCCTTCATCTCAAAATGGGGGTGATGATGACAGGACAACAACAACGTTGATGATGCGGGTACCTACCTCACCGAACTGGCGGAACAGTCACACGAACCAGGATGCCCAAGGCCCTCAGTGCCTGACATGTAGCAAGGGGCACTTAAGTGTCTGCCGTTTTTAACACACACTGCTCTACCAAGTTAGGGCTGAGAATAAGCTAGTTTGCTTTTATAAGTGGGACTTGACTTTCTGAGGAAGGAACTGCAATCCCAACAGCATTGCCAGGGGTCTCGCAGAAGCAGATGAGGGGGACAAAGAGGTCACAGACACCTAGCTCTGAATCCTGGCTCTTCTGCTGTAGCCCCAGGGCACCTCTCCACCCCTCTGAGCCTCAGTCTCCTCATCTGTCAAATGGGAATCAACAGTCCCTACTGCCAAGGCAATAACAAGCCTTAAACAAGCATTACGAAAAGGGCCCATTCATCGCTCATCATCTTCCTCCTCAAGCTGTTGGCTAATGACCGAATGCATCCTGTCCATGGCACCCTTAGACTCTTCTTCTGCCAGCGTCTGCTTCCACATCTGACTCCACCTCCAGACTTCAGGGAGCAAATATGTGTCATTCACGGCTACCGTGCCCCATGCCCGGCATGGCCTGGCCCTCAGCAGGTGCTCATGGGATGAAGGATGCTGGGCTGCCAGGGCCTGCCTTGGTCCTTGCTTCTGACCCCAGCATCATTTCAGGCCCACTGGCTGAGCATGGGGGTCCCCCCGCCCCAAGTTCCAGCCACAGGCTAATGGGACACTCTACCCTGGAGCTCACTCTGTCCTCGGGACCTCTGCCCCCAGTACCCTCCCCACCAGGCTCACTGAGCAGAAGATAAAGACAACTGCAAAGCAGGGTTGAGACTCTCAGACACATCTATCTTTATTTGTTTCCTGTCAGAAAAGTTCAAGAATTACACCAAAAAATACTTCAGCCTCTGCTACCTACTGACAAAAATACACCACAAAATTATAAAGCGCTCAGCAGTTTTGCTAGGGACAATTTGTTATTCCGCTTCGGATGACAAATGAATTTACAGGTGACTCGAGGTGATGGGGGGGGGAGTCAGATGATAGGCTTTTAGCAGAATAGTTTGAGCTATGCTAGTCTTATTACCCAGCTGCTGTGTACGATGATTTCAGCAATAGCAAAGCCACAAAAAAAAAAAAAAAAATGCTCTTTAAATGGCCTGTTTAATGGTAGTTCACAGAGAAACTACCACCGCTCAAATAACAATTCTCCCAGCCTCTTCTGGCCCTGCCAGGCCTGGAGCCGACACCACCCAGAGAGGGCCGCTCCAAAACGCTGGTGGGAGAGCCACGTGGGACTGCCTGATGTGGGTCCAGGGCAGTGGGGGGCCTGAGCAAGGCCAGAGGCTGCCCCCTGGTCGGGAGCTTCTGGAACCAGACTGGAGAGTTGGGACTGTGTCCCCTGTCAACACAACGGAGTGGGCAAAAGACAGCCACAGTTTTCACCTTGCTTTAGAAGTGCTTTGTCAGTTGTTGCCGCCCCAGTCTGGAGTCTCCCTGGCTGTCACCTGACGCTTCTGGTTGTGACCCTCTCCTGTCCTTCCCCGTGTTATTAGCACTTTGGGAAACCATAAACAGACCAGAATTTTAAACTTGAGTGCTGTGCTTAGAGCTTGGCCAAATGTCGCATGCCTGCGCCGGCCTCCCTTCTTCCCACAGCCTCTCCCTGCTCTCTTTCTGCCCCGCCGTCTCCTGAGCATGGGCAGTACCCAGCGGCAGGGCTAGAAACACAAACAAAAGGCCAAGTCTGCCTGCTGCTCCGTGTCTGCTTATCCGCTGCAATCCCCAGGCCACGTGGGCTGGCCCACGCCCAGATCTGAGGTCCGTCCGCTGAAAGTTTGTACTAACCTTCCAAGCACACCGTGGCGGCGGCTTTGCACTCTGGGCTGTGCGCATCCTGGCCTTACGAATGCCAAAATCAGTCCTTCTCTCCAGCTGGGCAGTCCCTAACTTCTAGTATGCTTCCTCTATGGACCAGAGGCCCAGCGAACAGCCCCGCCCGCTCATCACAAGTCCTGTACCTTCCGAAGCCCACTCTGAAGCTGCCAGCTCTCTCCCAAGGAGCCCAGAGCGTCTTTCCTACCCTTCAGCATCTTCCAGCTGCAGCCAGTCTAAACCTTTCTTGTTCAGCTTCTTCCTTGCCTTTTCGGTTTTCAAAATTTTCCTAACAAATAATAAGCAGTGGCTTTGAAAATGTCTCACATGGGGACAGTCAACACGGAACATGCCTTTGTACACGAGCCTGACTCGGGGACGAATCAACAATACCGAGGGACGAAAAGAAATAGCGATTCAGACAACTCCAGCGCACGATATTTTCAGTGAGGTCCCCCCCCCACCCCCGGCCCCGCCCCCGCCCCCATACCCCAGGAGTACAGTGTTGGAACTGGAGCTTGGCTTAGCCAACAGGGGTCCCCCTCTCTGCCCCCCCCTTCTGGCTGGGATGGGCCTCTAATGGCCCTGGGTCTTGGGCGGCTTGGGCTCGTGGATGACGGCGGCCGCTGACAGCCACGGCCCGATGGCCCGGGCGGTGCTCTGCTTGGCCACGCTGTAGTGGCTGATGACCGTGTAGAAGCGGCTTCTGGAGCTGGGGTCCTGGGAGGAGTAATACGCATCCAGGGAGGCCGGGATACAGCGCTTGTGCTGCGGAAGAGAGAGACAGCGTCAGCGGGAGCTCAGGGGACGGCTTCCAACCCGCCCTGCACCACGGCCGCCCCTCCCAGGGGGCCACGGCCACACTAGGTTCTCAGCCTGGTTCTTTGGCATTCGTAAGGCCAGCGGGCAGGGGATGGCACCTGGCCTGGGCCCGGCACTCGGCAGGCTTTCCGCGACATCATCGCCGTCATCGAAGCTGCCACCTCCATGAAGCCGGAAGAAACAAACCCGATGCTAGAATGGTGGTTCCCAGAGGCGGAGGAGGTGTAGGAGATATGGGTGAAGGGGATCAAAAGTTACACACTTCCAGTTACAAATAAAATAAATAAGTCCTGGGGGTGTAACGTGCAGCATAGTGACTGAAGTTAGTAATACTGAATTGCATATTTGTAAGTTGCTAACAGAGTATATCTTAAAAGTTCTCATCATGAGAAAAAGAAACGTATAACCATATGGGGTGATGGATGTTAACTAGACTTATAGTGGTGCTTATTCCTCATGTATGCAAGTGCTGGGTCATTACGTTGTATACCTGAAATTAACATAATGTTATATGTCAATTATGCCTCAATAAAAAGGAAGGGAAGAGGAGTTCCCGTTGTGGCTCAGCAGAAACGAATCTGACCAGGAACCATGAGGACACAGGTTCGATCCCTGGTCTTGCTCAGTGGATTGAGGATCCGGCATTGCCAGGAGCTGTGGTGTCGGTCTCAGGCACGGCTCGGATCTGGTGTTGCTGTGGCTGTGGCGGAGGCTGGAGGCTACCGTTCAGTTTAGCCCCTAGCCTGGGAATCTCCATGTGCCGTGGGTGTGGCCCTAAAAGAGACCAAAAAAAAAAAAAAAAGGAAGGGAAGGGAGAGAGAGAGAAAGAGAGAAATGGGAGGGAGGGCTGGGGAGGGAAGAAGGAGGAAAGAAAGGAAGGAAGCTGCTGCTGCTGCTGCTAATTCAAGGTTAACATCCTTCCGCTGACCGATTACGTGACTACAGTGGACATTAGTAACGACTCTTTACCTGCTGATTTGCCCGTCCCCTAGGTGCTTCTTCAGGCCACTGCCCGCAGCCAACTGCTGTCTATTTCGTGTCCTTGATTGATGCTTGTAACTCTTTTTTCTTATATCAAAAGCCTTAGTTTCTCACATTGATATAACTGCACGTCTGCGTTGTCCTACAATATCTATCATATGGTCACCAAATCACAGAAACATTACGAGTAAAAGTTCCTGAATGAACTACAAGGTTTCTCCACAGAGATGTTCAACAGTCATTTGGAATATTTATTCCCCTGGTGAGTGTATGTCCGCAGCTTGGCACAGAGCTAGGTTTTAGCTGGTTTTGAATCTCAGGATTGGTTTTTTTGTAAAATATGTCAAACATTGATATACCCCCAGGACAAATATGTAGTAGGATATATCCAGAGAAGCCTTGCTCCCCACCCCGTCCCCTCTGTTCCCTCCTTGCTCCCCTGAGTCACCTTTTTTTTTTTAATTTATCCTTCCAGAATTTCACTCTGAAATTATTAGCAAATACCCTTCACCTTCCCTTTTCTCACGCAGACACAGCACCCCTTTTCTGTCATCCCGGAGGATGTCCGATGTCCGCGCTCAGACATTTTCACAGCTGTTGGACTCCTATTGCGTGGACACACCACGGTCTGTTCCACTGTCCCCTCCTGACTGTTGTGCCAGCCTTTCAGAATGTTGGCTTCTAAACGACTCAGGATGTTGTCTTAGGAAGCCGTGTGGCAGAACCAAGGGACGCGTGTTTTTAAGGCAGAACGTTCCCCATTCGATTCCCTCGCTTTGGAGCCTGACGACAGTGACGCCTCGGAAAACTCCCATAACAAAACGCTCTTAATCTCCATTTCCTCCGTGTAAAAAGGAGGCCATAAAACCTGTTTTTCAGAAGAAGTGGACAGCTCCACTGAGAGACTGTTTATGAAAATATCTCGGAAAGACTGGGACATACAGTGGGTTCTCAGTAAACGGTAATCTGTAAGTGTTCGTTTCAGCCCCTTTAGCTCCGAACCAGATTCTAGCTTTATTACCAGTAACCTTTGTTAAGCGCGCATTATCCAGCAGGCCCTTTGCTGACTGGTTTTACTTAAATTCTCTCCCAAATCCTATAGGCGGACATCATTGGTGCCCACTGCAGGCAAGAAACCTGAGGCTCGGAGGGACCCGGGGATGCTCAGGGCTCGTGCAGCTGGTTCATTTCTTTCAGGGGAAAGGGCCCAGCAGCAGGACCGGGGGAGGCCAGATCAGAAGCCAGATCAGAAGTGCTGCGCCCTGTCTTCACGTCTCTGCAGGGATAAGGAACCAGCCGTCAAACCAGGAAGACCCACCCACACCGGGGCAGAGTGCTCTGGGAAGAATCGACCTGGAGCAGGAGTGGGCTCTCCCTGACAGCGGATGGCCGTGGGAAGCTGGCCTGCCTCTGGAAGCCAGCACTCTGGACGGTGCCCTCAGGGAGCAGGCCCCCACCACCCACTGGAGACCAAGTCCTGCGGGCAGGCCTGAAAACTCCTTGCCAGCCACATGCTTTTGTCGGCTGTCATTTTTTTTGTCTCATATCAACATTCACTGTGACTATACAGCTTCTTAGAAAGAAGGAAAATGATTTGCACCTGCCACCATCAATTCCTTTTTGGCGCTACTTAAACACTTCTATACTGAATTTTTTTTTTTTGCACATTTCAATGTTTTTATTGAGGTCATAAAGTTTTCTTTTTTATTGAGGCATATTTGATTTACAATATGTTATAAGTTTCTGGTGTTTAGCACTGTGAGGTACAATTTCTAAAGGTTATACTTCATTTACGGTTATTATAAACCATTGGTCATATTCCCTGTGCTGCACGACATATCGTTATAGCCTATTTATTTCATACATAGTAGTTTGTACCTCTTAATCCCCTGCCCCTCTCTTGCCCCCCTTCAATTCTCCCCACTGGTGACTGCTAGTTTGCTCTTATATCTCTGAGTCTGCTTCTTTTATGTTATATTTACTAGTTTATTTCACTGTTTAGATTCCACACATAAGAAATATCATACAGTATTTGTCTTTCTCTAACTTATATCACTTAACATAGTAGCCTCCAAGTCCATCCGTGTTGTTGCAAATGGCAAATAGTCATTCTTTTCTATCACTGAGTAATATTCCAGTGTGTGTGTGTGTATGTGTGTGCGTGCGTGATATCTTCCTTGTCCATTTGTCACTGATGGACACTTAGGTTCCTTCCATATCTTGGCTATTGCGGATAATGCTGCTATGAATATCGGGGTGCATATATAATTTCAAATTATTTTTTTTTCTTCAGACACATATTACATTTTAAACAGTCTGTAGGGAGGTTTCCACATCCAGAATTTGAATGGCAATGAAAAGACGTTGATAAACACTCTAGTTGAAGTTGACAGTCACCTGGAGCCGCTCCCCTGCCAGAAGCCTCTTACCTTATAAACAAACCCTTCTGGGCAGCTGTGGTCATAGGTGAAGGCTTTGTAAACCACCAGGAACACGATGCAGGCGAGGAAAGCTAGGGCCAGGCTGACGAGTATGGTAACCTGGAGGAAAAAGAAAAAAGAAACAGAATCATCCAGCCTCAGCTAGTCTGCCTTCAGTCCACATGTGCCACCTTCAAAGCCTGGAGCTGGCAGGCAGGCAGGCCGGTGTGTTAGAAAGAGTAGGGGAAAGCTGGGGGCCCAAAGAATCAGCTCTGACTCTGTTCCGTCACCAACGTGCAGGGTGAGCCTGAGCGAACCACCTGCACTCTTTGGGCCTCGGCATCCCCTTCTTCCAGGAACTCTCTGAGCTCCACCTTGGCCCAGTGTGTGATTTCCACTCCCTCACTGTTTGCGTTGCCTGTTAATGCGGGGTTGGGTGCTGGGGGGGCGATCATTAAGCCATCTGGTGCCTCTGCCTTCGATCACCACCCTCCCCGCCACAGCTGAATTCCAGTCTCGGATATCAATGCTTATTCCACTTCTGCTTGGACAGCCAACACTTACCTGAACTGCGTTCTCAAATCGAACTCCTGCTCCCCTCCCATCCCAAATCTGCTCCTCCACCCCCGCTTTGGTCCCTGTCTCGGGAAATATCAACCCCACCTTTGCAGTCACTCAGGCCAAACATTTTGAAGTCATTTTGGACTCTCTCTTTTTCTCACATTCTATGTCCCAGCCTAGCAGCAGAAGCTATCATTTCTGTCTTCTAATACATCCAAAATCTAATCGCTTCTTGGCCAAAGCCATCATCACCTCTCATCTGCAGTTTTTTTGTTTGTCTTTTTGCTTTTTCTAGGGCCGCACCCATGGCATATGGAGGTTCCCAGGCTAGTGGCCTAACAGGAGCTGTAGCCGCCGGCCTTCGCCACAGCAACGCGGGATCCGAGCCGCATCTGCAACCTACACCACAGCTCATGGCAACGCCGGATCCTTAACCCACTGAGCAAGGCCAGGGATCGAACCTGCAGCCTTAGGGTTCCGAGTCAGACTCGTTAACCGCTGAGCCACGACGGGAACTCCAAGAAGGCTTATTTTGATTCAGAAGAAAAATCAAATCAATTTTGGCAGAGGGGGTCCCTATCCCATCTCCTTCCCGCTTCTAGGAAAGAGATGAGATGATGCATTACTTCAAAAAGAGTTCTTAGCAGCTATAAATACTGGATGGAAGGCATTTGAAAAGGAAAAGAGAAAGATGGGTGTGGGAGATGTTCATCTGTATCCTATGAGCAGACACTGTCCATGAGAAATTCCCTGTGTATGTGTGCGGATGAAGTTTTAGGACGATGTGCTATTGTGAATGATATAAGATATAAATACAGATATAGATACATTACATTATGTATATTTGGTCTTGTTCCCGGTTCCTGGCACAAAGCTAAAACTCTTGTAATTTCCTAAGTGATAAAAGCAGGGTTGCAGCTTCTTTTGTTCTAATATTCAGTTTGGGTGCCCAGTTCCTGAAATAAGTCCAAACCATAAAAGTGAAAGGAGCAGCTTTTATGATTCACAAAACCTCCTGCCAACTACACCTGAATTTACGTTACCTTGTATTACATTATAATGTGACCTTTGGAAAGCCCAGAGGAACTAACCGCTGATGGGAAGGTCATAACTTAAACATCTGCCCCACTTTCAAGCAAGGAAGAGGGGCTGAGATTGAGTTAACCAGCAACAATTAACCAGCAACAGCCAATGCTTTAAGGAACCATGAAGCGCCCATAAAACCCATAACCAAAGGGGCGCAGAGAGCTGCCGGGTGGGCGAACAAGAGTACATCCATGCCCCTAAGGGTGGTGAATCCCAAAATCCATGGGGATAGGAACTCCTGAGCTCAGGACCTTCCAGATTTTGCCCTATGCACCTCCTCACCTGGCTGCTCGTGTGTATCCTTTAATACCCTTCATAATAAATCAGTAATAGTAACTAAAGTTCTCTCCCGAGTTCTGTGAGCCATTCTAGCAAATCCCTGAACCTGTAGAGGAGGCTGTGGGAACCTCCAGGTTATAGCCAGCTGATTAGAAGTGCAGATGACGGAGTCCCCCTCATGGCGCGGCAGAAATGAATCCAACTAGGAATCCTGAGGTTGCGGGCTCGATCCCTGGCCTCGCTCAGGTGGGTTAAGGATCCGGCGTTGCCGTGAGCTGTGGTGTAGGTTGCAGACGAGGTGCGGCTCAGATCTGGTGCTGCTGTGGCTGTGGCTGTGGCTGTGGCGTAGGCCAGCAGCTCCGATTCAACCCCTAGCCTGGGAACCTCCATATGTTGAGGGTGCAACCCTAAAAAGCAAAAGAAGGAAAGAAGGAAGGAAGGAAGGAAGGAAGGAAAGGTAGAAAGGAAGAAAGGAAGGAAGGAAGAAAGGACAGAAGGAAGGAAGGAAGGAAGGAAGGAAGGAAGGAAGGAAGGAAGGAACAGACGACAACCTGGGATGTACAACTGGTGGCGAGGGCAGTCTTGTGGGCCTGACGGCTAGAACTGTGGGGTCTGGGCTAACTCTAGGCAGGTAATGTCAGACTTAAGTTGTAGGACATCCAGTCTGCATCCCCCCAAAATTGGAGAATTGCATGGTGTAGAAAAATACGCACACATTTCAAGTCAGAAGTGAGAGGACAGAGGAAAAACTGTTCTTTCCTTTCATATGGTGACATGTAAAATTCAGTTCTAAACTCCTGTCCACACAATGTGCTGCCCTCTCTATTTGCATCCTAAACCCATAGCTCTAGCCTGTGGCACACGCATCAGCCTCCTTCCCAGGATTAGGGCGGTGACAGTGTGGGGTGAGATGGTACAGAGGTCGGACTGGAATCATCCAGCAAGACATGGGGACAGACAGAGATGTCGGAGACCGGAACCTGGAGCAAGAGGCTCCCCAGAAACGCATGCCCTTCTTAGGACTCTAGAAGATCGTATTTGATTACACCAGGAGCATATGGAGGTTCCCAGGCTAGGGGTCAAATTGAAGCTGCAGCCGACAGCCGCAGACAACAGCCGCAGCCACAGCCACAGCAACGCCAGCTCCAAGCTGTGTCTGTGACCTACACTACAGTTCACGGCAATGACGGAGCCTTAACCCACTGAGCGAGGCCAGGGATCGAACCCTCAACCTCACGGTTCCTGGTCGGATTCGTTTCTGCTACGCCACGATGGGAACTCCTGGGTAATTATTCTTAATGACTGACTCAGTATTGGCTGTTGAACAAGGTGGATGAGGAGATGGAGGTTTCTGATCGGTTTCAGGGTGAGGTTTTTCCTGAAGGCAGGTCTCTGTGGGGCATCCTAGAGCTGGCCTCCGCCTTTCGGATGCGTTAGACTCATAGAAATCAGAGGTCCTAGTGCTCGGTCCCCACAGCGAAGCTCCCGATGTGGTGGGGGGCCTCCCAGGACCTGGGGGAGAGAAGCCCCACTTCCCACAGAGCGGCCCTGAACACGCAAGCCGGCTGTGCATCCATATGCACTGACTCCGTTGATGTAACCTTGCTGCTTGGGGCTGTTCTAAAGTCCTTGGCTCTACCTCCCGACCGTTACAGCCTGGGACTAGAAGTAAACGAGATCTCAGTGCTGGATTTGAGTGCTTCCTGGGAGACGTGGTCCTCCCTGCTCCCCATCCCCCTGCTCCTCTGTTCATTCACTCAGCACGTGTTTTTTAAAGGGCCCACTGCGAGCCACGCGCCACCATACAGCCTTTGCCTTGGGAGCTGACGGTGGGGAGAGGGTCAAACGCTGAGCAAGCAAATCACCAAATGAAGAATTACAAAACAAGACCCCAGAAGGATCTGGAAGGGCGCATTGGAGAGGGGCCTTGGACAGGGTGTGCAGGGACAGGAGAAGGCGCTCCACACGAGAGAGCTCTGGGCCAGAGCCGTCTAGACCGAGGCACAGTCCCAGAGGAGTTGAAAAGAAGAGGAGCTCAGCATCCTCCAGAGTCCATCCCAGTGTTTTCTGGGCGGTGTCCCGCTCAGCCTGGCCTCCCTCTGCCACTCTCCAGCCTCTCAGCCACCCTGGCTCACAGAGTCCCCTCCAGCCACCCCGGCCCACTGAGAGCTCTCACTGTCATGCTTCTCCGGGCCTTAACGCAGGAACACCCTCATCACACGCACGCACGCACACACACACACACACACACACACACACACACACACACACGTCCTTCCTCGTTAGCCTCCCTGTCCAGCCCAGAGGCCCGGATCCTGCCCTGATCGCCCCTGGGGCCTGCAATATCCGTGCAGTTCTCTGCCATCGCTGTGGCCCCAACCTGCCAAGGTACCTATTCTGCTTCTGCCTCTGACGAGCTGTGTGACTTTCACCAAGACGCTTCACCTCTCTGAGCTCCTGTTTCCTCTCTGTTCAGTGGAAGTGAAAACCCCACCCCACGGGACTGGTGTGATGATTAAATGAGATGATATCTATAAATTACTCAGTGTGGTCCTGGTCCCTGGGATTAACCGGTAATAGCAATCATTTATGGACTGTGCAGTGACACACTGGGTACCGTGTAACATCCCCTTTAATCTTCATGACAGCCCTCTAAGTCTAATTATTACCCCGATTTTGCAGTAATACACAGAGTAACTTGTCTGAGGTCACGTGGTTATTGAATTAGCAGAGCCTGATTGGAACTCTAGACTATCTGATTCTGAAACTCTCAACCCGAAACGCTACCTTAACCCATGTTTTGATAAATAGTTCCCAATCCTGCTGTCACATTTGCTTGCAATAGTGCAATGAGGCAAGGCAACGTGTACTGTAAGCTCATTCTAGGAGGATACGTCACTGCAGACATGAAACCCCAGGAGTTAGGAAGAGAGAGGAGAAAAACGAAAATCCTTCCACCATCGGCCAAGCAAGGGTGCTGATCTAGGACCCTCGCTACGCCAGGAAACGTGATCTTCATTAACATTCATGTATTGCAGCATCTCAGCACCACAATACCCAATAAACCATCCTTCTTTATGAAGAACGCAAACCCTGGAAACCTCAAAGCAATAGAATCACTCACATCGGGGAAATTAAACTTTGTGGGGAGATAAAAACAGAGCTGCCCAAAAGACATTTGTCTTTTGCATGTGACAGCTGGAACCTCCAGAGACAGAATTAGGCTGCCCGGCACCTTGCTCCTGGCTGGGCCACAAAGATCTTGACAATAGGGCTTGAGCGGAAAATGCAAGGGGATCGCAGAATCCATAAATTCTGCTCAAATGACACCCTGGTCTCTGTCATCCTTTCCGTAGCACCAGGCAGCGAATGCAGCAGAATTTTTGGAGCCGGATTGTCCAGTCTGAAAGTCCAGCCCTGTCACCTCTTGGCTGTGTCCCTGGGCAGGTTGCTTGCCTTTGGAGTCCTCTGCTTAGTGCTCGCATCAGCAGCGCATATACTAAAATTGGCGTCCTCTGCTTACTTCTCTGCATTGGCTGTTGTAAAGCAGCCCTGTAGCACAGGCCTGGCCCAAAGCATGATCTTAGCGTGCAGGGGGAACGCATATGTGTTTCATCAACTGTGTTCCATTTTGCGGGGAAGATACTATCAATGTGCCCATTTTACAGAGGGGTCTATCAGAGGAAGATGGATGGCTTTACCTGTGTGAGAGGAGGCTGAGGATTTGAACTCAGATCTGTCTAATGCAGAAGTCCAGCTGCCTCACTGTAGGCTGTATTGCCAGGTAAATCTATACCTACATGAGAGTTTATTTTTATTAAAAGTATATTGCACCATTATAAGAACAATATTGGAACTCCTGGTGGGAAAACAGCCATTACAATGCCGCGTCATCTCAAGCCTGTTTTGCAGACTCGATCTGCATAAGCCTTGACCCCTTCTGCTCCTTCCCCTTTTACACACTAGTGGCCCATCCAACCTTCTCGGATCACACAGAACATCGTCACAAGCCCAGTCCAGGCCACCCCAGAGCAAGACAGGCCACTGCTTCACTGTCTGCAAAACGACTCCAAATCATTGCACTAAACTGCACAAAACTGTCATGAGGTACGAGCAAGATGAATACTGCAAATGGCAAATTGCTGTGTAGATGCAAAAATGACAAACCAATGCTTCTTGTTGCCACCGCTCTTACCGTCGTGACTGTGCACCGTTAGAGTAGAGCTGAATTTGGTTCAACTGGTTCCTCAGCATGAGAACCACGGGGTGTTCCAATGTGTTACCATCACTTGTGACCTGTCCTCCCTCAGACTAACAACCCCTCAAGGACAGGGCAGTACCCTCTGTCTCTGGGCTTCTGAAGGCCTGAGGGTCCTGCTGTTTAAAGGATTTACTGGTGATTCACGTTCATGGAACAGAAAAGCACATCTGCCACAGGCCATTTCCTCTGGTCTCTCCTGCCTCCACCTCCCAGTCCATCATCCTCACTGGCCACCAAAAGGATCTTCCTAAATTATTTTTAATTCTTTTTCCTTTTTTGGCTGCACCTGTGGCATATGGAAGTTTCCAGGCTAGAGGCTAAATCAGAGCTGCAGCTGAGGCCTATGGCACAGCCATGGCAACACCAGATCCGAGCCATATCTGCAAACTACACCACAGCTTGCGGCAACGCCAGATCCTTAGCCCACTGAGCGAGGCCAAGGATCGAACCTCCATTCTCATAGATACTATGTCAGGTTCTTAACCCTCTGAGCCACAACAAACTCCAAGGGACCTTCCTAAATTAAGTTACTCCTCTGGGAGTTCCCACTGTGGCTCAGCAGTTATGAACCCAACTAGTGTCCGTGAGGATATGGGTTCGATCCCTGACGGTGCTCTGTGGGTTAAGGATCCGGCGTTGCCTTGAGCTGGAGTGTAGGTCATAGACGAGGCTCAGATTCTGCGTTGCTGTGGCTGAGGCCTTGGGCAGCAGCTGCAGCACCATTTCAACCCTTAGCCTGTCCCTATGCATCAAGTGTGGTCCTAAAAAGCAAAAAAAAAAAAAAAAATTACTCCGCTGAACTTTTCATAGTAGGACTAAAGATCCCACATGGGCTCACTTTGAGGCTGACTTTGTGTCCTGCCATGGTGGGCTCCAGACCTTACTGACCATCAGCGCCATGTGAGGAGATGGTCAGATGCAGAACCCTGGGCCCGGCACCCAGAGATCTGCACGATACCCACACATCGGCATCTCCACACAAGTCCAGGAGATTTGGATGCAGGGCACCTGGAGCTTGTGGTTAGATCAAAACAAGGGCCAGAGTCTTTGTCTGGCTTCTGAAGAGAAGGCGGCAAGGAGCTCACGTCCCTGCTGCTGAGATACTCAGCATTTTACACAAATGATCTCACTCGATCCTACCCAGCGTCCTGTGAAGTGGGTACTGCTCATATTCCTGCTTCTCAGATGATGAAACTGAGGACTGCGGAGGTTGGGTAATTGTCAGGATTTTCCAGGACAATCAGTGGTAGAGCAAAACCTAGAAGCTAGATCTGTCTGGATCCAAAATATATTTTCTTCCCACAGCACTGCAATGCCTTCATCATCTGGCCCTGCTTACCTGTCCCACAGCAGCAATTGCTGTGGCCCTGGGAACTCTCATACACACAGAGAGAGAAATGCACACACACACACACACACTCACTCACACTCAGACATATGCAGACACACATGCAGACACGCGCACAGAAATACATACAATAGACACAACAAACACACACAGATCACATAGACACATACAGAGTACAGACCTAATTCCTGAAAGTTCTAGGCTCTCTGCTACTGGCATGCCTTTCTTTCCACTATCTTTCCCCTGGAGGGTATCTCCCACACACGCCACACACCAGGAAGCCTTCCCAGATCTCTTCCTCAGGAATGAGGCCTCTCTGGGTTCTCCCAAGCTCCCCAGGCCACAGACACCTGTTGCTCTGTGTTATCAAGACTCAAGCCATGAGCTTCTCACCAACCTCCTGCCCAGCTCTTGGCCAGGGCTCAGCACCAAGAGCACATAAGTGAGTTTCGAAGACCTCACATCCATCTGCTTCAACCAGCCCCAAGCCAGACCCCAGCGCAAAGCTAGTGGTCCCCTCCCACAGAGGGCCACCCCGGCCACAGTCAGAGGTACGCCACTGCCTCACGGCATCCCAGCCGAGCCTTGTCTAGATGCAGCCTGCATCTGCATCTCCATGGAAACGCCAGCCCCGCAGCCCAAATAGCCTGTTCCACTAAGCTACTTTTATTCCTCAATCTTCTTTCTTGGCAGAAGAGTTGATATCAAAAAAGAAAAAAAAAAAAAGAATCAGGTCAGCAAAATGGGTTTGGAAAATTAGAAATCATCTCCTCCAAGTTCCAATGTGTGACACTGCTAGGCAGGCCTGTGGGGGGTTCTGAGCCAGATAAGCTGCTCCATGTCTTCCTACAGCTCCTGCCAGACCGAGAACGGATGTCTGCCAATTACACAACAGCCCCTGGACAGAAGGCGGCCGTGTTTTGGGGTGGGGGGCTGCATTTCTGCCTCTACTTAGTTTGCTGCCTTGGTCCACGGGAGGATACGAAGCACCTTCCACCCCCTCACCCCTCCCGCCGGACATCGGTGCCGCACACAGACACAGACAGACCCACGCTCCCTCCCTGGGAGGAGTCTCAGAGGAGCTTTCACAAGAAAGTTCCCGTAGCCGGCCTGAGACCCCTGCCCTTGGAAAGGTCCGCGTGCAAGGGTGGCCCCTGCCTGGCATCTGAGAACCTGGATGTCAGGACGTTTCCCACCATTCCCAGAACAAGTAAGAGGGGCTCACTGTGCCTAAACTATCCAAACTGTATGGTTTATGCTGAACATCTGCCTTCCTTCTGGAGTCTAGAACCTGGATACGTGCTACGCGGGGGTGCTGATGTGACAGGCCCCCAGCGGAAACCCTGGGCGCCGAGTCTCTGATGGGTTCTCCACTGCACAGCTCTCTGTGAACGAGGTCACAGCTCATCACTGTGGGAAGTGAGTGTGTCCCGTTTGAGTCCACTGGCAGGGGCCGCCAGAAGCTCCTGCCTGGCTCCCTCCGGAGGTCACCCCCTGCACCTTTTTCCTTTGCTGCATGTGCTTTGTATCCTTTGGCCTCAATAAAGCACATTGAGTCCTGTGAGTCCTTCTCGTAAAGCATCCACCCGGGTGGTGGCCTCGGGAACTTCCTACATTAAAAATAATTAACGTGATGTAGATAATTTAACTTTATTTCCTATTAATAACTTTTAAAACCAGCCCTAGAAGGTAGGTCTTATTGTTCCTGTTTATAGATTAAGAATGTAAGACCCAAAGAAGTTAAGTCACTTGCCTAAGTAAACTCAAACCATGAAAGGAGAAGCAGAATTTGAACTTGGGTGTGAGCCCCAAGGCTGTGTACCTTTCACTCAATCCATTTCCTCTGAAATAGTTGCCACCGATTCCATCCCAAACCAAAAAGATTGTTATGTCACACTGGTCAGCTCCCTATGGAAGCTCCCCCCGAAAACATTAAAGAAGCCCATTCTCTAGGGCCCCAGTGAATCCCGCTGAGTAAGCTGCCCTTTGAAAGGAAGGGGAAAATGAAACATCTGTGGCCTCAAACTTTATGGGAGCAATAATTCAAGCGTCTCTTTCAGATCCCAGAAAGGGCAACTCCCCACGGAGGGGGAAATAGCAGAGAAATGTGATGCCAGCTAGAGTCAGGGGTTCATTAATATTAGTGGGGCCCTTGAAAGAGAAAAAGCACAATTTAAATTGGAACATACCAAAGAAATAACTCATTTCCCCGTTTAATGTGCTATTGGCATAATCATGAGAAAGAAGAAACAAGGGTCGGGGGCCCCAGTTTATGGAGGAGACACATCTCTGGCCTCCTTGAAGTATTTTTCATTTTAAAAGTGCAAACCATTGTTCAGCTTGAACCGCAGGATGTTTAAACGTTTAAGAGTAAACCTCTTGCAGGTTGGAGAAGCTGAGTCCTTACTCACAGGGCCGTGTCTTTATCAGCCGAAAAATCAAAGGCAAATGCAGAATAGAGATCGTAACCGGTACACCGAGATCTAAACAGCCTGTCAAGGGGAGGAGCCAGCCTTTCCTGTCACCGACCACGTGCAAGCACAGAGCAGACAGGCCGCGTAACTGAGCCGAGAGGGCTGGGTGTGGGGACCGGAGGGAACATCCTATCCGCAGCGGGCAGCTTCTCAGCCCCAGACAACTGCGGTCAAGGATGGAAATGAGCCCCTGATGGGGCTGTTCTTTTGCTTGGTCAAGCAAAGACAGAGATTCTGCCCACAAGGGAAATGCCCCAATTTTTAAATCGGGGGCAGCGGATACAGTTCTATGGTTTCTTTCATTATTTATTCTGAACCTTTCAACGACCCTGTAAAGTTAGTCATCTGAACCCTATTTTATAGGAAATATGGTTCCCAGAAGTGGTTGGTCCAGGGTCAAACAGTCAAGGAAAGGCTGTAACCAGGATTTTCACCTCGTCTGTTCTGGCAGGGAGGTGATAAGGACCAAGGTGACCTGGGGAGTGTGAACTGGTCTGGGGCTGAGTGGAGAGCCAGCCCAGGTGGCACCAAGAGCACCTGTGCCACTTTCTGTACAGGGAAGAGTGGGGAATTAAAGCAGTCTGGAGCACGTGTCTGGAAAATAGCCGCAAAGAGACCCAGCACTGTCAGCCACGGAGGAAGGATTTGGGGGCATCGGGGCATGGAGACGGAGGACCTAATATTTACTGAGCATCTACTACAAGCCAGGCACCTGGCTCTACACGCACTACTTTACTGAGTCCACATGATACCTGTCTGATGAAGGTGTCCCTAACTTCCTGTGGGGCCTTCCCAGGACCACACGGCCAGGCCATTCTAACATTTGCTTGAAACACCCGGACCTTCCTCCTCCTTGAGCTGTCAGTCCAGGAGAGGCCTGGAGCTTCCACTGCCGTGTTGTCCATCGCCAGCACTTTGTAAAAATGATCCAGACCAGGAGGCCTCACAAATCTTAGCAGGGCTATTTTGCGCAAAGTGGAACTCAGTAAATTAAGCTGTCACACAAGCCTTGCTCTTTCCACAGGGAGGGACTGGAGCTACAAATCTGTCCCAACACGCAGGCAAATGGGCTTTGAGCAGATAGCTCATGGAGTTTGTTTACTGATGCTGCAATTACGATTTTTATTTATTATTAAGAAACTGACAGGCGTCCAAGCGTTTGGGGTACCGGCAGTGTGGCAGTCTGCTTTCGGCTCTGCAGAGACTGGGATACAGGCATCTAAAAGGGAAGCAGTGTCAGGTGAGGCGAGAGGGAGCCAGGCTCTAGCACCAGACCAGCCTGGAGTCCAGTCTTAGCTCCACCACTTACTGGCTGTGTGACCTTAAGCAGGGGACACTACCTCTCTGAGCCTCGGTCTCCTTATCTGCAAAAACGGGATTAATCATAACACCCACTAGCAGGCACATTGGTAGGACTCCCAAGGACACTAGACGTAAAGTTCCCAGTGGTGCTGGATATCGGCACTGTTGACATACATTCCTTAAGCAGCTGCCTACAAAGCCGCTCGCTTGACGCCTTGTCACTAAAATAGCAGGAGGCCTGGCTGGACCTCTTAATTTCATCAAAACGGTCTGTTGAGTCGCAGCTTAATTAACTTTCCCATGGTTTCACTGGGAAAGCATGTTTCAGGCCCCTGCCTTTCGCCCCCTCTCCCTGGCTCCACATAATGGAAGTACACGTCTCTTATAAACCGTTCTGACTCTACAAAGACGAACAAATCAGCCGCAGACACACAGGGGTACACGGATAGCCAGCCCGCGACACTGCAGAAACCTCTCCTCAGAGCATGAAGGCAAGGCCATGGAATCTAAGGAAATCATCTTCCCTCCACCAGGTTCCCTGCAGTGGCTGCAACCTTGGTCTCCCGCCCATGCGCTTACTCAATTGCAACCCCCAGCCGCGTCTTCCCAGCAGCACTGGCAGGATGCGCTGGGCATCGTGACCCTGAATGAAGGGTCAGTGGGCTTCCTGTATACAAAGCTGCTCTTTGCAGGGCTGCGGAAAACCATGGCACTGGCGGTGAAGTTCGGGTCAGGGCTGCTTCCTGGGTACAGAAAGTAAAGCAGAACTGAAGATACCAAGAATGCAGAATGTTCTCAGCTCCAGGCTCCATGGTGGGAAACCGAAAGCCAGCTAAGAAAACCTGTGCAGGACTTGACTTTTGATTGATGGGCTGTTGTTCCTTGGAGGCCCCAGCCTTGAGGATTCGTTTTGGTAGCCCCTGCAGCTGACTAGGGCTTGGCCGCTCTAGGTGCGTGATAAATCTGGGCTGAGTAAATCAATACCACCTAACTAGTCTCATTCATCTTATTTTCATTACACCCCTATCTTTTTCCAGAAGTGATTTACGGCAGCTTGCAGGCTGCATGATTTAGTAATCACCAACATTCGCTAAGTGCCCCCGGTGTGCCAAGTTCTGCCCCAAGTACTTTATATGGTTTCTCCGTTATGTCTTCACAGCAATCTTTTGTGATAGGTATTATTATTGACAGGTATTATTATTACTGTCTCCACTTTACAGACGAGGAAAACAGAAAAGAAGTAAATGAAAAAAACAAAGATGAGCATAAACGGGAAGCAGGTGTCATAACAGTGCCTGTGCTTGTAGCCGGGGGAGGGGGGAGGGCAATAAATCGGTGCAAGGTTTTCTAGAAGCCTAACCAAAGCCAGGAACTGGATCCATTTTAACATGCATGGGGATAACATATACACACTACTGTATATAAAATGGGCAGTTAACCAGGACCTACTACAGCACAGGGAAATCAACTCAATAGTGTGTAATAACCTATATGGGAAAAAAAGAATGGACATGTGTAAATGCATAACTGATTCACCTGGCTGTACACCTGAAAGTGATACAACATTGTAAGTCAACTACACTCCAATAGAATTTTTTAAAAAATAGCAGAGTCCAAAAGATGAAATCAAGCCGATTGTTCAGAAGATACACAAATGACTCCTACCAAACATGTGACCTTGGACAAGTCATTTCTTTCTCAGTCTTTCTCTTTTTGTACTATTTTGTTTTGTGTTCAAAGGGAGTGATTACAATAATGTTCCCATCACAGAGCAGTTATAAATGTCAAAGGAAATGATAAATGCAGCAAGACCAGTGCCTGGAACCCAGAAGATGCTCTATGAATATTCACCCCGTCTTATTTTTGTCCTTTTCTCCCCCTCCACTTATTGAAGGAGGCATCTTGGAGCACGAGTGTTTAACTGTAAAAATCATTGGCAAGGCGGCCCAGGCAGCTCATTGCTACCTAAAAAGAAGAAAGGAGCTATGTATGCAGGGCTTTTCAAGCACTCCTGCTCCTGAATTTCATGAGCAGTGGGAGGCTGACTGGTTCAGTGAGTTCCAGCCTGGGCCACGTTTAAATCCACGTTAAAATGAAAGGTGCCTCTAACTTCCCATTGTAGTGCCATGTCCTGGGAGCTCAGGAAAGTCATGCTTTTCTGTCATCTCCTGCGGCCAAGAAATGCAATTGATTTTCCCGGCCTCATTTTCATATTTTAAAGAACTCTTTCTCCAGGGCTCCTCAGAGAACTGAAGTGAAGGAAATCTCATTTATATTTTACCATGTAACCCAAAGACTAATCATGCACCTGACACAGATACTGGTGGAACCCCTGGTCCATACAGGTCCCAGGCCAAGAGCACGTAAAGATGACACATGCGTAGTCTCTGCCCACAGGAGAGAATTTAGAAAGCAAGATGAGGAGCACGGAGGTGGAGAAAGCTCTGGGCAAAGAGGTCCTAACCTAGCCTGGAAGGAGATGGGGAAAGGGTGAATCAGGCAGAGAACAGCCTGTGCAAAGATACAGAGGTGTGGGTGGTACAGGATGGTGAAAGAGGAAGCTTAAAAGGTAAACAGAGGCGAGCTCAAGAAGGAGCACCGGTGTCAGAGTAAAGAGTTTCTGGTGCATCCTGGAGAGCTAACAGGTGTATTGAATATCCAGCTAACATCTGGTATTCAGGGACATGCCTCCACTGTTTTAAAATGGAATTCGAATAGATGGGTGGAAACTGAACTTGAGAGGATGAAATTGGGAGGAAGAAGAACCTCCCAAAGGCTCTAAAAATAATCCAGACCCAAACAAGTGTTCCACGAGAATCGTCTTCACACCCCAGTACTGAGCTGGGTACTTTGTGAGATACCCAAAAACAGGAGAAAAAATTATGTTTACTGGGTGCCAACTGTGCTTTGATGCTTTACATATCTTATATAAGCATCACAAAACAAGACTAGTATCTCCATCTTACAGATGAAAAAGCCCAAAGTGCAAGGAGGTAAGGAGAAGTGAGTCCAGGGGGACAGCCTGTGAGTAAGGCCCAGCTAATGAGCTCAAGCCACTGCTGAGCATCATGGCCCTGCCCTGCAGACCAGTGTCAGAAATGGAGCAGCAGGCTCAAATACGGGAAGGAAAGACAATTTCTTGCTGCCTTGCTGCGTGCAGCCTGGAGTGAGATGCTGTACTCTAGATCCAAGAATGACTGACGTCTGCCTAACAGGTCATCTCTAAATACAGAGCCCCGAGCTCTATTAATATTCAATGATAAGTGATGCTGCTTTCAAGTCACATTCACATAACTGGAGGTTTCAACTACGCCAGCATCCTGGGAACATGAGTTTGTGGGCCATGGCTGGTACTTCCAAGAATCACCTGCACCACCTGCTTCAAGGCCGGGGCACACTAGCTATTCTGTAAATACTTAGTGACTGAATGGGACTACTCTGAGGAAAAATCAGTGAAGGGAGTTAAGGAGAATGACAATGGGTACATTTCAAAATATCATCTTTTAAAGCTTTGGAGAGGTAGTTGGATACAAACGGAATTTGTTTGACATTAATTCTTCACATCTTCAGTGAAAACTATCCACACCCTCCCAATAACACTAAGCCAGATGATTTTAGGGCTTAAATATTTTTTGGCTGCAGCCACAGTATATGGAAGTTCCTGGGCCAGGGATCGAACCTGCGCCACAGCAGTGACCTGAGCTGCTGCAATGACAACATCAGATCCTTAACCCACTGTGCCACAAGGGAATTCTGGATTAATTCTGTTTTATAAAAAACTCACAGAAACATTATTCCTCTACTCTTGCAAATTTTCTAGAGCACGGAGAAAGAAAAAACCATGTCCGTTCTCTTTATAAACGCAGCATAGCTCAGATGACCTTACCTGACAGAGACAGCACAGAAAATGCAACACAACCTCCCAATATTATTAAAGCAACAATTTTAAACAATACACTAGCAAACAGAATTCAGTGGCAGGCCATGACAAAATGAGGATATGTAGGAATGAATTAATATTTAAAAATCTATCAGTATAATTTACCATAATACTAGGTCAAAGAAGACAAACCATATGCTCATCTTCATAAATGCAGAAAGGGCTTTTGAGGGGGAAAAAAACCCATCAAAATTTAAATGGTGAAGTGCTAGAAACAGCAGATCTGAAAGTATTGACCAATGTAACCAGATAAGAAATGACATTTGGAGTCTAAAAATTTCAAGGGGGAAATAACATAAGAAAGCTAAAAATCAGAAAAGGGAAGCAATATTGATATTATGGAGAGATAATACAATTATATATGCAGAAACCCCAAAGAATCAAATGTTATACAAATTATTAGAGACAATAAGAGAAGTTGGTCACTCCCTGGTGGCAAATAAATGCACAAAGTTCAAAAGCATTTTTATTAAGTAAAAATAACAACTTAATAAAAATTAAATTAGAAAATTCAATGGAAGAAAAGATCCCTTTTACAATACCAATAAAAATTAGGTAAAATACTATGGCATAAATGTAATAAGAACTATAAAGATGAGATTAAAGCTTAACTGAGAACCTCAAAAGAAGACTTCAACAAATGCAAATTTAAACCTTATTTCTAAATAGACTCAATTTAAAGATGTAGTCTCTCTTTAAGTTAATCTATGAATTAATGCAACCCATGTTAAAAAATGAATAGGAATTTTTGGACCTAAAAAAATACAGTAATATTTATCTGGAAAAGCAAACATGCAAGAATAGATTAGGGGTTTCTGAAAAGCAAGCGGAATCAAAGAAGAACAGTTTTTATGTTGTAAGCCACATGGGCAGTAAGTCAGAAAGAGAAAGGCAAATACTATATGATATCACTTATATCTAGAATCTAATAAATGAACCTTTCCACAGAAAGGAAATGCATAGACTTGGAGAACAGACTTGTGGCTGCCAAGGGGGAGGGGGAGGGAATGGGACGGACTGGGAGCTTGGGGTTAATACATGCAAACGATTGTACTTGGAGTGGATAAGCAATGAGACCCTGCTGTATAGCACAGGAAACCATATCTAGTCACTTGCGATGGAACACGATGGAGGATAATGTGAGAAAAAGAATGTATATGTATATGTGTGTGACTGGGTCACTTTGCTGTACAGTAGAAAATTGACAGAAGACTGTAAACCAACTATAATGGAAAAAATAAAAAATCATAAAAAAAGAACACTTTACACAGATTTTAAAATGTATTACAAAACTATGGAACTGAGACGATTTGGCATTGTCTCAGTTTTTGATAGCAAATAATTGTCAGATCCATGGAAGAAAATAGAGAAGTAAACTCAAATACATATGGCGCTGCAGTATCTAAAAAAGGTGACATGTCAGGTCTCAGAGAAGAAGGACTAACTAGTAAACATTGATCAAGTATCAAACTGCTATTCAAATAGAAGTAAAGATGGATTCCCACCCTACTCTTCACAAATTCCAGATGGATCCAAGTTTTACCATAAAAAATAAAATCATAAAAGTAGCAGAAGAAAATATGAGTTCAGGGTGGGAGGAGGCTTTGATTTTCAGAGCATCAAGTGAACACATATTTTCCTTTATGCCTTCTGGAGTTTGTGATTAATTTGAGTTAAAGCAACAGTAAGAAATACTGTAGGCTTAAGAAAGAAGTCGTACCATAAACAAAACAAAAAGGCAAAGCACAACTGAGAAAATACGAAATAAGTGAGAATGACTAAGTCCTCAGCTTTTGGAAGAGGCCGCGCCAATGAGTAGGAAGGACCAGCTAGTAGTCTGGCCAAGTAGGACATTTTTCAGGAAGGACATAGTCGATAGTCAAATCACATGTGGAAAGAGGCTCAAGCTCATCAGTTATGAATGACATACAAACTTAAGGTGAAGTGCCATTTTCTATCTATCAGACTGGTAAAACTTTTAAAGTTTGTTAAAACAGGTGCTGGCGGAGTTCCCTGCTGGCCTAGCTGTTAAGGATTCAGTGTTGCCACGGCTGTGGCTCTGGTTAGATCCCAGGCCCAGGAACTTCCGTATGCCCAGTTCATACTTTTTGACTACCTTCTTCCGATTCTTACACATATTTAAAAAGTTACTGACCACCTATTTTTTTCAAGGTCACGGGCATGGAAAAAAAATAGGAAAGAAAGAAAGAAAAGATGCTGGCATTATGGGGAAGAGCAAATTCATAGGCAGAGTGGAGGGTGTATAGATTGGTAGGAAAAATTTTTGGAAGATAATTTGGCAAAATCTATTGAAATTGAAAATTCACATTCCCTCTCGTGAGGCTTTTAAGATAAAGTTTCTTATATCTTGCAAATATACTTGTAAACTGTATGAAAGGTGTGTGTGTGTGTGTGTGTGTGTGTGTGTGTGTGTGTGTGTAAAAACACACATACTAGGAAACTTACTGAAGCAGAGATCATAGCAGCAAAAAAACTGAAAACTAAAACAACAATAGGGGACTGATTGAGGTAAAACTATGAAACTCCTCAATCTATAGTCATTAACAAGAACAAAAAAAAAAGGATCTCAACATGCTGATATGGAAAGATCTCTGCAGTATATTATTAAGAGGAAAAAAGCAAGGTACAGAAAATGTGTATAAAATGGTCACATTTGAGAAAATTAAAAAGAATATCAAATGAACTTGGGGAACAGACTTGTGATTGTCAAGGGGGTGCGGGATGGGGAAGGAGGGAATGGGGTTAACTAGTGCTTCAGTGATGGAAAAGCAAGGAGATCCAGCTGGGAACTATGTCTAGTCACATGTGACAAATCCATATATGTACATGTAACCGGGTCACCACGCGGTGCAGTTGGAAAATTTGACAGAAATCTGTAAACCAGCTATAATGCAAAAAAAAAAAAGAATATCAAATGAGCATATGCATAAATAAATATATATGCTGACGTAGAAAACGCCTCTGGGTAGAAACATGAGGAGCTATTCCTGGACTGTTTAAGAGAGCTTTGTGCAATATGGAAATGTCCTATAAATCTGAGCTGTCCAATATGGCGGCCTCTAGGCTCATGTGGCTATTGAACACTTGAAATGTGGCCTGTGTGACTGTGGAATTTAAATTTTGAATTTTATTTTGTTTTGATTAATTTAAATGTATATAGCCACATGTGGCTAGGAACTTCCAGTTTGGTGAGCACAGACATAGGCAACAGATAATTTGGGTGAGGAGAATTATGAAGGGAAAGAAAGGCAAAAAAATAAAAATAAAAAAGAAAGAAAGGAAGAAAGAGAAAGAAGAAAAAAAAGGAGTTCCCATCATGGCTCAGCGGAAACGAATCTGATTAGTATCCAGGAGGATGCAGGCTCGATCCCTGGCCTTGCTCAGTGGATTAAGGATCCAGTATTGCCGTGATCTGTGGTATAGGTCGCAGATGCAGGTTAGATCTGACGTTGCTGTGGCTGTGGTGTAGTCCAGTGGCTACAGCTCTGATTTGACCCCTAACCTGGGAACTCCATATACTAAGGGGTTGGCCCTAAAAAGAAAAAAAAGAAGGGAGAGAAAAAGGAGAGAATTTTTCAACTTATGCCTGTCTATACTGTTGGAGTTTTGTACATGTACTCTATGTTACCTTTTTTACAGTTTAAAGTGGATTTTATTTATCTCCAATGTACCATCTGTGTCAAATATACTCTATACAGCAATCTAAATACTCTTCAGTGGGCATCTGATTACACAGAATCATCAAAACTTTTACTTTACTTTTTTCCTTCCAGTTTTATTAAGACCTAATTGACGTACAATACTGTATAACCTTCAAGTGTACAGCATAATGATTTGACTTACGTTATGAAATGATTATCAGAAGTTTAGTGATTAAAACATCCATCATCTCATATAAATATAAACTAAAAAATGTTTTTTCTTTGTGATGCAAATCTCTTAGGATTTACCCTCTTACCAACATTCATACGTAACATAGAGCGGTGTTGACTACATTTAGCATGTTGTCCTTTATCCTTAGCACTTACCTATCATTTTATAAATGGAAGTTTATACCTTTTGACTACCTTCATCCAATTCTTACTCATATTTAAAAAGTTACTGACCACCTATTGTTTTCAAGGTCTATAGTCATAGCAGAGGCTTTAGAAATAAATCGAGGGTAGTTAGTGTCTGTTCTAAAGAGCCCAGGCTTTCCTAGGGCCAAGGGAAAACACATGTAAGAAAACAACTGCACGGAGGAGGTCAAGTTGACAGACTCTCCAATGAATAAAGTCCCAGAGGAAGAAACAATCCTTTCTACATCTGACGGAAAGGAAGAGAGAAGAGGCTATTAGAACAGGCTTCACCCAGAAGGTGATGTTCGAGCCGGGCCTATGAGATGACAAGTACACACTACAGCACAGGGGAGAAAAAAGCACTCAGGGCAGAGGAGGAAGCAGCTATGCAGAGGACTAGAGAGAGGCAAGACAGGGCAGAGTGTGCCCAGGACTCCGTGAGTAATTTCGGTCGGTGGGAGGGGTGTAAAGTCAGGAAGAAGAAGAGGTTGAAAGATACAGGTTCAGGAGTTCCCTTCGTGGCTCAGTGGTTAACGAATCCGACTAAGAACCATGAGGTTGCGGGTTCGATCCCTGGCCTTGCTCAGTGGGTTAAGGATCCGGCGTTGCCGTGAGCTGTGGTGTAGGTTACAGACGCGGCTCGGATCCCCGTTGCTGTGGCTGTGGTGAAGGCCGGCGGCTACAGCTCCTGTTAGACCCTTAGCCTGGGAACCTCCATATGCCGCGGGTGCAGCTCCACATAAAGGCAAAAAGACAAAAAAAAAAAAAGAAAAAGAAAAAGAAAGATACAGGTTTTGAGCACCAGGAACAGCAAACTAAGCAGTTTATATTTCAGCCCGGAGGCCAGGAGAAGCCCCGGAATGGTTTCAAGCTGGGGAAAGACCTGCTCACACAAGACTCTCAAAAGAGACAGACACTGGCTCTGACTTGGAATGTCAAAATCAAAGGCAGAGCTGAAAAATGAGGGCTGAGTTCGAAACATATGCATCTTATTTTATCCTGTATAGAAAAATAATAATATAGCTATTTACGGATTTTAAATTGCATTCTGCACATTTTACTTTGCCCATGAACAGTCACCTCTGATCTATTAAGAGTTACGTAGTACCAAGGAAAGACCAAATTAATTTTTTTTTTTTTTTGCACTTTTCAGGGCCGCACCCGCGGTATATGGAGGTTCCCAGGCTAGGGGTCAAATCGGAGCTGTAGCCACTGACCTACACCACAGCCACACCAAAGTGGGATCCAAGCTGTGTCTGCAACCTACACCACAGCTCACGGCAACGCCGGATCCTTAACCCACTGAGCGAGGCCAGGGATCAAACCCACAACCTCATGATTCCAAGTCGGATTCATTAACCACTGAGCCACGACGGGAACTCCGGAAAGACCAAATTCAAAGGAACTTATTGTTCCTACCTCCTGCAACCATCTCATGTTTTATTAAGTCCCTTAGGAATTTGAGAGGTCTTTTTCTTTACCTTTACTAATTTTTCTAGGGCTTCAAATCCCCAGGAAGTGGCTAGGATAAGAAACTAATAAATCTGGCACATCTTGGCAGAGCCACAGGGACATAACCTTTGTTTTCAGACCAGTAAACATGGTACAAATCCTAGGCCGAGGTTTCTCAGCCTGGGCACTATTGACATCTTAGGTGGGACAGTCCTTTGTCACGAGGGACTGTCCTGTGCATCACAGGACATCTAACGCCATCCCTGCCTCAACCCACTGGATGCCAGCAGCACACACACACACACGCGCGCGCGCGCGCACTGAGATGACAACCAAAGATGTCCCTGACCTTGCCAAACGCCCCCTGGGGAGCGCGACCATCCCTCATCGAGAACCGCTGCCTTAGAACACCCCAGACAGAAGAACCCTTGGGGACCATCCCCTTCAACTCCCTCAGTTTACAGATGAGAAAACTGAGGCCCGGAGACTAAGACCAGAAACCAGGTTTCCTTACTCGGTTTAGAAAGGTTTTTTTTAGAAAGTAAATATCTTTTTCTTAGCCTCAGAAAAATGCAATTAAAAAAAAAGAGTTGGAGGAATTTTAAATCAAGTCAGTCTCATGTAGCTAAATATTCATTTATTTTCTCTCTCTCTCTTTCTCTCTTTTTCTCTCTGACATACACAATTCAGCCTAGAATTTCTATTTAGCAACTTGTTTTTCTAGTTGCAAATACTACCAGTAATAATTAGTAATAATAATAATAACCAGAGATGGTGAACGCATTCGTCCTCTAATTCAGCATTTTTCTTTTTTCATTTATTCACAGTGAAGCGGTAAAAGGGAAGTTGTCTAACACATATCAGAGTGCCCTGTGTGTCAGGCTTCCTGCCAGGCACGTCCTAAGCACATCCTCAGAAGTGGGCATTGGCATATCCATTTTACTAAAGAGGAAACTGGAGCTCACGGAAGTGAGGTGACTTGCCCTTACAGCCAGAACCAGCGATCGAACCCAGGTCTGTCAGATTGCATAAGAAAACTGAGTTAGGGTTGTGGACACTTACACTGTGTTCATGATTATGGCTCAAGTGAGAGCTGAATCCCCTCAGAGAACCAAACTCCCCTGCAGTTGCTTGGATCAGAGAGCTGAGGAGCTTGCCAGCATCTCTAGGAGGAAGCCAGGCCTATGTGGCAGTTGCTATGGCAATGAGTTTTCTTATAATTATAGAACACGGTGGTGACACGACAAGCCACATAGACAGTCACTTTGTTAGGGCCTGTCTTCCTGTGACAGTTCCAGAAGCTTAAACATCATAATTTTTTTTTTTAAATCCCATTTAAGACAATCATGCGTTGCAGCAGCAGAGGCCCAGAGTGCGAGAAAGTCAGGAGATTAACCCTCCCACCATGTCATGGGACTGTGAGGCAAGCCACATGACAAGCCATGAAGAAAATGGCATTTCTCCCTTGGGAAATCTTTACTTCTCTTTTTCCTTTTGGATCAGTGCATTCAGGACTTGGCCAAACACTGTATTTAAAGAGAAGAAAGAAAAGAGAGCCAAAGCAAAATTGGCCTAATGCTTGGCAAATAGTAGGGACAGGCAGCAAAATCTTAGTATTCTAGCAACCACTTTTCAGTTTAGTTTAATTTAGCCGGTTCCCCATATGTGCAGGGTTTCCTCATTTGGAAGCCGAAATAGACAAAAGAACACACACACACACACACACACACACACTCATATACGCACCCTAGACACATATATCCCTCCAGGCCAGAAAAGCCTGACTCTGCTCCTTACTGGCTATGTGACCTTGAGTGTCCTCACTAGCCTCTCTGATCCTCTGTCTCCTCATCTGTACATCAAAAATAATGCCTGCTTCATGAGTTAGTCAAGATAAAACGGAAAATGACTAGCACACTACCCAGCACATGATAGGAGCTCAATGAAATGGAAGGTATTGTTATTAATTACAAATACGAAGTTTTTAAATCTTGTTTTACTTTCCACAAGCATCTGCCTTTCATCACCCCCACGTGGGATGTGAGAAACCTCTGCGAAGCCCCACCTTCTGTACTACTTTCAGCCATCCAGCCAGAGAGCAGGAAGACTCTAGCTGAAGGTGATGTGCCGTCTCGGAGCAGTGACCGGTGCGGGGAAAGCCTGGGGCTGTGGGACTCCCAGGTAGGAAACTGGCTTGGGCGATCAAGGACTGGTTTCCGGAGGGGGCGAGGCCTGAGCTGGGTCACAAGGCAGACAACGGGGGCTGGCAACAGAAGCAGGGGAAACTGTCTGGGCAAAGACCTGGAAGTGTGAAAGGGCACTGACATTTTATAGAACCATGCGAGGCCTGAAGCACTGAGGACACAGGAAATGGCAGAGGGACTAGCAGCAAGGACCACCTTTGGAAGAGCTTGCGATGTCCATGCTAAGAATCTTATACTGTTGCCTGTAGGAAGGGGAAAAACCTCCAAGATTTCTCAAGCAAGATCTGATGGTCATTCTGATTTTATTCACAATGGGTGGAAGGGGGAGGGTGGGGTGGAGCTGGGGAGTCAAAAGCTGGCCCAGCGGGGAGGGTGGGCGAGGAGGAACACTTGAGCCAGGGCAGTTGAGACGGAGGGGCTACTGAGATGGAGCCAGGCCTGGCTTCCTCCTGAGACCCGCCCTAGGTGGAAGCATTCCGTCCAGGCACATGACCAGCTCCCCAGAAATAAAACTGTCATGCAGGAGTTCCCATGGTGGCTCAGCGGAAATGAATCCCACTAGGAACCATGAGGTTGCAGGTTCGATCCCTGGCCTCGCTCAGTGGGTTAAGGATCCAGCGTTGCCGTGAGCTGTGGTGTAGGTCGCAGACACGGCTGGACCTGACATTGCTGTGGCTGTGGTGTGGGCCAGTGGCTACAGCTCCAGTTCGACCCTTAGCCTGGGAACCTCCATATGCAGCAGGTGTAGCCCTAAAAAGAAAAAAAAAATGCTATCATGTATGGACAAGAGGAAGCCCACATAGAACAGTATAAACTTATCTCATTTTGTTCTCACACCAGGCATGTGATGTAGACAGCATTATCCCATTTTACAGATTAGGAAACACAGGTTCAGAGAGATGAAATAACTTGCTTTAGTTCGTACAAGCCTACAATGTCAAACCCCCAATCCAGGCATTTCCCATCTTCCATATTGCCCTTCACACAGGAGTGCTGGTAAAACAGCCTGGGCTAGGAAAAGCGGTCAATGCATGATTTAGAGTGTTCATTTCCAGGGTGTAAATACTCCCACTGTGGTTGCTTATAAACTTCCAACGTTTTAACAACTGGTGTGCAAATTTTTAAGCAGCTGACCGTTACTGGAGTCCATACGAAATAAAACTATTCAGCGAACTCTAGAGGTCTTCTACACTAAACTTATTAACAAGTGACTTGCTTTATTATAGCATTTCTTTGCCAATGTTTGAATCAATAGAATGAGAAGCTGGCAATAAAAGCAGTCCAGACATTAGTCTGTGGAATGGTCATTGAATTACCAGTCTCTCATCCAAACCCTGAGCACATTCCTCCTAAGAGAGTGCCACGGATGTTTTCTTTCCCAGGGAAATATTTTGTTAAAAAAAAAAAATTAAGCCTCATTTGCTTTTCAATCCTCAATAACAGTATTCGTTTTTGAAGGTCCCTCTAACGGTATAATTTCATCAGGCCAGGAGAAAACACCCAGCCATAAACACAGGCTCTCGTTTTTATTCTGATTTTCAATAAAACCCTAGCCAGAAGTACAATAATAAACATCAAATACCACTGCAGCCTTTCTCCTCCCAGCACCCACATGCAAATTCTTTCCGTGCCAGATAATGACTCTGCTCCTAACCCAGCAGGCAGTGTTTTTAATAACACACCTAAAATGTTCCTCAAAATTAAAAAAGATAGGAGAGCAATAAAAACCAAGACAACAGATAAGAAAGTCAAATTGCTTATCTCCATTTGCTGCTGTCAGCAAATATTAGAATCCCACCAATGGAAGGCAGCCCCTGGGGCTTCGATGACAAACCGGTAGAAGCAAATGGCAAAGCTATAAACGAGATCTCACCTCCCAGGGAATGTGACATCAGGAAGAGGACATCTATGAGAACGTGTCATCAACAAGAAGCTTGGAAGCAGAGATAGGGCCCCGATTTTAAATAAAAATATTGAAAAATGAGGCAGTCAGAGCGCTGATGTTTTTCAATGTGGAGTTTCTCCATTAGCTACGGGGATTCTTTTGTTTGTTTGCTCATTCATCTATTTATTCAGTCATTAAAGACATCATTTGTTACGCAGGGTGATCAGGTACTGGCTAGGCTCTTGGGGTGCAAAGAGGAAGACACCATCCCAGCCTCAAGTCAGTGGAAGACACAGCAGGTAATATTGATGCCCACACCGTGTAACTGGGGGGGTTCTAGCAGGTGGGGGAATCCTGAGAAGGAAGGACGGAGTGCGCGTGGGCGGGCAGGCAAGCCCTGACGGGCCAAAGCTATTTGAGCTGGGTGCGGAGGGGTAAAAAAGGAGTTTGCTCACTGGCGAGGGTGGGAAGGGATAGCGCAAGGAGGCACACAATGTATGGCGCCATGAGGAAAGGCCCAGGGCCTGGGGCGGGTCACGGCACCTGTGGGGGGAGGCAGGTGGGCAACAGAAGCCATGGCAGGGTTCGAAGGATGGCGCTGTCCAGCATAAGAGCCTTGAGAAGCATCCTCCTTTGGGGAGCCGAGAAGAATGGGCGGGAAGGGAAAGAGAAAGGAGGCAGAGGGACCCGGAAGGAGGCTGGGCCAGGAGACAATGCGTGAGAACAAAGGCCAGAGAAGAAAGCACAATTACCAGAGACTTTCAGGAGGGAGACGGGTCTGGACTCTGCCAGCTGTAAGGTGTGGCTGCCCTCCCTGGGGAGGCTGGTCTCTTCCATGTAGGTGTTGGAGGGAATGTCAGCAGAGCCAAGGCCTGAGAGAGCGCACCAATGCCCCTGCCCCGTGGCCAAGTAGAAGAGAAAGAGAAAAAGGAAAGAAACCAACTGGCAGGTGGATTGTCTTAGCAACATTCACCAGGGGAACTAGTCACTTGTAGCCGGGCTCCCCTTTCACTCGTGGCAGCTTCCCTAACCCCCGACACCCCGCCGTGGCTCCTGCTTAGGACCTGTGAGTACGTCCCAGCAATACAGTCGCCTGGGCACGAAACTTGGGAAAATCCTCAACCTCTCTGAGCCTGTTTGCAGGTTCACCTGCAAGTGCAGTGACAGTCTCGGCAGCCCTGTTTGTCGGGATCATTCAGTGGGATAACTTACATAAAGCACAAACCAGGTCAAGCCAGGAGTAGCGCACAAGCCCAAAGAGGTGAGTGGCTCAGTCAATCCATGAAACCATAAGAAATTACTGTATAATATTGACTATATATTAATATATTATAATTAATATATAATCTTACTGCATAATTAATACTAGGCCTAGAGCTTCAACTGGATTTTTGGTTTTGTTTAATTTTATTGGAATATAGTTGACTTATAATGTTGTATTAAATTCAGGCATACATCAAAGTAAATCAGTTATACAGATACCTATATCCATTCCTTTTCTGATCCTTTTCCCATACAGGTTACCACACAGTACTGAGTAAATTTCTCTGTGCTTGTTTTTGCTTTGTTGGTTTGTTGTTGTTGTTGTTTTTAGTAATAGCCCACAGACACCATCTTTAAAAATTGCTAGCTTCTCACTTCCAGTTCTCCCTTGTCCACATTATTTTAGTGCATCCATTTGCTTGACAGGAATGGTGAGTTCCGGGCCCTTTGCACTAATACGTCCCTCCTACCCTGGATTCTCCCCTCTTACTGTGGGCAGTGGGTCTGGTCAGCAGCCCATCTACCTGGACGCCCTCCAATCTGAGCGTGCCCAGGCCACAGCCACAAGAGTCAGACCTTCTGAACCCTGGCTCTGGGAGTGTGGTTAGGAACGAATACTGATGGAGTCCCAAAAGACTGGGGCTTGAGTTGCAGCACCCATTCTATGCCAGGCCTTCTGCTGGGAACTGGGAACATGTGGGTGGACTACTGGATCAAAGGCTGAAGATGTCAGAGTAGCCAGTTGCAGTGCAATAGCATTCAAACCCTCCATACGGCCTGCAGAGCCCAGAGGAGGCCCCAAACCCAGCTCAGAGGATCAGGGAAGGCTTCCCAGAGGAGTGACCCTACGGGGACAATCTAGCCAAGAAATTGGCAGGACCATTCTCATCTAAACCACCCATTTACATACAAGCTCCTTCAGAGCAAGGGTGTTGTCTTATGCATCTGTGTATCTCCCAGCAGCAGGCACTCAGCCTAGGCAAGAGCAAATTTGACAGATACAAAGAAGAAAGGGGAGAAAGAGCAGGAAGGGATGAAGTCAGGCGGGCACAGCTTGGCAAGGACGATGGCAGAGTGGCATCAAGGCGTAGCAGAGAGAGTGGGATATGGAGCCATATAGCTGGGTCCTTATTTTATTCCAACATGGCCTCACTGCATGGCCTTGGCAGACACTTGACTGCTTTAAGCATCAGTTCCTCATCCATAAAATAGGGATGATAAAAAGAGTAGCGAGGAAACAAGGTTGTTGTTAGCCTGAAAAGTGGGTGTAAAGGTGTTTTTAACAAGTACTGGGATTATTCATATTATAACTGATGATATGAATTATCATATTGAGAAATAGCCTACCACAAAATATTGCCCATACTCCCCAGAAGGCCAAGAGGTGGCTCCAGAGGTCACGGTGGAGAGCCAGAGACGGATCCTGACATTGAACTGGCTACCCTCTGAACAGCTCCTCCAGGTTTTCCCAGCCACATTCCCTGGGGAAAAGGCCTTGGAAGGGCGGACTAGGTCTGTCTCAACCAACAGACAAAACCAGCTAATCAGACAGGAAGCTAAGAACACGGAAGGAAGATCAGGGGTCTGAAAGGAAGGGACTAACATGAACATTCATTGAAAACTAGAGTGCCCCGAGGACTTGCACTTTGTGCTGACTCAGGGTTGCGTCCCATGTATGGAGGAGGAATCGGGAGCATAGACAGGTGAAGGGATTTTCCCAGGGTCATAAAGCTAAGAAGTGATGGGGACAAGACCTGAGTTGCCAGGTGAATCCAGCCCCAAAGCACAGGTGTTCCCTGGAACACCTCTCATGGGCTTAGCACAAACAGCCTCCAATCCTAACGCTCAGTTTCTTCAACAGATGTGCTCAGGGACAACCAGGTCTGAGAGTATGGGCGCAAGTACCAATATCCGCCAGAGTACCAGGCCCATCCATATAGCACCAGCACCTTCCATTGTACCAGTACCTTCATTAGCACTAATACCTTCTAAAGAACCAGAACCGTTCACGGTACCTCCGTAGCACCAGAGCTTTCCATAGCACTAGCACCTTCCAGAGCACCCATGCCGTCCACAGCAAAATCCATAGCAAAATCTACCACCTTCCAGAGCAAAATCAGCTTGAGAAAACCCTCCAGCTCCCAGGACTAAGAAAGAAGGGGCGCGAGGGGGGGAGGGGGTTCTCTCTACATGCTCCCAGTTTCTCAAAGAAGCATGATGAACAGTCTTGCAAATCTGTGGCCCTTGGCAATGACTGCAAGAGCCTTCCTATTAAAAATAAAAAAAAAAAAAAATTCCCGGTGATTCTTTCAGTGTTTTCTCAGTTCATCTCTCCCTGCCTTGTTCTCCCCTCTCACTCTCTCTCACGGTATAATTGTTCTGAGCTGACCTCCCCGGGTCATTTTTGAGATGGGAAGTCACAAGCCGTTCAGCTTTCTTGAAGGTACCAGAAAGAGAGAGGAGGCGTCTTCGCCATCCCCATGGTTACCTCTGCTGTGGGCAATATCCGGAAGGGGCAGCCCAGGCACTGTTTTTCAGCATCATGCTCTCAAAGACCAGAGAGTTCTCACTGTGTAGTAGGTTGGGGATCCAGCATTGCTTCTGTGGTGGCTCAGATTTGATCCCTGGTCTGGGAACTTCTGTACGCCGCAGTGTGGCCAAAAAACAAAAATAAAATAAAACAAACTGGAAATTCTCTTTCAGTCCTGGCTCTCTGGCCCAAATCTCCATCCTAAGTACCAGACCAGGTACATCCAAGGGCAGCCACACTGACTCCTCACCCACCAGCCCCCCTGGTTCCCAGGTACCTCAAAGTCAATGCGTCTCCCACATCCCAGGCCCCCTGGCTCCTACCCAGCGGATCACATCCCCCTGGCTCAGTCAGCCAAGCCAAACACCAGGAAGCCAAACACCAAGGAGCCCCTTGCTGCCCTTCACCACCTGGGAACAAGTCCTATAGGTTCCACCTCCATCACAGCCTTTCTGAACACCCACCTCCCACTGCAGCTGACCATGCAGACCTTCAGGCTATTTTTTTTTTTT